>CP142454.1:95077500-96277500 GCA_038049695.1 Cinnamomum chago
TCTAAATTTCTAATTTATGAAAATTTATGGTGCTAATAGAACATTTTAAAAACTAAGGGATTCTTGCTAATTAGTGAAAATTAATGGGTAAATGAATCAATGGGCCCCACTGGGCCCAAAGCCCCCAACCAAAACCCAAGCCCACTGACCCATCTCCACTTCCACTCTCATTACCCACGTGGACTTCAATCATCTCATCAGGTCATCCTTTTCTCACCTACCCCTTCCTTTTTATTAATCCCTTAGGATCCACATGTCACCATCCTACTTATCTTGATCAACTACCCCACTCATGTCATCTTCTTCTCTTCACTTTCATTCCACTCGTCAGCTTCACAGAACCCATGTTCTGTTACAGAACATGGCCCCCAGCTCCCATCAGCCCTCGGATGGTGGCCCCCGCATGGATCAAACTCAGATCAAGTTGTACCATTAGTGTCGCCCAGGGTCCCTTTACAAGATGCGTGGTCCGGATTTCCGAAGGTGGCCCACCTGGGCCCACTGATCTCAAAAGAAAAACTCAAAAACCCTCTGTTTCCAACACAGTGACTGTAACAGTCACTCTTCCTCCATCCGATTCTAACCAATTGCTCCTCAAACTAAACCATTAATTAGATTAACAATTACAAATTGTAGAGACACTACAATGCCCCTCCATCAACGTCCATTTCATCCAATCAACACAACTAGGCTCAGGTAGAATTCTAAAACTCAATAATCATAAATCATGAGATGAAACCATAGAAATCAAAGGAAACACATACATTCTATGTTAATCAGTAGGTGCACTTGCCTTTGATAATTAGAGAGAGAGTTGTAGAGAGAAATATAGCTAGAAATGAAGAATTTCCACCCAACAGAGGAGAAGAAGAGCAGCAGTAACAGTGGAGCAGCTCTCCAAATAAATTCCAGCTGTAGCTGGACCTCCAAGGTAAGAAAGTGAAGAAGGAGAAGAAGAATGCAGCAGCAGCTTCAAGTGGGTTGTCTCCAGCACTGAAGCAGTGGCTCCCAGGTGATGAAATGGGGAAGGAAGAAGATGATGTAGCAACTGTAATACTTCCTCTCACAGAAATCAGAATTCCAGCAGAGTAACAGGGCTGGATGAGGGGAAATGAGAGAGAGAGAAAAGAGAGAAATGAAGAAGGTGAAGGGGTCGGCTGCTGCAGTAGTTCTTCAAGGGATTCCAGCAGAGTAGAACCAGTCCAGCAGTGAAGAAGAGAAGACAATCTCCCAGGTGAATAAATGAAGAGCAAGAAGAAGAAGAAGTCAGCAACAGCAGCTCCGGGTGAATTTTCCCAGCACAAACAGGAGAGAAGGGGTAGTAGCAGTAGCTGTTTCAGAGGAACACAGCAGCTAGACACTTGAAATGGGAAAGGAGGAGGAAGATGAAGACAGCAGCAGCAGTAGCTCCAAGACTGAGATCCCAGCTGAGATGAAGAAATGGAATGCAGCAGCAGTTCTCAGAGATGAGTCTCAGCAACAAATCCAGTCCGGCAGAGTAACAGCAATAGTGACTGGGAAGGAGGAATAAAGAGGAAGGAAAGAGAGGAAATGGAGAAGAGAGGTAGTTGCTGGTGGTTTTCTTTGGATGGGGGCTGGAGGTTTTCTTGGGATGGGGGCTGAGATTAGGTTTAGGGTTTTGGGTTTGCAAGAGTTAAAAGACTTTTTATAGGATTAGTGGGGTGACTAATGACTTGTTTAGCCCTAGGGTTTAATGGGATTAGGGTTAGGGTTTGAGGGTAAGCTAGTCATTAGGTTAGGAAACTTCTAGAAAGGCACCTTTGCACTAACCCAACCCTAATTAGCTTAATTAAACTTAACTAAGGACCCACCTACCCTAATAGCCTAGGATTAACTCATACACCCAACTAAGTAGAAATCAACCCAACTAACCTAGTCTAACCAAAAATCTTAGGAGACCTAACTAGTCAATCTAATTAGCCCCCTAATTAGCCCAAATAATTAGTAATTAACAATGATTAGCCATAATTAGCAATAATTAGCGAAGATTAGGAAAGATTAGTAATAATTAGCAGAGATTAGCATAATTAACCAATAATTAACATAAATTAGGGATAATTAGTCTATAAAATAGCCCTTAGAGGGCCCACCAAGGGTGGGACCTCACAAAAAGACTAATCACCAATCTAAGCTAAATTTAGTTAAATCTAAATATCATGGTGATAAGTTTAAATTGAAAATTTATCAAGTCAAATCTCCTTTAGTTGGTGAGAAGTCCAAACTAGACCTCAAAGTTCAACCCTCACAAGACCTTAGGTGGATTCCCAAAGTTTTATACTTAGACAAACCTTAAGGCCTTGGACCTCATTGACCAACCTATTCTTTATAGTTAAATCTTTTTGTTGGTCATGTTGCTTTGCATTTTGTTCTTTCTTAGTTACATTTATTTTAATGCATTGTTTCTTTATGATCAATTGATTTTGTTTTCATACACCATTCTTGTTACATATCATGGTTTTCAAAATCTTTTGATTATAAATTCATCATGTTTGATTTGCTTTTTGCACACATATGTTTTGCATTGCATTTCTACATGATCAATTGATTGTGATTTCAAAAGCTTTCATAGCTAGATTTTTCATGATCAATTGTTGTTGAATCATTTGTGTAGATGTCATAGTAAGATTATTTGAACAAATGATTTGAATCAATTCAAGTTTTTCCATGGATTTCTAAGTTATACTTTTATATGGAAAATCATTGTTTTGAAAAATCAACTTGTATGTGTTTCAATTAAGTCATATCTTTTCAAATACAATGTTGAAAATTGATCTTCAAAATCATTCTCTTTATGCTTATTGTTGGATTTTGTTTATCAAATGATTTGAAGATTGGTTGAATGGAAATGCTCTAAAACTTCATTAGTCATATTCATCAAAGCATGTTCCATGTTCTCATTTCCTTTTCTTTTGGTTTCATTATCTTAGAATTGGAAATGAATGTTGTTTGCATCCTTTGTTATTTGTTTACATTCCTTTTATATGCAAATGACTATTGGTTCTATGTATGGTTGTGATTTTTATCATATTTGTAGAAACCATACTAGAACTAAAATCCATCCTCTATGCCTTCTAGTCATATCTTTATGGATGGTTATGATGTTGATTCATGTAGTTTTTCTTGGTGTCATCTTTATACATGTTTCAACTTCATAAGTAGTGTTCTTAATCATATGAAAACTCTTTGAAACCCATTTCTCATATTTCTATATGTTTGATGGATATCTTAGATGTTGAATTCATATGATTTTGACACTTTGGAAATTGCATGCATTTCCAAGTCATATTCTTTTGCATTGCAATTTACCTTGTTCATCACTATGCTCATTAGTCATATCTTTAAAAGTGATGAATATGCATTTATGATGCTTGTTGGAATTTTGTGTTCGTCACATCCTTGCTCTTTAACATGTTGTCAAATTCAACTGGTTTCATTTGGTATAATTTAAGATTGATTTGATTTCTTGTGTATGTGATAGACATTGTGTGCATTGGACTAAACTTGATAGTAATATATTTGTTCCATGTCACACACCATTAGCATCATAATGTTCATGTTGCCACCTCTCTTGCTCTTATAGGTACATCTCATGACCACCATGTTTATGTGTTCATAATATTGGTTGGTTATTAGTTGAGGTTGGCTTCATGTTTGAAATTCATTTCACTCATCTTGCACTTTAATAGTCATATTTATTGATTGAATGAAATGAGTTCAAAACCTTACATAGCATATGATTTTCATAAGTTATATTGATTGATGCTATGGTTGAGTAAACCCCATTGCATCATGGATAGCTCTAATTTGGATTTTTCCTAATAGTTATATTTTTAAATCCATTTTAGAGTGATTGATTTAATAAGTCATATCCTTAAATCTCAATTGGTACTCTTTGTTTTTCCAATTGATATCCATGATTGCTTTTCCCATTAGAACTAGCTCTCTTTTGGTAATTTGATCATATTGAGCTTTATAGTTAAATGAATCTAATCATTTCCTTGAAGTTGACCCTCATTGGTAAAACCATCTTCTTCTTGCTTCTAATAGTTATATCTTGTCAAAAGTTTGACAAAAGAAGAGAATGGATTGAGGGGGAGTGTAAACCTTCATAGGAAGTATTAGTTTTGATCAAATTGACCCTTGGATTGCCTTTGAGCCCTTAGAGATATCTTCCATACATGATAGCCTGTTATGTATTTCATTTTCGATTTCATTTGTTAACAGGTGCTACTAAAGGTATTTTCCTTATTTCATGTGTGTAGGTACCTTTGCAATTTAATGTCAAAGGGGGAGAGAGTTCGAGAGTTCAAGTACTCGAAGATCTCCTATCCATCAAAGGGGGAGAAAGAATTCAAGTTCTCAAAGGGTGAAGAGAATGTCCAAGCTTCCTAAGGAGAGTTGTGTATGATCTTCTACAAAGGGAGTGAATGCATATCTTGCCAAAGGAAGAGAGAGGCATGGTCAAAGGGGGAGAGCAAATAGAAGAAAGAAAGCTTGGAGCTAAAGAAGATGCTTGGTCTTAGAAAGGAAAGAAGAAGAGAAAGCTTGAAGAATAATCAAGCTCCAAGCATCAAGAAGATTGAAGAAAAGAGCCCAAGAGCCCAAGCTAAGAGAAGGAGCATCCAAGAAGATTTCAAGACTTGTCCAGCTGAGGGGGAGCTGAAGACTTGGTGTGAAATATCAATGATGGGTAAGTTGCCATCAAATTGCAAAGGGGGGAGATTGTTAGGGATTTTGTATTTGCAATTTGATGGATGCATTTGCACTTTAGCATCATTTGAATTCTCACACTTGCATAGTTTTAGAAAACCTTGAAATCTAGTTTTATACATGCATTGCTTTTAAGATTTGTAAAAGTTTTGTTTTATGCATGTTTTGGTTCTAAACTTGGATGCATTGGTTTTAGAATACAAACTCTTTTGAAAACCTATTTCCTTGTGCATTATATTTGGAAAATCATCTTGAGAATTTAGGTTTGAGCTTTGCATACTTTCATCACTTTCAGAATCATTTTTGTATGCATTTTCTTTTGAAAAGAGTTTTATCCAATCAAGCTAGCCTTTGGTTTTAAACTTTTGAATCATTTTAGGCTTTGTGTGTTCATGTTTTTAAAAAATCTTAGAATGTCTTAAAACATGTTATTTAAGCTTGGTTTACTGGCCAAAAGGTCCCCCAAAGAAATATCTTCAAAATAGGCAAAAGTTAAATTTTTGCAAAAAGGGGGTGTCCCGGCAGTGTCGCCGGTCGACCGAGCCCTGTGTCCCGGTCGACCGAGAACACTGCAGGCAGTTTTTGGCCTGTAGCTCCAACGGTCAGAAATTTGACCGCTGTGTGGTCTAGGTCGACCGAGACCCCTTTGCCGGTCGACCGAGGACTAGCCGTTGGACACTTTTTGGCTATAAAGTCCATTCATTTCCAACCTTTTTCAAGGCTTGATACATGAGCCTTTGAGACCATTTTGGAGCCATTGAAAGGGGATGAAGTTGGAAAGGCTAGAAGGTCATTAGGAGAGCTAAAGCTTGGATCAATGAGTTAAACCACCAAGTAAGCTCTACCTTTGTTAATCATGGTTTTCATGTTTTGTTTAATCTATTGGTAAATGGTTTTGTACATGATAACTATGATGTGTTGAATCCATTCTTCTCCTAATCTTTGATCTAATTAAGATTGGATTCTTCACCTTGGTTTCAATCCAAGTTGTTTTTAAACCTTACTTAATCATGCTTAGCCAAAGTCTTTGATTTCCTTTAATGCATGATTCTTTGTCTTGGTTGAAACCTAATTTGTTGTTTTCCTTCATTTGAACTTTAGTTAAATCTATTTGTTTTTGAAAACAACATTGCACATGCATCACATGTTCTAAGTTAGTCATTTTCATACAACTTGTGATTCTTTGATTTTCATATCATTAACAAGTTATTAAACATACATGTGATTTGCATTAAACTTCAATCAAGTCTTTTATATGTCTTAAACTTTGAAATGCTTTGAGCATACATTTGAATAAGCCTTCTTTTTAAACTTGATTGAAGTCATCACACACACACATCATGAGCATACACTTTTGCATTTATAGAGTGTTTGTGTGAGTTTGTTTTAAACTTTCATATCCGCCTATTGAAGAGGCAATTTCATTGAGCTTTAAATTGTATCTCTTAGAGTGATCTTTTGTGAAGACACTAACTTAGAGAAATCTTTAACTTGTAAGGTTATTGCTTAGCCTAAGAAAAGCATTGTGTAAAGGTTATTGCTTAGCCTTGAAAAGCATCTTGTAAGGTTATTGCTTAGCCTAAGAAAAGCATTTTGTAAAGGTTATTGCTTAGCCTATAAAAGCACATTGAGAGGTTGTTGTTTAGCCTAGAAAAACAACATTGTAAGGGTTATTGCTTAGCCTAGTAAAAAGCATAAATAGTGGAAATCCGGTGGGGTGTTGGATTCACAAGCCGGTAGTGGATGTAGGCACGTTGGCCGAACCACTATAAATATTGTGTTGTGGTGATTGCTATGTGGTGATTGTTTTTGTTTAGCTTCCGCATATTGTTTGATTATTCATCACAAGTGACTAGTTTTTGTTAAGTATTTAAAATTGGTTTAAATTGGTCATAATTGTAGCACATCCTATTCACCCCCCCCCCCCTCTAGGGTTAGGATCCCAAGGACTTTCACTATAATCAGTTTCACGAAGGATGACATGTTACTCGGGGATGTAAAGCACAATCGGCCATTATACTTCACAGGATATATCGGTGAAGTTGAATTACCAAGAATGCAAATTGACCCTGGATCAGCAATTAACCTCGTGCCACTGCGGGCCTTAAAATATTTGGGAATCCCAACTAGCAAGCTCATCTATACAAAACTCAGCATATCAGCATACAATGGAGAAACACAAAAGGCTATTGGTAGGATAGTTATTCCATGTCAGATTGGAGACATGAAATCTCAGGTCGTGGTCTACACCATTGATGCCAAAACTTCCTACAATTTGCTCCTTGGAAGGCCATGGATTCATGAAAACTATGTAATCCCTTCGACGTTACATCAGTGTATCAAATACATTGATAAAAATTCAGAAGTACCTCAAGTCTTTGTTGATTAGAAACCCTTCAAAGGAATGGAAGCATATTGTGTGGATCCTAGATTTTACTCGTTAGAACCTAATAGTGATGCAAATGAAAGCACATCGAAAGCATTTTTTGTAAAAAAAAATCTAAAAACAAAAAGAATTATTTCAGGTTATCTATACCTCTATCCGCAAAACTACTCGAAGGTGTTGAGATAATAAATGGTGAATCCTCTACTAACGTTGCCACAAAAGCACCTGAATGCTCCAAGATTAGCATTCGTCCAAAGGTTGAAGAGATAACTTTCATTAAGAAAAGCCTAGTAGAGGTTCCAAGTTCCAGATCAAAAAGAGTCTCAGTCGGCGTAATATCATTTGTGGGAGAAGATGAAGGTAGAGGGAAAAAGTCACTTATCGACTCTGTTAAACTCCCTATCCCGATAATATATCTTCCGAGGCCTCCAGAAGAACTAAAAGGAGAAATACTTGTTGTGCCCATGAAACATCGGCCACCTATCGTGTTTTATAGAGTATCGTACCCTTCACAGATGATTGTTGGAGAGTTTCCTATGGAAGGGACCCCGGATTTCTCTATGTATAACTATAAGGCTAAATTGATAATGCGAAGGATGGATTATGATGTTACCAGCCGGCAAGGACTGAAGCAGGGTCGTGGCATTCCAGTTCCATTGGAGATGCACGTAAGATCGTGGAAAAATCATGTACATGTTAGATTCATCCCATATGTTCTAGGCTATTGTCCGGTATCAACAACAACAGCCAATCATCGTTACTGCAACAAGCTCTTAACACCCTCCCATGAACAAGAAGAAAAAGACTAGAACTTCAAAATTATTTCATCAAGTTGGGCTGTATTTTCAATTAATTGCATTTCCATTTCAGGTGAGGACGTAGATGAAAATGAAGAAATGTACTTTGTACTTGAAAAAGAAACGGAAGATGTAAAACCAAGTCCCCCACGGAGGATAACGTTAAACAAATTAATCTGGGAACAGAAAGTGATCCCCGTCCAATCTTTGTAAATGCAGAATTGAATAAAGACGAAATTTCGGAGTATACTTGTCTTTTGAATGAATTTAAAGATGTTTTTTAATGGTCTTATTCTGAAATGCCTGGCCTTGATCCCGGAATTGCAATGCATAGGTTAAGTTCAAGAAAAGATGTTAAACGCATTAAACAAGCTCAAAGAAGATTCCGACCATACATAATGGATAAAATCGAAAAAGAGGTTCAAAAGATAAAAGATGTTGGCTTCATTAGGGAGGAACAACATCCTGATTGGTTAGCCAACATCGTTCCAGTTTCAAAGAAAAATGGCCAGATTAGAATCTTTATTGATTTTAGAAATTTAAATGAGGCTTATCCTAGGGATGAATTCCTTTTATCCATCGCAAAAATCATGATTGATAATACTTTTGGTTACGAAAGGATGTCTTTCATGGATAGTTTCTCAGGATATAACCAAATCAAAATGCATCCTAATGACCAGAAGCACACTGCATTTTGAACACCATTTGGAATCTATTGTTACATCGTGATGCATTTTGGTTTAAAAAATGTAGGGGCTACTTATCAAAGGGAAATGATGAAAATCTTTAAAGATATGCAACATAAAAAGGTGGAGTGTTATGTAGATGATCTTGCTGTTAAAAGCAAAAGAAAGGAAGATCACCTCAAATACCTCAGGGAAGCGTTTGAAAGACTTCGCCGGTATAAACTCCGCATGAACCCATTGAAATGCTTTTTTGGTGTTTCTTCGGGAAAGTTCTTAGGGTTTATTGTTTGAAAAGATGGAATCGAGCCTGATCCAATCAAGATAAAAGCCATTTTAGAAATGAAACCTCCAAGAAATCTAAAAGAGCAAAAAGGACTCCAAGGTCGATTGGCCTATATTCGAAGGTTCATTTCAAATTTATCTGGAAGATGTCGGCCATTCTCACGTCTAATGAAGAAAGGAGTGAATTTTGTATGGGATCAGGCATGTGATGAAGCCTTTGAAGCTATCAAGAAATATCTTACTAGGCCTCTTGTTTTAGCTGCTCCAGTGCAAGGGAGACCATTCATTTTGTATACGCGAGCCCTTGATCACTGCTTGGGGGCAATGCTGGCACAAAAGAATAACCAAGGGCATGAGGTGGCACTTTACTACTTAAGTAGGGTGATGGTAGGAGCAGAACATCGATATCCAACGATAGAGAAAGAATGCCCCGCGCTAATGTTTGCAATACAGAAATTAAGGCACTACCTACTATCACAAACAATTTATCTTGTCTCTTGTGTAAACCCATTAAAGACCTTAGTAACAAAGGCGGGATCTTTGAGTGCAAGATTAACAAAATGGTCCGTTCTCCTTTCCCAATATGATATCATATATGTCCCACAAAAAGCAGTAAAAGGTCAAGCATTGGCAGGTTTCTTGGCCGCGCATCCGTTACCACCAGATTCCGAGCTAAGGGATGCTTTTCCAGATGAACCATTGTAGGAAAATAGGTGGGCCTTTCAGATAGGTTTCAAAAACTTTTGACCCACTTGATGCAGGGATCAATTATCTAGAAGGCAACAAACCCAATCCAGGATGCAATCCCTCAAACTCATAAATCATGTACGGCAATATATACTATCTAGAAGATAGAAAATAGCATCTAAACATGCAACCACGAAATCTACAACATACAAGGATGTAGATTATACCTTTGGAGCTTGGTAGTGCTCTAATTTGAGTTCGTTCTTTGATGATGAACACCTTCACTAATCAAATCAGAATCTCCAACACCTTTTGATCTTCCACGCTATGACCCGTATCGGATTCTCTTTTCTCAAGAAGATGGTGGAATCTCCAAGAGAAAACCTAACTAGTAACTCCAAGGAACTAGAGGAGGAAGAGAAGAGAACTAGAAGAGGGAAAGGAAGAAGAGATGCAACACTTGCACTCAAATAATGGGCTAGGCGTGAATCCCTATATGGAATAGCATGGAGGACGTCCAAGCCTCCTCTCCACTTTTATAGCACTTAACCAACCCCCTCTTACTAATTGAAATAGAAGTCTTACTTCCATAATAATTAGTTGCATACTAAATCACAATTAGAAGTCTTACTTCAAATACGATTAGTAACTTCTCTTTTTCTAATTAAAATAGAAGTTTCACTTCCATTAATAATTAGTAACTTACTATTACCACTATTAGAAGTCTCACTTCAAATAGAAATAGTAACTTTCTATTTCCTTTTAGAGTTCTACTATAATTAGTATCTTTCTAATATCTTGGGCTAGCGTGGGGACCACTAGAGATTCCTTAGAAAGTTGGCTCCAACTGGGACACGCGACCCCACATCTCATGTGCAATCCGGGCCCACAGTTAATTGCAAATAACTCCACTATATAAATGCAATTGCACTCCAGTCTTAGGAATATATTACAATGAAGACCCTAAACTTCCCAATAACCACAAGTAGGCCCCTCCATCTATATCCATGGATCAATTGGACCTGTCCACCAAAATAGATCCATAACTTATTATCCTTGAGCCCCAATTAATTATAATGATCATTTGGTACCGATCCAATTAACTCTTAATCGGAATGGGTGCGCACTTACCAATGATAAATCCATTAATTGGCACAAGGGGATATTAAAGATAGATTCTATCTTGACCATTGAATGTTCCCACAGCTCTACTACCACGTACCCAAAATGCCGAGGTGTTGACCTACAATTGGCCTCACTCATTGGTGACTCAAAGGAAATGAATAGATAGAAACTTGAGTTCATTAATGTCTCAGGATTATGAGCCTATTGCTAGGGAATTATGAGAGCAGACCTTAAAGTAATGACAATGTATATAAGGTGCATCTCATTGTCCTTCAATACATCCAATGTACCAGCACCATGATCCAGAATCTTACATTCCAATGATCGAGACAAATCACAGTATCTCATAGTGATCAAAGTGTTGCAACCATGTCAGATGAAATGCCCAATCTCATCATTGGTTGTAAAGATATTTAAATATAAGATTTGTAATACATGTCTCCTGTATATGGATCTCATCCACACACATGTATTACATCTAGTATACTTGTGGACTACGGTTCATCTCATGAACCATTATGTCATTCGTATTAGTTATGTGCAAACAAGTAATAAAACACCATGCATCTCATGAAAGGAAAACAATAATATATATTGATAAATAAAGAAAATAATCAATTTATTCATCATATACTGGTATTGAGGCCATAAAACTAAATCCAGTCTTTTACATTGAGACCTTTTAGACCTCAAAACAAGAAGCTTGGGAAATGTATTTTGATGGTGCTAGTAGGACGGATGGAGACGGAGAAAGAATATCTGGGGTAGGAGTTGTCTTCGTAACCCCTGATGGATATATGATCCCTTATTCCTTCTCACTAATCAAATCATGTTCTAATAATATTGCAGAATATCAGGCCCTTATTATGGGAATGGAAATAGCTCATGAGGCACAAATTCGACATTGGGAAATACATGGAGATTCAAAACTCATTGTAAATCAAGTGAATGATCAATATGAAGTTAAGAAACCCGACATTCGCCCCTACCATAAGACAACTTAACGATTGATGAACAATTTCATTTATTGTAATATTAAACATATCCCACGAAGCCAGAATGCATGGGCAGATGCACTAGCTGTTAGGGATTTTGTATTTGCAATTTGATGGATGCATTTTCACTTTAGCATTATTTGAATGTTTACACATGCATTGTTTTAGAAAATCTTGAAATCTTGTTTTAAACATGCATTATTTTTAAGAGTTGTAAAAGTATTGATTTATGCATGATTTGTTTTTAATCTTGGATGCATTTGTTTTTGAAAAGACTTTTAGAAAATCAAGCTAGCCTATGAGTTTTAAATCTTTCAAAATGTTTTAGGCTTTTTATGGTTCATGTTTTAAAACCCTTATAATGATTTAAAACATGTTTTTAAGCTTGATTAAATGGCCCAAAAAGTTCCCTCAAGAAATACTTTGAAAAATGGTTTTTTGGGAATTTTTGGTCCCAGGCAGTCAACCTGCAGTGTGGCAGGTCGACCTGCCCAGGGACCCGGGTCGACCTGCCACACTGCAGGTTGATTGGGTCTTGAAGCACCAACGGTCGTTTTTCTGACCGTTGTGTGTAGCAGGTCGACACCCCCTTTTGCCAGGTCGACCCAAGACTAGCCGTTGGGCATTTTTTGCTATAAAAATGAGTTCTTTCCTTTGCCAAAAGTTGGGAATTTTAAGGCCCTCCTTGAGGGGTTTTGAGGGAAATAGAAGGGAAATGAACTAAGGGATGAAGGGGATCATTAGGAAAGCTAAAGCTTGGATTAATGAAGTTAAATCACCAAGTAGGCTCTACTTTCCTTAATCATATGTTTTCATGTTTTGTTTTACTTTTGGTAAATCTTTTGTAGCATGATAAACTAGGTATGAAGTGTTGTGTCCTCAACATGTTTTATGTTTTGAGTTGATTTATTGTTTTGGATACAACACCATTTGATTCAATCCAAGTAGTACTTCATTTTTGGTAAATCTAAGTAGATCATGTTAATGGAAACATCTTTGAAATTATATCTTTGGTAAATCTTTAGTAGCATGTTAAACTATGATTTGTTGTGTCCTTAACATAATTTATGTTTTGAATTGATCTATTGTTTTGGACGCATCACCATTTGATTCAATCCAAGTAGTACTTTATTTGGTAAATCTAAGTAGATCAAGTTAATGAAAGAATCTTTGAAATTATATGTAACATGATACATATACATGGTTGAATCTTTGGTTGTTGTTTTTCATCATAAGAAAATCTCTTTCAAATGTATCTTATGTTTTGGATTCAACAAACTTTACAAATCATATGTATTATTGTTTTAAAGTTTCACAACTTGCTTTGCATTGATTGGTATATCATATTCAAGTTGTATTTATAATTACATATGATTTGTCCCCTAATTTCAATCAAATCTATTTTAATGTTTTGAGCTACATGTTGATTTGATTGACATCCCTATGCATCACATGTTTAGAGCTAATTAATTTCATACAACTTGTGAATCTTTGACATCATTAACAAGTTGTTACTTTTAACATGTGACTTGCATTCTATCCTCAATCATAAATGTTTTTATGAGCTAAAACTTTCAAAAGCCTTAGGCATACACTTATGAGCTTTCATTTTAAAAATGATTGAGGACATCACACACACACATCATGTACTTTCATCTTTGCATTCATAGTGTGTGTGTGTATTAGTTTTTCACTTCCATATCCTCCTATTTAAGAGGCATTGTAATGAGCTTAATTGAATCTCCATCAAGTGTATTATAGACACTAACTTAGTGAGATAACCAACATTGTGGTTGAAGAGGTTATTGCTTAGCCTATAAAAGCATAATGTATAGGTTGATGTTAAGCCTTGAAAAGCATATTGTAAAGGTTATTGCTTAGCCTATTGAAAAGCATAAATAGTGGAAATCCGGTGGGGTGTTGGATCACAAGCCGGTAGTGGATGTAGGCATTGAGGCCGAACCACTATAAATCCTTGTGTGATGGTGCTTGCTTTGTGGTGATTGTTTTCATTAAGCTTCCGCATTTTATTGATAATCATCACTTGTGACTAGTTTGTTTTAAAGAAGTTAAAATTGTTTAAAATTGGTCATAATTGAAGCTCACCCTATTCACCCCCCCCCCCCCCTCTAGGGTTCGGATCCCCCGGACTTACACTAGTAAGTCTAGCAGCCTTGATGGTGCTTCCTGAAGGAGAAGTCCTTAAAGTATTGGTTTGTGAAAGAAGGATCTTGCCGCCATTAGATACACATGAAGCCGTTGCCGAATGCCAATTAGTCAAATCAAGTAGACTTTCTGTATGCGAAATGGCAATCGGAGACTGGCGTGACCCATTTATTGATTATGTGCTGTTTGGAATTTTACCAGATGACCCAAAAGAGCAAACAAGCATAAGAACGAGGGCTCCTAAATTTTACTATGACGTCAATACCAAAACTCTATATAGAAAGTCATTTGATGGTATTTTACTTCGTTGTTTATCAAATCAGGAGGCAGATCAAGTCATGACCGAAACTCATAATGGAACATGTGGAGCACATCAACCGGGTCCAAAATTATGTGATCGAATTAGAAGGATGGGTTATTATTGGCCAACCATGATTAAAGATACACATGAATTAGCCAAACGATGTAAGGCTTGTCAACTTCATGCTGATTACATACACATGGCCCCTGAACCTTTGGACCCTTCAGTGACATCCTGGCCATTTGAAGCATGGGGAATGGATATAGTTGGGCCGATTAATCCTCCATCATCAAAGGGGCATCGGTTCATATTTGCCATGACGGACTACTTTTCTAAATGGGCTGAAGCAGTAGCCTTGAATGAAGTTAAGACCGCTGTTGTTCTTAACTTTCTCAAAACCAACATTATATGTAGGTTCGGGGTCCCGAATAGGTTTGTCCATGATAATGGACCGCAGTTTCGAGACCATCGTTTTTATAAATTCTGCGAGAAATATCAAATCAAAAGTATTTCTTCTACAGCTTATTCCCCACCAGCCAATGGTTTAGCCGAAGCATTCAATAAGACGATATGCAAACTGTTAAAGAAAATGGTCTCTAAAAACAAAAGAGATTGGCACGAACGATTGCCAGAAGCGCTATGGGCCTATCGTACCACGGTTCGAGGAGCGACTCAATTTACACCTTTCTCACTCGTATATGGCTGTGAAACCGTTCTACCACTCGAAATCCAAATCCCTTCACTCCGAATTGCATTAGCTAGCGGCATGAATGAAGAAGGGAATGGGAAATTACGGCTACAAGAATTGGAATCTCTTGACGAATAAAGGCTCATCGCTCGTCAAAACATAGGGATCTACTAATCTAGAATGGCAAATGCGTTTAATAAAAAAGTACATCAAAGGGTCTTTAAAAGGGGCGATTTGGTCCTCACTGTTAAAAGACCAATGATCATCACTCATAAATCAAAAGGGAAGTTTACAGAAAAATGGGAGGGACCATTTGTTATCGATTCTGTCTACTCTAACGGCTCTTACAGTTTAATTAATCAAGATGGTGATCGATGCCTTATGCCCATCAATGGCAAATTTCTTAAGAAGTATTTTCCATGAAAACATGTCCTCTTATCATCTTCGATTTTCGATATGATGCCTCGAGTCATAGAAGTCTCGATATAATGCTTCGAAAACCGAAAAGTTTTGGACCTCGACACCAAGCCTCGGAATATTTAAAAGTTCCGATATCATGCCTCGAAGTTCATGATATGTCAAACTTTGGTATCAAGCCTCAGAACATTTAATGTTTTGATACCAGGCCTCAAAGTTTGCAACATGTTGTTAAGTCTCAGAACCTCAAAAGTTTGATACTATGCCTCAGAGATCGAAACTCCAAATTTAACATTTCAATATGTCATGTGAGCCTTGACTGTGGCTTTTGAAGATATGCTGCCAAACCAAAAAAAAAAAAGAAGAGGACACACTTTAGGCTGAATCTAGCTTGTCTCAATCTCTCTAATTGGTATGAAAAGAAATTCCCCAGCATGAGTTACTCAGTCAACATTTTACAATAATCACTCAGACTAGGTCAGGAAGTCAATCCCACTACCAAGCTCAAACTTGTGTGGATAAATTATGAGTAAGACTGAGATGACATGTTTACTTTGTTTTTGTCATATGCAAAGGGGGATTTTAAATGGACGAGCCCAATGAGAGAGCCCATATGGAAAAATTGTGACGCGATGGGTTCGAGGCATGCCTACTCCGGAAAACTCCTCGTCAGCGATCCTCGAAGGGGGCATTTGTTGGAAGATAAAATATATATATTCATCACCATCAATACTTGGACCGTATCCAGCGTGATCTTGATCAAGTGGGACTAAATCAATCGAGCCCATCCCAACCCAATGATTTGTGACCACTACATGGCATGGAATTGTACCCTGATGAATTTGGTGGCACCTATCAAAATCTCTTAAATTTACGAGGGAGATCAACATGATTAATATAGGTTGAAGCCAGCCATATCATGTCCAATGAAGCCCAAGTTAAATTTTCGGGCCCAAACAACATGACCAATTTTGGTTGATTCAGGCACAAGTCAATTTCTGACCCAGGCCATATAACCGACCTTGGTTGATTCAAGTCTAAGCTAATTTCTTGGGCCTAAAAATACATGACCGATTTTAGTTGAATCAGGCTCAAATCAATTTCCGACCCAGGCCATGTGACCAATCTTTGTTGATGATGGTCCAGGCCTGAGCCATATGAATTAATCCATGCCAATTTCTAGCCTGACCCATATGAATTAATTCATGCCAATTTGTGGCCAATCCTGTTGGAATATAGGTGGGCCTTCTAGACAGGTTTCAAAAACTTTTGACCCACTTGATGCAGGGATCAATAATCTAGAAAGCATTAAACCCAATCCAGGATGCATTCCCTCAATCTCATAACCATGTACAGCAACATATACTATCTAGAAGATAGAAAATAGCACATAAACAGGCAACCACGAAATCCATGACATACAAGGATATAGATATACCTTTGGAGCTTTGTTGTGCTCTAATGGAGGATTTGAGTTATTTACATTGATGATGAACACCTTCACTATCCAATTCAGAATCTCCAACTCCTTTTGATCTTCCACGCTATGACCCGTATTAGATCTCTTTTCTCAAGAAGATGGTGGAATCTTCAAGAGAAAACCCAACTAGTAACTCTAAGGAACTAAAGGTGAAAGAGAGGGGAACTTTGAGAGGAAGATAACTTGTACAACTCTTGCACAAAGGGGTTGTTCTTGCACTAAGTATTATACACGACCATGAGGGGTAGATTCCCCTTTATGTAGCCCTCCAATCCTTCTCTTTTCCTATTTGAAATAGAAGTTTAACTCCCATTACAAAATAGTAAACTTCTCCCTTACTAATTGCCATAGAAGTCTCACTTCCACAACACTTAGTAGCTTTCTCCTTTCTAATTAAAATAGAAGTCCTACTCCCATTAATAATTAGTAGCTTACCATTACAACTATTAGAAGTCTCACTTCAAATAGAAATAGTAACCTTCCTTTTAGAATTCAAGTAGAATTAGGATCTTTCTAATAAATTGGGCTAGCGTGGGGACCACTAGGGATTCCTTAGAAAGCTGGCTCCAACTGGGACACGCGACCCCACATCTCATGTGCAATCCGGGCCCACAGTTAATTGCAAATAACTCCACTATATAAATGCAACTGCACTCCAGTCTTAGGAATAAATTACAATGAAGACCCTAAACTTCCACAATACCACAAGTAGGCCCCTCCATCTATATCCATGGATCAAATGGACCTGTTCACTAAATTAGATCCATATCTTATTATCCTTGAGCCCCAATTAATTATAGTGATCATTTGGTACCGATCCAATTAACTCTTAACTGGAATGGGTGTGCACTTACCAATGATAAATCCATTAATTGGCACAAGGGGATATTAAAGATAGATTCCATCTTGATCATTGAATGTTCCCATAGCTCTACTACCACGTACCCAAATCACCGAGCTGTTGACCTACAATTGGCCTCACTCATTGGTAACTCAAAGCAAATGAATAGATAGAAACTAGAGTTCATTAATGTCTCATGATTATGAGCCTATTGCTAGGGAATTATGAGAGCAGACCTTAAAATAAAGACAGTGTATATAAGGTGCTTCTCATGGTCCTTCAATACATCCAATGTACCGGCACCATGATCCGGAATCTTACATTCCGATGATCGAGACAAATCACACTATCTCATAGTGATCAAGGCGCTGCAACCTTGTCAGATGAGATGTCCAATCTCATCACTGGTTGTGAAGATATTTGAGTATAAGATTTGCAATACATGCCTCTTGTATGTGGATCTCATCCATACACATGTATTACATCTAGTACACTCATGAACTCCGGTTCATCTCATGAGCCATTATGTCTTTTGTATTGGTTATGTGCAAGTATATAAAAACCATTCATCTCATGAAAGGAAAAGCATGAATTATATTGATAAATAAAGAAATTAATCAATTTATTACATCATATACTTGGTATTGAGACCATCAAAACTAACAATCTCTCACTTGGGCTTAATGCCAATCAGGATTGCATCTCATGCCCATCCCGTTTACATGCTGCTAAAAAACCTTGGTGGTCAAAGGCTTAGTAAATGGATCCGCCAGATTGTCCGCAGAGGCTATCTTGGTGATTGCAATATCACCTCTCTGTACAATCTCTCTGACCAAGTGATACTTCCTCTGTACGTGCTTTTGGCTTTTATGGCTCCTGGGTTCCTTGGACTGAGCGACTGCCCCGTCGCTGTCCCAGTAAACTGTGAGCAGCTGTCGCGCCAAAGGTACCACTCCGAGTTCCAAAAGGAATCTTTTGAGCCATACTGCTTCCTTAGCTGCTTTACAAGCCGCTACATATTCAGCTTTAGAAGTGGAATCAGCGGTACATTCCTATTTAATATTCCTCTAGCTGATGGCTCCTCCGCCAAGCATAAACACATAACCAGAGGTAGATTTCCTGGAATCCTTATCTGACATGAAGTCAGAATCTGTGTATCCAACTGGAATAAGCTCATCACTGCCGTAAATCAACATGTAATCTCTAGTTCTTCTCAAGTACTTGAGGATACATTTTACAGCAGTCCAATGGTCAAGACATGGGTTAGACTGATATCTGCTGACTAAGACCACTGCATGACAGATATCCGGTCTAGTACATACCATAGCATACATGAGGCTACCAATAGCCGAAGCGTATGGAATTGCTCTCATTTGCTCCTTTTCCTCCAGGGTTTTGGGACCCTGATCCTTGGAACGGTGCACTCCATGCCTGAAAGGTGTGATACCCTTCTTGGAGTCCTGCATAGAAAACCGTACCAGTACCTTATCTATGTATGCAGCTTGAGACAAGCCAATCATCCTATTTTTTCGGTCTCGATGGAGTTTGATCCCTAGGATGTAACTAGCTTCTCCCAAGTCCTTCATATCAAAAGTCTTTGCTAACGAAACTTTTATCGTTGACAACATTCCTATATCTTTCCCAAGGAGAAGGATGTCGTCAACATATAGAATCAGAAAAACTACCCTGTCACCTTCATTTTTCATGTACACACATGACTCATCCGGATTTTGACTAAAACCAAATGATTTGATTGCCTGGTCAAAACGGATGTTCCAGCTTCGGGATGCTTGCTTCAGTCCATAAATGGACTTCTGCAGCTTGCAAACTCTTTGCTTTTGGTTACTTGCTATAAAACCGTCTGGCTGCATCATATAGATGTCTTCCTCAAGATGGCCGTTGAGAAACGCCGTCTTGACATCCATTTGCCAAATCTCGTAATCGAGATGAGCCGCAATGGATAAGAGTATCCGGATGGACTTGAGCATGGCTACCGGCGAGAAGGTTTCCTCATAATCGATACCCTCTTTCTGAGTATACCCTTTCGCAACTAGCCTGGCCTTAAAGGTCTCAACTCTTCCATCTGGTCCTCTTTTTCTTTTGTAGACCCACTTGTACCCAATAGGTTTGATATTGGCAGGCAAGTCCACAAGTGTCCAGACCTGATTAGAGTACATAGACTCCATTTCAACTTTCATAGCATCTTGCCAATGTCCCGAATCTATGTCATTAATTGCTTCATCATAGTTACAGGGATCCTGTTCCAGTTCTTCCAGGATTGCCTCGTAAGACTCTCTCAAGAACGAGAACCTATCAGGGGGCTTGATTATTCTCCCACTACGATGAGGCACTGGTGTAACTACTGGGTCTGGTAAGGGCGGTTCTTCCTCAAGTTCGGTCATACTTGGATTTGGAATTGATTGTTCTTGAATCTCTTCCAAGATCACCTTTTCTAAAGATTTCCGGTCCATCATATAATCTTCCTCTAGAAAAACCGCATTGGTGCTTACTAGCAGTTTTTGCTCTCTAGGATTATAGAATAACCAACCTTTGATTCCTTTAGGATATCCTACAAAAGTGCATACTTCTGACTTTGTTTCCAACTTATCCGTCGTTACCTTCAGCACGTGTGTCGGACAACCCCAAATGCGTAAATGTTGCAGACTTGGCTTTCGCCCAGACCACAACTCCCGGGGAGTCTTAGGTACAGACTTAGATGGTACGAGGTTTAGTATGTACATCGCAGTATCCAAGGCATATCCCCAAAAGGATATAGGTAATCCTGAGAAACTCAACATAGACCTGATCATATCTAAAATAGTCTGGTTCCTTCTTTCTGCTACTCCATTCTGTTGAGGCATACCAGGAGCAGACAACTGGGATAGAATCCCATATTCTGATAGGTGTGCCATAAAGTCACCAGAGAGATATTCCCCTCCTCGATCTGATCGAAGAGTCTTGATACTTTTACCTAATTGCTTTTCCGCTTCCGCTCGAAACTCTTTGAACTTTTCAAAAGCCTCGGACTTGCGGTGCATAAGGTATATGTATCCATATCTTGAATAATCATCTGTGAAAGTGATGAAGTATTCATATCCTCCTCTGGCCCTGACATTAATGGGCCCACACACATCAGTATGCACTAATTCCAATAAATCTTTGGCCCTATTGCCCTTGGATGAAAAGGGTCTTTTGGTCATTTTTCCTACCAGACAGGACTCACAGACAGGCATTGGTTCTACAACCAATGAAGGCAAGATACCATCTTTCATTAGCCTGTCAGTCCTAGTTAGGTTTATATGACCTAGCCTCAAGTGCCAAAGTTTTGTTGGATTAGATGAAGGTGACTTTCTCTTTAATGATGGCCTATTTATTATTTCGGTATCATGTATCTCATACATTGTAGAAGTTAACAGATAAAGCCCATTGGTTACCTTGCCAGAACATATTAAAGCATTGTTTATCTTTATGAAAACTTCAGTACCAAAAGTAATAGAATAACTTTTATTCACCAAACTAGAAACTGAAATTAAATTCCGTCTTAAAGACGGTACATATAGAGTGTCTGACAAAACCAACTTATTATCTTGAAAACATAAAGCAATAACTCCTACTGAGACCGCATCCGCCTTAGCATCAGATCCTAGCTTGACAATGATTTCACCGTCACCGAGTCTCCAGGTTTCCTGGAACCCCTGCAACGAATTAGATATGTGATTAGTTGCCTCGGAGTCTGTAAGACCCCGACCCGAGTGAACCCGATTAGTGCTAATTAAATTGCGTGTTAGTGCTAAGCTTGATTAGTGTTTTTGGCTAAGTTGGGTTTGGAATAGCTTTTGATATAGTTTTGGGGATTTTGATTTGCTTTGTGTTAGTAGGGCCCTTTGGGGGTTCCTTTTCTTGACATTGCATATGTTTGAGGATTTATCGGAGGTTTTTACCTTCATGATTTTAATCCCATTTTACTCGTTTTGATGATCCCTACAACTTTCATGTTGATCCCGTCCCCGTTTGAGATCCCGAAACCCGATTTCATAGCCTTGAGGGTAAAACAGTCATTTCACACCCAATCTGTACCCAAAACTTAATATTCTCGAAACCCGTGAAACATACACTTTTTGGAAACTAGATATTTCGACGATCATTTCTTCCTTCTTCGTCGAATCCATCCGAGGTCCCGAAATAGATGATCTCAGCCAAACTAGTTCCTTAAGTTGTGGGACCCAACCTCTCAATTGTTAACAAAGGAGACCCTTCCCCTTCCTTTTCCATTTTCATTTTCTAGCACAAGAGGAGATTCTAGGGTTTTCTTGCTTTCTCTTCTTCTTCTTGCTTCTCCTTCTCCAATCCTCACCAATCTTACACCAAACTAGAAATGGAGATCACCAACCTCTTCCTCATCTAGCAAGCTTCACTTTGATACCTTTTGTAGAAGAATCCATCAACTTTGAGACTCCCTTTGAGATAGAGCTCTTCATTTGAAGGTCATCCAAGTAAGTGTTCTTCTTCATCTTCTAGATTTGTGTTCCTATAGCCTTAGAGAAGCTCCACCTTTATTATTGAAAGGTTTCCTTGTCATTTCATTGTTTGACCCATTTTAGGGTTTGTTTTGGGGTTTTTTTTATTGTAGCTTGGAAGTGAGCTTAAGAAGTGAGTAGAGGCTTGATTTTGGCTAGCTTGGACTTGAGGCAAGTGAATGATGAAGTGTTTTTAAGCTTCAAATGGTTTGGTGAAGCATTTATGGATTTTCATGCTTTCATTGATTTCCTTTTTATGGTTGAAATAAATGATCTTTATGCATCTTGATAGCCTAATTTAATGTCTTGGAAACATGTGTTTAAGTCATCTTGTTTATAGCTATATGTGGTTGTTGATGTGTTGGAAGGAAAGGAAACAAAAAGGAAAAAAATCAAGTTCCGGACCTGCTACACGCCCAGGTCCGATCAATCGGACGTGCAGGCCGTTCGATCGGACTGTCTTTAACTGTAAGGCTTTTTGAGCCAATCGATCGGACCCTGTCCGTAACTGGGATAGAAATTCGGTGAGGGCCTGTCAGTTTGAGTCCAGTGGGTTTTGATATATTTTTTTTTTTGTGGACCTTGGCTACCCTCCTTCGACTCACTTGACCACATGTGAGGGCGTCTTGAGCCGATGCTTTTCACGGTTGGTTCGGAGGCATCAAAGTTCAATCTATTTCAATCTTGAACCGGATGGAATGACACAATATCTTCTTCATACCTAAATGCAAAGTCTATTTCCTTGGGTATCGCGAATTCTATTCCTTTCGGTGACTGAGTAGGTTGCTCGATGGTTCCAGGTTGACATCATACTTAGGATGGACCGTTTATAGTCTTGATCTTCTATGGTAATACCTAGTTCTAACCATAAGCTCATGTTAAGTCTTAAAAATCGTAAAAGTGCATAAGGAGCCCGGAATGTCTTCAAACTCAAGGAGTACCAAATCGTTTCAATAATCGACATACGGGACCCCTATTCACTTAAATAGATCTTGAAATCAATATTTTCCCGGTATTGTTATAGTTCATTTTATTTCTTCATTTCCAAGATTTACTTTACATGATTTGTTTTCCCGAAAGCTTGATGGTTACACTAGTAACATTGACTTGTCCCGAAGAGTATTGCCCGATATGAAATGAAAGTTATACATTTGAATATTTTTACCTGTTCATTGATTTACTTGTACTTGATTTACTTGCATATGTATCGATGTGTTATTTAACCTATGAGTCGGCATCACTAAGCTTGGATACCTTGTCGGTTTAATCTACCGACTTGGAAATCCCTCTCCTGTCCCGCCAGCTGCAGTTTGGATCCCGATACCCGGTCATTACCGTGGCCCCGTCCCGATACCCGGTTCGCTACCGTGGTCCCGTCCCGTATATTTATATTGTATATATGATTTGCGTTGAATCTCCTCACCTTGTGTGACTGAGATCAACATCCCATGATACTGTTGTCACTCTAGTGATAGAGGACTTAGCTTTATGTAATTGCCATCTCGTGAGTGCCCGATTCCTTGGTTACCTCATATGTTTTATCTTGTTTACATATTTTCTAACAAATGATTTATCTATTTTATGAGAGTTCTTGCTTAAACAGATTTCTATGCTTTTCAAGATATTTCATCTATTATACATTGTTATATCTTTTCACTCTCTTGCCAGACCGTCGTGTCTGATCCTTTACTTTGGTACTCAGGTCCCGTTGCCAGTTTCCTTGAGGAGGAGCCAGAGGAGGCGGTAGGTGAGCCGCAACCTCTAGTTGAGTGGCGCGCTGACGATGTCATGTAGACATCGGGTTGCTACAAGAGGCGTAACATTTTGGGGAGAACTATTTAACCATTCTTTGGGTTATTGTTTTGGTTTATATTGGCCTTTGTTGGCCTCTAATTTTGGGGAATGTAACTAAATGATATTTTGTCTAACTTTAACAACTTTTGGGAAACATGCTTTAGATCGTTGCTCATTCTGATACAGTTTTGATATTTGATGTTAATGCTTGCATGACTAGAGATAGTCTAACTATTTGATTTGCTACACGCTTCCGCACTCAAAAGAAATATTCATGCAAGGTTATGATATCCTCACTGCGGACACCTGTGGGAAATTAAATAAGTTGTATATTGTTGATGTAGATAATCATCATTGTTCACCACCAACTAATGTGCCGATCCCGGATTTCCGGTCCGGGGTCGCGACAGAGTCCACACACCAACATTCTGAAGTACCAGTTGCAAAACTAACTTCAGTAACAAGTGACTAAATCATACCTGAGGTCTTCTTCTTAGACAAATATTCTGGACAATTCCTCTTCCAATGTCCTGTCATACCACAATGGAAACACTTTCCTTTTGTCCCTGATCCCTTACCCTTGCCAACACCACCATTAGGACCATTCTCCACCTTAGGACCCTTCGGAACTGATTTCTTCTTGCCTTTCCGCCCTTTGCCTTTCAGTTTGGACTTGGCAAATGACTTTTCTGTCATCAGGGCAGTTGGCTTTTTCTTCATAATCCCTTCAGTCACCACCAGCTGGCTAGACAGCTCAGCTAGAGTCAAATTCATCTTATTCATGTTGTAATTGACCTTGAAATTGTTGAATGACTCTGGTAGTGACTCAAGGATTATATCAATCTGCGATTCTGCATCAATCGCATCCCCAGTACATCCAACTCATTCAATGAGTCCATCATTTTCAACATATGGTCCTGTACTGGTGTGCCTTCAGCCATCTTGGTGCTTATAAGCACCCTCATAGCAGCCTGTCTAGCAGGCCTGCTCTGTTCCGCAAACATCTCCTTTAAGTTTGATATAATATCATATGCAGTCTTAAAGGATTGATGTTGGTGTTGTAAAACACTAGACATAGATGCCTGTATGTAACATCTGGCCATCTCATCATCTTTGGCCCACTTGGTGTAAAGTTCCTTTTCTTCCTGCGATGCTTCCGGCAATGGCTCATCAAGGGGGGGTTTGGTAAGGACATATTTATATCTTGAAGCTGTCAAGACTATATCCAGGTTCCGTTTCCAGTCTACATAGTTGGATCCCACTAATTTATTCTGGTTGAGGATGGTCGCAAGTGGATTGAAAGTATTTGAATTCATGCTGGAAATACTGTAGCACATAACCATACATTTAATTAATGAATTTAAATGACATTAGGGTTTAGTATTCTACCAAATTTATATGGAATCCTCATAACCACTAAATTTAGAATACATCGGAATCCCAATCCCCGGGGTATGCCTCCTTGGGGAGTGCGGATACCTCCTAGATTGGTGCGGATCAAAGTTGGTCAAAATTAGGATTAAGACTAACTTTCCATGATCCCCTTCATTCATTATTATCTAGGTATCTCATACCAAATGATGAATGACTCCCGATTAACTTTGGTTTCTAAAATATATGAGGCAAATCCTTGGGGATACTACATCATTATTTTAGTTAAGTGTGACCCACCAACTAACATTGCATGACAACCATTGCGAGCGGCTCCTCCTTGGGGAGTGGGCCCCGCCCCGTCTCACCAACACTATCCATAGGAGATCCATATCTAGTACCCAGACAAGTAAAAGCCCTCCGTGGGGAACGGCCATTCTCAAGATGGCACGAGGCTAATACTTTCCTTACAATGGACCTATGGTGGAAAACCATGGGGATTTCTAAATATAAATGCCCCGCTCCCACTTAATATTTTAGAATTGAGGATTTCCTTGTAAGGTATTAGGGCCCACATGTATACATATGAATATCAAATCATCTCATGATATGATCTAAGATTGGTTCCAAGTCAAGTTATTTTAAGGAAAGTTCAGTTTCTAAATTAGTGTTACCAATGTGTCCATCTCATGGGTCATCAACACTATTAGAACTCTTTCCAAAAATTAATTTGATTTGACCAACTTTAGTAACTTGCTATGTTTGGATCATATCTGGAAATATTCTAAATTAAGCATGCATCCATAAATAGAAATTGCAAAAATAGAAACTAGTCCTCTCCCCCACATGGCCCAAGCGGAATAGACTTCTTGGACTTCTAGACTTTCCAAAACTTTGGAATTCCTCAAACTCTTTGGGAAACTCCAGAACTCTCTTGATAATCTTCAAACTCTTTGATTAGGAGTCCAACATCACTTTCCTTCTTCGTCTCGGACATCGCCAGAATTTACAAATTTAGAAAAATTTACATAAATTCCTATACCTCAATTATGAGACTTACATGGTAATCTAAACATGGAAATAAAAGAGCTATAGGGAAATCCATCACGGGAAACCAAGGAAACCATGATGCCCTTTACATTTAGCCTTAAATAAACCAATCACCATAAATAGAAAGCAAAAGACTTGTGGGCCATATGGAGAGGACTTGATCATCTGCAAGTTAGTATCTCATACAACCATACAAATCACAGAAATAGGCTGCCAAATAATGCTGGAAAAAATAGGATGTAAGAAAAGACCCGAAACTGAAAAATCAGGTTTCTGCAACATGCTGCGCAGTGGGCTCGGTCTACCTACCAGGGGGCCTGGTCGACCGGCCAGCAAGTCAGCCGGTCGACCGAGCACGGGGCCAGGTCGACCGGACTGACGAAAACTTGCAACTTGGGTTTTTTGTTTCGTGTCCATTCTTCTCCAAACAACTTCCAAAGTGTCCCAATGGCTTCCTATGATCCTTCCATCATTATTAAACCATTTTGTGACTATCCAAACATGAATCTACTATCAAACCAAGTAAATTCATTAAAACTGATCCTAACATAGCCCTTGCTTCATATTCTTCACATCTCATGCAAAGATTGGAGCAAGCTTCCTGATCTAACGTGATTAGCGATGAGGTATGGCTCTGATACCAATTGTTGGAATATAGGTGGGCCTTTCAGACAGGTTTCAAAAAAAAATTACCCACTTGATGCAGGGATCAATAATCTAGAAAGCATTAAACCCAATCCAGGATGCATTCCCTCAATCTCATAACCATGTACAGCAACATATACTATCTAGAAGATAGAAAATAGCACATAAACAAGCAACCATGAAATCCATGACATACAAGGATGTAGATATACCTTTGGAGCTTTGTTGTGCTCTAATGGAGGATTTGAGTTCTTTACTTTGATGATGAACACCTTCACTATCCAATTCAGAATCTCCAACTCCTTTTGATCTTCCACGCTATGACCCGTATTAGATCTCTTTTCTCAAGAAGATGGTGGAATCTTCAAGAGAAAACCCAACTAGTAACTCTAAGGAACTAAAGGTGAAAGAGAGGGGAACTTTGAGAGGAAGATAACCTGTACAACTCTTGCACAAAGGGGCTGTTCTTGCACTAAGTATTATGCACGACCATGATGTTAGGAATTTTGTAGATTGCAATTTGATGGATGCATAATCACTCAAGCATCATTTGATTTACACACATATGCATTGCTTTAAGAAATCTTGAAATCTTGTTTTAAACATGCATTGTTTTTAAGAGTTGTAAAAGTATTGATTTATGCATGTTTTGTTTTTAATCTTGGATGCATTTGATTTTTTAAAAAGAGTTTTTAGAAATCAAGCAAGCCTTTGGTTTTAAAGTTTTGAATCATTTTAGGCTTTCTATGTTTCATGTTTTAAAAACCCTTAGAATGTTTTAAAACATGTTTTTCAAGCTTGGTTTAGAGGCCCAAAAGTTCCCCCAAGAAATACTTTGAAAATATGCAACTATGGGAATTTTGGTCCCAGGGGGTCGACCAGCAGTGTGGCCGGTCGACCGGCTACACAACAGGTCAACAGGGTCTCTGAAGCTCCAACGGTCAGAAATATAGCCGTTGTGAAGGCCAGGTCGACCGAGCCCTGCTGCCAGGTCGACCGGGGACTAGCCGTTGGGTTGTTTTGGCTATAAATATGAGTTCTTTCCTTTGCCAAAAGTTGGGAATTTTAAGTCCCTCCTTGAGGGGTTTTGAGGCAAATAAAAGGGAAATGAACTAAAGGATGAAGGGGATCATTAGGAAAGCTAAAGCTTGGATTAATGAGTTAAACCACCAAGTAAGCTCTACTTTCCTTAACCATATGTTGTCATGCTTTGTTTTATTTTTGGTAAATCTTTTCTAGCATGATAAACTATGTTTTGTTGTATCCTTAACATGTTTAAGTTTTGAATTGATTCATTGTTTTGGATGCATCACCATTGATTCAATCCATGTAGTACTTGAATTGGTAAATCTAAGTAGATCATGTTAATGGAAACATCTTTGAAATTATATGTAACATGATTCATATACTTGGTTGAATCTTTGGTTGTTGTTTTTCAACATAAGAAAATCACTTTCAAATATATCTTATGTTTTGGATTCAACATTGTTACAAATCATATGTTTCATGTTTTGCTCTAATTATTGGTAAATCCTTTCTAGCATGATAAACTATGATTTGTTGTGTCCTTAACATGTTTTATGTTTTGAATTGATCTATTGTTTTGGATGCATCACCATTTGATTCAATTCAAGTAGTACTTTATTTGGTAAATCTAAGTAGATCATGTTAATAAAAGAATCTTTGAAATCATATGTAACATGATTCATATACTTGGTTGAATCTTTGGTTGTTGTTTTCCATCATAAGAAAATCTCTTTCAAATGTATCTTATGTTTTGGATTCAACAAACTTTACAAATCATATGTATTATTGTTTTAAAGTTTCACAACTTGCCTTACTTTGATGGGTATATCTTTTTCAAGTTGTATTTATAATTTCATATGATTTGTCCCCTAATTTCAATCAAATCTATTTTTATGTTTTATGAGCTAGATTGTTGATTTGATTGACATCCCTATGCTTCACATGTTTTGGTCTTTGAATTTTCACAACTTGTTTAGGATACAAATGTATATCTTTTACAAGTTAGTTTTAACATGTGATTAGCATTTCCTCAATCATAAATGTTTTATGAGCTAAAAGTTTCAAAAGCCTTAGGCATACATTTATGAGCTTTCATTTTCAAAATGATCGAGGACATCACACACACACATCATGTGCTTTCATCTTTGCATTCATAGTGTGTGTGTGTGTGTGTATTAGATTTTCATTTTCATATCCTCCTATTTTAGAGGCAAATGTAATGAGCTTAATTGAATCACCATCAAGTGTATTATAGACACGAACTTAGTGAGATAACCAACCTATGGTTGAAGAGGTTATTGCTTAGCCTAAGAAAAGCATAATGTAAAGGTTATTGCTTAGCCTTGAAAAGCATATTGTAAAGGTTATTGCTTAGCCTATTGAAAAGCATAAATAGTGGAAATCCGGTGGGGTGTTGGATCACAAGCCGGTAGTGGATGTAGGCATTGAGGCCGATCCACTATAAATCCTTGTGTGATGGTGTTTGCTTTGTGGTGATTGTTTTTATTAAGCTTCTGCATTTTATTTGTAATAATCACTTGTGACTAGTTTAAGTTAAAGAAGTTAAATTTGGTTAAAATTGGTCATAATTGAAGCTCACCCTATTCACCCCCCCTCTAGGGTTTGGATCCCCGGACTTTCAATTGGTATCAGAGATGTAGAGCCTCGGAAAAACTCCTTGTGAGTCATGATCACTCGCATCCACGGAAACTCTCGCTTGAAATAGCGGATAAATAGAGACTCTCCGTTCGTGGCAGGCATGTGGGGGGGGGGGGGGGGGACTATCGTGCTCCATGTGTCTGGACTCTGATAGGTACCATTTGGTGATCCGTGTTAAGAGGAGATGGGTCCTCGAGGGTTTTGAAGAAATTCAGACCCCTCATGAATTGGTATCAGAGCGGGTTACTCCATTTTAGGGCTTATCAACCCGGAGTTGATCCTTGCTAGATTAGAACCCTAGTGTTGTAATTTATTGCATATCTTTGTGATGATTTCGACTATGATTGAAAATGGAATTTCCCCTAGTTTCATTGCACCACTCTAAGACTTTTTCAAGTTATATCTTCAAGAGTTGGTGAGTCCTCAAAGTGATCTCTCAAGGACATCCTTTTCAAGACCTTTGGTGAATCTTTATTGGTACACATTTAGACTAACCTTAAGGCCTTGATCATCCCTAGACCAACCTATTCTTTTTAGTTATTTCTATTTGTTGGTCATGTTACATTTGCATTTTGTTTCTTTATAGTCACATCTTTTAAAATGCAATGTTTATTTGTGATCATTTGATTTTGTCTTCATGAACTTTTAAGTTATATCTCATGATTTTCAAAATCCTTTGATTGCAATAATTTCATGATGGATTTGCATTTTGTTCATATAGTCATATCTCTTGTAGTGCATATCTATTCATGATCAATTGATTGTGATTACAAAAGCTTTCATAGCTAGATTTTTCATGATCAATTGATGTTGGAAAATCATTTGTTGATTGTCATAGTTAGATATTTTTTGTAAATCAAATGATTTGAAGCAATTTATATTTTCCATTGATTTTTCAAAGTTATATCTCTTGGTATGGAAAATATGTGTTCAATTTGTATGAAAGTCTATTGCCATATTTAGAATACAAATTGAAAATTTAGTAGTACGCTACTTGTTTTTCAAAATCGCTTGCTCTTAATTCTACAAATGATTCTTTGTTTGAATTTTAATTATTGAAGTGATTTGAAAAACTTTGGAAAATGTTCTAAGCTTTATTGGTTGTATTTATAGAAGCATTTTCCTTGAATTTATTTCCTTATGCTTATTTATGATTATATCTTTTGGAAGGAAATAATTTTTACAAAAAAATTGCATCCTTGCTCATTTAGTTACATTCTTTATGCAAATTGATTGTGATATCTTACATTGCTTGGTTGGATATGGTTTCATTGATTTGCATGTTTGTGCCTAACTTGGTATATTTTTTCATTAATGCAAATTGATGATTGTTTATGTGCTTTAGAGTAAAATCTTTTATTTTATTATCATTTGATCCTAATAAGTACATATGTGATTTATTGTTCTAAGTTCATTTGGTATAAACCTCATATCCTTTTCCATTGCATTGTAAGCTTAGTACATTTGCTAAGAGTGGAGATGTTGCATGATAGATTAATCCCTTTAACTTCATACCTTCTTGTACTTGCATAGTTATATTCTTTATTGATGATATGGTATGAGTTAGATCTTGATTGTTGATTGATCCTCTCTATGCAAATGTCAAATCGTTCTATGTATGGTTGTGATATTTATTATATTTGTCGAAACCATACTAGAACTTAAATCCATCCTCTATGCCTTCTAGTCATTTCTTTTTGGATGGTTATGATGTTGATTCATGTGTATTCTCTAAATGATGTCATTCTTATACATGTTTCAACGTCATAGTAGTGGTCTTGATCATATGAAACTCTTTGAAATCCATCCCTCGTATATTTATATGTTTGATGGATATCTTAGTTGTTGAATTCATATGATTTAGTCACTTTGAAAATTGCATGCTTTACCAAGTCATATCCTTTTGCATTGCAATTTACCTTGTTCATCACTATGCTCAATAGTCATATCTTTAAAAGTGATGAATATCCATTTATGATGCTTGATGGAATTTTGTGTTTGTCACATCCTTGCTCTTTACCATGTTGTCAAATTCAATTGGTTTCAATTGGTATAATTTTTGATTGATTTGATGTCATTTCTTGTGAATGTGATAGACCTTGTGTACATCGGATTGAACTTGCTAAGTTATATGTTTTCATTCCATGTCACACTCCATTAGCATCATAATGTTCATGATTGCCTCCTCTCTTGCTCATATAGGAATATCTCTTGACCACCATGTTTATGTGTTCATAATATTTGTTGGTTATTAGTTCAGGTTGGCTTCATGGTTGAATTTCATTTCACTCTTTCTTGCACATTAATAGTCATATTTATTGTTTGAATGAAATGATTTCAAAACCTTCATAGCATATGTTTTTCTTAGTTAAATTATTTGATGCTATGTTTAATAAACCCCATTTCATCGTGGATAGCTCTAATTTGGATTTCTCCTAATAGTTATATTTTTAAATCCATTTTAGAGTGATTGCTTTAATAGAATTATCTTTGAATCTCAATTGGTATTCTTTGTTTGTCCAATTGATATCCATGATTGCTTTTCTCATTGACCTAGCTTTCTTTTGGTAATTTGATCATATTGAGCTTTATAGTTATACGAATTCAATCATTCTCTTGAAGTTGACCCTCAATTGGTTAAACCATCTTCTCCTTGCACCAAATAGTTATATCTTCGTCAAAAGCTTGACAAAAGGAGAGAATGGATTGAGGGGGAGTGTAAACCTTCATAGGAAGTATTAGTTTTGATCAAATTGACCCTTGGATTGGATTTGAACCCTTAGAGACTACTACCATGCATGATAGCCTGTTATGTATTTCATTTTCGATTCCTTATGTTAACAGGTGCTTCTAAAGGTATTTTCCTTATTTCATGTGTGTAGGTACCTTTGCAATTTAATGTCAGAGGGGGAGAGAGCATTCAAGTTCTCAAAAGGGTGAAGAGAATGTCCAAGCTTCCTAAGGGGAGGTTTTGTATGATCTTCTACAGGGGGAGAGAATACATACCTTGCCAAGGGGAGAGAGAGGCATGGTCAAAGGGGGAGAGCTAATAGAAGAAAGAAAGCTTGGAAGCTAAAGAAGATGCTTGGCTAAAGAAAGAAAGATTGAAGAATGATCAAGCACCAAGCATCATGAAGAATGAAGAAAGAGCCCAAGAGCCCAAGCTAAGAGAAGCATCCAAGAAGATTTCAAGACTTGTCCAGTTGAGGGGGAGCTGAAGACTTAGTGTGTAATTTCAATGATGAGTAAGTTTCCATCAAATTGCAAAGGGGGAGATTGTTAGGAATTTTGTAGATTACAATTTGATGGATGCATAATCATTCAAGCATCATTTGATTTACACACATGTGCATTGATTTAAGAAATCTTGAAATCTTGTTTTAAACATGCATTGCTTTTAAGAGTTGTAAAAGTATTTATTTATGCATGTTTTGTTTTTAATCTTGGATGCATTTGATTTTTTAAAAAGAGTTTTTAGAAATCAAGCAAGCCTTTGGTTTTAAAGTTTTGAATCATTTTAGGATTTCTATGTTTCATGTTTTAAAAACCCTTAGAATGTTTTAAAACATGTTTTTCAAGCTTGGGTTAGTGGCCCAAAAGTTCCCCCAAGAAATACTTTGAAAATATGCAACTATGGGAATTTTGGTCCCAGGGGGTCGACCGGCTACATTGCAGGTCAACAGGGTCTCTAAAGCTCCAACGGTCAGAAATATAGTCGTTGTGAAGGCCAGGTCGACCGAGCCCTGCTGCCAGGTCGACCAGGGACTAGCCGTTGGGTTGTTTTGGCTATAAATATGAGTTCTTTCCTTTGCCAAAAGTTGGGGATTTTAAGTCCCTCCTTGAGGGGTTTTGAGGCAAATAAAAGGGAAATGAACTAAAGGATGAAGGGGATCATTAGGAAAGCTAAAGCTTGGATTAATGAGTTAAACTACCAAGTAAGCTCTACTTTCCTTAACCATATGTTGTCATGCTTTGTTTTATTTTTGGTAAATATTTTCTAGCATGATAAACTATGTTTTGTTGTATCCTTAACATGTTTAAGTTTTGAATTGATTCATTGTTTCGGATGCATCACCATTGATTCAATCCATGTAGTACTTGAATTGGTAAATCTAAGTAGATCATGTTAATGGAAACATCTTTGAAATTATATGTAACATGATTCATATACTTGGTTGAATCTTTGGTTGTTGTTTTTCAACATAAGAAAATCACTTTCAAAAATATCTTATGTTTTGGATTCAACATTGTTACAAATCATATGTTTTCATGTTTTGCTCTAATTATTGGTAAATCCTTTCTAGCATGATAAACTATGATTTGTTGTGTCCTTAACATGTTTTATGTTTTGAATTGATCTATTGTTTTGGATGCATCACCATTTGATTCAATTCAAGTAGTACTTTATTTGGTAAATCTAAGTAGATCATGTTAATAAAAGAATCTTTGAAATCATATGTAACATGATTCATATACTTGGTTGAATCTTTGGTTGTTGTTTTCCATCATAAGAAAATCTCTTTCAAATGTATCTTATGTTTTGGATTCAACAAACTTTACAAATCATATGTATTATTGTTTTAAAGTTTCACAACTTGCCTTACTTTGATAGGTATATCTTTTTCAAGTTGTATTTATAATTTCATATGATTTGTCCCCTAATTTCAATCAAATCTATTTTTATGTTTTATGAGCTACATTGTTGATTTGATTGACATCCCTATGCTTCACATGTTTTGGTCTTTGAATTTTCATAACTTGTTTAGGATACAAATGTAAATCTTTTACAAGTTAGTTTTAACATGTGTTTAGAATTTCCTCAGTCATAAATGTTTTACGAGCTAAAAGTTTCAAAAGCCTTAGCCATACATTTATGAGCTTTCATTTTCAAAATGATTGAGGACATCACACACACACATCATGTGCTTTCATCTTTGCATTTATAGTGTGTGCGTGTATTAGATTTTCATTTTTATATCCGCCTATTTTAGAGGCAAATGTAATGAGCTTAATTGAATCACCATCAGGTGTATTATAGGTACTAACTTAGTGAGATAACCAACCTATGGTTGAAGAGGTTATTGCTTAGCCTAAGAAAAGCATAATGTAAAGGTTATTTCTTAGCCTTGAAAAGCATATTGTAAAGGTTATTGCTTAACCTATTGAAAAGCATAAATAGTGGAAATCCGGTGGGGTGTTGGATCACAAGCCGGTAGTGGATGTAGGCATTGAGGCCGAACCACTGTAAATCCTTGTGTGATGGTGTTTGCTTTGTGGTGATTTTTTTTATTAAGCTTCCGCATTTTATTTGTAATCATCACTTGTGACTAGTTTAAGTTAAAGAAGTTAAAATTGGTTAAAATTGGTCATAATTGAAGCTCACCCTATTCACCCCCCCTCTAGGGTTCGGATCCCCGGACTTTCACATGAGGGGTAGATTCCCCTTTATATAGCCCTCCTATCCTTCTCTTTTCCTATTTGAAATAGAAGTTTAACTCCCATTACCAAATAGTAAACTTCTCCCTTACTAATTGCCATAGAAGTCTCACTTCCACAACACTTAGTAGCTTTCTCCTTTCTAATTAAAATACAAGTCCTACTCCCATTAATAATTAGTAGCTTACCATTACCACTATTAGAAGTCTCACTTCAAATAGAAATAGTAACCTTCCTTTTAGAATTCGAGTAGAATTAGTATATTTCTAATAAATTGGGCTAGCGTGGGGACCACTAGGGATTCCTTTAAAAAGCTGGATCCAACTGGGACACGCGACCCCACATCTCATGTGCAATCCGGGCCCACAGTTAATTGCAAATAACTCCACTATATAAATGCAATTGCACTCCAGTCTCAGGAATAAATCACAATGAAGAACCTAAACTTCCACATTACCACAAGTAGGCCCCTCCATCTATATCCATGGATCAAATGGACCTGTCCACCAAATTTGATCCATATCTTATTATCCTTGAGCCTGAATTAATTATAGTGATCATTTGGTACCGATCCAATTAACTCTTAACTGGAATGGGTGAGCACTTACCAATGATAAATGCATTAACTGGCACAAGGGGATTGTCGGGACCCCGGAACGGAGCCTCGGGCCCGCGACGTTGTTTGGGTTTAATCACAATTGCCATTGAAGATTTTGCTTTCCCACAGGTTCCTGCGGTGAGGATTCCCAAAGACACGCGGAATCTGACTCACACGATCAAGTTTGCAGAAGCTTGCAGCAAAGCACATCAAGATGACCACTATTAAAATATTTAAGTGCCATGACAAATAGTAACAAGACACAGTATCAAAGAAAGAAGCTAACATGGCATTCCCATCATAGTTCAAGTTTTGAGACTAATAAGAAGTAAGTTAAGTTTTGTTACAACCCAACAGAGGCCAATACAATTCTCCAAAACAAAAAGGAAACCCCAAGACAAAAGATGGCGAGACCCGAGAACCCGCCCGACGTCTAGATGACATCGTTGGGCTGCCACTCTCTCACAGGGGTTGGCTCACAAGCCTCCTCCTGACGCTCCTCCTCAAAGGTAACGTCTCCTGCACCTGGGCACCAACAAACAAGGGTCAAACACAACGGTTTGACAGGTAATCAATTTAGGTGCAAGCATGAACCAATAACGTTCAAGAAAACATATAAGCAATCCTTGACTTGAAATACTGTATTGACTGAGATATTAAAACAAATTAACGTGAGTACATAATATATCATGAATAGTTACAATCCACAAAGAGCCCATCCTTTCTCTATCATTTATATAATGAAAAGAGCAAGCATGCACGACAAGCACGATATACATAATATAAGCACGACACGATTTCCCACAAAGACGGGAATTCCGGCCGCGGAACCGGACACGCACGATGTGTAATAAATACACGACCAGTCTGCAGACAGTCCACATGTTTAAAGACCCCCAGACAGTGGATCAAACTGATAGGGCAGTCTAAGCTCAGTGGTGTTTACTTAATTCATGAATGCACAAAACACGCGAGATATTATCAAAACTTGTCGAGATATTATCAAAACACAATGAACACGACTAGCAAGGGCATAATAAATTTGCATAACACGCTTAGGAAGTGATCCCCTTTTTTCTTGAAATAATTCTTCAGAACAAGCTTATACTCGAAATCCAAAACTAGTATATGATGGCACTTGTCGTACCAAAACGGAATCCAAACACGAAATTTGACAAGCATGTGTTAAGGCTGCTAATTGGCCTTTGTGTAATTGAGACTTCAAATGTCGGAATATATAAGAATTGGTGTCCCTGAAGTTGGGTTGCATTTTGAAAGTTGAAAGAATTGGTGTCCACTTGAATTTGGAGCTCTTTTTCAGAAGTTGAAAGAAGGGGCGACATTTGTCCTAAGCTCAGCTGATGAAGCGATTGAGCGGAGTGGCCATCCCCGTGAGCCTCTGAACTTGGTTTGCCGAGGTCGGGCTCTGAATCGCCTGAATTGCTGAAATCTGCTCCGGATTAGCTTCGATCCCTCTCCGGGTCACCAGGCTTCCTAAGAACTTGCCAGATCCGACGCCGAACGCGCACTTGGAGGCATTTAGTTTAAGTTGGAATTCTCTGAGGATGGGGAATGTCTGGCGTAAGTCTGCCAAATGATCCTACGACTTCTTGGACTTGACCACCATGTTATCGATGTAGACCTCCACTGTCTTCCCAAGCTGGGCGTGAAACATCTTCGTGACCAGTCTTTGGTATGTCGCCCCGGCATTCTTCAACCCAAAGGGCATCACTTTGTAACAGTAGATGCCTCGAGGTGTTATGAATGCGGTTTTCTCCTCGTCAGGCCCGTGCATGGGGATCTGGTGGTAACCTCGGTAGGCGTCGAGGAAACTCATTCTATCATGTCTCGAGGTGGCGTCGATCATCTGGTCGATTTTTGGGAGGGGGAAGCTGTCCTTGGGGCAAGCTTTATTGAGATCGGTGAAGTCCACGCAGACCCACAATTTGCCACTTTTCTTCTTCACCACCACAGTGTTGGCCAGCCACTACGGATAATGTACTTCACGGATCGCTCCGGCCTCGAGGAGCTTGTCTACTTCTTCGATGACAGCTTCTGTCTGCGGGACCCCTGTTCTGCGGGCTTTTTGCACTGTGGGCTTGTGTCCGAGGTCCACGTTTAACTTATGGCACATGACTTCGAGGTCGACCCCGGGCATCTCGAATGGAATCCAGGCGAAGACGTCCTTATTCTTCAGTAGGAAGTCTAGCAGCTCGGACCTCTCGTTGTCAGGGAGCTGGCTTCCTAGCAAGAAATATCGCTCGGCGTGATCGGAATTAATCCTGACCTCGGTGACTTCCTCTACGCTCTTCTGCTCTGCTGAGCGACCGACGTCCTCGAGTTCGGCCATATGCACTCACTGCGGCTCCGTTTCACCAGGTATTATGGCCGTGAGGCATTGTCTGGCCATCTGCTGATCTCCCTGTACTGTTACTTTCTCGATCACCACTCCGGCCTTTTCTAATGGAAACTTGAGCTTCTGGTGAAAGGTGGAAGGTACTGCCTCCATGGCATGCAACCAAGTACGCCCCATTATTACATTGTAGGGAGACGGTGCGTGCACCACCATAAAGTTGGCCATCTTTGTGGCGCCTCCTATCAGGACTTCGAGCGAAATCCTTCCCTTGGGATACACCGGCTTTGTGCTAAAGTCCACCAAGGGGACGCGGGCTTCCTGTAGATCGGAGTCTGTCAGGCCGAGTTTCTTGAAACAGCTAAAGTAGAGGATTTCGGACGAGCTCCCCGGGTCCACAAGGACGCGCTTCACAGTGTAATTGTTCAACCGTAAGGTGAGGATGAGTGCGTCGTTATGGGGGAGCTGGACCCCTCCTAGGTCCTCGTCCGAGAAACAGATCTTGGGCTTATCCTTCCTAGCTTTCATCGGTGTCGGCTCCAGTTCGGCCAACCTCACTTGTTTGCCATGGGCGGCCCTCCTAGCTTCTGACCGAGCTTGGGCACTTCCCCCATTGGGAGTGGGAGTCAGGTGAATGACGTTGATGATACCTTCTGGCTCGTTGCTATCCTGATTATCATTGGGTGGGGCGCGCTGTTGAGCTTGGTCGACCCTCTCCCCCTCCTTGATGTACTCCCGAAGGTGCCCGTCCCTGACGAGCTTCTCGAGGTGGGATTTCAGAGCCATGCAGTCCTCAGTCATGTGCCAGTGTTGCTTATGGTAAGAACAGTTCTTGCTCCGGTCTCGGGAAGATGGGTCGCCCCTCATCGGCTGCGGCCACTGGAAGTAAGGCTCTGCCTTGATCTTGCCAAGGAGTTTGTAGATGGGCTCCTTGAAGACAACATTGACAGCCCTGTAAGGATCTCTGGCCGGCCTGGTAGGCTTGAATTTTGGTCTCTTGCTGCTACCCGAGATGGAAGTTGAGAAGGTCGCCGAACTGGTGGTGGCCCTCTTCTTATCTGGCCTCTGTTTGGGGAACATCCCTTCTCCTTTGGAGGTTTGGCCCTTTTGCGGGAGGCCGAACCGCTCCTTGCCTCGAGCTTCGTCTTCTTCCTGCTCAATGTACTGATTTACCTTAGCCAACAGCGCCTTCATCGTGGTCACGGGAGTTCGGACCAGGTCTTTGCGGAGCTCATTGCCTGGGAGTATGGCTTGCCGAAAACACATGATGGCGACATCATCTTTGGCATCCGTGATCTGGCTATAGATCGTCTAGAATCTTCTGGCGAATGCAGTGATGCTTTCATTGTCCTTCATTTGGATTGCCATGAGGTTGCCACCCGTCTTCGGGATGACACGGTGTGCTTGGAACTTTTCAACGAAGGGGCTTCGGAGCTGTCTCTAGTTTGATACCGACCCAGAAGGGAGCGCGTATAACCATCGGAGTGGGAGGTCGCCTAGACTGGAGGAGAAGACCCTGCAGTTCAGGTGGCCGACGTCCCCCCAAATCGACATCCTCTGAGTGAAATGTCGTAGGTGCACTTCTGGGTCCGAGGTCCCATCATAGAGGACGAACCTCGGAACGTTGAATCTCTCGAGAAGAGAGAAGTCCTTTATTTCCTGGGAGAAGGGGGACATTCCCTGGTCTTCTGCATCGCAGGCCTCCATTTGGTCTCGGGGCGAAATCGATCTCGGCCATCCGGGCCTGGACCTCTTGCTTGACGTAATGGTCGAGCAGTTCCCTCAGGTAAGTCAAGTTCTCTGGCCTCGGGGACTCTGGCTCGCGACGCGACCCCCGGAGGTTGCTACACAGATGGCTGCTGCTCGAGCCTTCTTATTCGCAGTGATTTCTTCTTCTGTCGTTGAGGACTTTCCTCAAGTCTCAGCTGTCCAGACGGTGTTGCTGTCGCCTGAGAGGTGGAGCGAGAGTTCTTCTTTCATTTGTCTTAATCTACTCTTGGAGATGACGAATCAACTTCTCTTTCTCCTGGATGAACCGATTCTGGGCCTCGAGCTCCTCAAGTAGGGGGTCATCTCCTACTTCATGGGCTCGATGAAAGGACTGATCGCTTTGGTCGTGAAATCGATAGCAGTGGTGGTTGCTCCGGCGGAGGAAAGGACGACGCTCTTCGGGACTTCGACGATCCCTCGCCGCTGTATCTGGTTTTTGGAGGCATGACTTTTGTAGGTTTGGTTTTGGTAAAGATCCTGTCCCCACAGACGACGCCAACTGTAAGTGCCTAAAATTTACTTACTTGGTTTGGAGAGGATTAAACTCTTGATTTGATGATTCTGGGAAAGGATCAGCCTCCGGTGATCTGAAAGGAAAAACAAAGGTTAGAGCCCCTGGCTGTACGCAACCGAAGGCACTCCGATGCATGAGTTAGCCTGGTAACTGAGGGAAAATAAAGAAAAAAGAGTCTGGGGCCGGTTTGTTGCGTACCTCATGTAGCTTTTCTCCATGCATTATATAGACGTGAGAGTCATCATTGGGTTGGGCCCCTCAAGGAGAGACGGAAGTCCCATCAACATGTACTTTCTCTCCTGAGTGGGGGTAGGTAAAAAGGGGATGTCCCATCTGCCCACACCTCTATATCTGTGGATGTGACCCTGGGATAAGGCATGCCACATATCTAGGTCCGCCGCCCACTCTATTTGTCAGTTCGCCGACTACCGTCATGGTAGCGCATTTATGGTCGCATGAAATGGCTGAATGACAGGTGGCCGAGATCAAGCTAAGACCGAGACTGAGATGGGCACCCGCGGATGTGGCCACCGAGATGGACTCTGTGCTTCCCCGAGCCGGCGCGTCTACTGAGCTGGGTAACACCGATACTAGGGACTTCCCTGAAATTGGGGAGTGGCCCCACGTGAATCTGTCATTAGGAAGCGACCCCACACAGTACTGATTCAAAGCATATTTTCAACAGGTGGGAGTCAAACAGAAGTCACATCCTCAAGAAGCTAAGTTTGCTGTGCGCACTCATTTTCTTATATTGGTAAAAGTCAAAAATTGACTTGTGCCTGAATCAACCAAAATTGGTAATGCTGTTTAGGCCCGAAAATTTAACTAGGGCTTCATTGGACATGATATGGCTGGCTTGAACCTATATTAATCATGTTAATCTCCCTCGTAAATTTAAGAGATTTTGATAGGAGCCACCAAATTCATCAGGGTACAATTCCATGCCATGTAGTGGTCACAAATCATTGGGTTGGGGATGGGTCCGATTGATTTAATCCCACTTGATCAAGATCACGCTGGATACGGTCCAAGTATTGATGGTGATGAATATATATATTTTATCTTCCAACAAATGCCCCCTTCGAGGATCATTGACGAGGAGTTTTCCGGAGTAGGCCTGCCTCGAACTCATCGCGTCACAATTTTTCCATATGGGCTCTCTCATTGGGCTCGTCCATTTAAAATCCCCCTTTGCATATGCCAAAAACAAAGTATACACGTCATCTCAGTTTTACTCATAATTTATCCACACAAGTTTGAGCTTAGCAGTGGGATTGACTTCCTGACCTGGTCTGAGTGATTATTGTAAAATGTTGACTGAGTAACTCATGCTGGGGAATTTCTTTTCATACCAATTAGAGAGATTGAGACAAGCTAGATTCAGCCTAAAGTGTGTCCTCTTCTTTTTTTTTTTTTGGTTTGGCAACATATCTTCAAAAGCCACAGTCAAGGCTCACATGACATATTGAAATGTTAAATTTGGAGTTTCGATCTCCGAGGCATAGTATCAAAACTTTTGAGGTTCTAAGACTTAACAACATGTTGCAAACTTTGAGGCTTGGTATCAAAACATTAAATGTTCTGAGGCTTGATATCAAAGTTTGACATATCATGAACTTTGAGGCATGATATCGGAACTTTTAAATATTCCTAGGCTTGGTGTCGAGGTCCCAAACTATTTGGTTTTTGAGGCATTATATCGAGACTTCTACGACTCGAGGCACCATATCAAAAATCGAAGATGATAAGAGGACATGTTTTCATGGATAATACTTCTTAAGAAATTTGCCATTGATGGGCATAAGGCATCGATCACCATCTTGATTAATTAAACTGTGAGAGCCGTTAGAGTAGACAGAATCGATAACAAATGGTCCCTCCCATTTTTCTGTAAACTTCCCTTTTGATTAATGAGTGATGATCATTGGTCTTTTAACAACGAGGACCAAATCGCCCCTTTTAAAGACCCTTTGATGTATGTAAGACCCCGACCTGAGAGAACCCGATTAGTACTAATTAAGTCGCGTATTAGTTCTAAGCTTGATTAGTGTTTTTGGCTAAGTTGAGTTTGGAATAGCTTTTGTACTAGTTTTGGGGAATTTTGATTGCTTTGGGTTAGTAGGGCCCTTTGGGGGTTCCTTCTCATGACATTGCATATGTTTGAGGATTTATTGGAGGTTTTTACATTCATGATTTTAATCCTGTTTTATTCGTATTGATAAGCACTACAACTTTCATGTTGATCCCGTCCCCGTTCGAGATCCCGAAACCCGATTTCATAGCCTTGAGGGCAAAACAGTCATTGTGCACTAAATCTGTACCAAAACTTGATATTCCCGAAACCGCGAAACATAGACTTTTTGGAAACTAGATATTTCGACGATCATTTCTTCCTTCTTCGTCGAATTCATCCGAGGTCCCGATAGAGATGATTTCAGCCCAATTAGATTTCTAGTGGTGGAGCCCACTCCCCACTTGTTTATAAGGAAACCTTTCCCTTCCATTCCCTTTTTCCAGCACAAAAAGAACCTAGGGTTTTCTTTTGGCAACTTTTCTTCTTCTTCTTGCTTTCTCCATCTCCAATCCACATCAATCTTGCACCAACATCAAAATGGAGGTTGTCATTCTCTTCCTCATCTCCATAGCTCTCTATTGGTACCATTTGTAAAGAAAACCCTCCATTCCAAGATCTTCATTGAGTTTACTCTTGCCATTAGAGGACCTTACAAGTAAGTAATCATTCCCTTCTTCTAGATTTGCATTCTTCTAGCCTTAGAGAAGCTTCATTTCCATTATTGTGAGGTTTCCCTTTCTATTTCATTGTTTGACTCTTTTAGGGTTTGTTTTTGGGGATTTTTGCCATAGCTTGGATCTTTGGATTGGAAGAGTTTCAGAGCTTGTTTTCGTTGATTAGAGACCAAAGGCAAGTGGATTACTTGATTTTTATGAGCTTTCAATGGTTTCCATGAAGAATGTGGTTGACTTGTCATTTCACTCATATTTATTGGCTTTCATTTATTTTTGAAATGAATGCTTGAATGCATATTGACTAAGTCATTTAATGTTTTGTAAACATGTTGGTTTAGCATTTATTGTCTTTTGGTTATATCCTAAATGAATGTCTGTGAAATGGTTTCCTTGCTCCTTCCTTTGTATTGGACTTGATGTGGAAGAATGAGGTGATGAATGATCACAAGTTGGAGTTTTGGGGAAGTATAAATAGATGCATTGGAGGAGCTCCTAGCTCAGTTATATTGCAGGGACTAAGTGGAAGTGGGGAGAATGGTTTTGAGGAGGAGAAAGGGCTCAAATCTGAACACCGTGGGTGTTTCCCGCACCTGGCGGTCAGCCTGTGGTCACCTAGTGGCTAGCCGCCTGGTGGGCCTTTCAGATAAGTTTCAAATTCTTTTGACCCACTTGATGCAGTGATCAATTATCTAGAAGGGAACAAACCCAATCCAGGATGCAATCCTTCAAACTCATAAATCATGTACAGCAATATATACTATCTAGAAGATAGAAAATAGCACCTAAACATGCAACCACGAAATCTCACGAAATCTAGATTATACCTTTGGAGCTTGGTAGTGCTCTAATGGATAATTTGAGTTCTTTCTTTGATGATGAACACCTTTACTAATCAAGTCAGAATCTCCAACACCTTTTGATCTTCCACGCTATGACCCGTATCAGATTCTTTTTTTTAAGAAGATGGCGGAATCTCCAAGAGAAAACCTAACTAGTAACTCCAAGGAACTAGAAGAGGAAGAGAAGAGAACAAGAAGAGGGAAGAGAGGAAGAGATGCACCACTTGCACACAAATAATGGGCTGGGCGTGAATCCCTATATGGAATAGCATGGAGGACGTCCAAGCCTCCTCTCCTCTTTTATAGCACTTAAGTAACCTCCTCTTACTAATTGAAATAGAAGTCTTACTTCCATAATAATTAGTGGCTTACTAAATCACAATTAGAAGTCTTAATTCAAATATGATTAGTAACTTCCACTTTTTCTAATTAAAATAGAAGTCTCACATCCATTAATAATTAGTAACTTACTATTACCACTACTAGAAGTCTCACTTCAAATAGAAATAGTAACTTTCTATTTCCTTTTAGAGTTCTACTATAATTAGTATCTTTCTAATATCTTGGGCTAGCGTGGGGACCACAAGGGATTCCTTAGAAAGCTGGCTCCAACTGGGACACGCGACCCCACATCTCATGTACAATCCGGACCCACAGTTAATTGCAAATAACTCCACTATATAAATGCATTTGCACTCCAGTCTTAGGAATATATTACAATGAAGACCCTAAACTTCCTCAGTACCACAAGTAGGCCCCTCCATCTATATCCATGGATCAATTGGACCCGTCCTCCAAAATAGATCCATATTTTATTATCCTTGAGGCCCAATTAATTATAATGATCATTTGGTACCGATCCAATTAACTCTTAATCAGAATGGGTGCGCACTTACCAATGATAAATCCATTAATTAGCACAAGGGGATATTAAAGATAGATTCCATCTTGACTATTGAATGTTCCCACAGCTCAACTACGACGTACCCAAATCACCGAGGTGTTGACCTACAATTGGCCTCACTCATTGGTGACTCAAAGCAAATGAATAGATAGAAACTTGAGTTCATTAATGTCTCAAGATTATAAGCCTATTGCTAGGGAATTATGAGAGCAGACTTTAAGGTAAAGATAGTGTATATAAGGTGCATCTCATGGTCCTTCAATACATCCAATGTACCAGCACCATGATCCAGATTCTTACATTCTGATGATCGAGACAAATCACACTATCTCATAGTCATCAAAACGCTGCAACCTTGTCAGATGAGATGCCCAATCTCATCGCTGGTTATGAAGATATTTAAGTATAAGATTTGCAATACATGTCTCCAGTATGTGGATCTCATCCACACACATGTATTACATCTAGTATACTTGTGGACTCCGGTTCATCTCATGAACCATTATGTCATTCGTATTAGTTATGTGCAAACAAGTAATAAAACACGATTCATCTCATGAAAGGAAAACAATAATATATATTGATAAATAAAGAAATTAATCAATTTATTCATCATACACTGGTGTTGAGACCAAAAAACTAACAAATTCATGCCAATTTGTGGCCAATCCATGCCAATTTCTGGCCTGAGCCATATGAATTAGTCCATACAGGCAATTTTGATTGAATAGAGGAGGGTCATTTCTGGCCTAAGTATGTGACCAATCTTGGTCTAAGCCAAAGCTAAATTCTGGCCTAGGCCTGACCCAAGATAAAAATGACAATCTATGAGACATGAAATCCACTGTCCCATGACCTGTTTAGATGAGCCTAAACCCAGCGATGCATTGGGCTCACTTATGTATTGACATGCCTAAATCTATTTAGCCATTGGGCTCATTCCCAAATTAATAACTGGCCACCTGTTTATGTGAGTCACACCCCATGTTATACCCTACGACTCGGAGTGGATCTCAAGCCAATTATTTTTCCATGACCCATCAGACTCTCTCAGATTTATGTGGTAGTGTGTTGGGACCAATTAATACAAAGCTAAGCTGATTTTTTTTATGACCATGTCGTCCAGGTTTAACCCAATTTTTCGTGACCATGTGACCAAATTTGATAGACTATGGGCAGGCTATTACTTTAGTCACGTTACCAAAAATTGTATGAACATCAATCATGTGATGGGAGCCAGATCTTTTGCAAACATGTGGTTAAATGACATGTGGAGTCTATGAGGAATACCCATTCTTTAGATGAAAATGCCACCACCTCATGTTGAAAATGTCACCCACTCATGAGATGAAGGCAAACGATCATAAGAAATGGCAAGGTAGTTAGTTAGAGGAGGACAGGTGCTGTTCATCCACTCTAAGCTAGAGAAAATGGGTAGGAAATGGAGAACGTGGGGTAGCAACTGCCTTGGAGATGGCTCCAGGAAGCCTATAAAAGGCCACTACCTGATGCAAGAAAAGGGAGGAAAAAAAAACAAGGAAGAACTCTGCAGAATTTGATATAAAAAAAGAGAGAGAACTATGCTGCCATTTTCCGACGACGCGATGCCAGAATTATCAAGCGAAGAGATCATTCCTGAAGAGAAGATTTGAAGCAGGTTAACGACTAGGATCATGCCTCCATCAAGTGATGGAGCATGATTTCCATGTTTTGAGTGAAATCCCTACATTTTTTTATTCTTTATTTGCATTTCATGTAGAGTGAAAAAACGGGATTGCATGTGTAGAACCTCTCTTTGAGCCTACATTTCCTGATTTTTTTTCTCTGAATTTTATTGCTTGTAGATAATGTGTCATTGTAAATTCCTATTCATGAATACAAAAAAAAAAAAAAAAGAATGAATTGATATCTTTATCAGTGAATATTCATCACAACTTTTTTATTTATTTATTTATTTTTGGTTCTTTTTTTTTATAGTAATCCATAAGTCATTCAACTAAGGGTTGTCATCATCCAATATATGAAAATGAGTGTGCACATCATACTTAGCTTCTTGAGGATGTGACTTCTGTTTGACTCTGTGAGAACCCGACCCCTAATCTCTTGGATTAGTGTCATTTTATTTGTGGATTAGTTCTTTTAGTGGGATTAGTATTTGTTGGGTTGAGTTTGTGAGCTAGAATGATTTTTCTTCTAGTTTTGGGCTTTTGAGTGCTTTGGTAGCTTGTGGGGCCCTTTGGGGGTTCCCTTTTCGGCTTTGCTTTTACTTGTGAGATTTTCCCGATTTGTTTCGTATTGTGTTTTTGGCCCGTTGCATTCATCTTGAGGAATCCTACAACTTTCATGTTGATCCCATATCCATTTGAGAACCCGAAACCCGATTTCTTGGCCTTGAGGGTAAAACAGTCTTTTCTCACCAAATCTGTACCCAAAACTCGATATTCTCGAAATCCGTGAAACATACACTTTTTGGAAACTAGATATTTCGACGATCATTTCTTCCTTCTTCGTCGAATCCATCCGAGGTCCCGAATTAGATGATTTCAGCCACCCAAGTCCCTTAAGTTGTGGGACCCAAACCTCACTTGTTTATAAAAGGAGACCCTTCCCCTTCCGCTTCCATTTTTCATTGTTCCAGCACAACCCTTTTGAGTCTAGGGTTTTCTTGTGTTTTCTCTTCTTCTTCTTGCTTCTTCATCTCCAAGCCACACCAATATTTCATCAATCAAGCAATGGAGACCACCTTCTTCTTCCTCATCTTACAAGCTTTCCATTGGTATCATTTGTGAAGAGAACCCTCCATCACAAGGCTTCCATTGAGCTTACTCTTGCCATTAGAGGACCTTCCAAGTAAGTGATTCTTCCCATCTCCTAGATTAATGTTCCTCTAGCTCTTGAGAAGCTCCATTCGTATTATTGAAAGCTCTTTCATTTTCATTCTTTGTGTAACCCATTTTAGGGTTGTTTTTGGGGGTTTTTTATTGTAGCTTGGAAGTGAGCTTAAGAAGGGATTAGGAGCTTGGTTTGTGAGATTGGAACCCAAGGCAAGTGGATGAATGGATTGTTTTGATTATTAACATGTTTTGTGAGAAAAATCTTGTTTCACTAAGGGTTTTGGTGATTTTTGTAGTTGTCTTCACTATGATTAATATTGATTTCGAAATGTGCTTATTGATGAGTTATTTCCCTCTTGTTCATACTTGGAAAATGTATGCATCATATTGTCAAGGTTTCAAATGATTTCACATGAATGAGTTTTCTCCACCTTGTGATTAATTGTGAATGGAAAGAATGGAAAGAATGGAAAGAGAGGAAATTGAATTGAGGAGCTCTTTAGCTCATGTTATTGTCTTGGAAACATGTATTTAAACCATCTTGTTTATGGTTCTTTGTGGTTGATCATGTGTTGGAAGGCAAGGAAACAAAAGGAAGGAAAAATCAGTTCCCGGACCTGCACTGCGCCCAGGTCCGATCGATCGGACCTACAGGCCGATCGATCGGCCTGTCTTTTAACTGTAAGGCTTTTTGGGCCGATCGATCGGACCCTGTACATTTCTGGTACAGAAATTTTGACCGATCGATCGGTCCGAAGTGAAATTTGGTATTGTGTTTTTTTGGAAACCTTTGGGCTTTCTATGAGTCCTAGAGGTATATACCTTAGTGTTAAGACCAATTGTACCCTAATCTAAGGTCTCTAAGACTACGGAACTGAAAGAAAAGAATGGTGTTGATTAGACACAAATTCTTGGTTTTAGGTGGGACCCTGACTACCCTTTTTGGACCGTTTGGACCAAGTGTGAGAATGTCTTGAGCCGACACGCCTCACGGTTGGTTCAGTGGCATCGAAGTTCAATCCATTTCAATCTTGAACGGGATGGAACGACGCGATATCTTCTTTATATCTAAACACAAGTCTATTTCCTTGGTTATCACTAATTCTATTCCTTTCGATGACTGAATCGGTTACTCGATGTTTCCGGATTAATGTCATGCCTAGGATGGACCGTTGATAATCTTGATTTTTGCTATTGTAACATCTAGTACTACCCATAAGCTCATTTTAAGTTTTGAAAGTAGTAAAAGTGCATAAGGAGCCCGGAATGTCTGCAAACTCAAGGAGTACCAAGTGATGACTATAATTGACATACGGGACCCCTATTCACTTATATAGATCTTGAAATCAATATTTTCCCGGAATTGTTATAGTTCATTATATTTCCTCATTTCTCGAGATTTGCATCAAATGACTTGTTTCCCGAAAGCATTGAAGTTACACTAGTAACAGTTATTTGTCCCGAAATGTATTGCCCGATATGAAGTGACAGTGTGCCCTTGAGCACCCCCGTTTTACCCGTTTAATTATTGTACTTGATTTACTTGCATATGTCCCGATTTGTTATTTGACCTATGAGTCGGCATCACTAAGCTTGGATACCTTGTCGGTTTGATCCACCGACTTGGAAATCCCTCTCCCGTCCCGCCAGCTGCAGTTTGGATCCCGATACCCGGTTATTGCCGTGGTCCCGTCCCGATACCCGGTTCGCTACCGTGGTCCCGTTCCCGTTCCCGTATATTTATTATTGTATATATGATTTACGTTGAGTCTCCTCACCTTGTGTGACTGAGACCAACGTCCCGCTCTTGTCACTTCGGTGATAGAGGACTTAGCTTCTTGTGATTGCCATCTTGCCAGTTCCCGATTCCTTGGACACCCGACATGGTTTATATTGCTTACTTTTTTTCAGATAAATGATTCATTGCTTTTATGAAAGTTGTTATTTAGATAAGTGTTAATGCTCTCTATTGTAAATTCAGTCACTATTATATTGTTTTATGTCCTTTGCACACGTACATGTTTTACATGAATGCCGGTTGGGTGAATACCCGTGCTTTTACATATGGTTCTAACGATCGATGGTTTTGCTAGAGTTATATGATTACCCATGTTTTAAAATGAATACCTGAGTTATTAAATGTCCATGCTTTGGAATGTGTTTTAAATGACACTCGTTTTGTTAGATCCCGATGTTTATACATGTTTTAAGTGAATACCCGAATTGCTAAACATTCGTGCTTTGTTTTAAATGACACTTGTTCTGCCAGATCACTATGTTTATAACGGTTTCAAATGAATACCCAATTTGTTAAATATCCCTGTTTGAAATATGTTTTAAATGACACGTGTTTTGTCAGGTTTCTATGTTTATACCTGTTTCAAATGATTACCCGAGCTATTTAACATCCATGCTTAAGAATATGTTTTAAATGACACGCGTTTTGCCAGATCCCTATGTTTATACCTGTTTCAAAGGAATGCCCGATCTGTTGAAGATCCATGCTTTGAAATATGTTTCAAATGAACTTTGGTTTTGCCAGACTGCTATGGATACCTGATTTGTTGTATACTTGTGTTTTTATTTAAGTCTCAAATGAACGTTTGTTTTGTCAAACTACTATATTTATACATGTTTTAGGCGAATACCCGATTGTCAAATATCTATGATTAGAGATGATGTAAATGAATACATGTTTTATTAGATATTCATGTTTTACCCATGCTTGAAATGAATACAAGTTTTCCCCGAGATTCTCGACTTTGCACCCGTTTAATTATATGCAGCATTTGATCGAATAACATGATTTATCATATGTTTTACTCTTTAGTATATTGTGATCTTTTCATCCACCTGCCAGACCGTCGTGTCTGACCCACTACTTTTGGTACTCAGGTTCAGATTTCTTCGCCCCGAGTTGAGTGTTTTTGTTGGCTGTGGAGCCATGCCTTGCAGGTTGTTTTGTCGGCTATGTCATGTAGACATTGAGCTTGACATCGGAGCTACGTCACATTTGGGTAGTAGTTTATAGCTTATTGTTGTATGGCTTTTATTAGCCTTTTCTGGGGATTCTTAATTAATGTACTTTGATAATTGTAACTTGAATATATTTGGGAATGTAATAGCCTGTTACTGTCAGCTCTGTAATTTATTGTGTTGGTTACTCCAGTCTAAGATGATTCTTGATATACTAGCTATGTGCTAAAGGTTGTGTGCGACGCGGAATCCGATGGCCACGGACTTCGGGTCGCAACGCCACAAATGCTTCCGCAAAATATTCAGAATGTGTTGTCTTCACACACGCGGATCCTGGGAGAAGTAAAATACATTTATGCTTAATCCCATTTCCCGCCCCCGAGGTTTCGGTTCGGGGGCGTGACAGACTCCCACCAGTTGAAAATATACTTTGAATCAGTACAAATTATTTCATCCTCAAAAACCCATTCAGACAAGTATCTCTATATGTTCCAAAATATGATTGGTGGAATAGTTTGTCAGATTTACTGATTTAAAATTTCATGAGCATTTTATGAAGTAACAGTTTCTTTTTATAATTAATTCACATACCATCCTGCAACTAATGAGCATATTGGGTTCTACAAACCCATTCAACTTTCATTAAAATTTCTGCCCGTACAAAATTTTTGGCCATATGAATTAGCCCATATAGCCAATTTTGATTGAATAGAGGAGGGTCATTTCTGGCCTAAGTATGTGACCAATCTTGGTCTAACCCAAAGTTAAATTCTGGCCTAGGCCAGACCGAAGATAAAAAAGACAATCTATGAGACATAAAATCCACTGTCGCAGGACCTGTTTAGATGGGCCTAAACCCAGCGATGATTGGGCTCACTTATGTATTGACATGCCTAAATCCATTTAGGCATTGGGCTCATTCCCAAACTAATAACTGGCCACCAGTTTATGTGAGTCACACCCCATGTTATACCCTATGACTGGTAGTGGATCTCTAGCCAATTAATTTGCCATGACCCATCGGACTCTCTCAGATTTATGTGGTAGTGTGTTGGGACCAATTAATACAAGGCTAAGCTGATTTTTTTATGACCATGTCGTCCAGGTTTAACCCAATTTTTGGTGACCATGTCATCAAATCCATGTGACCAAATTTGATAGACTATGGGCAGGCTATTATTTTAGTCACGTTACCAAAAATTGTTTGAACATCAATCATGTGATGGGAGCCAGATCTTTTGCAAACATGTGGTTAAATGACATGTGGAGTCTAAGAGGAATACCCATTCTTTAGATGAAAATGCCACCACCTCATGTTGAAAATGTCACCCACTCATGAGATGAGGGCAAACAATCATAAGAAATGGCAAGGTAGTTAGTTAGAGGAGGACAGGTGGTATTCATCCACTCTAAGCTAGAGAAAATGGGTAGGAATTGGAGAACGTGGGGAAGCAACTGCCTTGGAGATGGCTCCAAGAAGCCTATAAAAGGCCACTACCTGATGCAAGAAAGAAAAAAAAAAAAAAAAAAAAAACAAAGACAAGGAAGAACTCTGCAGAATTTGATTTAAAAAAAACAAGAGAGAGAACTACGCTGCCATTTTCCAACGACGCGCTGCCAGAATTATCAAGCGAAGAGATCATTCCTGAAGAGAATATTTGAAGTAGGTTAAGGACTAGGATCTTGCCTCCATCAAGTGATGGAGCATGATTTCCTAGTTTTGAGCCAAATCCCTTCATTTTTTTATTGTTTATTTGCATTTCTTGTAGAGTGAGAAAACGGGATTGCATGTGTAGAACCTCTCTTTGGGTCTACATTTCGTGATTCTTTTTTCTCTGAATTTTATTGCTTGTAGATAATGTGTCATTGTAAATTCCTATTCATGAATACAAAAAAAAAATAATGAATTGATATCTTTATCAGTGAATATTCGTCTCAAGTTTTTTATTTATTTAATTTTTTTGGTTCTTTTTTTTATAGTAATCCATAAGTCATTCAGGTAAGGGCCGTTATCATCCAATATAAGAAAATGAGTGTGCACAACATACTTAGCTTCTTGAGGATGTGACTTGTATTTGACTCCCACCTGTTGAAAATATGCTTTGAATCAGTACAAATTATTTCATCCTCAAAAACCCATTCAGACACGTATCTCTATATGTTCCAAAATATGATTGGTGGAATAGTTTGTCAGATTTACTGATTTAAAATTTCATGATCATTTTATTAAGTAACAATTTCTGTTTATAATTAATTCACATACCATCCTGCATCTAATGAGCATATTGGGTGTGCCAAAAATTCTGTACGGGCAGAAATTTTTATGAAAGTTCAATGGATTTGAAGAACCCAATATGCTCATTAGATGCAGGATGGTATGTGAATTAATTATAAACAGAGACTGTTACTTATTAAAATGCTCATGAAATTTTAAATCGGTAAATCTGACAAACTATTCCACCAATCATATTTTAGAACATATAGAGATACTTGTCTGAATGGGTTTTTTAGGATGAAATAATTTGTGCTGATTCAAAGCATATTTTCAACAGGTGGGAGTCAAATAGAAGTCACATCCTCAAGAAGCTAAGTATGTTGTGCACACTCATTTTCTTATAATGGATGATGACGGCCCTTCTCTGAATGACTTATGGATTACTATAAAAAAAATAATAAATAAATAAATAACTTGAGATGAATATTCAATGATTAAGATATCAATTCATTCTTCTATTTTTTTTTGTATTCATGAAAAGGAATTTACAATGCCACATTATCTACAAGCAATAAAATTCCGAGAAAAAAAATCAGGAAAAGTAGACTAAAAAAGAGGTTCTACACATGCAATCCCGTTTTCTCACTCTACATGAAATGCAAATAGACATTAAAAAAATGTAGGGATTTGGCTCAAAACTAGGAAATCATTCTCCATCACTTGATGGAGGCATGATCCTAGTCCTTAACCTGCTTCAAATCTCCTCTTCAGGAATGATCTCTTCGCTTGATAATTCCGGCAGCGCGTCGTCGGAAAATGGCAGTGTATTTCTCTCTCTCTTTTTTTATATGAAATTCTGTAGAGTTCTTCCTTGTCTTTTTTTTCCCCTCCTTCTTCTTGCATCAGGTGTTAGAGTTTTTGTTTTGTTGCAATTTCATAGGATGCATTCATTTTCATAAGCTCGTCCTCTCATTCATTCATGGTCTTTGTCTTAGGATCTTCATGCATATTTCTCTTTCTTAATCTTTGTTTTTATCACATGATATGCATGATTTTCAATTCAGGTTTATCTCTTAAGATCATGGAGTTTTTGTTTTCAAAAATCATCCAAGCTTTCCAAAGTTTCTATCTTTAAAATCATTATTTTGATTTGTAGTTTTCATGACTTTAGAAAGTCAGTTTTCATCTTTTTTTTGTGTCATGAATTCATGCTTGGATATGTGCCTCAAAGTCCCCTGGAAAGGTGCCCTCCATATTTGCAATTTTCTAAATTTTCAGAGTTCTGGGCACTCTTCAGGTTGATCTGCCAGTGTGGCCGGTCGACCGGGCACACTACAGGTCATCAGGGAATTTTGAGCAGTAGCCTCTCCAATGGATCTTTTTCTAGCTGTTGTGTGTACCCGGTCGACCGGGCCCTTTTTCCGGGTCGACCGGGGACTAGCCGTTGGGAACTTTTTCTTTATAAAAAGCGGCTTTTTGTTTAGAAAAAGTTGCTGACATTAGAGTGACTTTTGAGGCCAAGGGTTAACAACTTCTCAAGAGCATCTTTAAAAGGATTATGAAGCCATTCCCTTGATTCAACCTTTGATCTTCAAATGGGTGTGCTTTCTTTAATCCTAAGTCTTTTAAAATCATGTTTTGTTTCACTCTTTTGATTTCTTCATTGCATGATTAACAAGATGCTTTTTTATTAAAATATTGACCTTCATAACATGCTTAGTACTTTAGAAATCACATTAGCTTTATGAATGCAACATATTGCCTATGTTACACATGATTTTGTTCTCTTGTTTCAAAATCAACTTGTTAGACTTTAGAACATCTTTTTTTTTTAAATCAAGTTAATTTTCATTGTTAAATACATGTGTTAGACATACAACTCTTTCTCAAATATTTGATTAACATCTTTACATCATTCAAGGTTTTATCTTTTCAAAGAGAGAAAGAGAAATTTCTAGAAAATGCATCATTCGTAGACTTTGTCATTATTATGCATATTTCTAGGAGTTGAGTTTTCACTTTCTAATTAGCCTATTTAGAGGCACTCCATTGCACTTACATTGCTCTCTTAATCCATGCACTCATAGGCATATTTCTTAAGAGAAAAATTCTATGTTGTAAAGGTTTATGCTTAGCCTTGAAAAGCATAGTGTTGATTGTAAGGTTTGAGGTGATCCTAAACCTTAGTTGGAGTTAGTGAATACCGGTAGGTGTACCGGGAGTGGATGTAGGCAATTTGGCCGAACCACTATATATGCTTGTGTTATGGTGATTGTCTTTATGCTTTCTTGTCATGAATGATGCTTTCTTGGTTGATTTATAATTCCTCTTCAAAGCATAAGAGACTTAAAAGCAAAGAGAATTAAAATTGGTCTAGGTTTTTGAGCTCACCCTATTCACCCCCCCCCCCCCTCTAGGATTCGATCTTGGACTTTCTATTGGTATCAGAGCCTAGGTGCTCTTGTTTAGGTCTAACAACCTAGAGTTAGAATCCTTAGAGTGAGTTTTTGCTTTTGTGGTCACCATGCAATCCCAATTAGGAGAAGGTCATGCTACTAATAGACCACCCTTGTTTAATGGCTCCCATTACCGGTATTGGAAGATTTGGATGCAAGTCTTTCTAGAATCTCAAAGTCTAGATGTTTGGAATATCATTGAAGAAGGGTATCATGAACCCATTATCACTAAACAAGATTCGGAAGGACATGTCATATCTATCAAGCATAAGCCTAAGAAAGACTGGACTCAAGGAGAGAAAGATAGGGCAAATCTAAATGCTAAAGCTAAAAATGCCCTATTTTGTGCTCTGTTTTGTGCTTTGTCCCAAGAAGAGTTCAATAGGGTAGTAAATTGTATTACTGCTAAGGAAGTGTGGGATACCTTAGAGACCACTCATGAAGGGACCAATCTAGTCAAAGTAGCTAAAATCCAAATGTTGTCTACTAAGTATGAAGAACTCAAAATGCAAGAAGAAGAAGCCTTTGACGAGTTCTATACTAAATTCATGGAGATTGTTAATTCCCTTATAGGTCTAGGAGAGAAGATGGATGAGTCCAAAGCTGTTAGAAAAATATTAAGATCTCTCCCCAAAAGGTTCAAACCCAAGATAGTAGCTATAACTGAAAGTAAAGATGTTGACAATATCAAAATAGAAGAACTTAGAGGAAATCTTCTCACTTATGAATTAGATTTTGAAGTCCTTAGCAAGAAGAAAGGTGTAGCTCTTAGCTCCCAACATAAAGAAAATGACAATGAGAGTGAGAGTGATGATGAAAACACTATTTTGCTTGCTAAGAAGTTTAAGAATTTCCTTAAGAACAAAAAGAACTATAAATATTCTGAAGATTCTAGAAATGAAAATTTTTAAAGGAACTCAAGGGGATCTTTTACCAAAAAGGATGTGCAATGTTGCAACTGTAAAGGATTTGGTCACATCGCTCAAAATTGTCCCTCCCCTAAAGAATCTGAAAAGAAAGATAAGAAAGGAAAGAAAGTCTTGAACATAACTTGGGGATGATGATGAAGATGAAAGTAGTGGCAATAATGAACCTCAAAATGATGAAGATAATGATAACTCCACTTCTTCGCTTCTCTTTACTCCCATTGAAGAAAACAATTATCATAATGTGTTAATAGAAGAAGTAAATGATGAGAATAGTGACACTGATATTCATCAAGCCTATGAGGAACTATATGAACTATGTGAAGTCGTAACCAAGAAAAATAAAAGTTTAAAAAGTGAATCTAAAAGGCTTGTGAATGATCTAAATGTTTTAAAAGATCAATTAATCTTGAAAGACAATGAGATAAGAAATGTTCAATCTAAGTTGACTACCTCTAATGACAATCTAGCTAAAGCTGAAAAAGAAATTCATAAATTACAATGTCTGCTAGAATCTAGTCAACAAGAATCAGAATCTCTACAAATGAAACTTGAAAAGGGAAAACATGTTGTTGAAAAATTTACCTTGGGTAATGACAAATTCTATCAAATGTTAGGAATGAACAAAATCTTTGGTAATAAGAATGGTATAGGTTGAATGCTCTTCTAGTAGCAAGAAGAATAACTTTCAACATAGTACTAGGACTCATCTCAAACCTATAGATAGAATATTCTTTTCCTCTAGATGGACTTGTCATTTTTGCAATCAAATAGGTCATCTAGTTCCAAATTTCCCCTTTAAGTTTAGGATGTCTCAAAATCATCTTTCTAGAGCTCATTTTAAGTTTATTCCCAAGACCTCTACCTCTACTTTCATTAAGGCTACTTGGATTGAAAAAGAGAAAAGTGTCAAGAACTTTCTAGTTCAAACCGCTCTTAAAGTTAAAGAAAACTCTAGATGGTTTTTGGATAGTGGTTGCTCCAAACATATGATTGGAGACCGTTCTAGATTTATCATACTTGAGAACTATGATAGAGGAAATGTGTCCTTTGGAGATAATCGGAAAGCTCAGATTATAGGAAAAGGTTGTGTTGGAGGAGATCAAATGCCTACTTTAAAAGATGTTTTCCTTGTGGATGGTTTAAAGCATAATCTCTTGAGCATAAGTCAGTTATGTGATAAAGGAAACAAAGTTGTTTTTTATAGCAAATCTTGCAAGGTTCTGGATGAGATATCTCACAAAGTCCTACTCACTGGATTACGTACTAAAGATAACATCTACACCATAGAAGAATGTTGTGAAAATGAATCCATGTGTTTAATGTCAAAAGTTCAAGAAAATCAGTTGTGGCATCAAAGAATGGGACATATAAATTACAAACTGATGAAGATCTTATCCAAGAAAGAGATTGTTAGAGGAATACCCAAATTAGATGATTACAAATCTGAATTGTGCAAGGCTTGCCAAATGGGTAAACAGATCAAGAAAAGTTTTAAAGGTATAAAAGATATATCCTCTGCTCGTCCTCTTGAACTCATTCATATGGACCTCATTGGACCTCCACCTGTTCAGAGTATTGGTGGGAGAAAGTATATCCTAGTTATGGTTGATGATTATTCGAGATTTGGATGGGTAGCCTTTCTTCATGCAAAATCAGATGCAGTAGATAATATCATAAGGATTTGCAAGAAAACTCAAGTTGAGAAGGACTGCACAATTAAGAAGATAAGAAGTGATCATAGAGGCGAATTTGAAAATGAAAGATTTGCAGACTTCTGTGAAAGCCATGGGATCAGTCATCAATTCTCTGCTCCAAAAACTCCCCAGCAAAATGGAGTCGCTGAAAGAAGAAATAGAGTTTTTCAAGAAATGGCCAGAACCCTTCTTAATGAGAAAAATCTCCCGCGCAACTTATGGGTTGAAGCTATAAATACTGCTTTATATCTTATTAATCGTGTTTATTTGACCAAGAACACTAACAAAACCCCTTATGAGCTGTATTTTGGAAGAAAACCAAATCTGGGTTATCTTAGAGTGTTTGGTAGTAAGTGCTATATTTTAAGAGATAGAGAGCAGCTTGAAAAGTTTGATTCCAAATCTGATGAAGGGATCTTCTTAGGGTATTCTGATAAAAGCAAGGCTTATAGAGTGTTCAACCTCAGATCGATGGCTGTTATGGAATCAGCTCATGTTGTTTTTGATGAGACTATTCAAATTAAAGAGGCTCCTCATGATGAAGAAGAGACCTTAGTTGAGCAGCCTATTTCATCTGAAATTGAAGAAGAAATCCCCTCAGTCCCTACTATGCGCAAAAAGTTATTAAGAAATCACAACTTGGATAATGTCATTAGAGATATCACAAAAGGAGTCATGACAAGAAGACAGGTTCATAATCTGTGTGCTCACTATTCCTTTGTTTCTCAAATTGAACCCAAGAACTTCTCTAAAGCAGAAACCAAGTCTGAATGGATTGATGCCATGCAAGAAGAATTAAATCAGTTTAGAAAGAATGATGTATGGGATCTTGTACCTCTTCCTGAAGGCAAAAGCCAAATTGGCACTAAATAGATTTTCAAGAACAAGCTGGATGAATCAGGAAATGTTATAAGGAACAAAGCTAGACTTGTAGCCAAAGGGTATGCTCAAGTTGAAGGAATTGATTTTGAGGAAACCTTTGCCCCAGTAGCTCGGTTGGAGTCTATTCGAATTTTATTGGCTTATGCCAGCAGCATGAAGATTAAACTGTTTCAAATGGATGTGAAGAGTGCCTTTTTAAATGGTGAAATTGAGGAAGATGTGTATGTTACTCAACCTCAAGGCTTCGAGGAACATCATCACCCAGAGTATGTTTTTAAATTGAAAAAGGCTCTCTATGGATTGAAACAAGCCCCAAGAGCCTGGTATGAAAAGCTTACAAGTCACTTACTTGAAAATGAATATGAATGTGGGAATGTGGACAAGACTCTCTTCATTAAAAAGGTTGATAAAGATATTCTCATTGCTCAGATATATGTTGACGACATTGTTTTTGGATCAACATCTAATCAACTTGCTCAAGGATTTTTTAAGTTAATGAGCTCCACTTTTGAAATGAGTTTGGTAGGACCCCTTCAGTTCTTTCTAGGATTACAAGTTAGTCAGACTGATCATGGTAACTTTCTTAGTCAATCCAAGTTTGCTCTAGAAATAGTGAAAAAGTTTGGCTTAGGAGAATCTAAGACTAGTTGCAATCCCATGGGCTCCACTACTAAAATCTCTAGTGACCTTCAGGGTAAGAAAGTTGACCAAAAACTTTATAGGAGCATGATAGGAAGCCTTCTCTATCTCACTGCTAGCAGACCTGATATCTCGTTTAGTGTTGGAATATGTGCTAGGTATCAATCTGACCCCCAAGAGTCTCACATTAAAGCTGTTAAACGTAACATAAAATATATTAATGGGACTTCTCACTATGGTATCTGGTATCCTCATGACTCAACTCTGTAATTAATTGGATATAGTGATGCAGATTGGGCAGGATCAATAGATGATAAGAAAAACACTAGTGGCTGCTGCTATTTCTTAGGGAACTGCTTAGTAGCCTGGCATAGCAGAAAGCAAAATTCTGTATCGTTGTCTACTGCAAAAGCTGAATATATTGCTGCAGGTAGCTGTTGTGCCCAACTGTTGTGGATGAAACAAACTTTGTTAGATTATAATGTTCCACAACAATGCATGCCTATCATGTGTGACAACTCTAGTGCCATTAGTATTTCTAAAAATCCTGTTCAACACTCTCGCACTAAGCACATTGACATTCTCTATCATTTCTTGCGTGATCATGCTGATCAAGGCACTATTGAGTTAATGTTTGTTCCTACAGATGCCCAATTGGCTGACTTATTTACTAAACCCCTTGGAAATGATTGTTTCATGACATTGAGACATCAATTGGGCATTGGCCCTTGCACTGAATTCTAAATTCTTGTTGGCTAATCACCTGTTACCACATTTTATTTCTATATCTCTTATAAACAGGTGCTACTAACGAGGTTGTATGTTTTATCTTTGATGGGCAGGCTCCTTTGCAATTAGATGTCAAAGGGGGAGAGAAATATCAAGTGTTCCTCAAAGTGTTCACCAATTGAGGGGGAGAAGATTCTAGGGTCGCTTATGTTGAGGGGGAGTAGCTTTCCCTAGAGTGTTAGTTTGTATAGCTTCTAGGTTGGTCGTCTTATGTCGTCGCTCCTGCAAGGAAAATCGAAAGCTCCAAAATATCCAAATGCTCCCAAATATCCAAAGCTCCTTAAATATCCAAAGCTCCTTTAACATCCAAAGAAGTTGCTGTTCAAGATTCAAAGGAGATTGAGAGAGAGTTCAAGCTTCAAGAGTTGCCATCAAATTGCAAAGGGGGAGATTGTTAGAGTTTTTGTTTTGTTGCAATTTGATAGGATGCATTCATTTTCATAAGCTTGTCCTCTCATTCATTCATGGTCTTTGTCTTAGGATCTTCATGCATATCTCTCTTTCTTAATCTTTGTTTTTATCACATGATATGCATGATTTTCAATTCAGGTTTATCTCTTAAGATCATGGAGTTTTTTTTTTCAAAAATCATCCAAGCTTTCTAAAGTTTCTATCTTTAAAATCATTATTTTGATTTGTAGTTTTCATGACTTTAGAAAGTCAGTTTTCATCTTTTTTTTGTGTCATGAATTCATGCTTGGATATGTGCCTCAAAGTCCCCTGGAAAGGTGCCCTCCATAGTTGCAATTTTCTAAATTCTCAGAGTTCTGGGCACTCTTTAGGTTCATCTGCCAGTGTGGCCGGTTGACCGGGCACACTGCAGGTCATCAGGGAATTTTGAGCAGTAGCCTCTCCAACGGATCTTTTTCTAGCCGTTGTGTGTACCTGGTCGACCGGGCCCTGTTTCCAGCTCGATCGGGGACTAGCCGTTGGGAACGTTTTCTTTATAAAAAGTGGCTTTTTGTTTGGAAAACGTTGCTGACATTAGAGGGACTTTTGAGGCCAAGGGTTAGCAACTTCTCAAGAGCATCTTTGAAAGGATTATGAAGCCATTCCCTTGATTCAACCTTTGATCTTCAAATGGGCGTGCTTTCTTTAATCCTAAGTCTTTTAAAATTATGTTTTGTTTCACTCTTTTGATTTCTTCAATGCATGATTAATAAGATGCTTTTCTATTAAAATGTTGACCTTCATAACATGCTTAGTACTTTAGAAATCACATGAACATGAGCTTTATGAATGCAACATATTGTCTATGTTACACATGATTTTGTTTTCTTGTTTCAAAATCAACTTGTTAGACTTTAGAACATCTTTTTTTTGAAATGAAGTTAATTTTCATTGTTAAATATATGTGTTAGACATACAACTCTTTCTCAAATATTTGATTAACATCTTTATATCATTCAAGGTTTTATCTTTTCAAAGAGAGAAAGAGAAATTTCTAGAAAATGCATCATTCATAGACTTTGTCATTATTATGCAAATTTCTAGGAGTTGAGTTTTCACTTTCTAATTAGCCTATTTAGAGGCACTCCATTGCACTTACATTGCTCTCTTAATCCATGCACTCATAGGCATATTTCTTAAGAGAAAAATTCTATGTTGTAAAGGTTTATGCTTAGCCTTGAAAAGCATATGTTGTAAAGGTTTATGCTTAGCCTTGAAAAGCACAGTGTTGATTGTAAGGTTTGAGGTGATCCTAAACCTTAGTTGGAGTTAGTGAATACCGATAGGTGTACCGGGAGTGGATGTAGGCAATTTGGCCGAACCACTATATATGCTTGTGTTATGGTGATTGTCTTTATGCTTTCTTGTCATGAATGATGCTTTCTTGGTTGATTTATAATTCCTCTTCAAAGCATAAGAGACTTAAAAGCAAAGAGAATTAAAATTGGTCTAGGTTTTTGAGCTCACCCTATTCACCCCCACCCCTCTAGAATTGATGTTCATACAATTTTTGGTAACGTGACTAAAATAATAGCCTGCCCAAAGTCTATCAAATTTGGTCACATGGATTTGACGACATGGTCACCAAAAATTGGGTTAAACCTGGATGACATGGTCATAAAAAAAAATCAGCTTAGCCTTGTATTAATTGGTCCCAACACACTACCATATAAATTTGAGAGAGTCTAATGGGTCATGGAAAATTAATTGCCTAAAGATTTGTGGCCAATCCATGCCAATTTCTGGCCTGAGACATATGAATTAATTCATGGCAATTTGTGGCCAATCCAAGCCAATTTCTAGCCTGAGCCATAGGAATTAGTCCATACAACCAATTTTGATTGAATAGAGGAGGGTCATTTCTAGCCTATTTATGTGACCAATCTTGGTCTAAGCCAAAGCTAAATTCTTGCCTAGGCATTGTTGACACCAAAAATGTCACTTTGCCTCTTCACACCAAAAGCTACACGGAGCCGCATCCTACCAAAAATAGGCAGGCGCTACTTCAAGCATCAGATCTTGTCAGAATCAAACAAAAACTGCAAGGTCACTCAAAATAACCAAAAGAGAGGTACACATGAAGTTTCGGGCCATTTCGATATCATTTGGCCTAGCTTCACTTCTCCAACAGCTAAGCAGCAGCTCCCGGCAACGGAGCACCCCGGGGCCATGGCACCCAATTCGGAGCTTGTGGATCATCTCAAAATGACTCCATTAGGCTCCCCATCAAATTTCAGGTCAATCGGACATCGTTTGACCGAAAGTCAAAGCTCGGCATTTCCCTCGCGGTGAAATAAAGGCGAGCATTTGCATGACTCCAAACGGCTTCAAAACTCAAACGAAAGCCTATGGTTGGTCTTAACTACTGATGAGGGAGTCACACGTCGAATTTCAGGTCAATCGGACATCGTTTGACCGAAAGTCAAAGCTCGGCATTTCCCTCGCGGAGAAATCAAAGGAAAGCATTTGCATGACCCCAAATGGCTTCAAAACTCAAACAAAAGCCCATGGTTGGTCTTAACTACTAATGAGGGAGTCACACGTCGAATTTCAGGTCAATCGGACATCGTTTGACCGAAAGTCAAAGCTCGGCATTTCCCTCGCGGTGAAATCAAAGGCAAGCATTTGCATGACCCCAAACGGCTTCAAAACTCAAACAAAAGCCCATGGTTGGTCTTATTTAATGCTCAAGAAGCTTCACCTGAAATTTCAAGTCATTCCGACATCGTTTGATACTGTTTCAACTACTGGCGGAAAATCAGCAGTTCTGCGTTCGGCTTTTCCCGGAAAATCAGAAACTTTGCAAACTAATTTGGAAGGATTCTCATCAGGTTTTTTAGAGGGAAATCAAGCCAAATAATGTGGATAAATGTCAGAGAAAACAAGCAAAAAAAACGGAAGCGAAAAACGACGAAAAACGGCCAAAAAGGGGCCCCGGGAAGGAATTTTTCCCCCAGGGTCGCAGACCCCCGCGACCCTGGGCCAGGGTCGCCGGCGACCATGGCCCCGGCGACCCTGGGAGGTCCGGGGCGCCGATTTCGCCCCGGGACCCCCCATTTCGTCCGTTTTCGCGAGACGAGTTGTTCTGTCCCTGTGATTTTTCCAGATTCAGGCTTTTGAAGCTCCAAATTCACTGATATGCATCAAGATCACAGAACTCCTTTCCAAAACTTTAAAAACTTCGTTGATTGCCAGCCGAACAACCAAAAAAGAGCACTTTTTGCCCGCCCGATCGTGAAATCAACTGGACAGATGCTGCCGGCCCGCTGGTATCACCCAATGTCTGAAACTACATGATCATCTGATGTTGATTTACATAAGGATCCATCGATGATCATCGCAAAGGGAATTCCAAAAGACGCAGCATGGCCCGCGACTCTTCAGCTACCAAGGCAGCCACTTAATGCTATCAATTGGCCCGTTTATGGCAAGTTAATGCGGTCATTAACCCATTATCTTGGACGGCCCAATCAGAAGCCTCTGTTCAGGAGTTACAAGTCCAAGCAATCATGGCATTCAAGCCATGAAACTCCTAACATAATGGAGATTAAAGGCGATTAAATGCCCATGACTCTCCTCCGGCCAATGAAATCCAAGGGTCAGGAGTTACAAAACAAAAAGCAATTAAACTCGTAACTCCTCCCTTAATGAGCTTTATTATCATAAAGGCTCATAAATCACTCCTAAAGGCTACCTAAAGGCCTATAAATAGGAGTCCCCTCCAAGCATTTCAGGGGGACACACACAGAAGGATCCGGAAAAATCACCAGAAAATCATTCAAAAATCCTCGGAGAAATCTCTACAACCCTACTCCTTCAAGAAAACTCTGCTGCGACAAGTACTACAAGGTGATTGAAGCCCCTTGCCCCCCCCCCTCAGAGGCCACCTATCCTTCTATCCAACATGGCTAGATGCGGCTTTTCAGCCCGTCTACTCAGCTTTTTACCGGATATAGGACCTTATCTTGGTCCTTATCCTCTAAAAATCTGAGGTTGGAGCCAAGCCAAGAAATCAAGCACTGTGTTCTCATCTGAAGGACGACGGCGGAGCCCATACATGACTCGCGACCGTCGATCTGAACGAGCCCTCCCACAATCGCATGAGAAGTTAGATTCCTTTTTCTTGCTTTTCTATTGTAGATTGTATTTTTTTTAAGAGACAAAAAAATTCACAATTCTTGTCTTTTACTTTTGATAAGATTTGTAAATCGCCTTTTACGGCAAAATCGCCTTCAACGGCACCAAATCGCCTTCTACGGCACAAAAACGCCTTTCACGGCATTCAAACAAAACTGTCTCTTTTATTAAAATATGTATGCAATGGAAAACTAGAAAAAAGTTTCATTTCCCTTTTTACTAGTGAAGGTGGTTCTCCGGATCACCATTTCTAAATTCCAAGTATAAAAGAGAAATTGGCATACCCGTACAAAAAAAAAACTGATGCCCGCTTTTCCTTTCTTTCCCTCCACCGTACCCCGTCAGCCCCGGGGCGGAGGCAGCTTTGGAAAAAGAGAAAAGCCGGGTCCATCAAGCTAGCACACCCGGTGGGACTCGTTCATTTGATGAGCATGTGCTTAGATTCCTTTTGGCTCCATTCTGGTTGGTGGCCTATGTTGGATCTTGCATCTAAAAAAAAAGAACACATGAGATAGGATTCTTGGAAATTTCTTCTTTTGAGTTTATTTCCAGTCTTTCTTGTTTCTAAAAAAAAAAATCTGATTTACAAAAAATTTCAGATTTTCCTCTTTTGGGTTTAAGTTGAGAAACTTTGGTTTCCTCCTTTTCGGACTTCGAGATCGCAGAAATGTTGAACTCATTTTCGGAATGGAACACCATTTGCTCTCTTCTATGAATCCATAAAAAAAAATTAAATAAAATAAAATCTGATTTACAAAAAATTTCAGATTTTCCTCTTTTGGGTTTAAGTTGAGAAACTTTGGTTTCCTCCTTTTCGGACTTCGAGATCGCAGAAATGTTGAACTCATTTTCGGAATGGAACACCATTTGCTCTCTTCTATGAATCCATAAAAAAAAAAAAAAAAAAAAAAATCTGATTTACAAATTTTTTTTCAGATTTTCCTCTTTTGGGTTTAAGTTGAGAAACTTTGGTTTCTTCCTTTTCGGACTTCGGGATCGCAGAAATGTTGAACTCATTTTCGGAATGGAACACCATTTGCTCTCTTCTATGAATCCATAAAAAAAAATAAAAAAATAAAAAAAAAATATTCTGATTTACAAAAAATTTCAGATTTTTCTCTTTTGGGTTTAAGTTGAGAAACTTTGGTTTCTTCCTTTTCGGACTTCGGGATCGCAGAAATGTTGAACTCATTTTTGGAATGGAACACCATTTGCTCTCTTCTATGAATCCAAAAAAAAAAAAACTTCAGATTTCTCCCTTTTGGGTTAAGTTGAGAAACTTTGGTTTCATCCTTTTCGGACTTCGAGATCGCAGAAATGTTGAACTCATTTTCGGAATGGAACACCATTCGCTCTCTTCTATGAATCCATAAAAAAAATTCTTTAAAAAAAAAAAACCACTAAGGTTGCACCAATTGCGTTCTTTGACCAAAGTGGATCTAAGAAAAGCCTTGTCCAGAGTGTGGAGACAGCTAGACTGTTCTAGGCAAGGGTCCTCCAAACAGGTTCATTAAGTAATCCTACCCTTACCTGGGGGCTGATCTATCCACTGAGGTTTCATAAGATCGAATTGGAAATCTATGTGAATTCTTCAAAAAAAGAAAAAAAGAAAAAAAAAACTTCTGTCATTTTTGGATTCATATTTGAGAAATCCTGGTTCCTTCCTTTTCAGACTTCGAGATCGCAGAAATGTTGAACTCATTTTCGGATTGGAATACCATTTGCTCTCTTCTATAAAGTCCAATCTTGACACTTTAAAAAAAAACTTCCGTCACTTTTGGATTCACATTTGAGAAATCCTGGTTCCTTCCTTTTCGGACTTTCGAGCTCGCAGAAATGTTGAGCTCATTTTCGGATTGGAATACCATTTGCTCTCTCCTATGAATCCAATCTTGACCTTTCAAAAATCCCATCTCGTGTCCTTTCCAAGGATGCGATTTGCAACATTTGTGCCTAGCGGTGCTAGTACGCCCTTTCGGGTCTACTGTATTCGCAACCGACACATTTGTATCTCAACCTTATATCATTTTACCTTGAGTGAGCTTTGTTTCTCGGTAATTTGAATTAAGGTTCACAATTGCTCCTAGCAGTCACTGGGACGCTCATTCTGAGCTGACCCTACCTGCGTTTAGAACAATTGTGCCCTCTATGGCCTTTCTGCCTTCCTCATGTTGCTTGGGCTGGGCCATGTCCCCTCGGGCGACTTGAAGAGGCGAAACCATAGTATTCTCCATTTATGATCACTATATTCTTGTGATTACTAATGGATATGGTCTTGTTTCAGAAGTTTTCAAAAACTAACAATGGCAGCTTCATTAACCATCACCTTTGATGAGAACAAGTACCAGCTCATGCTCCAAGACAAACAAACCAAGCGCACTTACAAGCGCCCTGCCAGCTGCCGAAGCGTCATTTCCCTCGGCAACTCAGAAGACACCGGGTCAAACTCTACTCCCCGGACCATTGTCTTCGGGTCATTGGGACCATTCCCACTACCCGTAGAAGAAACCGCACCTGCCAAGAAGCAGAGAACCGCCCCTCAACGTATCACTACAGTGATACCAAGGGCGATCATCAAGAAGCCTGAGGCCCGTAGCGCTCCTGCAAAGCCTCAACCAGCAAGAAACCAGGTCTGCTCAAAGACTTGGTCTCCAAGGCCTTCACCCAAACAGCGAAGGTCACAAACATCAGCAAAGCCAGCATACCTGGCCCCTCTCAAGGAGAACCGGTTCTACCCTCTTGCTTACATGAAAGAGGAGAAGCCTACCCTCCGCCAAACAAAACCAACTCAGCACGAGCCGGCTTGCTCATACAAGCCCAAAATCAAATCGTGCATCGTAAGGCCTCCGCAAGAACCTGCCAAGGCCTGCACACCTGCGAATCGACCCTTCCTCTCAACAGGAGCCGAACTTGCAAAATTCAAAGCTTCGCTGCGACAGGCAAAGGACCGCGTCCAGATCCTGTCCCTGCCTGTCTTCAAAGAAGACAAGCTTGGCTGCTGCGCACCAGGGACTACGTCCTTCATTGCCAGAGCACAGCCATAGCTAACCGAAGCTCAAATCGCTCATCGTATGCGTCGCCGCACGGCCTATCGACAAAAGAGACTAGAGAAGCAAAGAACCCAGGATTCTACACTTCAGGTCTCCCAAAAATGGGTCGAAAAAGAAAGACCCGACCAAGTTGTTGCTGTTAATATGGTTGGCAAAACCAGAAAACGCCAGAAGTCAGCAACTAAAATCCATGTCAGACGACCGGTGACTCGCAGCGTCTCCCGGACACGAAGACATAAAGAAAACTCTCCCGCTCCTTCAAGCCAAGGACATCAGAGTGACCACTCTTCGAGCTCTTCATCTAAAAGAATGAGCTCCAGCTCAGTCACCAAGACTGTATCCTCTTTCGACTCTCGAAGAATGAACGTCTTGGTCACAAATGCTGAGCAACCTCTGCCGCATGATGACGTAACCGCACGCATCCAGCAGCTGGAGCAAGGGCAGCAGAGGATAAAGACTCTAATAGAGAACCTAATTCTCAATCTTCAGCGTCCACAAAACAATGAAGCTCCTCTGAGCCATCAAGGCGACGAGGAAAATGCGGAAACCAGTGAGTCACGCGCCCTTACCAAAAAGGACGTTGACGATATCCTCGCCAAAGCAAAAGAAGAGGATACACTAAAGGAGCATGGGATCAAGCCACCATATCCCTTGTGGATGGATTCGGTCCCGTTCCCTACAAAATTCAAGCAACCTACTCTCCAAACATATACGGGGAAAGGTTCAGCCAGACAACACGTCATCCATTTCAAGATCCTGACGGGAGCTATTGCGGATCAAGATGCCCTCAAAATCCGCCTCTTTGCAAGTACCCTAAAAGGTACGGCCTTTGATTGGTACTCCACTCTGCCTGAGGACTCCATTCAAAATTGGGCCATGTTGGAGACACGCTTCCTAACCCACTTCAAAGGTGAGGATCATCCTGTTACTATGGCTTAGCTCTGCAGCCTAAAACAGGGAGAGAATGAGTCAACATATGACTTCATTCACAAGTGGAAGGCAATGGCATACAAATGCTCCGATGTACTGCCACAAGCGTCACTGGTTGACATCTGCCGAAACAACATGAGAGCAAGAATCCGCTCCATGATCATCGGCAACAAATCAAAGAACCTGGGAGTGTTAGGTATTTTGTATTTGCAATTTGATGGATGCATTTGCATATTGGCATCATTTGAATTCACACACATGCATTGATTTAAAATATCTTGAAATCTAGTTTTACACATGCATAGCTTTTAAGATTTGGAAAAGCTTTTGTTTTATGCATGGTTTGGTTTTAAACTTGGTTGCATTGGTTTTGAATCCCAAACTCTTTTTGAAAACCTAATTCCATGTGCACTACTTTTGGAAAATCATGTTAGGTATTTAGGTTTCAGGTTTGCATACTTTCAGCACCTTTGGAATCAGTTTTGTATGCAATATCTTTTGAAAAGAGTTTTTACTAATCAAGCGTGCCTAAGGTCTTAAACCTTTGAATCTTCTTAGGCTTTAGGTATCTCATGTTTTAATCTTCTTAGAATACCTTAAATCATGTATTTAAGCTTGATTTAGTGGCCAAAAAGATCCCCCAAAGAAAAACTTTGAAAATGGAAAAAGTGGATTTTTGGCCCAGGGACTCGCCCGGCAGTGTCGCCGGTCGACCGAGCCCTGTGTCTCGGTCGACCGAGGACACTGCAGGGCCCTGGGAAGTTTCTGTGCAGAAATTTCCCAACGGTCAGAAATATGACCGTTGTGTTGTCCCGGTCGACCGAGACCTCTAGGTCGACCGAGACAACTAGCCCGTGGACTGTTTTTTGCCTATAAAGTCCATTCTTTTCCAACCTTTTTCAAGGCTTGAACCATGAACTTTTGAGAGCATTTTGGAGCCAAACAAAGGGGATGAAGTTGGAAAGGCTAGAAGGTCATTAGGAGAGCTAAAGCTTGGATCAATGAGTTAAACCACCAAGTAAGCTCTACCTTTGTTAATCATAGTTTTCATGTTTTATTTAAGCTATTGGTAAATGATTTTGTACATGATAACTATGATGTGTTGAATCCATTCTTCTCCTAATCTTTGATCTAATTAAGATTGGATTCTTCACTTTGGTTTCAATCCAAGTAGTTTCTAAAACCTTCTTAATCATGCTTAGTATAAATCTTTGATTTCCTTTTTATGGCATGATTCATTTTCTTGGTTGAGACCTAATTTGTTGTTTTCATTCATTTGAACTTTAGTAAAATTAATTTGGTTTTGAAAACAACATTGCACATGCATCACATGTTCTAAGTTAGTCATTTTCATACAACTTGTGATTCTTTGATTTTCATATCATTAACAAGTTGTTTCTCATACATGTGATTTGCATTAGACTTCAATCAAACCTTTCATGAGCTTTGAACTTTGAAATGCTTCAAGCATATATTTGATTAAGCTTTCTTTTTAATCTTGATTGAAGTCATCACACACACACATCATGAGCATACACTTTTGCATACATAGAGTGTTTGTGTGAGTTTGATTTACACTTTCAAATTAGCCTATTTAAGAGGCAATTTCATTGAGCTAAAATTGTAATCTCTTAGAGTGTTGAGTAAACACTTTATTTGAGAAATCTTGAATTGTGTAAGGTTATTGCTTAGCCTCTAAAAGCACATTGTAAGGTTATTGCTTAGCCTTAGAAAAGCAAATAGGAGGGTTATTGCTTAGCCTTGAAAAGCATCTTGTAAAGGTTGTTGTTGAGCCTTAGAAAAACAACATTGTATAGGTTATTGCTTAGCCTTTGAAAAAGCATAAATAGTGGAATCCGGTGGGGTGTTGGATACACAAGCCGGTAGTGGATGTAGGCATTGAGGCCGAACCACTATAAACCTTGGTGTTGTGGTGATTGCTTTGTGATGATTGTATTGTTAGCTTCCGCATTTTGATTGTCTTATCATCACATGTGACTAGTTTTTATTAAGAAGTTAAAATTGGTTTTAATTGGTCATAGTTGTAGCTCACCCTATTCACCCCCCCCTCTAGGGTTAGGATCCATAGCGGACTTTCAATTGGTATCAGAGCCAAGTGCTCTAATCCCTTAGGATCAAGTGTTTGGAACTCTTGATTAGGTGTAAAAACCTAGAGTTAAAACCCTAGAGTTGTGCTTATTTGAAATTCATTAGAATGGACTCCACTAGCCTAGACTTTGTAGATTCTTCTAGACCTCTCACTCTTCCTTCTATTAGAGATTCAAACCATCAATTAAATGAATATCAATTTGACTCAAAAGAGGAAGAAAATGAGTATGATGAAGATGATCTTCAACAAGCCTATAATGAATTATATACATTATCTACAAAGCTTGATAAAAGAAACAAAAGCTTAAGAGAAGAATCTATGAATCTAACCAAAGAGCTAGCCTCTTCAAAAGATGAACTTAGAGAGAAAGAAGAAGTAATAAAATGTCTAGACTCTAAGTTCATGATCTCTTTAAATAATCTATCTAACATTCAAGATGAACTAAATGAATTAAAGATGGATTATGATAATGTCATTAAGGAAAATTTAATCCTAAGAGATCAAATAAAAAGGCAAGACAAAGACTTTAACAACTTAGAAGCCAAGTTGATTAAAAGTAAGTTAAAAACACAAGAACTTGGATCTAAAGTTGTTAATGAACTAAAACATGAATTAAAACTTGCCAATGAAGAGATAAGCAAACATAAGGATATTGAAAATGAACTTTCAAAAGTTAAAAATGAAAATTCAATCCTTATAACCAAAGTCACTCAACTTGAGAACTATAAACAAAAGTATGAGTGCAAGGTTACCCAAAGTGAAGATAGACTTGAAAAATTATTTAAAATGGGTAAACCTCATGGAGATAGGACGGGTATTGGATTCAATAGGAATATGTCTTATGACCCTAAATTCACCAACACTTTTGTGAAAGGTGAGTCCTCTTTCTCTAGCACTCTTCCTCCCTTGCCCAAATCAAAATGTAATTATTGTGGCATTGAAGGGCATTTTACATTTGAGTGCAAACTAAGGAAAAGAAGCTATGTGTCTAAACCCATCTTTGAACTCAAGAAAGTAAAATCAAACTTGAAGGGTAAGACACTAAAAACAAAGGAAGACTCCATAAAGCTTAAACAAGTTAAACCAATTAACAAGGAGTCTCCAAAAATAGATTCTAAAAAGGTTAAACAAGTCAAACCAAGTTTAAAAGAATCTATTAACAAAAAGCTTCTCAACCTACCTCCCTTAAGTCAAAACATGAAAGAACTTTTGAAGAAAATTACTAAGTTAAATCTAAATTTCAAAAGTCAAAGAAAGGGAGAAAATAAGAAGAAAAGAAAAACAAATCAATCCCCTAAGAAGCAAACCCACCAACATCAAAAGACTAATCACCATTCTAAGCCAAATTTAGTAAAATCTAAATATCATGGTGATAAGTTTAAGTTGAAAATTTATCAAGTAAAATCTCTTTTAGTTGGTGAGGATTCCAAAATAGACCTCAAAGTTCAACCCTCCCAAGACCTTAGGTGGATTCCCAAAGTTATCTACTTAGACAAACCTTAGGGCCTTGAACCCCTTGACCAACCTATTCTTAATAGTTAAATCTCCTTGTTGGTCATGTTGCATTTGCATTTTGTTCCTTCTTAGTTACATTTCATAAAATGCATTGCTTCTTTATGATCAATTGATTTTGTCTTCATGCACCATTCTAGTTACATATCATGGTTTTCAAAATCTTTTGATTATAATCTCATCATGTTTGATTTGCTTGTTGCACTCATATGTTTTGCATTGCATTTCTACATGATTAATTGATTGTGATGTTAAAAGCTTTCATAGCTAATTTGTCATGATCAATTGTTGTTAGATCATTTGATGGATGTCTTAGTTAGATCCTTTTTGTAAATCAAATGATTTGAATCAATTCAAGTTTTTCCATGGATTTATAAGGTATACCTTTATATGGAAAATCATTGTTTTGAAAAATCAACTTGTATGTGTTTTAATGAAGTTATATCTTTTAAAATACAATGTTGAAAATTGATCTTCAAATTCATTCTTTTTATGCTCCTTGTTGGATTTTGTTTTTCAAAATGATTTGAAGATTGTTTGAATGGAAATGCCTATAACATCTTTAGTTATATTCTTCTAAAGCATGTTCCATGTTTTCATTTCCTTTTCTTTTGGTTTCATTATCTTAGAAATGGAAATGTATGTTGTTTGCATCTTTGCTTGTTTGTTTACATTCTTTTTATATGCAAATGACAATTGGTTCCATGTATGGTTGTGAACTTGTAATTTTTGTAGAAACCATACTAGAACCCAAATCCATCCTCTATGCCTAATAGTCATTTCTTTGTGGATGGTTATGATGTTGATTCATGTGTATTCTCTTGATATCATCCTTATACATGTTTCAACCTCATATTAGTGTTCTTGATCATATGAACCCTTTTGAAATCCATTACTTGTATTTCATAGTTATATCTCTTGTTTGATGGATTTCTTAGTGTTGAATTCATATGATCTAGACACTTTGGAAATTGCATGCATTACAAAGCTTTATCCTTTTGCATTGCAATTTGCCTTGTTCATCACTATGCTCTTTAGGAATATCATTAAAAGTGATGAATATGCATTTATGATGCTTGATGGTAGTTTATCACATCCTTGCTTTTACTCATGTTATCATATTCAATTGGTTTCATTTGGTATAACTTTCCATTGATTTCATATCCAATTGATATCTTATCTTGTGTATGTGATAGACCTTGTGTGCTTTGGACTAATCTTCATAGTTATATAATTGTTCCACGTCACACACCATTAGCATCATAATGCTCATGATTGCCACCTCTTTTGTTCTTATAGTTAAATCTCATGACCACCATGTTTATGTGTTCATAATATTGGTTGGTTATTAGTTGAGGTTGGCTTCATGATTGAATTTCATTTCACTCATTCTTGCACTTTAATAGTCATATCTAGTAATTGAATGAAATGAGTTCAAAACTTTCATAGCATATGATTTTCATAGTAATATTGTTTGATGCTATGTTTGAGTAAACCTCATATCATGGATAGCTCTAATTTGGATTTCTCATAATAGGTATACTTTTAAATCCATTTTAGAGTGATTGATTTATTAAGTCATATCCTAAATCTCAATTGGTATTCCTTGTTTGTCCAATTGATATCCATGATTGCTTTTCCCATAGACCTAGCTCTCTTTTGGTAATTTGATCATATTGAGCTTTATAGTTATATGAATCTAATCCTTTCCTTGAAGTTGACCCTCACTTGGTTAAACCATCTTCTTCTTGTACCTAATAGTTAAATCTTTGTCAAAAGTTTGACAAAAGGAGATAATGGATTGAGGGGGAGTGTAAACCTTCATAGGAAGTATTAGTTTTGATCAAATTCACCCTTGGATTGCCTTTGAGCCCTTAGAGATAACTTACATACATGATAGCCTGTTATGAATTTCATTTTCGATTTCATTTGTTAACAGGTGCTACTAAAGGTATTCTTCTTGTCTCATGTGTGTAGGTACCTTTGCAATTTAATGTCAAAGGGGGAGAGAGAGTTCAAGTGTGACTCAAAGATCTCCTACTCATCAAAGGGGGAGAGATTTCGAGAGTTCAAGTACTCGAAGATCTCCTATCCATCAAAGGGGGAGAAAGCTTTCAAGTTCTCAAGAGGAGAAAGAAGCATGGTCAAAGGGGGAGAGCAATTAGAAGAAAGAAAGCTTGGAGCTAAAGAAGATGCTTGGCTAAAGAGAGGAAGAAGGAAAGAAAGCTTGAAGAATGATCAAGCACCAAGCATCAAGAAGATTGAAGAAAAGAGCCCAAGAGCCCAAGCTAAGAGAAGAAGCATCCAACAAGATTTCAAGACTTGTCAAGCTTAGGGGGAGCTAAAGACTTTGTGTGAAATTTCTATGATGAGTAAGTTGCCATCAAATTGCAAAGGGGGAGATTGTTAGGTATTTTGTATTTGCAATTTGATGGATGCATTTGCATATTGGCATCATTTGAATTCACACACATGCATTGATTTAAAATATCTTGAAATCTAGTTTTACACATGCATAGCTTTTAAGATTTGGAAAAGCTTTTGTTTTATGCATGGTTTGGTTTTAAACTTGGTTGCATTGGTTTTGAATCCCAAACTCTTTTTGAAAACCTAATTCCATGTGCACTACTTTTGGAAAATCATGTTAGGTATTTAGGTTTCAGGTTTGCATACTTTCAGCACCTTTGGAATCAGTTTTGTATGCAATATCTTTTGAAAAGAGTTTTTACTAATCAAGCGTGCCTAAGGTCTTAAACCTTTGAATCTTCTTAGGCTTTAGGTATCTCATGTTTTAATCTTCTTAGAATACCTTAAATCATGTATTTAAGCTTGATTTAGTGGCCAAAAAGATCCCCCAAAGAAAAACTTTGAAAATGGAAAAAGTGGATTTTTGGCCCAGGGACTCGCCCGGCAGTGTCGCCGGTCGACCGAGCCCTGTGTCTCGGTCGACCGAGGACACTGCAGGGCCCTGGGAAGTTTCTGTGCAGAAATTTCCCAACGGTCAGAAATATGACCGTTGTGTTGTCCCGGTCGACCGAGACCTCTAGGTCGACCGAGACAACTAGCCCGTGGACTGTTTTTTGCCTATAAAGTCCATTCTTTTCCAACCTTTTTCAAGGCTTGAACCATGAACTTTTGAGAGCATTTTGGAGCCAAACAAAGGGGATGAAGTTGGAAAGGCTAGAAGGTCATTAGGAGAGCTAAAGCTTGGATCAATGAGTTAAACCACCAAGTAAGCTCTACCTTTGTTAATCATAGTTTTCATGTTTTATTTAAGCTATTGGTAAATGATTTTGTACATGATAACTATGATGTGTTGAATCCATTCTTCTCCTAATCTTTGATCTAATTAAGATTGGATTCTTCACTTTGGTTTCAATCCAAGTAGTTTCTAAAACCTTCTTAATCATGCTTAGTATAAATCTTTGATTTCCTTTTTATGGCATGATTCATTTTCTTGGTTGAGACCTAATTTGTTGTTTTCATTCATTTGAACTTTAGTAAAATTAATTTGGTTTTGAAAACAACATTGCACATGCATCACATGTTCTAAGTTAGTCATTTTCATACAACTTGTGATTCTTTGATTTTCATATCATTAACAAGTTGTTTCTCATACATGTGATTTGCATTAGACTTCAATCAAACCTTTCATGAGCTTTGAACTTTGAAATGCTTCAAGCATATATTTGATTAAGCTTTCTTTTTAATCTTGATTGAAGTCATCACACACACACATCATGAGCATACACTTTTGCATACATAGAGTGTTTGTGTGAGTTTGATTTACACTTTCAAATTAGCCTATTTAAGAGGCAATTTCATTGAGCTAAAATTGTAATCTCTTAGAGTGTTGGGTAAACACTTTATTTGAGAAATCTTGAATTGTGTAAGGTTATTGCTTAGCCTCTAAAAGCACATTGTAAGGTTATTGCTTAGCCTTAGAAAAGCAAATAGGAGGGTTATTGCTTAGCCTTGAAAAGCATCTTGTAAAGGTTGTTGTTGAGCCTTAGAAAAACAACATTGTATAGGTTATTGCTTAGCCTTTGAAAAAGCATAAATAGTGGAATCCGGTGGGGTGTTGGATACACAAGCCGGTAGTGGATGTAGGCATTGAGGCCGAACCACTATAAACCTTGGTGTTGTGGTGATTGCTTTGTGATGATTGTATTGTTAGCTTCCGCATTTTGATTGTCTTATCATCACATGTGACTAGTTTTTATTAAGAAGTTAAAATTGGTTTTAATTGGTCATAGTTGTAGCTCACCCTATTCACCCCCCCCTCTAGGGTTAGGATCCATAGCGGACTTTCAATTGGTATCAGAGCCAAGTGCTCTAATCCCTTAGGATCAAGTGTTTGGAACTCTTGATTAGGTGTAAAAACCTAGAGTTAAAACCCTAGAGTTGTGCTTATTTGAAATTCATTAGAATGGACTCCACTAGCCTAGACTTTGTAGATTCTTCTAGACCTCTCACTCTTCCTTCTATTAGAGATTCAAACCATCAATTAAATGAATATCAATTTGACTCAAAAGAGGAAGAAAATGAGTATGATGAAGATGATCTTCAACAAGCCTATAATGAATTATATACATTATCTACAAAGCTTGATAAAAGAAACAAAAGCTTAAGAGAAGAATCTATGAATCTAACCAAAGAGCTAGCCTCTTCAAAAGATGAACTTAGAGAGAAAGAAGAAGTAATAAAATGTCTAGACTCTAAGTTCATGATCTCTTTAAATAATCTATCTAACATTCAAGATGAACTAAATGAATTAAAGATGGATTATGATAATGTCATTAAGGAAAATTTAATCCTAAGAGATCAAATAAAAAGGCAAGACAAAGACTTTAACAACTTAGAAGCCAAGTTGATTAAAAGTAAGTTAAAAACACAAGAACTTGGATCTAAAGTTGTTAATGAACTAAAACATGAATTAAAACTTGCCAATGAAGAGATAAGCAAACATAAGGATATTGAAAATGAACTTTCAAAAGTTAAAAATGAAAATTCAATCCTTATAACCAAAGTCACTCAACTTGAGAACTATAAACAAAAGTATGAGTGCAAGGTTACCCAAAGTGAAGATAGACTTGAAAAATTATTTAAAATGGGTAAACCTCATGGAGATAGGACGGGTATTGGATTCAATAGGAATATGTCTTATGACCCTAAATTCACCAACACTTTTGTGAAAGGTGAGTCCTCTTTCTCTAGCACTCTTCCTCCCTTGCCCAAATCAAAATGTAATTATTGTGGCATTGAAGGGCATTTTACATTTGAGTGCAAACTAAGGAAAAGAAGCTATGTGTCTAAACCCATCTTTGAACTCAAGAAAGTAAAATCAAACTTGAAGGGTAAGACACTAAAAACAAAGGAAGACTCCATAAAGCTTAAACAAGTTAAACCAATTAACAAGGAGTCTCCAAAAATAGATTCTAAAAAGGTTAAACAAGTCAAACCAAGTTTAAAAGAATCTATTAACAAAAAGCTTCTCAACCTACCTCCCTTAAGTCAAAACATGAAAGAACTTTTGAAGAAAATTACTAAGTTAAATCTAAATTTCAAAAGTCAAAGAAAGGGAGAAAATAAGAAGAAAAGAAAAACAAATCAATCCCCTAAGAAGCAAACCCACCAACATCAAAAGACTAATCACCATTCTAAGCCAAATTTAGTAAAATCTAAATATCATGGTGATAAGTTTAAGTTGAAAATTTATCAAGTAAAATCTCTTTTAGTTGGTGAGGATTCCAAAATAGACCTCAAAGTTCAACCCTCCCAAGACCTTAGGTGGATTCCCAAAGTTATCTACTTAGACAAACCTTAGGGCCTTGAACCCCTTGACCAACCTATTCTTAATAGTTAAATCTCCTTGTTGGTCATGTTGCATTTGCATTTTGTTCCTTCTTAGTTACATTTCATAAAATGCATTGCTTCTTTATGATCAATTGATTTTGTCTTCATGCACCATTCTAGTTACATATCATGGTTTTCAAAATCTTTTGATTATAATCTCATCATGTTTGATTTGCTTGTTGCACTCATATGTTTTGCATTGCATTTCTACATGATTAATTGATTGTGATGTTAAAAGCTTTCATAGCTAATTTGTCATGATCAATTGTTGTTAGATCATTTGATGGATGTCTTAGTTAGATCCTTTTTGTAAATCAAATGATTTGAATCAATTCAAGTTTTTCCATGGATTTATAAGGTATACCTTTATATGGAAAATCATTGTTTTGAAAAATCAACTTGTATGTGTTTTAATGAAGTTATATCTTTTAAAATACAATGTTGAAAATTGATCTTCAAATTCATTCTTTTTATGCTCCTTGTTGGATTTTGTTTTTCAAAATGATTTGAAGATTGTTTGAATGGAAATGCCTATAACATCTTTAGTTATATTCTTCTAAAGCATGTTCCATGTTTTCATTTCCTTTTCTTTTGGTTTCATTATCTTAGAAATGGAAATGTATGTTGTTTGCATCTTTGCTTGTTTGTTTACATTCTTTTTATATGCAAATGACAATTGGTTCCATGTATGGTTGTGAACTTGTAATTTTTGTAGAAACCATACTAGAACCCAAATCCATCCTCTATGCCTAATAGTCATTTCTTTGTGGATGGTTATGATGTTGATTCATGTGTATTCTCTTGATATCATCCTTATACATGTTTCAACCTCATATTAGTGTTCTTGATCATATGAACCCTTTTGAAATCCATTACTTGTATTTCATAGTTATATCTCTTGTTTGATGGATTTCTTAGTGTTGAATTCATATGATCTAGACACTTTGGAAATTGCATGCATTACAAAGCTTTATCCTTTTGCATTGCAATTTGCCTTGTTCATCACTATGCTCTTTAGGAATATCATTAAAAGTGATGAATATGCATTTATGATGCTTGATGGTAGTTTATCACATCCTTGCTTTTACTCATGTTATCATATTCAATTGGTTTCATTTGGTATAACTTTCCATTGATTTCATATCCAATTGATATCTTATCTTGTGTATGTGATAGACCTTGTGTGCTTTGGACTAATCTTCATAGTTATATAATTGTTCCACGTCACACACCATTAGCATCATAATGCTCATGATTGCCACCTCTTTTGTTCTTATAGTTAAATCTCATGACCACCATGTTTATGTGTTCATAATATTGGTTGGTTATTAGTTGAGGTTGGCTTCATGATTGAATTTCATTTCACTCATTCTTGCACTTTAATAGTCATATCTAGTAATTGAATGAAATGAGTTCAAAACTTTCATAGCATATGATTTTCATAGTAATATTGTTTGATGCTATGTTTGAGTAAACCTCATATCATGGATAGCTCTAATTTGGATTTCTCATAATAGGTATACTTTTAAATCCATTTTAGAGTGATTGATTTATTAAGTCATATCCTAAATCTCAATTGGTATTCCTTGTTTGTCCAATTGATATCCATGATTGCTTTTCCCATAGACCTAGCTCTCTTTTGGTAATTTGATCATATTGAGCTTTATAGTTATATGAATCTAATCCTTTCCTTGAAGTTGACCCTCACTTGGTTAAACCATCTTCTTCTTGTACCTAATAGTTAAATCTTTGTCAAAAGTTTGACAAAAGGAGATAATGGATTGAGGGGGAGTGTAAACCTTCATAGGAAGTATTAGTTTTGATCAAATTCACCCTTGGATTGCCTTTGAGCCCTTAGAGATAACTTACATACATGATAGCCTGTTATGAATTTCATTTTCGATTTCATTTGTTAACAGGTGCTACTAAAGGTATTCTTCTTGTCTCATGTGTGTAGGTACCTTTGCAATTTAATGTCAAAGGGGGAGAGAGAGTTCAAGTGTGACTCAAAGATCTCCTACTCATCAAAGGGGGAGAGATTTCGAGAGTTCAAGTACTCGAAGATCTCCTATCCATCAAAGGGGGAGAAAGCTTTCAAGTTCTCAAGAGGAGAAAGAAGCATGGTCAAAGGGGGAGAGCAATTAGAAGAAAGAAAGCTTGGAGCTAAAGAAGATGCTTGGCTAAAGAGAGGAAGAAGGAAAGAAAGCTTGAAGAATGATCAAGCACCAAGCATCAAGAAGATTGAAGAAAAGAGCCCAAGAGCCCAAGCTAAGAGAAGAAGCATCCAACAAGATTTCAAGACTTGTCAAGCTTAGGGGGAGCTAAAGACTTTGTGTGAAATTTCTATGATGAGTAAGTTGCCATCAAATTGCAAAGGGGGAGATTGTTAGGTATTTTGTATTTGCAATTTGATGGATGCATTTGCATATTGGCATCATTTGAATTCACACACATGCATTGATTTAAAATATCTTGAAATCTAGTTTTACACATGCATAGCTTTTAAGATTTGGAAAAGCTTTTGTTTTATGCATGGTTTGGTTTTAAACTTGGTTGCATTGGTTTTGAATCCCAAACTCTTTTTGAAAACCTAATTCCATGTGCACTACTTTTGGAAAATCATGTTAGGTATTTAGGTTTCAGGTTTGCATACTTTCAGCACCTTTGGAATCAGTTTTGTATGCAATATCTTTTGAAAAGAGTTTTTACTAATCAAGCGTGCCTAAGGTCTTAAACCTTTGAATCTTCTTAGGCTTTAGGTATCTCATGTTTTAATCTTCTTAGAATACCTTAAATCATGTATTTAAGCTTGATTTAGTGGCCAAAAAGATCCCCCAAAGAAAAACTTTGAAAATGGAAAAAGTGGATTTTTGGCCCAGGGACTCGCCCGGCAGTGTCGCCGGTCGACCGAGCCCTGTGTCTCGGTCGACCGAGGACACTGCAGGGCCCTGGGAAGTTTCTGTGCAGAAATTTCCCAACGGTCAGAAATATGACCGTTGTGTTGTCCCGGTCGACCGAGACCTCTAGGTCGACCGAGACAACTAGCCCGTGGACTGTTTTTTGCCTATAAAGTCCATTCTTTTCCAACCTTTTTCAAGGCTTGAACCATGAACTTTTGAGAGCATTTTGGAGCCAAACAAAGGGGATGAAGTTGGAAAGGCTAGAAGGTCATTAGGAGAGCTAAAGCTTGGATCAATGAGTTAAACCACCAAGTAAGCTCTACCTTTGTTAATCATAGTTTTCATGTTTTATTTAAGCTATTGGTAAATGATTTTGTACATGATAACTATGATGTGTTGAATCCATTCTTCTCCTAATCTTTGATCTAATTAAGATTGGATTCTTCACTTTGGTTTCAATCCAAGTAGTTTCTAAAACCTTCTTAATCATGCTTAGTATAAATCTTTGATTTCCTTTTTATGGCATGATTCATTTTCTTGGTTGAGACCTAATTTGTTGTTTTCATTCATTTGAACTTTAGTAAAATTAATTTGGTTTTGAAAACAACATTGCACATGCATCACATGTTCTAAGTTAGTCATTTTCATACAACTTGTGATTCTTTGATTTTCATATCATTAACAAGTTGTTTCTCATACATGTGATTTGCATTAGACTTCAATCAAACCTTTCATGAGCTTTGAACTTTGAAATGCTTCAAGCATATATTTGATTAAGCTTTCTTTTTAATCTTGATTGAAGTCATCACACACACACATCATGAGCATACACTTTTGCATACATAGAGTGTTTGTGTGAGTTTGATTTACACTTTCAAATTAGCCTATTTAAGAGGCAATTTCATTGAGCTAAAATTGTAATCTCTTAGAGTGTTGGGTAAACACTTTATTTGAGAAATCTTGAATTGTGTAAGGTTATTGCTTAGCCTCTAAAAGCACATTGTAAGGTTATTGCTTAGCCTTAGAAAAGCAAATAGGAGGGTTATTGCTTAGCCTTGAAAAGCATCTTGTAAAGGTTGTTGTTGAGCCTTAGAAAAACAACATTGTATAGGTTATTGCTTAGCCTTTGAAAAAGCATAAATAGTGGAATCCGGTGGGGTGTTGGATACACAAGCCGGTAGTGGATGTAGGCATTGAGGCCGAACCACTATAAACCTTGGTGTTGTGGTGATTGCTTTGTGATGATTGTATTGTTAGCTTCCGCATTTTGATTGTCTTATCATCACATGTGACTAGTTTTTATTAAGAAGTTAAAATTGGTTTTAATTGGTCATAGTTGTAGCTCACCCTATTCACCCCCCCCTCTAGGGTTAGGATCCATAGCGGACTTTCAGGGAGAACTCCTGGAAGCAGCCTTGGAAGCTGAAACGGTGATGAAAGACCTAAACAGTCAGAAGTCTTCAAAGAAAGAGCCGACTGCCATTGCAACCTCAAAACCAAAGAAAAAGGAGGTTCTCACTGTGCAAACCAAGTCAGCTCCTCAGCCGCCAAAGAAAGCTGAAAACAAAACTGCAGGTAAAAAGCCTGAACTCTCTGATGCCTTCAAAGAACGAGTAGAAAAGAAATACCCATTCGATGAAGATGTTGAAGAAATCTTTGGGGCACTCCTAGCAAACGGCAAACTTACATTGCCTGACCCCAAAAGACCAGGAGATGTTGGCAAAACCAACGATCCTCGGTACTGTCCATACCATCAGATGGTCTCGCATCCTCTCAATCAATGCTTTGTTGTGAGAGAGAAGATAAATGAGATGTGGAAAAACGGAGTCATTACCTTCGACAAGAACTATGGGTCTGCCTCCGTCAACATGGTGTCGTATGGACAAAAACAAAAATCACCAAAAGAGAAGATCACTACTTCCTTCAAAGTGATAAAGATGACCCAGACGTCCCAAGAGTTGGTTCCATATCCAACATCAGACAGACAGCCCATATGGGTACACCCCGATATCCTAGAAGATGAAGATTGGGAGGTCGTCAAAACAAAGCCTACCGCTCAACAGCGAAGGCAAGCCAGGAGACAACTCCACAGGCTCAAACAGCAGGAGAAAACTCCGAAAAAGCAAGAAGTCGCTGAAAAGGCAGAAACCTCCTCTACCGCTTCATTGGGGGCAATAGAAGAGTCCTCTCCTAAGGCTTCAAAGGCGGCAAGAAAATTCACTCTTGGTGATTTCATGCCACCACACCTCAAAGATGAAACTACGCAGGGGGCATCATACTCTTGCAACTCAGTGGTCGGATTCTCCATGGATGGATATGAGTCCAGTGACACCGCTAGTGACATCGATGAGTGGGAGGAATCCCTCGAAACAGGAGAATATCTCTCCGACGAGGAATGGATCCCTGAATCTCATCTTATGCCAGTAATCTGGTATAACCCATTACAGCCGCAAGGATCCTGGTCTGATGATGAAGAAGATCAAGAGGCTGTCCAAGAAAATACTCTAGTGGAACCCAACCATGTTGAACCACAAGGAGCAGACGAAGAAGAAGATTTGGCTCCCGGGCCTAATCTCGATGAATACGCAAGGATCTTGCAGCACCTTGCTATAGAGCAAGAACAAGGTCGCATCAATCAGCTTCGTCACAACCCAGCACCGGAAGTTCCTGAAAATTTACAGGAATCTCCCCCGGTAACCCCGGAAAACGAAGAAAGTTGTTGGATCGATGATCCTCTTACATCTGAGGACGAATCTGATTCCCAACAGTTCATCTTGGAGGCATCTTCCGTCAAAGTTACTTGCAATGCAATAACTCAGGATGATAATTCCTCACATTCTCAGGCTTCGTCTCCTGAAACAGTGACATCGGAACTCAAACCTCTTCCGACTGATCACCTTGAAGAAATTCCAGCCGGTGAAATCTTCTTCAGAGAAAATCCGGTTAATTGGTCCCAAATGCCCGATCTCATCGATGATGTCTGGACCGACAAAATCTTCGATAAAGAAGGAAAGTTGCTGGATGCTGTTCAGGACTTGTTCCCGAAAAATGCTACTGTTAGGGATTTTGTAGATTGCAATTTGATGGATGCATTATCATTCAAGCATCATTTGATTCACACACATTTGCATTGATTTAGAAATCTTGAAATCTTGTTTTATTCATGCATGGTTTTTAAGAGTTGCAAAAGTATTGATTTATGCATGATTTGGTTTTAAATCTTGGATGCATTTGTTTTAGAAAAGAGTTTTCAAGAAATCAAGCAAGCCTTTGTTTTAAAAGTTTTGAATCTTTTTAGGCTTTTTATGTCATGTTTTAAAAACCATTAGAATCTTTAAAACATGTTTTCCAAGCTTGATTTAGTGGCCAAAAGGTCCCCCAAAGAAATACCTTTAAAATGTGAAAAGTTGGAATTTTTGCAAAAAGGGGGATGGCCCGGCAGTGTCGCCGGTCGACCGGCGCAGAGGTCCCGGTCGACCGGGAACACTGCAAGGCAGAAAGTTGCCCTGGCGCCCCAACGGTCAGAAATTTGACCGTTGTGTGGTCCCGGTCGACCGAGGCCTGTGTGCCGGTCGACCGAGGACTAGCCGTTGGCAACTTTTTGCTATAAATATGAGTTCTTTCCCTTGCCAAAAGTTGGGAATTTTAAGCCCCTCCTTGAGAGGTATTGAGGCATATCAAAAGGGAAAAGAACCAAGGGATGAAGGGGATGATTAGGAAAGCTAAAGCTTGGATTAATGAAGTTAAACCACCAAGTAGGCTCTTCCTTCCTTAATCATATGTTTTCATGCTTTTGTTTTATTTTTGGTAAATCATTTCTAGCATGTTAAACTATGTTTGTGTTGTGTCCTTAACATGTGTTATGTTTTGAGTTGATTTATTGTTTTGGATACAACACCATATGATTCAATCCAAGTAGTACTTGAATTGGTAAATCAAAGTAGATCATGTTAATGAAAGAAACTTGGTAAATCATATGTAACATGATTCCTATACTTGGTTGAATCTTTGGTTGTTGTTTTCCATCATAAGAACATCTCTTTCAAAACTAACTTATGTTTTGGATTCAACTTCTTTACAAATCATATGTTTTCATGTTTTGTTTTATCATTGGTAAATCTTTGTAACATGTTAATCTATGATTTGTTGTATCCTTAGCATGTGTTATATTTTGAATAGATCTATTGTTTTGGATACATCACCATTGATTCATCAAAGTAGTACTTTATCTTTGGTAAATCTAAGTAGATCATGTTAATGAAATATGTAACATGATTCATATACTTTGTTGAATCTTTGGTTGTTGTTTTCCATCATAAGAAAATCTCTTTCAAATGTATCTTATGTTTTGGATTCAACATCATTACAAATCATATGTGTATTATTGTTTTAATGTTTCACAACTTGCCTTACTTTGATAGGTATATCATTTTCAAGTTGTATTTATAATTACATATGATTTGTCCCCTCTTTTCAATCAAATCTATTTTTATGTTGTATGAGCTACATTGATGATTTGATTGACATCCCTATGCATCACATGTTTAGAGCTAATCCATTTCATACAACTTGTGTAACTTTGATATCATTAACAAGTTGTTACTTTTAACATGTGATTGCATTACTTCCTCAATCATAAATGTTTTATGAGCTAAAATTTTCAAAAGCCTTAGGCATACATTTATGAACTTTCATTTTCAAAATGATTGAGGACCGCACACACACACTTCATGTACTTTAATCTTTGCATTCATAGTGTGAGTGTGTATTAGTTCTTCATTTCCATATCCGCCTAATTAAGAGGCAATGTAATGAGCTAAAATGAATCTCCATCAAGTGTATGTTAGACACTAATTTAGTGAGATAACCAACCTATGGTTGAAGAGGTTATTGCTTAGCCTATAAAAGCATAGTGTATAGGTTGATGTTAAGCCTTGAAAAACATCAATGTAAGGTTATTGCTTAGCCTTGGAAAGCATATTGTAAAGGTTATTGCTTAGCCTATTGAAAAGCATAAATAGTGGAAATCCGGTGGGGTGTTGGATCACAAGCCGGTAGTGGATGTAGGCATTGAGGCCGAACCACTATAAATCCTTGTGTGATGGTGATTGCTTTGTGGTGATTCTTTTATTAGCTTCCGCATCTTGTATGTTAAATCATCACATGTGACTAGTTTGTTTTAAAGAAGTTAAAATTGATTAAAATTGGTCATAATTGAAGCTCACCCTATTCACCCCCCCTCTAGGGTTCGGATCCCCATGGACTTACAGCTACATGCAACACAATTACTGAAGATGGCAATGCTGACACAGAGACATCTTCAGCAAATGAGAAGGAACAACCCCTCGATCTCGAGGGTGATCTTCTAAACAAAGACCCTTCTCCAGAAGCTCTTGAAGTTGGTAGAGGTACCCGTTCTGGCCGGGATTATCACAAAAACTACAACCAACCTTCTGCTTCTTATGAAAATCCTTTGGGAAAACAAGCAGTAAACGCCCCTAGTGGCAAGAATAATGAAAATGCAGGCCCCAAGGAGGCTTTCAAGTACGACTTGATTCAGCACTTCAAACACATACTTGCACGTCTGCACATCCTAGACTTGTTACGAATGTCACCACAGACTCGTGATAGTCTCATTTCAGAACTACAAATGCTGGATGCGGATGTCGACAAACATGCCCCACAAGTCCTACAAATTGAAATGGACCATAGGGTCAAAAAGTCAAAGACTCCCTCAAAAGGAGAAAAGAAGAAAACTGAGGGATCCTGCATCGAATGCCTCTCGGTTCAAAAAGCAGCAAGTGCAACCATCGCCTTCACCAAGGAAGACCTCCTGCTAGGCGAGACAAAGCACAACCGGCCCCTGTACTTCACCGGGTACATCAAAGAGGTACCACTACGCAGAATCCAGATCGATCCAGGTTCTGCACTCAACCTCATCTCCACTTCGGCACTCGAAGAACTGGGCATTCCGCCTAGCAAGCTGAGCCACACGTCTGTGTCCATCTTTGGATATGATGGCAGCGCTCAAAGGCCGATCGGCAAAATCAGGTTCAAGTTGCAAATCGGTGATCTTATCTCCGAGGTCACTGTCTATGCAATAAAGACCCCTTCATGCTACAACATCCTTCTCGAACGCCCCTGGATACACGAGAATGGTGTTGTCCCTTCGACTTTACATCAGTGCATCAAGTTCGTTGGCAATGACGGCTTGATACATCGAGTGTTTGCAGACAAAAAGCCCTTCAAAGGCAAAGAAGTCTATTTCGCAGATGCTCAGATGTACAAAGATGAAAAAGAAGAAAGGGAGGAAGAAACAGCACCCTTTGCCGAAAATCTCCAGAAAGACAAAGGCAAGGCTCCTCAGCAATCACCGGAAGAAAACAAACCCTCTATCAAAACTAAAGAGAATAATCAATCTCCCTTCATGGTCTCCCTCAAGTCTTCAAAGCCTCTGGTGATCACCACCAAAGCAAAGAAGACAAAACAAAGGGCTGGGGGCAAGTTTGCTGTCTCCTTCGTGTCTATCTTGCAAGACATGAATTCGGACTCAGAGCCAGAAGATGATACATTGTCAAGCCGAGTTGATGATCAACAAGTTCAGCTCGCTCTCACTCCGATAGAGACAACCGTTGACATAGAAGATCCGGCATCTGCTTCCTTCGTTGTTCCAGCAACATCAGCAGAAGAAAAGCCAATCTTCTTCCATAAATCGGGAGTTTCTTCATCAAATTCTTCGCTTGAACCTTTCCAAAATGAAGGTATGCCTCAACTATCCCTGTATAGTCCAATGGCGCAAGCTATCATGAAGAAAATGGACTACGACGCTCAGAACCCAATTGGTTTGGGAGATGGCCGTGGTATTATCACGCCATTGGAACCAACCCTGACCAAAAGTCAACTGGAAAGTTGGAAACCCCACCGCCACATAGAAAAGTCTTCATATGGGCTGGGGTATGATCCTGACGCCTCCTTGAGACAGTTGACACAAAGGCCGCAAAGTCATCCTGTCGACCAAGCCTCAACATCTCATATTAATGAAGACATTGATCTCCCTGGATATTTCTTTGAAGAGTTGACCATCAAGGATCCAGGAAGTTTATCCAATTGGTATGATTCCTCTGATGATGAAGAAGAATTGTTCGATAATACAGATACACGGTTCTCTGACCCAGAAGAACCACTGTCTCCAAAGGAAGTGCCCTACTTCGACCTAGTTTCAACAGGTGATTGGGACCACCTCATAGCAAATCTTGAGAAAAGTACCAATCAAGAAGACCCATGGACAAAAGCAGAGCCGTGGTCTGTAGATACCTTTGGAACTCCAGAAGGCTTTGTTGGGTTGGAAGCCTCCGAAAATATTGTGGAGGAACCACCTTCAAACCTTCCAACTGAAGATTCTGTTCAAAAGATAGACTTGGGAACACATGATAACCCACGTCCTGTATTCATAAGCAAGAATATAAAGGATGATGAGTTACCCGAGTATATCGCGTTTCTTCATGAGTTCGTTGATTGTTTTGCATGGTCTTACGCTGAGATGCCTGGCTTAGACCCCAAAATAGCAGTCCACAAACTCAATCTTAAAAAAAAATATCAAGCCTGTCAAACAAGGCCAAAGAAGGTTCCGTCCTGATGTGATGGACAAAATTGAACAAGAAGTTCAAAAACTCAAAACCGTTGGCTTCATCCGTGAGGAACAACATCCTGAATGGTTGGCCAACATCGTCCCCGTGACAAAGAAAAACGGGCAAATCAGGGTCTGCATTGATTACAGAGACCTAAACAATGCATGCCCAAAAGATGAATTCCCGCTCCCTATACCGGAGGTGATGATCGACAACACATGTGGGTTCGAGCGAATGACATTCATGGATGGCTTCTCTGGCTACAATCAGATAAAGATGCATCCTGAAGATGAAAAACACACAGCATTTCGGACCCCGTTCGGCGTGTATTGCTACACTGTCATGCCATTCGGTCTGAAGAATGCCGGCGCTACATATCAGAGGGCTATGATGAAGATCTTCCAAGATATGCAGCACAAGACGGTCGAATGTTATGTCGACGACCTCGCCGTCAAAAGCAAAAGAAAAGAAGACCATCTCAAAGATCTTCGAGAAGTCTTCTTCCGACTTCGCAAACACAAACTGCGAATGAATCCCCTCAAATGCTTCTTCGGCGTTTCATCGGGTAAGTTTCTCGGATTCATAGTACGGAAAGCTGGCATAGAGCTTGACCCCATCAAAGTCAAGGCTATCCTATAAATGCCATCTCCAAGAACCCTAAGACAATTAAAAGGGCTCCAAGGAAGATTGGCATACATTCGACGGTTCATCTCCAACCTATTAGGGAAGTGCCGTCCATTCTCTCGGTTAATGAAAAAAGGTGTCGATTTTGTCTTGGATGCTGAATGTGAAGCCACGTTCCAGGACATCAAGTCATACCTGACTAAACCTCCAGTGTTGGCTGCCCCCACAACTGGAAAACCATTCCTCTTGTACACAAGAGCCCTTGACTGTTCTTTAGGCGCTCTACTCACACAAAAGAATGGCGAGGGAAAAGAAGCTGCTCTATATTACCTTAGCCGCATGTTGATAGGTGCAGAGCATCGCTACTCTCCAGTCGAAAAAGAATGCTTGGCAGTGATGTTCGCCGTACAAAAACTGCGTCACTACCTGCTATCCAACACAGTGTACCTGATTTCGAGGATCAACCTCCTAAAGGTCCTTGTCACGAAAACAGGTTCTCTCAATGCCCGACTGGCAAAATGGTCCATCCTCCTGTCACAATTTGACATTAGGTATGTACCACAAAAAGCAATCAAAGGCCAAGCTCTAGCGGATTTCCTCGCCGAGCATCCATTGCCTAAAGATTCTCCACTAAGAGATGATCTCCCAGACGAACCGGTCTACAGTGTGGAGACTTCCTTATCAAATGCTTCCTGGCACATGTACTTCGATGGCGCAACCAGGACAAATGAAAAGGGAAATCAAATATCGGGAATTGGCATTCTCTTTGTTAGTCCCGACAAATACATGATTCCACACGCATTCTCGCTACTGGAACCATGTTCAAACAATGCAGCTGAGTACCAAGCCCTCATCGTAGGATTGGAGCTCGCCCTTGAATCCTGCATTACTACACTGGAAGCTTTTGGAGACTCTCAACTGATCGTCAACCAGATGAATCAGAAATTTGAAGTCAGGAAGCCTGATCTGTTGCCTTAATATAACAAGGCACAATCGCTTCGACAAAAGTTCGACATCTGTCACATCACCCACATCCTCAGAGGTGAAAACATTCGTGCAGATGCCCTGGCTGGACTTGCTGCATCTATGGCAATCCAAGAAGAGGAAAACATGCAAATTACAGTGTGTCAAAAAAGGATTCTCCCTCCTCTCAACACACATCAAGCAGTTGTTGAATGCCACCAAGTGGTTGGAAGTCGGATCTCCGTCCTTAAACCTCTGATCGGCGACTGGAGGGATCCGTTCATTGATTACATAATGTTCGGAATCCTACCTGAAGATCCAAAAGAACGGGTAAGCATCCAAAGGCGAGCCCCAAACTTTCATTTGGATATTCCTTCAAAAATGCTGTATAGAAAATCCTATAATGGAATACTTCTACGCTGCTTGTCACAACAAGAGGCTGAGGAAACACTCAAAGAAGTACATGTTGGTCTTTGTGGAGCCCATCAGGCTGGGCCTAAGCTCTACGATCAGATAAAAAGGTTAGGTTATTATTGGCCTACCATGGTGGCTGATGCAATGCAATTTGCTAAGCGCTGCCAACAATGCCAAGTTCATGGAGATTATGTCCACATGCCTCCGGAATGGCTGCATCCTACAGCAATCTCATGGCCTTTTGAAGCCTGGGGTATGGACATCATAGGTCCTATCTCCCCTCCATCGAGCAAAGGTCATCGCTTCATCTTCGCCGCTACGGATTATTTCTCCAAGTGGTCAGAAGCATTTGCGCTTAGTGAAATGAAGACCTCATCAGTCCTTCAGTTCTTGCGCACCAACATCATTTGTCGCTTCGGCATACCTAAAAGATTCGTCCATGATAACGGACCACAGTTCCGCGATCACCGATTCTACAAGTTTTGCGACAAATACAAAATCCAAAGTTGTCCTTCAACTCCGTACAATCCGGCGGCGAATGGGCTAGCAGAGGCCTTCAACAAGACGCTCTGCAAAATCCTCAAGAAAATGGTCTCTAGTCACAAAAGAGATTGGGGCGACAAACTGCCTGAAGCTTTGTGGGCCTATCGAACCACAGTTCGAGGACCAACCCATAGCACACCATTCTCCTTGGTCTATGGATGCGAAGCTGTTGTCCCTTTGGAAGTTCAAATTCCTTCCTTAAGGGTATCGCTACAAAATGACATGACGCAAGAAAGTAATATCAAATTGAGACTCCAAGAGCTGGATAACCTCGATGAGAGACGGCTCGAAGCTCTACAAAGCATTGAACTCTACCAAGCACGCATGGCAGGATCTTTTGACAAAAAGGTCAGGCAACGCGCCTACAAAAAGGGAGACTTGGTTCTTACAGTAAAAAGACCAATGGTTTTTGCCAACAAATCCAAAGGCAAATTTGAACCAAAATGGGAGGGACCTTTCGTCATCGACAAAGTCTTCTCCAACGGCGCATACGCTCTTCTAAATATGGAAGGTGACAGATGTATGCTGCCCATCAATGGAAAGTTCTTGAAGCGGTACTACCCTTGAAGGCTTCTTCCATCGGGTCAGAGAGACGCCTGCACGGCCAAAGCCTATTCCTAGGTATCTGCTCGTCAAACCCACTCCTTTTGAAATTTTCATCCTCTTGTTGAAATTCCATCGATACCCACAAAACAAAATTTGAAGCGACATTCCATCGATACCCACAAAACAAAATTTTTTGAAGACAAAAGCAAGGGAGCGACATCCCATCGATACTTGCACCCAAATCCGCGAGGAGGCGACATTCCATCGATACTCGCAACCGAATGAGCAAGGAAGCGACATTCCATCGATACTTGCGATACCATTCAGCAGGGAGGCGACTTTTAGTCGATACTTGCATTTTTGAAAACCAAAAACCTGGCTTTCACGCCAAAAAACCCGGCTTCCATGCCAAAAATTTGGCTTTCACGCCAAAAAACCAAAAACCTGGCTTTCACGCCAAAAACTCGGCTTTTATGCCAAAAATCAAAATTCGGCTTCCATGCCAACAAAACAAAATTCGGTTTTCAAAAAAAAAATCCGGCTTTCATGCCACTCCAAAAAAATCGGCTTTCATGCCACCTCAAAATCTGGCTTTCATGCAAAAAAAAAAAACCCGGCTTTCATGCCAACAAAACAAACTGGTTTTCAAAACAAACCGGCTATAGATGCCATCCAAATCCGGCTATAGATGCCACCCGAAATTTGGCTTTCATGCTGTAAACAAAATCTGGCTCCCATGCCAAAACATGTCTCAAAAACTGGCTCTCATGCCTAAAACAACCCTTTTGACAAAAGATTTTCACAAAATGACAACCTTTTGATCAAAATTTTCAAACAAACATTCTCATCCAACCTTTGCTTATTTTCATCAAAAGAATTTAAATAAAAGGTACACAAAGTACCAAAAATGTTTTACATAGAGGTACCAAAAAAAAAAAAAAGAGTTTGTTATAAATCAAGAGCTCAGTCTAGCATGGTCTTCAACCAAAGATCCAGCTCCTCAAGCAGACTCTTGGCCTTAGCATCTAAAGCTTCCAGACCGCGCTTCTTTAAGATCTTGCCATAAAACATGGCAGAACGCCGCGACCCATCTTCGGCACGAGGAAGCTCTTCCCAGAGAATTTGCCACTGCTCATACTCCTGAGTCTTCCTCCGGAGATGGCTGTCAGTTTCCTCAACCTGGCGAATCAAAGCTCCCTCTTTGGCACGAGCTTCAACGACGGCAGTCCACTTGGCAGCAGCCTGTTCTTCCAACAGTTCAAGGCGCTGTCTAGTCTCTTTGACCTCCCTATCAAGACGGTGCAGGTCCTGAGTCAGCTCAAGGATCGCTAACTCAGTAACGTTCCTCTCCCGAACGTATTGCTTCCGAGTCCGCGCGATCTCGTTCATTTTAGATTTAACCTCGCCGCATGGCTTGAAGAACATCTCTCTGAAGAAGTCATCATTTAGGAAATACTTGGTCTCATTCCACTTGTTACCCAGCGCGATGACATCATCAACAAAGGTCTTAGCACTTGTAATGTCCAGGCCAACCTCTGCACTATCAGCAAGGATGTCTTGCACGTGCTTGACCATGCCAAAGCAAGCCTCTAAGTGGCCAGAAGAAAGAGTCTCAACCCATGAGCTCAGCACACTCTTCAACACCTTCTTTGCACATCGAAGGGATGGTCCGGATGGAGATTCACCACGCTCTGTTGGCTGACTGCCCATGTCAGGATGTGGTGGAGAAGAAATCAAAAGGCTCTTTCCAATCGGAGCCACTGAAGAAGCAATATCACCACAAAGTCCTGCCTCTGCCGTGACGGGACTGGTAGAAGAAGCCCCTACTTCTGGATCGGCTGTTGGCATCTCCTGCTCTGGCCCTGAGGAAGACAAAGGAACTTCTCCTGTTGCTTCACAACCCGCTGACAGAAACACAAGAAAAGGTATGAATATGATCTTGTCAAAAAAAAAAATCAATTTCAAGATTATCACTATGAAATACCTTCTTCTATGATGGGTGGAGTACTTTCTGTCTCCATTTGCTCATCCGAGGCATCGTCGAAAGCCATATCCATAGAGGGCTCGAAGTCGGAACCCTCTGGCAAGTCAGCTGACAAGAAAACAAAAATATGTGTCAGCAAATTCAAAAAAAAAATAAAAAAAAAATCATCCTCATACCAGGTGGAGATTCTGGGTCCTCCCCAGAGTCCCTCAACTCTTCTTCAGATGCCGCAACTGGATCCATCACCGCCTCATCAGCAGGAACCTCGGGCATCACCAAGTTTTCATCTTCTGCAAAGAAAGAAAACAGCAAATAAAAAAAAATCCCTCATAAAAGGAAAGAAACGGAAATAGAGAAGAAGGAGAATCATACCAACATCGGCGGTCTCTTCTTCACGACTCCTCTTCTCTGGAGGCTCATCAGCATCTCCTGATACCTCCTCAACGATGGTAGAAGGGACTTCCAGATCAAGAGAGTCTTCGTGGCGTCTCTCAGTGCGACGCTGTCCTCTCCTCCTCTTTTTTCTACGAGCCGGTTTACTTGAAGTACCTGCCTCACTGTCAAAGTCAGGACTTCCACTTGGCTCCTCACTGGAAGACCCGCTCCTGCCAGTGGACCCCATGGAAACCTTCATTCGCTCTGCTTGCATCCAAGTGTCGATCTCGGCTTCCTCCTCCTCGAGCTGTCTCAAGACCTCAACAGGTATCTCTTGTGCAGCTCCGGATCTAATGACATCCTGTTCCTCGAGAAAGCCTATCCTATGCTTCTCTCCAGAAAGGAAGAACAAAACTTCCCCTCGACGGACGCCATCTGATCTACCAAGACCCTTCCCAGGAGATTGCCTGACATTCAGCTCCTTCTTGGAAAGCCCTCGGTACACAGCAAAGCTCTCCACGAACCACTTCGTGAAGCCAGCAGTCCGAAAAATGGGCAACTCAGGATAGGAAATCATGGCAGTAGTGTCCTCCGCACTATAGAAAGCCCATGCATTTCTCCCGTCCTGCAAACCTCCAAAACGCTTCACCATGCTCGAAGGTGCTCCAACAACGCCTTGAGAGAAGCCTAACTGCAACGCAAAACGCGAAGGGACATACGGCTGGATGTCAACAAAAAGATGTCTGCGGTACACCATCGTGCCAACACGTATGTTTAAAAGCCACCTCTTCTCTGCGTTGGTCAAAGAATAGTGCCTTCCCAATCCTGCCCTGGTGGAATCACGGGAGACACCAAAATCAAAAGCCTTCTTCCGCAAATCTGTAGAAAGCTTTACTGAAGATTGCCCAATCTCGACATCCCTGAATCGTCGGATTCTCAAGCGGGAAGACAAAAGTGAATCGGAAACGGCTTTTCCCCTAGCCAACCGAATCATAAAGGGGTCATTATCCTGAGCAGCGCCCAAACGGTGGAAGCCGGGACAGTGGTACACATACCACGAATAAAAAATATGGGCTGAAAATACCCTATTCATAGGAAGCCCAAGCCGAACTAGAAAAGCAGCAGCCTGCAGTTCGGTGCACAAATAGGAGTAAAGAGCAGGCACCAAAGCCAACTGCTCTCCGCACGCCATCTGACAAGCCGGAAATATACAATGCGGCCTGATGTGTGTTCCGTCTCCTCCAGCAAAAACAGCCTCACCCAGCCAATAAGTGAGGTATGCAGCAACATCTCTCCGCAGCGCAATGTCGGAGCAAACGGCGTCTGTACTTGTGAGAAAGTTCTTCAAATTCTCTTGCATGGCAGAAATCTTTTTCCCCGGATTCTTAGTCTTGGCTTCCTGGGTCATACTCTCAGAAGATTCTTCGTCGCCAAAAAAGTTTGGAGACAAAGAACTGAAACTCCTCCAACTGCTACACCGGACTTTCAAGCCCTCCTTCTCCCTCAAAAAATCGTAGAAGGCGACGAGCTGAAAGTACAAAAGCCTGAACTCCTCAGACTGCTCCTCAAGGACGCTGTCGATTGGCATAAATTCCTCATAGAGTTTGCCGAGGATGGGCAACCCGGTAATGGCACTCGGCTCCTTCAAAGAAAAACCAATCTCACCATTCGTAACAATGAAGGTGTTGGTTTGTGGAAGGAAGGACTCCAGCATGGCCATAAGAGCCTCATCGGAGAAAACTACGGTTTGCCTAAAAGCGCGAACCGCATCAAAAATCTCGGCCTCCTTCAGAATGGCACCGCCGATCTGCAGGATGTGATCAGTCCACGACTCCCAGCCTGAGTCAACACTGAAACGGCCACGAAGTCGAAAAGGCTTCACCCAATTGCTGCCATCGCCCCTGAAAATGCCAAGGCCCACCGGTCTCAAATCAACCGATGGATGATCAGATCCTTGGTAGCCGCTGGCCGGCATCAACATGTCCAGACGGACAGGCGACTTCTCTACATAACCAGAAGGACTGCCAACAAAAACCCCGGTCTTGACCACATTGGTCCTCTTCACCCAGCTTGGAGGATCTTCTCTCTTAGAGCATGTGGGAGAAAGACTCATGATCGAAATAGTACGATCAAAAGGCGACCGGGTAGAAATGGTTCTCTCCTCACCATCGGCTGTGTAAGAGAACTGAAAGCATCTCCTTTGATATGACGAGTCATCAGGAGCTGCATCACCAAAGAAAAAGGTAGGCTTGGGCACAATGCTCTGATCGTCCATGACCCAAGGACGATTGCTTGCCATAATCTTGTAAAACTCCTCATCCTTGAGAGCAATCAGTCGCTGTCTCATCTCATCTCGGTTGAGCGAGTCACACTCTTCCAAGTTTCTCTCCACATACTGGACCTTCTCCCAGGCCTGCTGTACAGCCGCATTGGAAGATCTGGCAGATCGACGAGGTGCATCGGTAACGGGCTTCTTACCCTTGTTCGTTCTGGAGGAACTACCTGCAAAGATTGAAAAAAAAAATCAATCAACAGAATGACAGAATTTTGCTAAAAAAAATCCTAGCGAAATTTTGGCATGACTCCGGGGCAATTCCGAAGAAAAGGGAATCACCCCGAAAAGAAAGGAAGCCTGAATATGAGCTCAACATCGCTGAGAGCTCATGATCAATGAAGGATTCTCAAAGAAGACTCGAACTCAAACATTGCTGCGAGATCAAGACAGTCTTCTCAAATTTCCGCAAGAATCGGAAAAGAGCTCAACATTGCTGCAAGCTTCAAATCCCAAAACTTGCAAAAAGCTCCTCGAAACCCCCGCAAGACTAAAGAAAGAGCTCAACATTGCTGCGAGCTTCAAATCTCAAGACTTGCAAAAGATTTCCAGGTGTGCATCATCATCATGCTCCCAATCCAATTTACAAAAATCATGCATAAAAGAAAATCATCATGCACTAGATGCTAGGGAAACCTTGACAAAATTTGACCAATTCCAACCCAATTTGGTCAAAATCAAACTTTGTCTAAGTCAAAATTCATGTTGGCTTAGCATAGAAATTCTAGCCTTCTATCTTGATGCAAAAAAAAAAAAGAGAAGAAAAAAAAAAGAAAAAAAAATGCATAAACATCTTGAATTGCATGAAACCTCATTATCATGATGATGCAAAAAGGGGAGCAAGGAAAGTTTTTTTATATAAAAAAAAAAAGAGAAGAAAAAAAAAAGAAAAAAAAAAGGAAAAAAAAAAAAAAAATTTATGGGCTGGCCCACAGGCCGTGGCCCATGGGCCACATGGCCGTACGGCCCAAGCTGTACGGACATGTCCGTACAGCAGCAAAAAAAAAGAGAGAGAGAGAAAAAAAAAAAAAAGAAGAAGAAAGAAAAAAAAGAAGAAAAGGGCGTGTAAAAAAAAAAGGAAAAAAAAAAGAACACGTGCAAAAAAAAAAAGAGAGAGAAAAAAAATGATGAAACTTTCTTTACATGGAATTTCTTGTAAAAAGAAATAAAAAACTTACTTGAAGCCATAGATGGAGAAGAAAGGAGAACTTGAAGACTCTTGAAGAAGGAGGATTCTTGATCTTAGAGCAACTCTTGAAGACTTTTGCAGAAAGAAAGCAATAGGAGCAAGAGATCCCACCTCAATTGCTTTTATAGAAGAGAGCAAAACAAAAGAGGAAACAAGAGAAAAGCAAGGAGGTAAGGGCTAAAAATTAGCAACCTTCCCAAGTAAATTTGCCTTCCCAAAAGAAAAGGAAACTTGGGATATTCTCTCCCAAAACAAAGATTCTTTGAGAAATTCTCTCCCAAAGAAAGATATTTTGAGAGAATCTCTCCCAAAATCAAGGAAACTTGAGAAAATCTCTCAAAGTAAAGATATTTTTAGATATTCTCCACCCAAAGGAGATATCTTTAGATATTCTTTACAAAGTGACACCATATGAGATCTAAGCCATCCTTCAAAGCTTAAGGTCCCATGGGTTAGCCCATATGAGCCAGGTTTGACGACCTAGGCACTAAAAGTGGCTTTTATTCAAAATTTCTCTTACCAAGAGCATACAAAAATGGTCCCATGCCTCTTTTGAGTTGATTGGACCATACCATATAAAAATTCAAGCTTCATGAGTTTCCAAAAATCCAAACCATCCCACCTCATGAACCAAATTAAGCCAAAATCTTGAAATTGACATTCCATAAAAGCCCAAACCACTCCAATGGACCCAAAATTGTCCCAAAGAGTGAACAAAAAAAAACCAAACCATGGTCCCCTAACTCGCCACATACAGCTTGTTGGGGCACAAGACCAAAACCAAAAATCAAAACCCGACCCCCTAACTTGCCACATACAGCCTGTTAGGTCACAAGGTCAAAACCAAAACCAAAAACCTGACCCCCTAACCTACCACATACAGCTTGTTAGGTCACAAGGTCAAAATCAAAACCAAAAAACCAAAACCAAATCCAAATCCAAATGTCATTCTCAAAATCTTGCCTTAAGATGGTACGTGATCCCTCTCACTACCATAAAATCCCCTGGAAGCTCAAAAGGCTACTCCATATAAAAAAAAAAAAAATGCTCAAAGACTCTTGGTCAAGTCAGAAGTTCTTCTTCAAGATTCTCTTCGAGGCACATCGACAGCAAAAGCTATATCATCGCTGTACCTCGAGGGGGCATTTGTTGACACCAAAAATGTCACTTTGCCTCTTCACACCAAAAGCTACACGGAGCCGCATCCTACCAAAAATAGGCAGGCGCTACTTCAAGCATCAGATCTTGTCAGAATCAAACAAAAACTGCAAGGTCACTCAAAATAACCAAAAGAGAGGTACACATGAAGTTTCGGGCCATTTCGATATCATTTGGCCTAGCTTCACTTCTCCAATAGCTAAGCAGCAGCTCCCGGCAACGGAGCACCCCGGGGCCATGGCACCCAATTCGGAGCTTGTGGATCATCTCAAAATGACTCCATTAGGCTCCCCATCAAATTTCAGGTCAATCGTACATCGTTTGACCGAAAGTCAAAGCTCGGCATTTCCCTCGCGGTGAAATAAAGGCGAGCATTTGCATGACTCCAAACGGCTTCAAAACTCAAACGAAAGCCTATGGTTGGTCTTAACTACTGATGAGGGAGTCACACATCGAATTTCAGGTCAATCGGACATCGTTTGACCGAAAGTCAAAGCTCGGCATTTCCCTCGCGGTGAAATCAAAGGCAAGCATTTGCATGACCCCAAATGGCAACAAAACTCAAAAAAAAGCCCATGGTTGGTCTTAACTACTGATGAGGGAGTCACACGTCGAATTTCAGGTCAATCGGACATCGTTTGACCGAAAGTCAAAGCTCGGCATTTCCCTCGCGGTGAAATCAAAGGCAAGCATTTGCATGACCCCAAACGGCTTCAAAACTCAAACAAAATCCCATGGTTGGTCTTATTTAATGCTCAAGAAGCTTCACCTCAAATTTCAAGTCATTCCGACATCGTTTGATACTGTTTCAGCTACTGGCGGAAAATCAGCAGTTCTGCGTTCGGCTTTTCCCCGAAAATCAGAAACTTTGCAAACCAATTTGCAAGGATTCTCATCAGGTTTTTCAGAGGGAAATCAAGCCAAATAATGTGGAGAAATGTCAGAGAAAACAAGCAAAAAAAACGGAAGCGAAAAACGATGCAAAACGGCCAAAAAGGGGCCCCGGGAAGGAATTTTTCCCCCAGGGTCGCCGACCCCCGCGACCCTGGGCCAGGGTCGCCGGCGACCATGGGCCCAGCGACCCTAGGAGGTCCGGGGCGCCGATTTCGCCCCGGGACCCCCCGTTTCGTCCGTTTTCGCGAGACGAGTTGTTCTGTCCCTGTGATTTTTCCAGATTCAGGCTTTTGAAGCTCCAAATTCACTGATATTCATCAAGATCACAGAACTCCTTTCCAAAACTTTAAAAACTTCGTTGATTGCCAGCCGAACAACCAAAAAAGAGCACTTTCTGCCCGCCCGATCGTGAAATCAACTGGACAGATGCTGCCGGCCCGCTGGTATCAACCAATGTCTGAAACTACATGATCATCTGATGTTGATTTACATAAGGATCCATCGATGATCATCGCAAAGGGAATTCCAAAAGACGCAGCATGGCCCGCGACTCTTCAGCTACCAAGGCGGCCACTTAATGCTATCAATTGGCCCGTTTATGGCAAGTTAATGCGGTCATTAACCCATTATCTTGGACGGCCCAATCAGAAGCCTCTGTTCAGGAGTTACAAGTCCAAGCAATCATGGCATTCAAGCCATGAAACTGCTAACATAATGGAGATTAAAGGCGATTAAATGCCCATGACTCTCCTCCGGCCAATGAAATCCAAGGGTCAGGAGTTACAAAACAAAAAGCAATTAAACTCGTAACTCCTCCCTTAATGAGCTTTATTACCATAAAGGCTCATAAATCACTCCTAAAGGCTACCTAAAGGCCTATAAATAGGAGTCCCCTCCAAGCATTTCAGGGGGACACACACAGAAGGATCCGGAAAAATCACCAGAAAATCATTCAAAAATCCTCGGAGAAATCTCTACAACCCTGCTCCTTCAAGAAAACTCTGCTGCGACAAGTACTACAAGGTGATTGAAGCCCCTTGGGGGGGGGCACCCTCCCCCCTCAGAGGCCACCTATCCTTCTATCCAACATGGCTAGATGCGGCTTTTCAGCCCGTCTACTCAGCTTTTTACCGGATATAGGACCTTATCTTGGTCCTTATCCTCTAAAAATCTGAGGTTGGAGCCAAGCCAAGAAATCAAGCACTATGTTCTCATCTGAAGGACGATGGCGGAGCCCATACATGACTCGCGACCGTCGATCTGAACGAGCCCTCCCACAATCGCATGAGAAGTTAGATTCCTTTTTCTTGCTTTTCTATTGTAGATTGTATTTTTTTTAAGAGACAGAAAAATTCACAATTCTTGTCTTTTACTTTTGATAAGATTTGTAAATCGCCTTCAACGGCACCAAATCGCCTTCTACGGCACAAAAACGCCTTTCACGGCATTCAAACAAAACTGTCTCTTTTATTAAAATATGTATGTAATGGAAAACTAGAAAAAAGTTTCATTTCCCTTTTTACTTGTGAAGGTGGATCTCCGGATCACCATTTCTAAATTCCAAGTATAAAAGAGAAATTGGCATACCCGTACAAAAAAAGAAACTGATGCCCGCTTTTCCTTTCTTTCCCTCCACCGTACCCCGTCAGCCCCGGGGCGGAGGCAGCTTTGGAAAAAGAGAAAAGCCAGGTCCATCAGGCATGACCCAAGATAAAAATTACAATCTATGAGACATGAAATCCACTGTCCCAGGACCTATTTAGATGGGCCTAAACCCAGCGATGCATTGGGCTCACTTATGTATTGACATGCCTAAATCTATTTAGCCATTGGGCTCATTCCCAAATTAATAACTGGCCACCTGTTTATGTGAGTCACACCCCGTCTTATACCCTATGACTGGGAGTGGATCTATACCCAAATAATTTTCCATGACCCATCCAACTCTCTCAGATTTATGTGGTAGTGTGTTGGGACCAATTAATACAAGGCTAAGCTGATTTTTTTTATGACCATGTCGTCCAGGTTTAACCCAATTTTTCGTGACCATGTCATCAAATCCATGTGACCAAATTTGATAGACTATGGGCAGGCTATTATTTTAGTCACGTTACCAAAAATTGTATGAACATCAATCATGTGATGGGAGCCAGATCTTTTGCAAACATGTGGTTAAATGACATGTGGAGTATAAGAGGAATACCCATTCTTTAGATGAAAATGCCACCACCTCATGTTGAAAATGTCACCCACTCATGAGATGAGGGCAAACGATCATAAGAAATGGCAAGGTAGTTAGTTAGAGGAGGACAGGTGGTGTTCATTCACTCTAAGCTAGAGAAAATGGGTAGGAAATGGAGAACGTGGGGAAGCAACTGCCTTGGAGATGGCTCCAAGAAGCCTATAAAAGGCCACTACCCGATGCAAGAAAAGGGAGGAAAAAAAAACAAAAGACAAGGAAAAACTCTATAGAATTTGATATAAAAAAGAGAGAGAGAGAGAAATACGCTACCATTTTCCGACGACGCGCTGCCGGAATTATCAAGCGAAGAGATCATTCCTGAAGAGAAGATTTGAAGCAGGTTAAGGACTAGGATCATGCCTCCATCAAGTGATGGAGCATGATTTCCTAGTTTCGAGCCAAATCCCTACATTTTTTTTACAGTCTATTTGCATTTCATGTTGAGTGAGAAAACGGGATTGCATGTGTAGAACCTCTTTTTGAGTCTACATTTCCTGATTTTTTTTTCTCTGAATTTTATTGCTTGTAGATAATTTGGCATTGTAAATTCCTTTTCATGAATACAAAAAAAGAAGAAGAATGAATTGATATCTTTATCAGTGAATATTCATCTCAAGTTATTTATTTATTTTTTGTTTTTTATTATAGTAATCCAATAGTCATTCAGGTAAGGGCCGTCATCATCCATTATAAGAAAATGAGTGTGCACACCATACTTAGCTTCTTGAGGATGTGACTTCTGTTTGACTCCCACCTGTTGCAAAAATGCTTTGAATCAGCACAAATTATTTCATCCTCAAAAACCCATTCAGACAAGTATCTCTATATGTTCCAAAATATGATTGGTGGAATAGTTTGTCAGATTTACTAATTTAAAATCTCAAGAGCATTTTATTAAGTAACAGTTTCTGTTTATAATTAATTCACATACCATCCTGCATCTAATGAGCATATTGGGTTCTACAAATCCATTGAGCTTTCATAAAAATTTCTGCTTGTACAAAATTTTTGGCAATGCACAGATTAAATTTAAGAAAAGATGTTAAACCCATTAAACTAGCTCAAAGAAGATTCCGACCAGACATAATGGATAAAATCGAAAAAGAGGTTCAAAAGCTGAAAAATGTTGGCTTCATTAGGGAGGAACAACATCCAGATTGGTTAGCCAATATCGTTCCAGTTACAAACAAAAATGGCCAGATTAGAATCTGTATTGATTTTAGAAATTTAAATGAAGCTTGTCCTAAGGATGAATTCCCTTTACCCATCGCAAAAATCGTGATTGATAATACTTTTGGTTACGAAAGAATGTCTTTTATGGACGATTTCTCAGGATATAACCAAATCAAAATGCATCCTAATGACCAGAAGCACATTGCATCTCGAACACCATTTGGAATCTATTGTTAAACCGTGATGCCTTTTGGTTTAAAAAATGCAGGGACCACTTATCAAAGTGCAATGATGAAAATCTTTAAAGATATGCAACATAAAAAGGTGGAGTGTTATGTAGATGATCTTGCTGTTAAAAGCAAAAGAAAAGAAGAAACTCCGCATGAACCCATTGAAATGCTTTTTTGGTGTTTCTTCGGGAAAGTTCTTAGGGTTTATTGCCCGCAAAGATGGAATCGAGCTTGATCCAATCAAAACAAAAGCCATTTTAGAAATGAAATCTCCAAGAAATCTAAAAGAGCTAAAAGGAGTCCAAGGTCGATTGGCCTATATTCGAAGGTTCATTTCTAATTTATCAGGAAGATACCGACCATTCTCACATCTGATGAAGAAAGGAGTGAATTTTGTATAGGATCAGGCATGTGATGAAGCCTTTGAAGATATCAAAAAATATCTTACTAGGCCTCCTGTTTTAGCTGTTCCAGTGCAAGGGAGACCATTCATTTTGTATACGCGAGCTCTTGATCACTCCTTGGGGGCAGTACTGGCACAAAAGAATAACCAAGGGCATGAGGTGGCACTTTACTACTTAAGTAGGATGATGGTAGGAGCAGAACATCGATATCCACCGATAGAGAAAGAATGCCTCGCGCTAATATTTGCAATACAAAAATTAAGGCACTACCTGCTCTCACAAATAGTTTATCCTGTCTCTCGTATAAACCCATTAAAGACCTTAGTAACAAAGGCGGGATCTTTGAGTGCAAGATTAGCGAAATGGTCCATTCTCCTTTCCCAACATGATATCATATATGTCCCACAAAAAGCAACAAAAGGTCAAGCATTAGCAGATTTCTTGGCTGCGCATCTGTTACCACCTGATTCCGAGCTAAGGGATGCTTTTCCAGATGAACCAGTCTTTTACATTGAGACCTTTCAGACCTCAAAACAAGAAGCTTGGGAAATGTATTTTGATGGTGCTAGTAGGACGGGTGGAAACGGAGAAAGGATATCTGGGGTAGGAGTTGTCTTCGTAACCCCTGATGGATATATGATCCATTATTCCTTCTCACTAATCAAATCATGTTCTAATAATATTGCAGAATATCAGGCCCTTATTATGGGAATGGAAATAGCTCATGAGGCACAAATTCGACATTTGGAAATACGTGGAGATTCAAAACTCATTGTAAATCAAGTGAATGATCAATATGAAGTTAAGAAACCCGACATTCGCCCTTACCATAACATAGCTCAATGATTGATGAACAAGTTCATTTATTGTAATATTGAACATATCCCGCAAAGCCAGAATGCAAGGGTAGATGCACTAGCAAGTCTAGCAGCCTCGATGGCGCTTCATGAAGGAGAAGTCCTTAAATTATTAGTTTGTGAAAGAAGGATCTTGCCGCCATTAGATACACATGAAGCCGTTGCCGAATGCCAATTAGTCAAATCAAGTAGACTTTTTGTATGCGAAATGGCAATCGGAGACTGGCGTGACCCATTTATTGATTATGTGCAGTTTGGAATTTTACCAGATTACCCAAAAGAACGAACAAGCATAAGAAGGAGGGCTCCTAAATTTTACTATGACGTCAATACCAAAACTCTATATAGAAAGTCATATGATGGTATTTTACTTCGTTGTTTATCAAATCAGGAGGCAGATCCAGGCATGACCGAAACTCATAGTGGAACATGTGGAGCACATCAACCGAGTCCAAAATTATGTGATTGAATTAGAAGGATGGGTTATTATTGGCCAACCATGATTAAAGATACACATGAATTAGCCAAACGATGTAAGGCTTGTCAACTTCATGCTGATTACATACACAGGGCCCCTGAACCTTTGCACCCTTCAGTGACATCCTTTGAAGCATGGGGAATGGATATAGTTGGGCCGATTAATCCTCCGTCATCAAAGGGGCATCAATTCATATTTGTCGTGACGGACTACTTTTCTAAGTGGGCTGAAGCAGTAGCCTTGAATGAAGTTAAGACCCATGTTGTTCTTTACTTTCCCAAAACCAACATTATATGTAGGTTTGGGGTCCCGAATAGGTTTGTCCATGATAATGGACCGTGGTCTCGAGACCATCGTTTTTATTAATTCTACGAGAAATATCACATCAAAAGTATTTCTTCTACAGCTTATTACCCACCAGCCAATGGTTTAGCCGAAGCATTCAATAAGATGATATGTAAACTATTAAAGAAAATGGTCTCTAAAAACAAAAGAGATTGGTACGAACGATTGCCAGAAGCGCTATGGGCCTATCGTACCACGGTTCGAGGAGCGACTCAATTTACACCTTTCTCACTCGTATATGGCTGTGAAGCCGTTCTACCACTCGAAATTTAAATCCCTTCACTCCGAATTGCGTTAGCTAGCGGCATGAATGAAGAAGGGAATGTGAAATTACGGCTACAAGAATTGGAATCTCTTGACGAAGAAAGGCTCATCGCTCGTCAAAACATAGGGATCTACCAATCTAGAATGGCAAATGCGTTTAATAAAAAAGGACATCAAAGGGTCATTAAAAGGGGCGATTTGGTCCTTGCTGTTAAAAGACCAATGATCATCACTCATAAATCAAAAGGGAAGTTTACAGAAAAATGGGAGGGACCATTTGTTATCGATTCTGTCTACTCTAACGGCTCTTACAGTTTAATTAATCAAGATGGTGATCGATGCCTTATGCCCATCAATGGCAAATTTCTTAAGAAGTATTATCCATGAAAACATGTCTGAAAGTCCTGGGATCCTAACCCTAGAGGAGGGGGGGGGGTGAATAGGGTGAGCTTCAATTATGACAAATTTTAACCAATTTTAACTTCTTTAAATTAAACTAGTCACAAGTAGTAATTAAGGAAATAAGTGCGGAAGCTTACAAAAATAATCACCACAAAGCATGCACCATCACACAAGGATTTATAGCGGTTCGGCCTCAATGCCTACATCCACTACCGGCTTGTGATCCAACACCCCACCGAATTTTTACTATTTATGCTTTTCAATAGGCTAAGCAATAACCTTTACAATGATGTTTTTCAAGGCTTAACATCAACCTATTACACTATGCTCTTCTTAGGCTAAGCAATAACCTCTTCAACCAAAAGGTTTGTTATCTCTCTAATTAGTGTCTAGAATACACTTGATGGAGATACAATTAATAGCTCACTACAATGCCTCTTAATTAGGCGGATATGAAAGTGTAAATCTATTTCACACACACACACACACACACACACACACACACACTATGGATGCAAAGATGAATGCACAATGTGTATGTATGATGTCCTCAATCAATTTTAAAATGAAAGCTCATAAATGTATGCCTAAGGCTTTTGAAAGTTTTAGCTCATAAAAACATTTATGATTGAGGAAAGAATGCTAATCACATGTTAGAAATAACTTGTAAAAGATATACATTTGTATCCTAAACAAGTTGTGAAATTCTAAGAACAAAACATGTGATGCATAGGGATGTCAATCAAATTAAGAATATAGCTCAATATGTGTATGCTATAAGCATAAAACATAAAAATAGATTTGATTGAAATTAGGGGACAAATCATATGTAATTATAAATTCAACTTGAAAATGATATACCTATCAATGCAAAACAAGTTGTGAAACTTTAAAACAAAAGTACATATGATTTGTGAAGTCTGTTGAATCCAAAACATAATATAGATTTGAAAGAGATTTTCTTATGATGAAAAACAACAACCAAAGATTCAACCAAGTATAGGAATCATGTTACATATAATTTCAAAGATGTCTTCATTAACATGATTTACTTAGATATACCAATTTAAGTACTACTTGTATTGATCAAGGCAATGCATCCAAGACAATAGATCAATTCAAAAACATATACATGATAAGGATACAACAAATCATAGTTTATCATGCAACAAAAGATTTACCAAAAATAAAGCAAAGCATGAAAACATATGATTAAGAAAAGTAAAGCTTACTTAGATATTTAACTTCATTAATCCAAGCTTTAACTTTCCTAATGACCCCTTTTATCCCTTAGCTCATTCCCCTTTGATTGACCTCAGAACATCTCAACGATGGCCTAAAAATCTCTAACTTTGGCAAAGGATTGAACTAGTATTTATACCTAAAAACAGCCCAACGGCTCTTCCCCGGTCGACCTGCCCCTGTGCCCGGTCGACCTGGTACACAACGGTCATAAAACTGACCGTTTGACAGGAGCCCCAACGACTCTTTCCCGGTCGACCCACAGTGGGTGCGGTTGACCGGGCCCCCTGGGCCGGTCGACCGGCCACACTACGGGTCGACCCGGGCCTGGGACCAAAGTTCCCTAAAATTGCATCTTTCAAAGATATTTCTTGTGGGAACTTTTGGGCTACTGAATCAAGCTTGGAATCATGTTTTAAATCATACTAAGGGGTTTAAAAACATGAAACATAAAAAGCCTAAAATGATTTGAAATATTTAAAACTCATAGGCTGCTTGATTTCTAAAACTTCTTTTCAAATAAGAATGCATCCAAGTTTAAAAACAAAACATGCATAAATCAATATTTTTACAAGTCTTAAAAACAATGCATGTATAAATCAAGATTTCAAGATTTTCTAAATCAATGCACGTGTGAAAATTCAAATGGTGTTGGAATGATAATGCATCCATCAAATTGCAATACACAAAATTCCTAACAATGTCCTCTTATCATCTTTGATTTTTGATATGATGCCTCGAGTCATAGAAGTCTCGATATAATGCCTCGAAAACCGAAGATCTCTAATGATTGTTTCAGCTCAGTGTTTATTTCTTCTTTTCAGGTTGCATAACATAAAGTATCTCAAGTTTGTCATCAAGTTTCATCAATGGCAACCAAGCTTGTCGTCACCTTTGATGATACCAAGTACAAGGCCTACCTAGAGGCCAACGTCCAAGCGAGAAACTCCGTGCAAATGATCAAGACCCATGTAAAGAATGCAAAGAGAAGGTTCGAAGAGTTGCAAGGAGAAAATGCAGTTTTGGAAAATCAAAAGTTTGCTTTCTCCAAAACTCATGAAGTGTCAAAAGAAGGAAAATTTCCTCATTTTCAAGTTGATCAGCTAGCTAATGGTCAGCAAGTTCACAAAGGGTTAGAAAACTACCAAGTTCCAATGGACATGCAAGGGACGTCCAATCATGGAGCTGATTGCCAATTAGCTAACTCTCACCAAACTCCATCAACATATCAATTTCAAAATAAGGTATGTTTGAATGGATCCAAGTTTAATCAATCCATTAAGTTCCAATCAAATATAAAATGTCAAATGAAAAATGATGAAGATAATTTTGTAGTTCCATGCACCCACACCTGCCCCACCAGAGCGGTGCGGTTTATGGGTCATGGATGCTAAAAAATGAAACAAAAGCCCCTTGTATCTAGCACTTACCCCACCAGAGTGGTAAGAAAGACTAGAACTTGGGATGATGTTACCAGGTCGCGTCCTACTGCTTACCCCACCAAAGTGGCTAAGCCTGGCTGGACGCAACGGCCTAGGAAGACTTCAGTATGGGACCGATTGTCGGTACCCATTGAAAATGCTTTCGAGCCTCTCACCTTACTTAAGGGAAATAATGTGGTAATGGATGAAAAAGCCCCGCAGTGCTCCCTAAGAAAATGAGAGGTCCTTTAGTTGTAAAATTTTCACCGGGCTCAAATGATCCTCGAATGGTGACAAGAAAAAACATGCCAGCAGAATTTAGACCTCGAAGCAAAAAGGATGATTATGACTTTGTTGCAAGGAAGCAGATGGTCCGACCTCGAGTTTTATCCAAGAGCTATAAAAAATAAGAATTAACAAATGAGTCAACTCAAGTGGGAATCCACCTATGCAGACTCAATCACTTCACCAAGTCAAGCAAGACAAAGCTCATCATTATGCCAAAAGGGCTAAGCCAAAGAGGAGAATTGATCCAACCCAAGTCGAAATTATGGAGCGACCTTCAAATGATGTCGCACCTCAACTGATTGTAAAGCTTAAAGAAAAGACACCATCTGATGAGACAAGCGTACAAATAGCATGCCAACGGGCATCTAAAAAGAAAATAAGAGCAGCCCACAAGGCCCATGAATTTATGATCGCACCCATGTGGATCCCCAAAGAGCCCGAAGAATTAGTTATGTCGGTCAATATGGTTGGCAAAGGTAAGAAAAAGAAAGAATCATCGGCCTATGTTAAGGAAATGGTGGATTTATTCGACACCCAGCGGCTGCAAACAAGGAGTGTCATGACTGCCAAAGGAAGGAAGGTAACAAAAAAAAATCACATTTGTGATTCAAGTAGTTCACAAGGATCATCTAATGAACAGGCACCAAGAACATTGGGAGTATTAGGCGAGCTCACAGGTCTTCTCTCGTCAGAATCAAGTGTAGCTCCTGTCTATGTGACAGGCCAAGAGGGTAATCCAGAGTTCTCTGAGTCAAATCCCACGCCAAGTTTCATGCAATATGTCCAGGATACAAACAAATGATTTGAAGAGATGATGACAATGATGGTCACCCTTCAAACGCAGATTAACAAAAAGGAGTCCGGACGACAATCTCGCAATGCTCACAACAGACGTGATCAAAGAGATAATCATGATCATGATACGGACCATAATAATGACGAAGAAGAGTTGAGCAAAACCCGAGTCACGGTTGAAGCAGTCCAAAAGATGATTGAAAATGCCACTGAGGGGGTAACATCATTGTAAGACCCCGACTCGAGTGAACTCGATTAATACTGATTAAGCAGTGTGTTAGTTCTGAGCTCGATTAGTGTAAGACCCCGACCCGAGTGAACCCGATTAGTGCTAATTAAGTTGCGTGTTAGTACTAAGCTTGATTAGTGATTTTGGCTAAGTTGGGTGTTAGTGCTAATCATTTCTTCCTTCTTCGTCGAATCCATCCGAGACCCCGAAAGAGATGATTTCAGCCAAACAAGTTCCTTTAGTAGTGGGACCCAACTCATTTGTTAATAAAGGGAAGCCATTCTTCATTCATTTCATTCTTCATGTTCCAGCGCAAGAGGAGGGCCTAGGGTTTCCTTGTAACTCTTCTTCTTCTTGCTTCTCCATCTCTAATCCTCACCAATTTTGCACTAACATCTAAATGGAACTCACCATCCTCTTCCTCAACTTGCAAGCTTCATCTTGATACCATTTTGGAGAAATCTCCCAGCCTTGAGATCTTCTTTGAGCTAGCTCTCTTCATTGAAGGTCATTCAAGTGAGTAATCCTTCCCATCTTCTAGATTAGTGTTCTTCTAGCCCTAGGGAAGCTACGTTTGCATTATTGGAAGTTCAATCATTTCCATTCATTGTGTAACCCACTTTAGGGTTGTTTTGGGGGTTTTTTTTATTGTAGCTTGGATTTGAGCTGTAGAGGTGACTTGAGGCTTGGTACAGCTAGCTTGGGCTTGAGGCAAGTGAATGATGAAGTGTTTTAAGTTTTAAATGGTTTGGTGAAGCATTTATGGATTTTCATGCTTTCATTAATGTGTTTATGGTTGAAATAAATGCCCTTTTTGCATCTTAATAGCCTCATTTAATGTTTTGTAAACATGTTGGTTTAGCATTTATTGTCTTTTGGGTATATCCTAAATGAATGTTTGTGAAATGGTTTCCTTCCTCTTTCCTTTGTATTGGACTTGATATGGAAGAAGTAATGGAGTGAATATGTGATGGGGTTTTGGAGAAGTGTAGATAGAGGCATTGGAGGAGCTCTTAGCTCAATGTTATTAGAGGAATTAAGTGGAAGTGGGGAGAATGGTTTTGAGGAGGAGAAGGGCTCAAATCTGAACACAGTGGGTGATTCCCGCATCTGACGGTCAGCCTGCGGTCACCCGGCGGGTAGCCGCCTGGTGTTAGACCCCGACCCAGACCAATTCGATTAGTGTGCGATTAGTGTGTGTTTAGTCCTAAGTGAGTTTAGTGGTTGTTGGGTTAGAAATGATTAGTTTAGTCTTGGACATAGCTTTGGGAAATTTGAGAACGTTTAGTATTAATTAGACACACTCAGGAAGGCCTGAGTACACGTGTGAACTTGGGAAGATCGTATCGTTTTCCGTGTGAGTGTGATTTTGATTTCATTTAAATGATCTTTTTATGTGTTACAACTTTCGTTTTAAGGCCATTCGTGTTTGAAGCCCAAAAACCCATGTTTTGGCCCAAAGGGGGTAAAATTATCTTTCTTGCACAAATCTGGACACAATTTTCGAGATCTCATAACCATGTCAAAAATATACTTTTTGGAAACTAGATATTTCGACGATCTTTTTATCCTTCTTCGTCGAAGTCATCCGAGGTCCACAAGATCGTGTTTTGGCCATTTCAAGTTCAAGTTAGTTGGGACCCATTCTCCTCACTTAAACCCTTCTCCCTCCCTTTCATTCACTTTACCAAAAAATCCTGCAACTTTCTTGACCTAGGGCTGAAATCCCTCTTTTTCCCTTCCATCTTCCTCTCCTTACTTGATCTAGCTAGAAGGCTCCAAAGAAAATTCTAAGACTACCAATTTCTTCCTCTCATCATAAGCTCTCCATTGATGCAAGTTTCTTGAGGTTATAAGTTGGGCAAAAGCTTCATTTCATTCTCTTTCTCTTGTTTGACCCCTTCTAGGTAAGAGCTTCAACTCATATTCTTCATTGAGTCATTTTGGTTCCTTAAGAGCATGTTTTCCATGTTTGCAAACCCTTTGGTAAAATGGTTCCTTGTTTTCAAGATTTAGTGATTTGTGTGGTTTTTCTCTTGGGTTCTTGTAGTGTGGGATTAGCTTGAGGAAGTGCTTGAAGAAGAGTACTGTTAGCTTTGGTCAAGGCAAGTGATCTTTATAGGCTTCATGTGCATTGTATTTTGATTCTATTGTGTTTTAGAAATTGTGCATATGATTTGTCTACAAGTTTTATGATTTCATTTTTCTTGATTTGGATGTGTGGATGGTGAGAAATGAACCCTTGGTGAGCATGGAGGCTCAAGGGATGCTATGTGATTGATTGTTGAGAAGAAGGGGAAGCAAGTGGCAAAAGTTGTGAAAAAGGAAGGCATTTCTGCTCTCAGCGTGCAGCAGACAGCAGCTTGTCCGCTCGAGCGACCCTGGGTCCGCTCGAGCGACCAAGCCTCTGCCTTGCCCGAACGCAGACAGAGAGCTGTCCGCTCGAGCGCATGTTAGGTTCGCTCGAGCGAAGTGTCATCAACGTGGCAGGTCCGCTCGAGCGAACCTGCCAGATTCAGGAAGATGAGTTTTTTTTTTCCTTTTTGTGTATTTTCTTGAGGGTTGAAAACTAGACTATGTTAAGGTTTTTAACTTGACATTGTGTAAATGGAACTTCGAAATGAAACCCAACTTCGGGGGCACCAATTCTTGTATTTTCTGACGTTTGGGGTTTCAATTACACAAAGGTCAATTAGTAGCCTTAGCACATGCTTGTCAGATTTTGTATTTGAACTTCCGTCTTGGTACGATAAGTATAAACGTGCACTTGTTTTGAGTTTCAAGTATAAGCTTGTTTTGAAGTTTTGTTTCAAGAAAAAGGGGATCACTTCCTAAGTGTGTTATGCATAATTATTATGCCTCTTGCTAGTCGTGTTCGCCGTGTTTTGATAAGTGATTTCCCCCTTTTTATCTCGACATGCTTTGATCGTGTTTCACGTGTTTTGTGCATTCATGAATTAAGTAACACCACTGAGCTTGGACTGCCCTTTCAGTTTGATCCACTGTCTGGGGGTCTTTAAACATGTGGACTGTCTGCAGACTGGTCGTGTATTTATTACACATCGTGCGTGTCCGGTTCCGCGGCCGGAATTCCCGTCTTTGTGGGAAATCGTGTCGTGCTTATATTATGTATATCGTGCTTGTCGTGCGTGCTTGCTCTTTTTATTATATAAATGATAGAGAAAGGATGGGCTCTTTGTGGATTGTAACTATTCATGATATATTATGTACTCATGCTAGTTTGTTTTGGTATCCCAGCTTTGTTCGTATTCTTGAAAATGTATCTCAGCTTTGATAGTACTTCATACCAAAGATTTGCTTACATGTTTTCTCTAAATGTTATTGTTCATGTTCATGCCTACATTGATTACCTGCCAAACCGTCGTGTTTGACCCTTGTTTATTGGTGCCCAGGTGCAGGAGACGTTGCCTTTGAGGAGGAGCGTCAGGAGGAGGCTTGTGAGCCAACTCCCGTGAGAGAGTGGCAGCCCGACGATGTCATTTAGATGTCGGACTGGTTCTCGAGTTTCGTCACCTTTAGTCTTGGGGTTTGTTTTGGTTATTTTGAGATTGTATTGACCTTTATTGGTCTCTTATGGGTTGTACTAAACTTAACTTACTTTCGTGTTAAACTTATAACTTGAACTATGTTTTGGGAATGCCATGATAACTCTTTTCTTTGATGCTATGTCTTGTTATTAAATGTTATAGCACTTAAATATTTTATTGGAGCTTATCGTGATGTGTTTTGCTACACGCTTCCGCAATCGTGTACGTGTGAGTCAGATTCCGTGTGTCTTTGGGAATCCTCACCGCGGGAACCTGTGGGAAAACAAAATCTTCAATAGTAGTAATCATCACCAATCGCGTCGCGGGCCCGGGGATCCGTTCCGGGGTCGCGACAGGACTGGTATCAGAGCGAGACATGTTTCAGGCACTTAAAAGAAACTAGAAAGGTCTTAGGAACGTGGCGAGGATTCGTGAGTTCGATAGAATTGTTCGTATAGGATCTTAGGAACCCTTGTACCATGATTATTGTTTTCTAACTCTTTGTTTTACAGCAATATGCCTCCAAGAAAAGCTCCAAATCATCATGCTTCAGGCAGTAACCAGAATGAGTCAGATGCATCTGAGACACCTACAGCCACACAGTTTCAGGAACTTATGCAAGCCATGATAGCACAGCAAAGGCAGGCTAATGAGAACCAAGCCAGATTTCAAGAACAGTTGGCTAAGAAGGATGATGAAATGGCACAAGTTCAGAGACAATTGTTAGAAGTTCTCCAGAACAGGAATGTAGCACCACCCGCAGGTCCACAGATTGTTATTCAGAATAGGGATCCTGACCCTAATGCTCTATTTGAGAAGTTTAGGAAGAGAGCACCCAAAGAATTTTCGGGCAATGAGGACCCACTAGTGGCAGATGACTGGCTAGTCAATACGGAGAAGATCTTTGATGTCTTCATGTGCACGGGTATACAGAAGGTCATCCTCACAGCTTCATTATTTTATGGGCTCGCAGATAGGTGGTGGCAAACAGTCAAGGATCCTTATGCAGTGATGGCAGATGATGAGGCATGGGCAGCATTCAAGATACAGTTTCAAGACAAGTACATTCCCTCTCATGTCAAGAGACAGAAGGCTATTGAGTTTCAGCAGCTCAAGCAAGGTAGCATGACAGTGTTGGATTATGTCACCAAATTTGAGAGATTGGCGAGGTATGCCACCGAGTTGATTGACACGGAAAGGAAGAAGATAACTAAGTTCTTAGAAGGGTTGAATCCAATTATTATGAGGGATGTCATAGGAGTAGTGCCTCCAGCTACATATGATGAGGCAGTCAAGCGGGCTTATACTTTTGAGGATATTAATAATATGATTGTTCAGGACAGGAAGCAGCAGTATCAGCAGCAAAATCAGAGGCAACAACAGGGCAAGAAGCCAAGGCAAGAGCAAGGCCATGTGAGGCAGGGTTGTGGACATTGTGGCAAGAATCATGAGACACACGAATGTCGTAAGGCCATGGGTGCCTGTTTCAAGTGTGGGGCTATGAATCACTCAATCAAGGATTGCCCACTACTCCAGAATCAGGGGAACAGGAACCAGCAGCAGAGACAAGTAGCTCCTCGGAATCAAGCACCAGTTCAGAATCAGATGAGACCACCTCAGCAGCAGCAGGCTAGGCAACCAGGACAGAATCAGAATGCTCGTCCTCCACAGCAAAACAGACAGGGCCAAGGAAGGCAGAACCAAGTACCGAACAAACTACAGATGCATGGACGTTTGTACTATCTCAACCGTGCAGACGCTGAAGCTGCAGGAGACGTGGTAGAAGGTAAACTTCTTGTTTGTGGGGTAGAAGCCCAGATTTTGTTTGATCCTGGATCCACGCATTCCTTTGCATCTCCTAGTTTTGCTAAGTTGATTGATGCACCATGTAGTGAGTTGGATTACATTTTGGTAGTGACCACTCCAGTAGGGAAACAAGTTGTGTGTAGAAACCATTACCCTAGTTGTACAGTGTTATTAGGAGATGTTAATCTACCGGCCAACCTCATAGTTTTGGACATGCATGATTTTGATGTCATTTTAGGCATGGATTGGTTAGAAGCATATCATGCCACCATGGATTGTTTTAGTAAGACCATCACATTCAGATTCCAAGGACCACAGGCAGAGTTGATATTTCAGGGGAACAGGAGGAAATCTCAGGCAGGGTTTATTTCAGTGTTGAAGGCAAGCAGATTAGTGCAGAGTGGGTGTCAGGCATTTATTGCGTTTATCACGGAGGATAAACAGTCCCAAGGGGTGGAGGATATCCCCTTGTGTGTGAATTTCCGGATGTTTTCCAGAAGAAATCCCGGGTTTACCACCAATTAGAGAAGTTGAGTTCACAATTGAGCTCCTTCCAGGGAGAGCTCCGATCTCTATTGCACCATACAGGATGGCTCCAGCAGAAATGGGTGAGCTAAAGCTCCAATTGCAGGATTTGTTAAGCAAAGGTTTTATTAGGCCAAGTGTTTCACCGTGGGGAGCACCGGTGTTATTTGTGAAGAAGAAGGATGAAAGCTTGAGAATGTGCATAGACTACCGGAAGTTGAACCATGTGACAGTGAAGAACAAGTACCCTTTGCCAAGGATAGACGAATTGTTTGACCAATTGAAAGGAGCAGCCTATTTTTCCAAGATAGACTTGAGGTCAGGGTACCATCAGTTGAGAGTTAGAGACTCAGATGTTCAGAAGACAGCCTTTAGAACAAGATATGGGCACTATGAGTTCTTAGTGATGCCCTTTGGTTTGACGAATGCACCAGCAGTCTTTATGGCTTTGATGAACAAGGTCTTTGCACCCTATTTGGATCACTCTACGGTAGTGTTTATTGATGATGTCCTGGTATATTCCTAGAGTAAGAAGGAGCATGAAGAACATTTGAGGACAGCGTTGCAGCTCTTGAGGGACAACCGGTTATATGCGAAACTCAATAAGTGTGAATTCTGGTTAGAGCAAGTTGCTTTTCTAGGCCACATCATCTCCAGAGAAGGTTTAGCAGTTGATCCAGCGAAGATAGAGGCAGTTGTTAGTTGGGTGAGGCCAAGCAGTGTGACAGAAATTAGAAGCTTCTTGGGGTTAGCAGGCTACTACAGAAGATTTGTCCAAGGTTTTTCGTCCATTGCAGCCCCGTTGACAAAATTGACTAGGAAGAATGTCCCATTTGTGTGGACCGATCAGTGTGAAACCAGTTTCCAAGAGTTGAAAGGAAGGTTAACCACAGCCCCAATCCTTACATTACCCTCGAGCAACGGCGGATTTATTGTTTATACAGATGCTTCGAATGTGGGACTAGGTTGTGTATTGATGCAAGATGGCAAGGTGATTGCTTATGGCTCGAGACAGTTGAAGGACCACGAGAAGAATTATGCGACTCACAACTTGGAGTTGGCAGCAGTTGTTTTCGCATTGAAGATGTGGAGACACTACCTCTACGGAGAGAAGTTTGAGGTCCATCCAGATCACAGAAGTTTGCAATATTTGTTCTCTCGGAAGGATTTGAACATGAGGCAGAGGAGGTGGATGGAATATATGAAAGATTATGACTTTCCAATCAAGTATCATCCAGGCAAAGTGAATGTGGTAGCTGATGCTTTGAGTAGGAAATCAGTGGCTATGGCCAATTTGAGAGGAATGGGTGTCTTACAGTAGTTTGAAGAGTTGGGTGTAGAAGTGCAAACCCTTAGATTGGGTGCGATGTTAGCGAACATGACAGTTTCAGAACCTACCTTCATCCAGAAGATTAAGGAAAATCAGTTACAAGACCCAGACTTGGCCAAGATAGTGGAAGTTATTGCAGAACGCCCCGATTTCAAGATGGTGAATGGGATATTGTATTTTCGTGACCGGTTGTGTGTGCCGAATGTGGATGATTTGAAGAATGAGATAATGAACGAAGCTCACAGTACGAGATATTATATGCATCCGGGTAGCACGAAGATGTACCACAATTTGAAGAATAGATTTTGGTGGAACAATATGAAAAGAGAGATAGCAGCTTTCGTGTCTCGTTGTCTAACTTGTCAGTTGATCAAGGCAGAGCATCAGAAGCCTCCAGGTTTGTTACAGCCTTTGGAAATTCCGGAGTGGAAATGGGAGCACATTACCATGGATTTCGTCTCCGGTTTGCCTAATACTAAGAAGGGAAATAATGCAATTTGGATCATTGTAGATCGTCTGACAAAGTCTGCTCACTTCATTCCGATGAAGACCGGGAATATGATGCATATGGCACCACTTGCGAAGTTATTTGTTGATGAGATTGTTAGTAAGCATGGTCAACCCGTCTCCATTACTTCAGATAGAGACAGTAGATTTGTTTCAAAGTTTTGGAAAACTCTTTATGAGTCGATGGGTACCAAGCTCCAGTTCAGCACAGCTTATCATCCTCAGACCGATGGTCAGTCAGAAAGGACGATACAGACTCTCGAAGACATGTTGCGTGCTTGTGTATTGGATTTCAAGATTCAGTGGGATGAGTGCCTACCTCTTTGTGAATTTGCTTATAACAATAGTTACCATGCGAGCATTGGTATGGCACCTTTCGAGGCACTCTATGGTAGAAGATGCAGAACTCCGGTTTGCTGGGAAGAAGTCGGTGAGCGTAGTTTTCATGGACCGACGATAGTTGGAGAGACAAGTGACAAGGTCAAGCTGATTCAGGAACGGTTGAAGATCGCCCGTAGTAGGCAGAAGAGTTACGCAGATACTCGCAGAAGAGAATTGCAGTTTCAGGTGGGTGACAAGGTGTTCTTGAAGATCTCACCAGTTAGAGGAACCTTGAGGTTTGGACAGAAGGGCAAATTGTCTAGAAGGTTTATTGGTCCGTATGAGATTTTGAGCAAGATTGGAGATGTTGCTTATAGACTTGCGTTACCGCCGGAATTCTCCGGGGTACACAATGTTTTTCATGTTTCTATGCTCAAGAAGTATGTCTCTAGTCCTGCACACATTCTACAACATGAGCCTTTAGAGATTCGGGAAGATGCCTCGTATGTGGAAAGACCGATCAAGATCATTGACACCAAAGAGCAAGAATTGAGAAACCGGACTATTCATTGGGTCAAGGTACTTTGGGAAAATCACGAGCCAGAGGAAGCCACCTGGGAATTGAGAGAGCAAGTGCAAAGGAAGTATCCACAGCTTTTACCAGAGGTAATTGTTTGATCTATTTGGTGGACCAAATATCCTAAGGGGTGGAGGATGTTAGACCCCGACCCAGACCAATTCGATTAGTGTGTGATTAGTGTGTGTTTAGTCCTAAGTGAGTTTAGTGGTTGTTGGGTTAGAAATGATTAGTTTAGTCTTGGACATAGCTTTGGGAAATTTGAGAACGTTTAGTATTAATTAGACACACTCAGGAAGGCCTGAGTACACGTGTGAACTTGGGAAGATCGTATCGTTTTCCGTGTGAGTGTGATTTTGATTTCATTTAAATGATCTTTTTATGTGTTACAACTTTCGTTTTAAGGCCATTCGTGTTTGAAGCCCAAAAACCCATGTTTTGGTCCAAAGGGGGTAAAATTGTCTTTCTTGCACAAATCTGGACACAATTTTCGAGATCTCATAACCATGTCAAAAATATACTTTTTGGAAACTAGATATTTCGACGATCTTTTTATCCTTCTTCGTCGAAGTCATCCGAGGTCCACAAGATCGTGTTTTGGCCATTTCAAGTTCAAGTTAGTTGGGACCCATTCTCCTCACTTAAACCCTTCTCCCTCCCTTTCATTCACTTTACCAAAAAATCCTGCAAGTTTCTTGACCTAGGGCTGAAATCCCTCTTTTTCCCTTCCATCTTCCTCTCCTTACTTGATCTAGCTAGAAGGCTCCAAAGAAAATTCTAAGACTACCAATTTCTTCCTCTCATCATAAGCTCTCCATTGATGCAAGTTTCTTGAGGTTATAAGTTGGGCAAAAGCTTCATTTCATTCTCTTTCTCTTGTTTGACCCCTTCTAGGTAAGAGCTTCAACTCATATTCTTCATTGAGTCATTTTGGTTCCTTAAGAGCATGTTTTCCATGTTTGCAAACCCTTTGGTAAAATGGTTCCTTGTTTTCAAGATTTAGTGATTTGTGTGGTTTTTCTCTTGGGTTCTTGTAGTGTGGGATTAGCTTGAGGAAGTGCTTGAAGAAGAGTATTGTTACCTTTGGTCAAGGCAAGTGATCTTTATACGCTTCATGTGCATTGTATTTTGATTCTATTGTGTTTTAGAAATTGTGCATATGATTTGTCTACAAGTTTTATGATTTCATTTTTCTTGATTTGGATGTGTGGATGGTGAGAAATGAACCCTTGGTGAGCATGGAGGCTCAAGGGATGCTATGTGATTGATTGTTGAGAAGAAGGGGAAGCAAGTGGCAAAAGTTGTGAAAAAGGAAGGCATTTCTGCTCTCAACGTGCAGCAGACAGCAGCTTGTCCGCTCGAGCGACCCTGGGTCCGCTCGAGCGACCAAGCCTCTGCCTTGCCCGAGCGCAGACAGAGAGCTGTCCGCTCGAGCGCATGTTAGGTTCGCTCGAGCGAAGTGTCATCAACGTGGCAGGTCCGCTCGAGCGAACCTGCCAGATTCAGGAAGATGAGTTTTTTTTTTCCTTTTTGTGTATTTTCTTGAGGGTTGAAAACTAGACTATGTTAAGGGTTTTAACTTGACATTGTGTAAATGGAACTTCGAAATGAAACCCAACTTCGGGGGCACCAATTCTTGTATTTTCTGACGTTTGGGGTTTCAATTACACAAAGGTCAATTAGTAGCCTTAGCACATGCTTGTCAGATTTTGTATTTGAACTTCCGTCTTGGTACGATAAGTATAAACGTGCACTTGTTTTGAGTTTCAAGTATAAGCTTGTTTTGAAGTTTTGTTTCAAGAAAAAGGGGATCACTTCCTAAGTGTGTTATGCATAATTATTATGCCTCTTGCTAGTCGTGTTCGCCGTGTTTTGATAAGTGATTTCCCCCTTTTTATCTCGACATGCTTTGATCGTGTTTCACGTGTTTTGTGCATTCATGAATTAAGTAACACCACTGAGCTTGGACTGCCCTTTCAGTTTGATCCACTGTCTGGGGGTCTTTAAACATGTGGACTGTCTGCAGACTGGTCGTGTATTTATTACACATCGTGCGTGTCCGGTTCCGCGGCCGGAATTCCCGTCTTTGTGGGAAATCGTGTCGTGCTTATATTATGTATATCGTGCTTGTCGTGCGTGCTTGCTCTTTTCATTATATAAATGATAGAGAAAGGATGGGCTCTTTGTGGATTGTAACTATTCATGATATATTATGTACTCATGCTAGTTTGTTTTGGTATCTCAGCTTTGTTCGTATTCTTGAAAATGTATCTCAGCTTTGATAGTACTTCATACCAAAGATTTGCTTACATGTTTTCTCTAAATGTTATTGTCTATGTTCATGTTCATGCCTACATTGATTACCTGCCAAACCGTCGTGTTTGACCCTTGTTTATTGGTGCCCAGGTGCAGGAGACGTTGCCTTTGAGGAGGAGCGTCAGGAGGAGGCTTGTGAGCCAACTCCCGTGAGAGAGTGGCAGCCCGACGATGTCATTTAGATGTCGGACTGGTTCTCGAGTTTCGTCACCTTTAGTCTTGGGGTTTGTTTTGGTTATTTTGAGATTGTATTGACCTTTATTGGTCTCTTATGGGTTGTACTAAACTTAACTTACTTTCGTGTTAAACTTATAACTTGAACTATGTTTTGGGAATGCCATGATAACTCTTTTCTTTGATGCTATGTCTTGTTATTAAATGTTATAGCACTTAAATATTTTATTGGTGCTTATCGTGATGTGTTTTGCTACACGCTTCCGCAATCGTGTACGTGTGAGTCAGATTCCGCATGTCTTTGGGAATCCTCACCGCGGGAACCTGTGGGAAAACAAAATCTTCAATAGTAGTAATCATCACCAATCGCGTCGCTGGCCCGGGGATCCGTTCCGGGGTCGCGACACCTGGGGACTGGCGGCTAACCGCCAGGTAGCCGAGACGTCACGATTGCTTTTCCAGAGAGCACACTTCTCCACCTAAAAACTCGGTCAGCTCCACGGTTAGCCAGCGGCTAACCGCCGAACACATCGCCGACTAACCGCACTTGGTGGTCAGTATTCCAGTAAGCTGCATTTCTGCTGCCCAGCCGCGGTCAGCCAGCGGCTAGCCGCCCGTCCCAGCGGCGGCTCACCGCCAGGTGACCGAAATTTCCCAGGTTTCGGAGAGCTCCTCGCTTGAACGAACTCTCCGGTTCGTTCGAGCGCTGAGCTTTGTCAATCGAAGGAGATTCACTAGGCATTGCATGAGACCATCCGAGAAAGAAACCATAGCACAAGGATGTCATTCGAAGTTTTGAAAATCCAAAGTGTATAAGGAGCCCGGGATGTCTTCAAACTCAAGGAGTACCAAGTCATATCAATAATCGACATACGGGACCCCTATCCACTTAAATAGATCTCGAAATCAACAGTTTTCCCGAAATGGTATAGTTCATTACATTTCTTCATTTTCCCAGGTCTACTTAAATGATTTGTTTTCCCGAAAGCATGAGAGTTACACTAGTAACATTGACTTGTCCCGAAGTGCATTGCCCGATATGAAATGAAGGTTACACATTTGAGTATTCTTGCCCCGTTCATTTATTTACTTGGACTTGATGTATTTTGCATATGTCCCGATTTGTCGTTTAACCTATGAGTCGGCATCACTAAGCTTGGATACCTTGTCGGTTTGATCCACCGACTTGGAGATCCCTTTCTCGTCCCACCAGCTGCAGTTTGGATCCCGATACCCGGTTTATTACCGTGGTCCCGTCCCGATACCCGGTTCGCTACCGTGGTCCCGTCCCGTATGTTTATATTGTATATATGATTTACATTGAATCTCTTCACCTTGTGTGACTGAGATTAACGTCCCGTTATACTGTTGTCACTTTAGTGACAGAGGACTTAGCTTTATGTGATCGCCACCTTGTTAGTTCCCGTTTTCCTTAGATACCTTATATATTTTATCTTGTTTACTTGTTTTCTAGCAAATGATTTATCTACTTCATGAGAGTTCTTGCTTTAACAGATTTATATGCTTTTCAAGATATTTCATTCATTATATGTTGTTGTATCTTTTCACTCTCTTGCCAGACCGTCGTGTTTGACCCATTTGCTTTGGTACTCAGGTCCCGTTGCCGGTTTCCTTGAGGAGGAGCCGGAGGAGGCGGTAGGTGAGCCGCAACCTCTAGTCGAATGGCGTGCTGACGATGTCATGTAGACATCGGGTTGCTACGAGAGGCGTACATTTTGAGGAGAACTATTTAACCATTCATTGGGTTATTGTTTTGTCTATATTGGCCTTTGTTGGCCTCTAATTTTGGGGAATGTAATTAAATGATCTTTTGATAAACTTTAACTTACTTTTGGGACACATGCTATAAATCATTGTTCATTCTGATGCAGTATTTTATACTTGATGTTAATGCTTTTATGACTAGAGATAGTCTGACTATTTGATTTGCTACATGCTTCCGCACTTAAAAAGAAATATTCATTCATGTTTGTGATATCCTCACCGCGGACACCTGTGGGAAATTAAATAAATGTAATGTGGATCATCATTTAGTCCCGATCTTGGATCGGTTCCTTCGGGGGCCCGGTCCGGGGTCGCGACAATTAGTGATTTTGGCTAAGTTGGGTTTGGTCTAGGTTTTGAAATAGTTTTGAGGAATTTTGATTGTCTTATGTTTAGTGGGGCCCTTTGGGGGTTCCCTTTATAACCTTGCATGCGCTTGAGGATTTATCAGAGATTTTCACATTCATTGTTTTAATCACATTTTAATTGTATTGATAATCCCTACAACTTTCATGTTGATCCCGTCCTCGTTTGAGATCCCGGAACCCAATTTCATAGCCTTGAGGGCAAAACAGTCATTATGCACTAAATCTGTACCCGAAACTTGATATTCCCGAAACCCGCGAAACATATACTTTTTGGAAACTAGGTATTTCGACGATCATTTCTTCCTTCTTTGTCGAATTCATCCGAGATCCCGAAGGAGATGATTTCAGCCAAACTAGTTCCATTGGTAGTGGGACCCAACTCATTTGTTAACAAAGAGAAGCCATTCTTCATTCATTCCATTTCCTTTTCCAGCATAAGCATAAGCTAGGGTTTTCCCTTTTCTTCTTCTTCTTGTTACTCTCCCATCCTCAATCCACTCCCAAGCTTGCACCAATAGGAGGTTGAAGGCCATCATCTTCTTCACCTCATTGAGAGCTTTCTTTCAATAGCTTTTGTGGAAAAACCCTCCATTACAAGACTCCCTTTGAGCTCACCTTGTCCATTAGAGGACCTTACAAGTAAGTAACCCTTCTCTTCTTTTAGATTTGTGTTCTCCTAGCTTAAGGGAATCTCCATCCTTGTTATTGAAGCTTATTTCTTCCTATTCCATGTTTTGACTCTTTAGGGTTTTATTTTGGGATTTTCCTTGTAGCTTGGACCTTTGATTTGGAGGACTTGTAGAGCTTGATTTACTTGGTTAGAAGACCCAAGGCAAGTGGATGATTAATGTTTCATAAGCTTTCATTGATTTTGATATTTTCCATTAATGCACATTTATTGCTTTGTTTTGAAATGAATGCTCATGAAGAGCCTTATTAGTGCATTTATGGCCATAGAGATGTGTTGGTGCATAGTATTTACTTTGTTCTTGTTTTATTCCAAATGCACTCTCATGTGAAATGGTTTCCTTTTTTCTTTCTTAGTATGGATGTGATGTGGATGGAGGAGAATAGGACGGATGTTGTGAGAGATTTTTTTTATGTAGTTTGAATGAAGTATTAGACTCCTCATTTGATGTATAAAAGTGGCTAAAAGGAGGTTGTAGAAGGAAGAGATAGAGAGGAGCTGAACTGGTCCGGAATCAATTTCTGGACAGTTCGCTCGAGCGAACTTGACACTTCGCTCGAGCGACCTGTCCAGGAGAGGGTTCGGAGAATTCCAGTAGCTTGGTCGCTCGAGCGGACCCCTGGTCGCTCGAGCGGACATCCCAGAACTCATTCCAAAGAGTTGTTCGTTCGAACGCATTTAAATATTCGCTCGACCCAATGAGTTCGCTCAAGTGACCTCAACTTCGCTCGAGCGAACCCACCCTGTCACGCCCCCGAACCGAAACCTCGGGGGCGAGAAATGGGATTAAGCATAAATATATTTTACTTCTCCCAGGATCCGCGTGTGTGAAGATAACACATTCTGAATATTTTTGCGGAAGCATTTGTGGCGTTGCGACCCGAAGTCCGTGGCCATCGGATTCCGCGTCGCACTCAACCTTTAGCATATAGCTATTATATCAAGAATCATATCAGACTAGAGTAACCATCACTATAAATTACAGAGCTGACAGTAACATGATATTACATTCCCAAATATGTTCAAGTTATAATTATCAATGTACATTAATTAAGAATCCCAAGGAAAAGGCTAACAAAAGCCATACAACAAAAGCTATAAACTACTACCCAAATGTGACGTAGCTCCGATGTCAAGCTCAATGTCTACATGACATAACCGACAAACCAACCTGCAAGGCATGGCTCCACAGCCAACAAAACACTCAACTCGGGGCGAAGAAATCTGAACCTGAGTACCAAAAGTAGTGGGTCAGACACGACGGTCTGGCAGGTGGATGAAAAGATCACAAATATACTAAAGAATAAAACATATAATAAATCATGCTAATCGATCAAGTGCTGCATATAATTAAACGGGTGCAAAGTCGGGAATCTCGGGGAAAACCTGTATTCATTTCAAGTATGGGTAAAACATGAAGATCTAATAAAACATGTATTCATTTACATCATCTCTAATCATAGATATTTGACAATCGGGTATTCGTCTAAAACATGTATAAATATAGTAGTTTGACAAAACAAACGTTCATTTGAGACTTAAGTAAAAACACAAGTATACAACAAATTAGGTATCCATAGCAGTCTGGCAAAACCAAAGTTCATTTGAAACATATGTGGAGAGACGGATATTTAACAAACCGGGTGTTCATTTAAAACCGGTGTAACCAAAGCAATCTGTCAAAACTAGTGTTCATTTAAAACATATCTCAAAGCAGGGATATTTAACAAATCGGATATTCATTTGAAACCGGTATAAACATAGTGATCTGGCAAAACAAGTGTCATTTCAAACATATTTCAAAGCATGGGTATTTAACAATTCGGGTATTCATTTAAAAACAAGTATAAATATAGATATCTGACAAACCAAATGTCCTTTAAAACAAGGCACGGGTATTTAACAATTCGGGTATTCCTTTAAAAACAGGTATAAATATAGATATCTGACAAACCAAATGTCCTTTAAAACAAGGCACGGGTATTTAACAATTCGGGTATTCCTTTAAAAACAGGTATAAATATAAATCTAGCAAAATCATTGATCGTATGGAACATATGTAAAAGCATGGTTATTCACCCAACCGGCATTCATTTAAAACATGTGCGGGTACAAAGAACAGAAAACAATATAATAATAACTGAATTTACATTGGAGAATATTAGCACTTGTTTAAATAACAACTTTCATAAAGGAAACGAATCATTTATCGGAAAGCAAGTAAACAATATAAAACATGTCGGGTGTCCAAGGAATCGGGAACTGGCAAGATGGCAACCACACGAAGCTAAGTCCTCTATCACTAAAGTGATAGAGCAATAACTAGGCCCTGATCTCAGTCACTCGAGGTGAGGAGAAACAGGGGATCTCATAAATACATATACATATACTAGGCCCTGATCTCAGTCACTCGAGGTGAGGAGAAACAGGGGGTCTCATGAATGCATATACATATACTATACATGACCACGGTAGCGAGCCGGGCATCGGGGACCACAGTAGCAATCTGCGGTATCGGGACAAGACCACGGTAATAACCGGGTAGCGGGATCCAAGCTGCAGCTGGCGGGACAAGAGGGGGATCTCCAAGTCGGTGGATCAGACCAACAAGGTTATCCAAGCTTAGTGGTGCCGACTCATAGGTCAAATACAATCGAGACAATGCAAGTAAATCAAGTACAAATACATAATCAAACGGGCAAGACGGGGGTGCTCAAGGGCACACTAACATATCATGTGGTGCAATGCACTTCGGGACAATAACTGTTACCAGAGTAACTTCAATGCTTTCGGGAAACAAGTCATGTGATGCAAATCTCGGGAAATGAGGAAATATAATGCACTATACCATTTCGGGAAGAATATTGATTTCCAGATCTATTTAAGTGAATGGGGGTCCCGTATGTCGATTATAATAATTACCTGGTACTCCTTGAGTTAGAAGACATTCCGGGCTCCTTATGCACTTTTACTACTTTCAAAACTTAAAATGAGCTTATGGGTAGTACTAGATGTTACAATAGCAAGAATCAAGATTATAAACGGTCCATCCTAGGCATGACATTAATCCGAAAACATCGAGCAACCGATTCAGTCATCGAAAGGAATAGAATTAGCGATAACCAAGGAAATAGACTTGTGTTTAGATATAAAGAAGATATCGCGTCGTTCCATCCCTTTCAAGATTGAAATGGATTAACTCCGATGCCACCGAACCAACCGTGAGGCATGTCGGCTCAAGACATTCTCACACATGGTCCAAACTGTCCAAAGAGGGTAGCCAGGGTCCCACCTAAAACCAAGAAAAATTAAAAATCTCAAAATTCACCGGACTCAAAATTTCTGCACAGGGTCCGATCGATCGGTCAATCGATCGGCTGAAAAAGCGTTACAGTTAAAAGTCAGTCCGATCGATCGGTCTGAACGTCCGATCGATCGGACCTGGGCGCAGTGCAGGTCCGGGAACTTGATTTTTTTTTATTTTTTTATTTTTGTTTCCTTTCCTTCCAACATATAATCAATCACATAGAATTATACATAAGGAGACTTAAACACATGTTTCCAAGACATTAAAATGAGCTAAAGAGCTCCTCATTTCAAGTTCCTCCATTTCCATCCTTTCCATTCACAATAAATCTCAAAAGTGGAGAAAACTCATTCATGTGAAACCATTTGAAACCTTGACAATATGATGCATACATTTTCCAAGCATGAACAAGAGGGAAATAACTCATCAATAAGCACATTTCGAAATCAATATTAATCATAGTGAAGACAACTACTAAAATCACCAAAACCCTTAATGAAACAAGATTTTTCTCACAAAACATGTTAATAATCAAAACAATCCATTCATCCACTTGCCTTGGGTTCCAATCTCACAAACCAAGCTCCTAATCCCTTCTTAAGCTCACTTCCAAGCTACAATCAAAAACCCCCCAAAACAACCCTAAAATGGGTTACACAAAGAATGAAAATGAAAGAGCTTTCAATAATACAAATGGAGCTTCTCAAGAGCTAGAGGAACACTAATCTAGGAGATGGGAAGAATCACTTACTTGGAAGGTCCTCTAATGGCAAGAGTAAGCTCAATGGAAGCCTTGTGATGGAGGGTTCTCTTCACAAATGATACCAATGGAAAGCTTGTAAGATGAGGAAGAAGATGATGATCTCTATTGCTTGATTGATGAGCTCTAGGTGTGGCTTGGAGATGGAGAAGCAAGAAGAAGAGGAGAAAGCAAGAAAACCCTAGAGTCAAAAGGGTTGTGCTGGAACAATGAAAAATGGAAGGGGAAGGGGAAGGGTCTCCTTTTATAAACAAGTGAGGTTTGGGTCCCACAACTTAAAGAACTTGGGTGGCTGAAATCATCTAATTCGGGACCTCGGATGGATTCGACGAAGAAGGAAGAAATGATTGTCGAAATATCTAGTTTCCAAAAAGTATATGTTTCGCGGGTTTCGGGAATATCGAGTTTTGGGTACAGATTTGGTGTGAAAAGACTGTTTTGCCCTCAAGGCCAAGAAATCGGGTTTCGGGTTCTCAAATGGATATGGGATCAACATGAAAGTTGTAGGATTCCTCAAGATGAATGCAACGGGCCAAAAACACAATACGAAACAAGTCGGGAAAATCTCACAAGAAAATGCAAAGCCGAAAAGGGAACCCCCAAAGGGCCCCACTAGCTACTAAAGCACTCAAAAGCCCAAAACTAGAAGAAAAACCATTCTAGCTCACAAACTCAACCCAACAAATACTAATCCCACTAAAAGAACTAATCCACAAATAAAACAACACTAATCCAAGAGATTAGGGGTCGGGTTCTCACACACCCAGACAGCTGTTCCATAGAGCGACTCGCTCGAGCGAACCCCCCAGTCCGCTCGAGCGATGGGCCCTGTTGGTCAAGGCTATGTTTGGGACAATGTTTAACTATTTCAACATATTGGGTCTATTCCTTTGGGAACCTCTCTATGTCAAGGAGAATTATTATGGATTGTATGAGGCCATTTGGGAAAGAAACCATATCACGAAGATGTCATTCGAAGTTTTTAAAGATTGAAAGTGTATAAGGAGCCCGGAATGTCCCCAAACTCAAAGAGTATCAAATTGTATTAGATCAAAATACGGGGTCCCTATTCACTTCAACTAAACATTGAGCCCAATACGTTACCCGAGATGTCAGTTGTTCACCATACTTTATCAATCCCGAGATTTGTACTACATGTCTTGTTTTCCCGAAAGCATCGAATTATACTTGGAAGAGTTACTTGTCTTGAAGTGCATTGCACCACATGATATGATAGTGTGCCCTTGAGTATCCCCGTCTTGCCCGTTCATTTATTGTACTTGATTTAATTGCATATGTCTCGATTGTATTTGACCTATGAGTCGGCACCACTTAGCTTGGATAACCCTATTGGTCTGATCCACAGACTTGGAGATCCCCATCTTGTCCTGCCAGCTGCAGTTTGGATCCTGCTACCCGGTTATTACCGTGGTCTTGTCCCGATGCCGCAGATTGCTACTGTGGTCCCCGATGCTTGGCTCGTTACCGTGGTCATGTATAGTATATGTATATGTATATGTATTTATAAGATCCACTGTTTCTCCTCACCTCGTGTGACTGAAACCAGTGCCTAGTTATTGCTCTACCACTTTAGTGATAGAGGACTTAGCTTCGTGTGGTCGCCATCTTGATTGTTTCCCGTTTCCTTGGTTACCTTTACATGTTTTTATGATGCATACTCGTATTTGAATAAATGTTTTAGCTTGTTTACAGGAAATGATATTTAAGCAGGTTCAAATGTTTTGGAGGTAAATTCATTGTATTTTCTTATTGTCATCGTGTTCTATCATTTTGCCAAACCATCGTGTTTGACCGACTCTTTGGTACTCAGGTCCCGTCGTCGGTTATCCTGAGGAGGAGCACGAGGCGGCGGTCGGAGAACCGCAACAGTTAGTTGAGTGGCGTGCTGATGACGTCATGTAGACGTTTGGTTGCTATGAGAGACTTTACATTTTGGGGGAACTGTTTAATCATTCTTTGGATTGGTGTTTTGGTTATATTTGCCTTGTGGGCCTCTATTTTTGGGAAATGTAATTAAATGATCTTGTATAAATCTTAACTTACTTTTGGGTAACATGCTATAGTTCATTGCTCATTCTGATACTTGATTATACATGTGATTATATTGTGAGTAGAGGTGACTTCTCATTTGATTTGCTAGACGCTTCCGCACTTAATAGAAATGTTCCAATATATGGTTGTGATATCCTCACCGCGGACACCTGTGGGAAATTAAATAGATGTTCATTAAATGTTGTAGTATCATCATCACTAACACATGTCTCGATCCCGGATTCTCGGTCTAGGGTCGCGACAATCATCGAAAAAAGGATCAAACCCACCTTATCCAGCATGGATGTATAATGAGCCATTTCCACCTAAATTCAAGCAGCCTCATTTGCAATCATATGATGGAAGTAGTTCATCTTATCAGCATCTATGCCACTTCAAGGTTTTGACTGGAGAAATATCTAATAATGATGCATTAAAAATCCGATTGTTCACCAGTACATTGAAAGGAACATCCTTCGATTGGTATAAAAGGCTACCAAGCGGTTCCATAAAGTCATGGAAGGATATAGAACAAATGTTTACTGATCATTTTTTCGATGCCGACAGTTCAATGACTACAACTCGCCTATGTATAGAAAAAGAAGGCAAAGAAGAATCAGCGACTGCCTTTATCAAAAGATGGCAAGCTTTGTCACTTAAATGTCCGGAAAACCATTCACATGAGTCCTTGACGGACATGTGTAGGACAAACTTGCATTAAAAAATAAGGGCTAAGTTGGTCGGAAATAAAGCAAAAGACCTTGGTGAGTTGTTAGAAGCAGCAATAGAAGCTGAAACAATCATTAAAGATCGAGAAATAGAAAAGAAATCTACTAGGAAGACTGAACCACCAAAAAGTGGGGGCAAAAAGAAAGAAGCTATGGCAGTTCTAGTAGCTTCACCCCTTGACTCAAGGAAACTCAAAAATAATCAGAAGAGAGATAATGAGGACCAAAACAAGATGAAGAGAAGTCAAACTTTAAAAGAAAGAATGTCTCGAGAATATGATTTTGTGATTGAAGATTCTGAGTCAATTTCTCATACTCTCCTAAAAAATGATAAAATCAAGCTTCCGCCATGCAAAAGACCAGAAGAAGATGGCAAAACAAATGACCCAAAGTATTGCATATACCACATGGTCATAAGTCATGGTATAAAAGACTGCTGGGTCTTTAAGAATAAGGTCCAGGAGTTACTTGACAATGGGAACATCACCTTGGCTAAAGAAGACTAGAAGGTGAAAACTAACATGGTGTCTGTTCACTTTGGATGTTTCAAAGAACCAGTTAGAGTTCCCATTGTGCAAGAAGAAGAGGGAGATGTCGAGTTCCGCTTGGTAAACCCATTGGAAAGTAGGGAAGGATTAGTTCCAGTAGAAATGCCAAATGGTGTGATGACGTGGGTCCATCCAGATAGCTTGTCAGAGGAAGGGTGGGAGACAGTAAGTGAAAGTTCATGCTATAGAGATCTGAACTTGGACGTCCATGGCTAATATGGTTTTTCTTGTTTTTAAAACAAAACCAAATCTGATTATTCAGCCATGAAACATGCATAAAAACTCCATGAAATCATGATCAACATGTGTATAAAGCAAGGAGATGATAGAGGACTAATACCTTGATGATATGAATGCCTCAAATCTCTGAAAAGAAAGCTACAAAGGTCTGATCTCAGCCTGCAATCAACAATGTAAGTTGCAGGAATTTCTACAGCAGATTTCTCCTTTGATCTTCTCTTCTATTCCATAACCCAATCTGATTGGCTCTGATTGTGGGATCAAAATATGGATTCCAAGAAGGGTTTTCTGAACTACACTTTGTGGAAAAAGTCCAGGACCTGATCTCCTCTCTCCAATGGAGAAGAAGAAGAAGGCTGCTGGGCGTGAGTTTCTCTTTTATCTCATGGGCGGCCAATGGAGCACCAAATTGATCCACGCCTAGGGTTTTTCCTCTCACTTTGTCTCTTGTGTTCCACGCCCAGGGTAGTGAGGGTTATATTTATAAAGATCTCATTCCTTTAAGAGTCCTCTCTCTAATAGGAATAACAATCCCATAAAATAAGTAACCAGCCACCTTAGTTGTGCAACACTTTCTAATTAAAGATACTAAAAATTAGCAAACTTTAATTATAGGAATTCTTACCCAAAGAGGAGTTCTTCCTTCCAAGTAAAGATACCTAGTTAAACTTGGAAACCTCACCCAAGGGGCTCCCCTTATGGCTGGCCCACAAGATAGATAAACACACCATGGCCCACAAGTTAATAATTTAGCTAGAGTTAAATTCATGTATGCCATCAAAAGCCTATTTGAATTTAAACTCAAAATTATTCTTCCACAAAATTAATTCAACCACATATCATTTAATTAAATTAGGAAACCATGCCAATATAGGAAGATGGCTAGAAGAGGGACCAAAAGACATATTTGCCCTTGGCTCCCAAAATGACAAAAATGTCCATGCTAACCCCATAGCGACATTAAGATCATTTTAACCCTAACTCATTCCACTAAAGAGTTATGGTTGCACTCCAGGGACAAATATTAAATTGCAAATTAAGCTCATCATAAACTGACGATTGTCTTTGACCTACCAAGTACAATGACCACAATGCCCCTCTATGTAACATCCATAATCAAGTAGGTTAACCGATGTACTATCTACCTTCTTGATTACATCTCATCCTTAGAACTTCATACCCTTGACTTAATCATCATCCGGATATCATTCTCTTGATCCAGGGAGCGACCCACAAGTTCAATATCCATATGGAACATCCATATACTAAGATCTTAGATTCTGATGATTAATCGGATAATTCTAAGGGGACGATCATTCCATCACACGATGGCATAGATTCCATATTGCATTTGCATGTCCCAACTAATCAAGCCCGAGTACCCAAAACACAGAGCTGTTGACCAATGAACAGGATCTCACCCATAGTGAATTAAAGTACAAGAACTCGACTTCGTCAGTTCATCCACAAATGCTCAAGATTAATAGCACTGGTCACTCAGTAGCAAGAGGTGACTTGATCTCTCTCTGTGATAGTACTATTTTAGAGATCACACCTACAAGTGGTCCTGTTCAATGCATGACACATGCACTAATGAGATAAATCCGGAAAGGCCTCCGTGACTAAGGTAAGTCACCCTGAATACAGGAGAGTATCTCATTATAACTTATACCAAGATGAAGTGCCCAACTCCATCTCTCAGTTATGAACAAGTTTATTGTTTCAAGTGTCCATGACTCAGACCTTACTGTGTGTAACCACTTCACACCTAAGACATTTACTAGAAAACAATGGGCCTTACACAACCATACATATACACATTTAATAAGAGAAAGATGTCATTCTATTAAATAACCAATAAATATCCAGTAACAGAGATGTGAGTGCAGTCAGCGGGCTTTAGGGCATACACTAATCCCAACAATCTCCCACTTGCACTAAAGATCACTACGACCTAACCTAACTCCCATAGACTCAACATGTGAAGTAAACACTTTCTCAGTAAGAGTCTTAGTAAATGGGTCAGCTAAGTTATTTGCTGAGGCAATCTGCTCTACCACTATTTCTCCATCCTGGACGAATTCGCGGATCAAGTGGTACTTTCTCTGAATATGCTTGCCTTTTTTGTGATTTCTGGGCTCTTTGCAGTTAGCTACTGCACCAGTATTGTCGCAGTACATGACAATCAGTTTTTGCACTGCATGAACTACTCCCAATTCCAATAGGAATTTTCTGAGCCATACTGCTTCCTTCGCAGCTTCCGATGCCGCCACATACTCTTCTTCCATGGTAGAATCAGCAGTACAATCTTGCTTGACACTTCTCCATGATATAGCCCCTCCTGATAGAGTAAAGACGTATCCCGAGGTAGACTTTTTGCCATCTACATCCGACTGGAAATCAGAGTCTATATATGCCAGTGGCGTTAGATCATCTGCTAGGTAGGTTAGCATATAATCTTTCGTTCTCCGAAGATACTTGAATATATGCTTAACAGTTGTCCAGTGCATAGGTCCAGGGTTTGATTGGTATCTACTAACCATGCCAACGGCAAAGCAGATATCTGGTCTAGTACACAACATTGCATACATGAGGCTTCCAACAGCTGATGCATATGGTACTCTCCTCATGCTGTCTATCTCCTAAGGTGTTTTCGGACATTGATTCCGAGATAGTGGTACTCGATGTCTAGAAGGTAGCAAGCCCTTCTTGGAGTCATGCATGTTATACTTGACCAATATCTTCTCAATATACGAAGATTGGGATAAGGCTAACATCTTGTTCTTGGGATCTCGCAAAAGCTTGATCCCTAAGACATAGCTCGCCTCACCCAAATCCTTCATCTGAAATTGAGATGATAACCAAACCTTAGCAGACGACAACATGCCAACATCATTTCCAATGAGTAGTATGTCATCCACATATAGGACTAAAAATGCAACTGCGTTTCCACTCCCTTTCTTATACACACATGGTTCATCAATGTTTTGATCAAAGCCAAAGGATTTGACTGCCAGATTAAACTTGATGTTCCATGCCCTAGATGCTTGCTTAAGTCCATAAATGGACTTTTTAAGTTTACAGACCATGTTCTCTTGGCCACCACCAATGAATCCCTCTAGTTGCATCATATAGATGCATTTGTCAAGACTTCCATTTAGAAAAGCTGTCTTGACATCCATCTGCCATATCTCGTAGTCGTAATGACATGCGATGGCTAAGAGAATTCTAATGGATTTAAGCATAGCCACTGGTGAAAAGGTTTCCTCATAATCGATACCCTCTTTCTGAGTATATCCTTTCGCCACCAGTCTTGCTTTGAAGGTTTCAACCTTCCCATCCACACCTCTCGTTCTCTTGTAGATCCACTTGCACCCTATGGGTTTGATCCCTTCAGGTGCATCCACAAGTTCCCAGACTTGATTGGAATACAGAGAATCCAATTCAGATTTCATCGCTTGCTGCCACATGTCAGCATCTATATCCGTTACTGCTTCTTCGTAACTAGTAGGATCCTCAACCAGATCGTCGGAGTCTGTCATAAAAGACACTCCTAGGTATCTATCTGGTGGTCTAGAAATTCTCCCACTACGACGAGGCTCCGGAGTGTTAAAAGGAATGTCTTGATTATCTACAGTCTCAGGATCTGGCACAGATGTTGCAGGAGTTTCTAAAAGAATCTCCTCAAGTGTTTCTTTACAACCAAGCTCTTGGTGCATCATGCAATCATCCTCCAAGTATCTAGCATGAGTGCTGATAAGCACCTTTTGCTCCTTTGGATGATAAAAGATGCCTCCTCTCGTTCCCTTAGGATACCCAATGAAGTAGCACATTTCCGATCTGGGTTCTAGCTTGGTAGCTTTATCATTCAGTACATAGGCTGGACAACCCCAAATGTGGATATGTCTTAAACTGGGTTTTCGACCTGTCCACATTTCTTGAGGTGTCCTAGGTACTGATTTAGAAGGTACCAGATTCAAAATGTATGCTGCTGCTTCTAGGGCATATCCCCAAAAAGATATGGGTAGGGTTGCAGGACTCATCATGGACCTTACCATATCAAGAAGGGTACGGTTTCTTCTCTCTGCTACACCATTTTGCTGGGGTGTACCCGGTGCAGACAACTGAGACACAATCCCATGTTGTGTGAGGTACTCCTTGAACTCACCCAGGAGGTACTCGCCACCTCGATCAGATCGAAGAGCTTTGATATGTTTCCCTAGTTGTAACTCCGCCTAAGCCTTGAATTGTTTGAACTTATCAAACGCTTCAGACTTGCGTCGCATTAGGTACACATATCCATACCTAGAGTAATCATCCGTGAAGGTGATGAAATACTCATAACCTCCTCGAGCTAGTTTGTTCATAGGACCACACACATCAGTGTGAACCAATTCTAACAACTCCTTTGACCTCAGTCCCTTTCCAGAGAATGACCTTTTGGTCATCTTTCCCATGAGACAAGATTCACACTGAGGTAAAGGTTCGAGATCTAATGAGCTCAAAAGCCCATCCTCTACCAACCTCTGAATCCGTTTTAGGTTAATATGACCCAAACGTAAGTGTCATTGGTCGAAGAAACCTTCCTCTTAAGGGAAGATGAGCTTTCTAGTTGTACATTATGCAGTGTGGGAGCAATAGGATATATATAAAATAAGTTGTCATGCATTCTACCGGAACATATAATATTTCCATTTCTACTGATATCAACACCAGAATGGAAAGAAACTGAATAATGAAATTCAATAAGTCTGAAAACTGAAATTAAATTCTTCCTTATGTCTGGAACATAGATAACATTATTTAAAACTAATATCCAATCATGCGGAAAATGTAAAGTAACAGCTCCCACTGCAACAGCCCAAATCTTTGCTCCATTCCCAACTCTAAGGTCAAACTCCCCTTTCTCAAGCTTTTTCATTATCTGAAACCCCTGCAATGAATTGCATATATGATTAGTGGCTCCAGAGTCTACTATCCATGAATCAGTAGAATCAACCACATGACAGGTTTCAGTGTAGTAGGAAAGAGATATACGTTTCTTATCTGAGCCTAGGAGCTTGGGACAATCTTTCTTCCAGTGACCTTTGAGGCCGCACTTGAAGCATTTCCCTTTGGGCTTTTCACCTGTACCTTTGTCCTTCTTCCCAGCATTGCCCTTTTTTTGTCCTTTTCCCTTACCCTGCTTCTTCTTGAACTTTTTCCCTTTCGGGTTCAGTTTAGAGGAAGACTGGGAAAAGTGAACTTGGCCTTTAGGCTTCATGATGGCCTCTGCCGCCTGGAGTTCTTTCATTAACTCAGAGAGAGTCATGTCCATCTTGCTCATGTTGAAGTTGAGCTTGAACTGGTTGAAAGACTCCGGCAGAGTTTCGAGAATCATATCGGTCTGACTCCCTGCATCAATCTCAGCCCCTAGGATCTCAGCTTCATTGAAACAATCCATCATTTTGAGCATGTGCTCTCTGACAGGTGTTCCCTCAGCCATCCTAGTATTCATGATTGTCCTTAAAGCAGCTTGCCTAGCTGGCCTGCTTTTGTCTGCGAACATCTCAGACAAGGACAACATTATATCAGAAGCTGTGTCCATTTGCTCATGCTGTGTTTGCAACACGTTGGACATGGAAGCAAGCATGTAGCATTTGGCCATGCTATTCGCCTTTTTCCATTTCCTTTCAGCCTCTTGCTGGTCATCTGTAGAATAATCATCAATCGTAGGACAGGGTTCCGACAAAACATACTTGTACTCCTCAGCGGTGAGTACTATGTTAAGGTTTCTTTTCCAGTCTACGTAATTTGGGCCAGTCAATTTGTTCTCACGCAGAATACTCATCAACGGGCTAAAAGAATCCTTCCCCATCTCTCTGGATATATAACAGGTTATAATTAGACAGGCAGTATATATGTAACATGTATATGGTGCTTGTAATAAAAGGAAAAAACATGCACAAGACTTTTTACATTATTTAACCCTAATTATAATGTATCAGTGTCTCAACCTCCTCATAGACCCTCCATCGAAGGGATGGCCGAATCTATAGTCTCGTTGAGTAAAGCCTCACTTATTTGGATTATCACTATCTGGATTTAGCATATCCAGCGACAGTCCAATCACTGATTGGTTTGGCCTCATATGACAAATAACACTAACTCCTAGGGATATGTTATTACCGTCTTATGTCAAGTGTATTACCATCTCTTATGAACGTTCCCAGAATGTCTATGACTCAAGTCCTCAGAAGGGAAGTGACTTTAATCCAATCTTGAAGTGAACTTTAGTAAAGAGCTCCACCGAAGGGATGGCCGCTCCCACCAACACTTCATTGACATTCTATAAAAGTGATCTTTAGTAAAGAACTGCACTGAAGGGATGGCCGCTCCCACTAACACCTCATTACGAATATTCACTTTAGTTCACCCACTAACCCATCGAAGCAATCTTTAGTAAAGAACTCCACCGAAGGGGTGGCCGCTCCCACTAATACTCCATTGAGATAGCATGAACCGAAAATGGAAAGCCGTGGGGTTTTTCCAAACCCCTCTCCCACTTGATTATTTAACACTAGGGTATTGAAAAAACTCTTTTGACCTTTACATTGGTTACTCAAAAAATATTTTTAAATCTAGCAAACTTAGTTAATTAAATTCATTACTCAATGACTTAAGTCATCCTGAACATAAATAACTTTTGCTTTAAAATATTTGAGCAAATCACTTTAAAGGGTCAAATTTTCTAACTTGGGACCAGTGGGTTATGGGCCCACTAAGGTAGCAACTTATTAGATTTTAGTTTGGCCTCTTTTGGAAACTTAGGGTACCAAGATAAACTAAACCCTATCCAATTTTTAAACCATAGACAAATAGAAGGTGCTGGTCTAAGATCCGTTTAAAAACAATTTGCCAAACTTAAAGCAATCCAATATAGAAAGATGTCAATTTTAAGAACCTAATGGTGGCCATGTTACTAGGTGATAAACATAGCAATAATAGCAATTATATAAAGCAATAAATATAATGCAATCCTTGATGGCTCCCTGCTCTTCGGACTTCAAATCCTTATCCAACTAGGAATCCTTATCCAACTAGGAATCCTAATCCAACTAGGATACTTGGTTAAGAGTCCTTTTCGCACTAGGACACCTTCGTTGCCTCCACCACCATGGAATCCTCTTCTACTTGCAACCATGCAATCTTTGAAGCTTTCTTCTCCTCGCTTGTTACAATAAATTAATTTTATACAAGCACACCCATGAAAAACAAAACCAAAATTACATTGGAGATACCTATGCTTTTCAAGAAAGCTTACATCAAGACTAGTTGAAATAAAAAACAAGGAAAAAATTACAACCTCCTATGATTGCTAAACGCGCAATCGTACACTTTCCAACTAATTAAAAAACATCCAAATCCGCACACATACATGCGAACCATCAAGGATGCAATTATATGGCTGCAACCAAAAAAATTAGTGCATTCAAAGTGCAGTGTACAGCACTATACAGCATTCTGAAATTATTCCAGCAGTCTGGAAAAAATTCATGCACTCCTAACATGCAGTAAACTATGTTCTGGAAAAATTCCAGCAACCTGGAAAAATTCCTGCACTCGTAACATGCAGTAAACTCTGTCTAGAAGGGTGCCACCATGCCCTTAACTACGTTAGGATTAATATTAACACATCATGGGGTCATGATTTCACATGGAGAGGCTCTGATACCACTGAAAGTTCATGCTATAGAGATCTGAACTTGGACGTCCATGGCTGATATGGTTTTTCTTGTTTTTAAAACAAAACCAAATCTGATTATTCAGCCATGAAACATGCATAAAAACTCCATGAAATCATGATCAACATGTGTATAAAGCAAGGAGATGATAGAGGACTAATACCTTGATGATATGAATGCCTCAAATCTCTGAAAAGAAAGCTACAAAGGTCTGATCTCAGCCTGCAATCAACAATGTAAGTTGCAGGAATTTCTACAGCAGATTTCTCCTTTGATCTTCTCTTCTATTCCATAACCCAATCTGATTGGCTCTGATTGTGGGATCAAAATATGGATTCCAAGAAGGGTTTTCTGAACTACACTTTGTGGAAAAAGTCCAGGACCTGATCTCCTCTCTCCAATGGAGAAGAAGAAGAAGGCTGCTGGGCGTGAGTTTCTCTTTTATCTCATGGGCGGCCAATGGAGCACCAAATTGATCCACGCCTAGGGTTTTTCCTCTCACTTTGTCTCTTGTGTTCCACGCCCAGGGTAGTGAGGGTTATATTTATAAAGATCTCATTCCTTTAAGAGTCCTCTCTCTAATAGGAATAACAATCCCATAAAATAAGCAACCAGCCACCTTAGTTGTGCAACACTTTCTAATTAAAGGTACTAAAAATTAGCAAACTTTAATTATAGGAATTCTTACCCAAAGAGGAGTTCTTCCTTCCAAGTAAAGATACCTAGTTAAACTTGGAAACCTCACCCAAGGGGCTCCCCTTATGGCTGGCCCACAAGATAGATAAACACACCATGGCCCACAAGTTAATAATTTAGCTAGAGTTAAATTCATGTATGCCATCAAAAGCCTATTTGAATTTAAACTCAAAATTATTCTTCCGTAAAATTAATTCAACCACATATCATTTAATTAAATTAGGAAACCATGCCAATATAGGAAGATGGCTAGAAGAGGGACCAAAAGACATATTTGCCCTTGGCTCCCAAAATGACAAAAATGTCCATGCTAACCCCATAGCGACATTAAGATCATTTTAACCCTAACTCATTCCACTAAAGAGTTATGGTTGCACTCCAGGGACAAATATTAAATTGCAAATTAAGCTCATCATAAACTGACGATTGTCTTTGACCTACCAAGTACAATGACCACAATGCCCCTCTATGTAACATCCATAATCAAGTAGGTTAACCGATGTACTATCTACCTTCTTGATTACATCTCATCCTTAGAACTTCATACCCTTGACTTAATCATCATCCGGATATCATTCTCTTGATCCAGGGAGCGACCCACAAGTTCAATATCCATATGGAACATCCATATACTAAGATCTTAGATTCTGATGATTAATCGGATAATTCTAAGGGGACGATCATTCCATCACACGATGGCATAGATTCCATATTGCATTTGCACGTCCCAACTAATCAAGCCCGAGTACCCAAAACACAGAGCTGTTGACCCATGAACATGATCTCACCCATAGTGAATTAAAGTACAAGAACTCGACTTCGTCAGTTCATCCACAAATGCTCAAGATTAAGAGCACTGGTCACTCAGTAGCAAGAGGTGACTTGATCTCTCTCTGTGACAGTACTATTTTAGAGATCACACCTACAAGTGGTCCTGTTCAATGCATGACACATGCACTAATGAGATAAATCCGGAAAGGCCTCTGTGACTAAGGTAAGTCACCCTGAATACAGGAGAGTATCTCATTATAACTTATACCAAGATGAAGTGCCCAACTCCATCTCTCAGTTATGAACAAGTTTATTGTTTCAAGTGTCCATGACTCAGACCTTACTGTGTGTAGCCACTACACACCTAAGTCATTTACTAGAAAACAATGGGCCTTACACAACCATACATATACACAAGTAATAAGAGAAAGATGTCATTCTATTAAATAACCAATAAATATCCAGTAACAGAGATGTGAGTGCAGTCAGTGGGCTTTAGGGCATACACCAATCCCAACAATCTCCCACTTGCACTAAAGATCACTACGACCTAACCTAACTCCCATAGACTCAACATGTGAAGTAAACACTTTCTCAGTAGGAGTCACTACAACAATTTTGCCTTTTTGCGATGCCAAAAAAGCGTCGCAAATAATATAAAAAGCGTCGCAATAAGTAACTGCGACGCAAAAAACTAAGCGTCGCAAAGGGGTCGCAAATAATGAGGTAGCAGAAAGATTAGCTACGCTAAAGACTACAGCGTGGCAATTGGAGAGAGTATTTGCGACGGTTTTAAAGCGTTGCTAATTACGTATCAATTGTGACATATTATAAACGTCGCAAATAATGATTTATTTGCAACGGTAAAATTGCGTCACCAATAATTTATATTTGCGACGTATTATAAACGTTGCAAATAATGATTTATTTGCAACGGTAAAATTGCGTCACCAATAATTTATATTTGCGACGTATTATAAACGTCGCAAATAATGATTTATTTGCAACGGTAAAATTGCGTCGCCAATTATTTATATTTGCGACGATTCTAAAAGGCCGTTAATAAATTGTTAAAGGCGACGCTCATATAAAGTTGCAAATAATTTTTTTTACAACGCTTCTGTAGTGTCGTAAATAATCTTCATATTGTTACATTTGATTATTTGCAACGCAATAAAAGCGCCGCAAATAATAATTTTTCAAAAAAATATATTTTTTAATATTTTCAAAAAAAAAAAAAATTCCTGTTTTTGATGCCCAATCAATACAAATATAATCTCATCATCCATTCACAATACATCCATTCACAAATCTACACTACAAAGTCATCCTTAGGTGATCATCACAATCATATATATCTCTAAGTAGCAATTAAGGTACGAAAATAACACTCCATCGATGTAAAAACATAAACTAAATTAATTCATTGAATTTGAGTGCAATAAAACAGTTGTCCTCATTACAAATTATTACTAAAGATATTGAAAAAATTATGTTAAACATAAAACTATATAATAGTTGGCCTCAATATAACATAGAAACAATAACTGAAATGCGGTCTTCGATATGTATCACGGAGAGACAACGAATAATTTCCACGATAGAATATAGCATCCTCAAATTGATCTGCACCATCCAAACCGGTCCAATAAATGTTGATTATTCTTATTTTCTCTTCATCTCCCATTTCGATCTGTAATAAATAAAACAAGATAGATGTTAAAATCTATAAAACAAGATCGATGTTAAAACTGAAATTTGAAATCTCAAGTTGAAATCTTATTTGTTCATGTTGATTGTAGCCTATGCACAAAGTCACCATATGTACGTCAATCCATATCATTCAAATCATGGCCCTTGATGTATATGGGGCATGGAAAAAACCAGATTGACTTGATGATACGGCTACTTATTTTTCATTTTAAACATCTAAACTTAAAATTGAAAGAGTCGGACATGTTTGGCAACCATTTTGAAGTATTCAGGTAACATAGATCCTCTGTCTCAGGGAATCAAATGTCTTCTGGTTCACTCTTTAACATTGAAAACACTTTTTCTTTTGACAGTCAACACTTCACGAACCCATAAAGAGATTCTTCCACGCAAATATATTTCATTAGAGATTTGCCCAACCTTTGCCTAGATCAAATTTCTACCAATGAAATAGTTTGGCATGAAAAATTTGTGGTAAGGAAGAATGCAAAAACTCCGCAGGTGGAAATGCTACTCACTGAGGCCAGACTGTTTGATCATTAGAACACGTCTGTTTCTTCCTATCCAAGTAGTCATCCAATTGGGATCCCCTGAGACAACTTTGTAGCCTGCCGCTGAATACAATTTGCATGCAGCCGAATCATCTTCATAAGCCCGTAGTGCGAGGTAGTCAAAACCCCAGTGAAGAGAGAGTAGATCACAGGCTTTGAGTAATATTGTTGCTACTTTTTGCCTCCTATCATGCATATTCTCGAATCATAAAATAAAATTAAAATCATTGTTACACAAGGGAGAAGTACAAGTGCAAAGTAGAAATGCAGGCAAGGATGTAAACAAGCTGAGATTGAGCTTTGGTTGAACACTAATCCAGCCTAGGTGAGCTGATAGACTTTACCAAGCTCAAGTGCTCATTCTTTATTAGAAATCAAGCCAAGCTTAGAGATGCTCTGCATGACATGGCATAATAAGCTAAATCTCAACTCAAGCTCATATATCTTATAGCATATACTTACAATATACATATGTATATATTTGGCAATTTTCATCTAAGAAACACCCCTCACGTTTCCTATGAGGAAAAAATCTCAGCCCCCTGTGGGACCTATGTGGATGCATGCCATTCATGATTTTTTATTTTTGTCACCACATTGCCGATGCCAAATCTCGATCCCATGACCTAATGGGGTAAACCATTGGTTCAAACCATAAAGGCAAGATAGAGATTGGCACCATTCATGCTTCACACTTGCAACAACATTTTGTGCAGAACACTTTGGGACCCTTCATTCGGGGAGAGTGCCTGAATGGGAAGGCCTGAATGGTACGGATGCTTTTGATTTCAGGATGGACCCCACATGTCAAATCAGGTCATTACGATGCCACTATGGTTTTATTATCAGGAAAATGCTTGTCTCTCATGTTGCTGTACCATGTTATGTTTAAAAAATGTCAAAAATAAAACTAAGTAATATGTATCAAACTTATTTTTGGTATATATCCCATCAATATTTCTTAAACAATAAAAATAGATTTCAATAAAGAAGTGCACGTATTACGTAATACATGTATATACCAAGATGTGGCAAGCTTGAGCTTGAGCTAAGGCCCTTAAGAAGTCAAGCTTGAGTAGATTTGAGCCTAGAAGGCCTAGCTTGAGCATTGCGCATAAAACAATCAAGTCAAGAGCGCAATAGAGCTGAGCTGAGTAGCTTGTGAGCAAGCCCAGTTTGTTTATACCTTTTCAAGTAGGGACAACAAATAATCAAATGGAAAAGCAGAATTTCTCCCATGATTAAAATGTACTTCCACCTGGTTGTAAACAGTTCTAGGAAAACCCCACAAATAGTAGAAACTACCCACACAAACATCCCCCAAATGTGGCTGCCCCTGTTCTCTCTTTGTGCATATGGGTTGTTGAACTTGATGACTGGAAGGACCTCAGATGCTTTTAAATTGTTGCAGATTTTGGCTTCAGTCATTTTACTAATTCTTCTTTAAATCCATTTGTAAAATTTATGAAATTTACATTTCTTTATACAACTTTAAGAGAAACATATTAATTAGTTTGGAAAACACTAAAGAAAAAAGATTACACTAATGGGTATATTCTAATATACAAAACATATATGAAGGGCCAGTAATGAGCTTAGGAACTATGTAGGGTGATGACTAAGTTTTCAATTAGACTAGGATTGAACCAAGGGAAAATTAGAGAAAACCATCACCTTTGCTATCTCCATCCAACTATCTAACAGTATACATGCTCAAAATCATTGACATTAGAAAAAGGGGAAATGGTTTCTGAATATTAGTTATTGGTGTGTGAAATAGTCATGGCTAGAGATCATGGACTCATTTCAAGAGAATCATGAGAAGCAAACAAGTTAAAAAGAATAAATGTACAAGAGAAGAAAATACCATGGTAACACCATTAGTTTCTTCTTACCGTTCCTACTACCTTGGCATCTCTCCCAGGTTGAGGCACTGTTGCAGGATCATTTTTAGGATGGGCTAATTCCATGGATATCTCTGATGGTCTCTTACTTGTAGAAACAAAATCAATAGTTTCCTGCCAATAAAAGCACAGTTTTAGAGCCATCCCATCTACCTACTATTTGAAATAGCCACCAATAAAAAAAAAGCCACCTTCCATCATCTTCTTCCAAGTCCATACCTTCTTAGATGGCTCCAAGTGAAACTCTTCATTTTCCTCTTCTTCTTCTCCTAACTGCCATAGCTTTGTAGATGGCTCCACTTGCATAGGTTGAGAAGGGAAAATATTCAAAGTGGGTCTGATTCCTCCTGAACTTTCTGCATACAAGAATTACTTTGCATTAGTTAAATCTCCTAAAAAGGGTGCATCTGAAACATCTGAAAAAGAAACATGAGAAATAAACAGACACATGAAGAGGAAAAAGCAGGCTATTATTCCACATACATAATCATGACAGAATAACCCGAACTGGACACAACTGAAACAAAGAGTTCATGAATGTGTGGATACTCAAGTTCATGAACCACTGTTACCTCTATTGAAGTTTGTATCAAGTATCAACATTTCACTACTGCACAGTTTAAACACAGATATGCACCCCCATTCTAACATAATACACATATAATTCATTAAAACTGCATCCAAAATGTATCACCACTTTCTCATTTCTGAGTTGAGAAACTGACCTTCATCTCCCCCTAGTTTCTTTTGCGAGGTGGTGGTTTAGTGTAATAACATTCGGGCACTACATGCTCATAATCCCCTTTCACAGGCTCGTCCGACCATGGAGACCCGAAAGTCTTGTGAAGGTTATCAGGAGAATTTAGATTTAATCTCAATGTAGTCAGATCAATTCCCAAGGAAAGAGAAGCCAAATCAGGATCATGATTTCTTATAACACCTAATAAACCCCAACACACTAAAAAGATGCACCAAGAAAACTTATTATTCCAAAAACAACATTCTCATTACAAGATACAAAGGAGACAACAATTCAAAAAGAGACACCACTAAGAAGAATGACTCTGCACCCTGCTAAAAGCTTCAGAACAACACAAAGAAGCTACACCTCAGTTGCATTTGGTTTAACACCACATAGGCAGCCACATAAATTTTTGTGAATAGTATTCTATTAGGAACGAGTGAGAGAAGAAACCATGAGATGAGCACAAGTTGCGCAGTCCATGATTTTCTATTAGAAGGGTGGTTCACAAAATCAGCTCTGTCGTGTACTTCTCAGTTTCCTTCTGTTCTTATCTTAAATATCACACATTTTAGTTCAGTTCAAGAACAGTTCTCATTAAATTCTTCTACTAAAGTATACAGTCACAAAATCAACTGAAGGACACTAAAAAGACTCAATTTTGCATGACATCCATACGCAATTTTACTATTCAACTCATAACAGAAGCTCTATACACATTATACATTTGGTGATATACACAGGCCAGGTCCTAATAATCAATTGGAAATGATAACATAAGTGTGAATTGGTCAAGACCAAAACGATGGTCTAATGTGCAAATGGAAACTCACAAAGAAACAAGGAAATGGTCCAAGCTATAGAACCCCAACCGACCTTGGGCCAAAAAGAGATTCAATCTCAAGTGCAAATGCAAAAAGGAGCTTGAGTACAAGACCTGCCGATTGAGCAACGAAAAGCTTGATTGCAAGATCCACCACCCATTGGGCAGGGACTGTGATCCGACAACATTGAGTGGAAGTGTAAGACCCCGACCCGAGTGATCCCGATTAGTGCTAATTAAGTTGCGTGTTAGTGCTAAGCTTGATTAGTGTTTTTGGTTAAGTTGGGTTTGGAATAGTTTTGATTCTAGTTTTGGGCTTTTGAATGCTTTGGTAGCTTGTGGGGCCCTTTGGGGGTTCCCTTTTCTGCTTTGCTTTTGCTTGGTGGATTTTCCCGATTTGTTTTGTATTGTGTTTTTGGCCCGTTGCATTCATCTTGTGGATTCTTACAACTTTCATGTTGATCCCGTGTTCATTTGAGGCCCCGAAACCCGATTTTCATAGCCCGGAGGGCAAAACAGTCATTGCACACCAAATCTGTACCCAAAACTCATTATTCTCGAAACCCGCGAAACATACACTTTTTAGAAACTAGATATTTCGACGAACATTTCTTCCTTCTTCGTCGAATTCATCCGAGGACCCGAGAGAGATGATTTCAGCCCATTTAGTTCATTAAGTTGTGGGACCCAACCTTCCCTTTGTTAGCAAAGAAGAACTCACCCTCCATTTGCAATTCATTCTCCATTTTCCAGCACAAGAGAAGAGTCTAGGGTTTTCCTTGGTTTTCTCTCCTTCTTCTTGCTTCTCCATCTCAAAGCCTCACCAATCTTGCACCAAACTCAAAATGGAGATCATCTTCTTCTTCCTCATCTTGCAAGCATTCCATTGATACCATTTGTGAAGAGGACCCTCCATCACAAGACCTTCTTTGAGCTCATCATTGCCATTAGAGGACCTTAAAGGTAAGAGATCATCCCCATCTCCTAGATTAGTGTTCCTCTAGTTCTTGTTAAGCTACATTTCCATTTTTGAAAGGTTTCCTAGTCATTATATTGTTTGACCCATGTTAGGGCTTTATTTGGGGATTTTGCATTGTAGCTTGGACCATTTTCTTGGAGGACTTGATAGAGCTTAATATCATTAATTGAAGACTTGAGGCAAGTGAATGTTTGGAGGTTTTTAAGTTTCAAATGATTTGGTGAAACATTGATGGATTTTTATGCTTTCATTGATTGCATTTATTGATTTTTCATGGTTGCAATAAATGATATTTATGCATCTTGATAGCCTCATTTAATGTCTTGGAATCATGTGTTTTAGTCATCTTGATCATAGTTCTATGTGGTTGTTGAAGTGTTGGAAAGAAAGGAACAAAAAGGAGAAAAATCCAAGTCCCGGACCTGCACTGCGCCCAAGACCGATCGATCGGACGTGCAGACCGATTGATCGGTCTGTCAGTAACTGTAAGGGTTTTTGGACCGATCGATCGGGCCCTGTGTAGAAATTTCGGCCGATCGATCGGTCCCTGTTCAGTTTGAGTCCGGTGGATTTTGAGATTTTTATTTTTTTTCCTTAGTGCTAGGTGGGACCTTGGCTACCCTTTTTGGACTAATTGGACTATGGGTGAGATGTCTTGAGCCGACGCTTCTCACGGTTAGTTTGGTGGCATCGAAGTTCAATCCGTTTCAATCTTGAACGGGATGGAATGACGCAATAACTTCTTTATATCCAAATATAAGTCTTTTGCCTTGGTTATCGCGAATTCCATTCCTTTCGATGACTGAATAGGTTGGTCGATGTTTCCGAATTAACGTCATGCCTAGGATGGACCGTCTATAACCTTGATTTTCCTAGTATGAAATCTAGTTATAACCATAAGCTCATTTTAAGTTTTGAAAATCGTAAGAGTGCATAAGGAGCCCGGAATGTCTTCAAACTCAAGGAGTACCAAGTTATATCTATAATCGACATACGGGACCCCTATCCACTCAAATAGATCTTTAAATCATCATCTTTCCCGAATTGGTATAGTTCATCATATTTCTCTATTTCCAAGCATTACTTGACATGAATCGTTTTCCCGAAAGCATGATAGTAGTATTGACTTGTCCAGATATGTATTGCCCGACATGAGATGACAATGTGCCTTGAGCACCCCCGTTTTTCCCGTTTATTTATTGTACTTGATTTACTCATATATGTCTCGATTGGTTTTATCCTATGTGTCGGCATCACTAAGCTTGGATACCTTGTCAGTCTGATCCACTGACTTGGATATCCCTCTCCCATCCCGCCAGCTGCAGTTTGGATCCCGATGCCCGGTTTATCACCGTGGCCCCGTCCCGATACCCGGTTCGCTACCGTGGTCCCGTTCCCGTATTATTATATTGTATATATGTATACGTTGTTTCTCCTCACCTTGTGTGACTGAGATCAACGTCCCGTGATACTGTTGTCACATTAGTGACAGAGGACTTAGCTTTATGTGATTGCCACCTTGTTATTCCCGATTTCCTTGGTTACCTCTTATGTTTCATCTTGTTTACTTGTTTTATAGCAAATGATTTATCTGTTTTATAAGAGTTCTTGCTTAAACAGATTTATATGCTTTTCAAGGTATTTTCCCCTATTATATGTTGTTGTATCCTTGCTTTCTCTTGCCAGACCGTCGTGTCTGATCCTTTGCTTTGGTACTCAGGTCCCGTTGCCGGCTTCTTTGAGGAGGAGCCAGAGGAGGCGGTAGGAGAGCCGCAACCTCTAGTTGAGTGGCGTGCTGACGATGTCATGTAGACATCGGGTTGCTACGAGAGACGCACATTTTGGGAGCTATACTTTAACCATTCTTTTGGGTTATTATTTTGTTCATATTGGCCTTTGTTGGCCTCTCTTTTTGGGGATTGTAACTAAATGATAACTTGTCTAACCTTAACAACTTTTGGGAAACATTGCTATATATCATTGCTCATTTTGATACAGTCTTTCATACTCATGTTATTGTTATGATCTTCATGACTAATGATAGTTGGACTATTTGATTTGCTACACGCTTCCGCACTCAAAAAGAAATGTTCATTGATGTTTGTGATATCCTCACCGCGGACACCTGTGGGAAATTAAATAAAAACGTGTGTGTTGTTGGTTCACGACACACACTTAATGTCCCGATCCCGGATTGGTCCGTCCTTCGGGGATTTCCCGGTCCGGGGTCGCGACAGGAAGGGCTGGCAGTCTACAGATATAATTTTTTTTCTTCATTTTTTTTAAAGATAAGAATTTCTCTAAAAGAATAACAAGCCATCCCGGTCTAAAATCCACAAATAGAATGGATCAACAAAACCCAACAACATAACCGCTGTGTGAATGCCAAGAAATTGCATGAACCATAAACAAAAAGAGAGCATAAAAAATGAGAAAGAAATTAAAAGAAAGTGCCAAGGAACCAAGAACACCCACATAAATGGAAAAACCAAAAAATCATTTTCTTATCATAGCAGTCACACAACAGCACAATGGTTTCCATTTTTTGATATGAAATCATTTTTCACAAATCTCACAGAATGCAAATTTGAACCGCCAAAAGGTAGATTATCATTCTAATCAATCCTACACAAGCAATGGAAACTAAGACTGCATAAAAATCAAGTCTTTAGGTTTCCATTTTCTACGGAAAAGAAAATCACAATAGACGAAACGAAATGCCTCAGAAAACTGGCATCCACAAAGATGCCCTAAGAACTTTCTGTTTCAATCTAAAAAATCTCCATGCTTCCTTTTCATTTGAAAATCGAAAACAACTTCAGCTGTTGCAATATACAACAAGATTTCAATAGAAAATCAAATTGCAACAGATGAATGAAAAGCCTCTTTTATGGGGGTTTTCTTGATGAGAGATGGGAAGAAAGAGGAGATCAGTAGATGAGAAGAATATAAGAAAGGAGAGAGAGAGAGAGAGAGAGAGAGTACCTTCTTCAGATTTTGAGATATGAAGAAGAAGAAATCCTCTGCAAAAAAACCGTCGTTGAGAGAAATGAAAGAGAGAGAGAGAGAGAGAGAAAAGGGGAGGAGTTTGGCATGGGGAGAGGTAAAGGCGTGGAGGTTCATTTCGTCGCGCATTATTGCTCAAAAATGAACTGCGAAGACAGATGGCGCCACCCCCAAATTTTATGCATTCTGCGACGAGATTTAATTAGAAGAACCAAGAAACCCCAACAAATCCAAACAAGCACAAAGAAATCCCAAGATCGGGCCTTTAACAGATCAAAACACCCCAAATCTCATATTGAAACACCATTTCCACAACCGATTTCTACATTTCCTCGAACACATTCAAAGCTCTAGTCATTAAAGACCCAAAAAACCATAGAGAAAAGAGAGCAGAGTACTTACCACAGAGACAGAGAGAGATAGTGATTGAGAAGAAGAGAGACGGGAAGAAATCCCAAGATCAGGCCTTTAACAGATCAAAACACCCCAAATCTCATATTGAAACACCATGGCGAGGTGATGGGCTTCTTGCGTTGGGTGGATGTTGGAGACGACGACTTGCAGTGCGAGGTGGAGGGCTGGTTTTCTGCCTGAGACGTTCTGCGCTGGGACGAGGGATGATGGAGGGTTGACGGAAAGCGTAAGAGGGGTCGTGCAATGGTTGAGGGATGCGATGAGGACGAGATGAGAGGGTTGCTGGACGTGGTGACGAGAGGGATCGTAAGATGGAGATGATGAGAGGGCGCAGAAGGGGTTTGTCGATTGAGAATTACAAAGGAAAATAGATGGGCGCGGAAGGGGTTTAGGACTTTGTAATAAGAATACCGGCGCAAATAGTGCGCCGGCAAAAAAAAATTTGAAAATATATTAAGAAAAGACATTGCCCGGCGTAATTAATGCACCGGAAAAGAAAAATAAAGTCACCATCAGTTGGTGGGGTGACATTTGCAGGCGAACTGCTTAAAGCGCGGGTAAAAAAATGACCTTTGCTGGCAAAACAAATAAAACGTCGGGAAAATATTGACCTCCGCGGGAAAAAGGGACAAATCGCCGGGAAAAATGAAACCTTTGCCGGCGAAAATCTATCATCAGGAAAACCCTATTTTTTCCCGTCGAAAGAAGTTATTTCGCCGGTAAAAGTTATACTTTCCCCGGCGTTTAATGATTGCGCCGGCAAAAAACGCCGGCAAAAGTGCAAATTGTTGTAGTGACGCTATAAAATAATGTCGCTAATAAAACTATTATCTACGATGCATTTAAAGGCACGTTGCAAAAAAACACATTATCTGTGACGCAGCATGTATACTGTCGCAATTAAATATCTTTTTGTGACGTCCTGCCAAATAAATAGTTTTTTTTTTTTTGCTTAAAATTTTTATGACACCATATGATGGAGGTCGCTAATACTAATTACTTGCGACACAAATATATCAGTGTCGCGAATAAGATATTATGTGCGACGCAAAAAGGAAACTGTTGCAAAAAACCTTAACTTTTCTATAACATAGCTCAAACTAAAAATTATTTGTGACACGGCGATTCCGTCGCAAATAGAGACACTTATTTACGACAGATGATTGTGTCGCAAATGACTATCTGGCGTCGCGAATAATTTTACCGCCATTTGGCACCAATGATTTTTTGACGCATTTGTTTGCGACGCACTATATTCATTGCTGAAAGTATCTATTTGCGACGCATGGAGTCTTGTGTCGCAAATACTTAACTTGTTGCGACGGGTCTAATTTTATGTTGCAAAAAATTTATTTTTTGAGACACTTTGGGTTGCGTCACAAATATTTTCGTCGCTGAAAATCCCATTTGTTGTAGTGAGTCTCAGTAAATGGGCCAGCTAAGTTATTTGCTGAGGCAATCTGCTCTACCACTATTTCTCCATCCTGGACGAATTCCCGGATCAAGTGGTACTTTCTCTGAATATGCTTGCCTTTTTTGTGATTTCTGGGCTCTTTGCAGTTAGCTACTGCACCAGTATTGTCGCAGTACATGACAATCGGTTTTTGCACTGCATGAACTACTCCCAATTCCAATAGGAATTTTCTGAGCCATACTGCTTCCTTCGCAGCTTCCGATGCCGCCACATACTCTGCTTCCATGGTAGAATCAGCAGTACAATCTTGCTTGACACTTCTCCATGATATAGCCTGTGAGAACCCGATCCCTGATCTCTTGGTTTAGTGTTGTTCTATTTGTGGATTAGTTCTTTTAGTGGGATTAGTATTTGTTGGGTTGAGTTTGTGAGCTAGAATGGTTTTCTTCTAGTTTTGGGCTTTTGAGTGCTTTGGTAGCTTGTGGGGCCCTTTGGGGGTTCCCTTTTCGGCTTTGCATTTTCTTGTGAGATTTTCCCGATTGGTTTCGTATCGTGTTTTTGGCCCGTTGCATTCATCTTGAGGAATCCTACAACTTTCATGTTGATCTCGTATCCATTTGAGAACCCAAAAACCGATTTCTTGGCCTTGAGGGCAAAACAGTCTTTTCACACCAAATCTGTACCCAAAACTCGATATTCTCGAAACCCGCGAAACATACACTTTTTGGAAACTAGATATTTCGACGATCATTTCTTCCTTCTTCTTCGAATCCATCCGAGGTCCCGAATTAGATGATTTCAGCCACCCAAGTTCTTTAAGTTGTGGGGCCCAAACCTCACTTGTTTACAAGAGGAACCCATCTCCTTCATTGCTCATTCTTCACCATTGTTCCAGCTGAGCCTAGGGTTTGCTCTTGTGTTTCCTCTTCTTCTTCTTGCTTCTCCATCTCAAATCCTCACCAATCTTGCACCAAACTCGAAATGGAGACTGTCTTCTTCTTCCTCAGCTTGCAAGCTTTCCATTGGTGCCATTTGTGAAGAGAACCCTCCATCACAAGACTTTCCTTGAGCTTACCTTGTCCATTAGAGGACCTTCCAAGTAAGTGATTCTTCCCATCTCCTAGATTAGTGTTCCTCTAGCTCTTGAGAAGCTCCACCTTGATTATTGAAAGGTTTCATTGTCATTTCATTGTTTAACCCATTTTAGGGTTGTTTTGGGGGTTTTTGTAGAGATTGTGGATCTTGAGCTTGAGAGGTGATTAGGAGCTTGATTTGCTTGATTTGAGTCAAAGGCAAGTGGATGAATGGATTGTTTTGATTATTAACATGTTTGTGAGAAAAATCTTGTTTCATTAATGGTTTTGGTGATTTTAATAGTTGTCTTTAATATGATTAATATTGATTTCAAGATGTGCTTATTGATGAGTTATTTCTCCCTTGTTAATCTCTTGGAAATGTATGCATCATATTGTCAAGGTTTCAAATGATTTCACATGAATGAGTTTTCTCCACCTTGTGATTAATTGTGAATGGAAAGAATGGAAAGAGAGGAATTTGAAATGAGGAGCTCTTTAGCTCATGTTATTTTCTTGGAAACATGTATTTAAACCATCTTGTTTATGGTTCTTTGTGGTTGATCATGTGTTGGAAGGAAAGGAAACAAAAAGGAAAAAAAAATCAAGTTCCCGGACCTGCACTGCGCCCAGGTCCGATCGATCGGACCTACAGGCCGATCGATCGGCCTGTCTTTTAACAGTAAGGCTTTTTGGGCCGATCGATCGGTCGAAATTTCTGTACCAGAAATGTACAGGGTCGGCCGATCGATCGGAGGACTCAGTTTGAGTCCAGTGAAATTTGATATTTGCTTTTTTTTGGAAACCTTTGGGCTTTCTATGAGTCCTAGAGGTATATACCTTAGCGTTAAGACCAATTGTACCCTAATCTAAGGTCTCTAAGACTAGGGAACTAAAAGGAAAGAATGGTGATGATCTAGGCACTAATTCTCGGTTTTAGGTGGGACCCTGGCTACCCTCTTTAGACTGTTTGGACCATGTGTGAGAATGTCTTGAGCCGACACGCCTCACGGTTGGTTCAGTGGCATCGGAGTTAATCCATTTCAATCTTGAACGGGATGGAACGACGTGATATCTTCTTGATATCTAAACACGAGCCTTTCCTTGGTCATCGCGAATTCTATTCCTTTCGGTGACTGAATAGGTTGCTCGATGTTTCCGGATTAATGCCATGCCTAGGATGGACCGTGTATAATCTTGATTCTTGCTATTGTAACATCTACTAGTACCCATAAGCTCATGTTAAGATTTTGAAAGTAGTAAAAGTGCATAAGGAGCCCGGAATGTCTTCAAACTCAAGGAGTACCAAGTAATTGTTATAATCGACATACGGGACCCCTATTCACTTAAATAGATCTTGAAACCGATATTTTTACCCGAAATTGTTATAGTTCATTGTTTCACCTCTTTTCCCGAGATTTGCATTACATGACTTGTTTTCCCGAAAGCATTGGAGTTACTCTAGTAACAATCACTTGTAATGAAGTGCATTGCATCACATGATATGACAGTGTGCCCTTGAGCACCCCGTTTTACCCGTTTAATTATTGTACTTGATTTACTTGTTTCCCCGAAAGCATTGAAGTTACACAAGTAACAATTATTTGACCCGAAATGTATTGCCCGATATGAAGTGACAGTGCGCCCTTGAGCACCCCCGTTTTACCCGTTTATTTACTGTACTTGATTTACTTGCATATGTCTCGATTGGTTTTGACCTATGAGTCGGCATCACTAAGCTTGGATACCTTGTCGGTTTGATCCACCGACTTGGAAATCCCTCTCCCGTCCCGCCAGCTGCAGTTTGGATCCCGATACCCGGTTATTGCCGTGGTCCCGTCCCGATACCCGGTTCGCTACCGTGGTCCCGTTCCCGTTCCCGTTCCCGTATATTTATTATTGTATATATGATTTACGTTGAGTCTCCTCACCTTGTGTGACTGAGACCAACGTCCCGCTCTTGTCACTTCGGTGATAGAGGACTTAGCTTCTTGTGATTGCCATCTTGCCAGTTCCCGATTCCTTGGACACCCGACATGGTTTATATTGCTTACTTGTTTTCAGATAAATGATTCATTGCTTTTATGGAAGTTGTTATTTAGATAAGTGTTAATGCTCTCTATTGTAAATTCAGTCACTATTATATTGTTTTATGTCCTTTGCACACGTACATGTTTTACATGAATGCCGGTTGGGTGAATACCCGTGCTTTTACATATGGTTCTAACGATCGATGGTTTTGCTAGAGTTATATGATTTCACATGTTTTAAAATGAATACCCGAGTTATTAAATGTCCATGCTTTGGAATGTGTTTTAAATGACACTCGTTTTGTTAGATCCCGATGTTTATACATGTTTTAAGTGAATACCCGATTTGTTAAATATCCCTGTTTTGAAATATGTTTTAGATGACACTTGTTTTGCCAGATTCCTATGTTTATACCTATTCTTACATGATACCCGATTTGTTTAAATATCCATACTTTGGAATAGGTTTAAATGAACATTAGTCTTGTTAGATTTCCTTGGTTACACCTGTTTTAAATGAACACCCGGTTTGCTAAATATCCGTATTTTTACATATGTTTCAAATGGACTTTGGTTTTGCTAGACTGCTATGAATACTTGATTTGTTGTATACTTGTGTTTTACTTAAGTTTCAAATGAACGTTTGTTTTGTCAAACCACTATATTTATACATGTATTAGACGAATACCCGATTGTCAAATATCTATGTTTATAGATGATGTAAATGAACACGTGTTTTATTAGATATTCATGTTTTACCCGTGCTTGAAATGAATACAGGTTTTTCCCCGAGATTCCCGACTTTGCACCCGTTTAATTATATGCAGCATTTGATCGATTAGTATGATTTATTATATGTTTTATTCTTTAGTATATTTGAGATCTTTTCATCCACCTGCCAGACCGTCGTGTCTGACCCACTACTTTTGGTACTCAAGTTCAGATTTCTTCGCCCCGAGTTGAGTGTTTTTGGTTGGCTGTGGAGCCATGCCTTGCAGGTTGTTTGTCGGCTATGTCATGTAGACATTGAGCTTGACATCGGAGCTACGTCACATTTGGGTAGTAGTTTATAGCTTATTGTTGTATGGCTTTTATTAGCCTTTTTCTGGGGATTCTTAATTAATGTACATTGATAATTGTAACTTGAACATATTTGGGAATGTAATATCCTGTTACTGTCAGCTCTGTATTTTATTGTGATGGTTTACTCCAGTCTGAGATGATTCTTGATATACTAGCTATGTGCTAAAGGTTGAGTGCGACGCGGAATCCGATGGCCACGGACTTCGGGTCGCAACGCCACAAATGCTTCCGCAAAATATTCAGAATGTGTTGTCTTCACACACGCGGATCCTGGGAGAAGTAAAATACATTTATGCTTAATCCCATCTCCCGCCCCCGAGGTTTCGGTTCGGGGGCGTGACATAGCCCCTCTTAATAGAGTAAAGACGTATCCCGAGGTAGACTTTCTGCCATCTACATCCGACTGGAAATCAGAGTCTATATACGCCAGTGGCGTTAGATCATCTGCTCGGTAGGTTAGCATATAATCTTTCGTTCTCCGAAGATACTTGAATATATGCTTAACAGCTGTCCAGTGCATAGGTCCAGGGTTTGATTGGTATCTACTAACCATGCCAACGACAAAGCAGATATCTGGTCTAGTACACAACATTGCATACATGAGGCTTCCAACAGTTGATGCATATGGTACTCTCCTCATGCTGTCTATCTCCTAAGGTGTTTTCGGACATTGATTCCGAGATAGTGGTACTCGATGTCTAGAAGGTAGCAAGCCCTTCTTGGAGTCATGCATGTTATACTTGACCAATATCTTCTCAATATACGAAGATTGGGATAAGGCTAACATCTTGTTCTTGCGATCTCGCAAAAGCTTGATCCCTAAGACATAGCTCGCCTCACCCAAATCCTTCATCTGAAATTGAGATGATAACCAAACCTTAGCAGACGACAAGATGCCAACATCATTTCCAATGAGTAGTATGTCATCCACATATAGGACTAAAAATGCAACTTCGTTTCCACTCCCTTTCTTATACACACATGGTTCATCAATGTTTTGATCAAAGCCAAAGTGTCACGCCCCCGAAACAGAAACCTCGGGGGCGGGAATTGGGATTAAGGATAAATGTATTTTTCTCCCAAGATCCGCGTGTGTGAAGACAACACATTCTGAATATTTTGCGGAAGCATTTGTGGCGTTGCGACCCGAAGTCCGTGGCCATCGGATTCCGTGTCGCACTCAACCTTTAGCCCATAGCTATTATCTCAAGAATCATACCAGACTGGAGTAACCATCACAATAATTTACAGAGCTGACAGTAACAGGATATTACATTCCCAAATATATTCAAGTTACAATTATCAATGTACATTAATTAAGAATCCCAAGAAAAGGCTAACAAAAGCCATACAACAATAAGCTATAAACTACTACCCAAATGTGACGTAGCTCCGATGTCAAGCTCAATGTCTACATGACATAGCCGACAAACTAACCTGCAAAGCATGGCTCTACAGCCAACAAAAGCACTCGACTCGGGGCAAAGAAATCTGAACCTGAGTACCAAAAGTAGTGGGTCAGACACGACGGTCTGGCAGGTGGATGAAAAGATCACAAATATACTAAAGAATAAAACATATAATAAATCATGCTAATCGATCAAGTGCTGCATATAATTAAACGGGTGCAAGGTCGGGAATCTCGGGGAAAACCTGTATTCATTTCAAGCATGGTAAAACACGAATATCTAATAAAACAAGTGTTCGTCTAAAACATGTATAAATGTAGTGGTATGGCAAAACAACGTTCATTTGAAACCTAAGCAAAACATAAGTATACAATAAACCAGGTATTCATAGCAGTCTAGCAAAACCAATGTCCATTTGAAACCTATGTAGAAATACGGATATTTAATAAATCGGTTATCATGTAAAATAGGTATAAACATAGGAATCTGGCAAAACAAGTGTCATTTGAAACCTATTTCAAAGCATGGGTATTTAACAATTCGGGTATTCATTTAAAAACAGGTATAAACGTAGGGATCTTGCAAACAAATGTCATCTGAAACATATTTCAAAGCATGGATATTTAGAAATCGGGTAATCATTTAAAGCATGTATAAACATGGGAATCTCACAAGTCAAATGTCATTTAAAACAAAGCACGGATATTTAACAATTCGGGTATTCCTTTAAAACATGTGAAATCATATAAATCTAGCAAAATCATTTATCGTTTGAAACATATGTAAAAGCACGGGTATTCGCCCAACCGGCATTCCTGTAAAACATGTACGTGTGCAAAGGACATAAAACAATATAATAGTGACTGGATTTACAATAGAGAGCATTAACACTTATCTAAATAACAACTTTCATAAAAGCAAGGAATCATTTAACTGAAAACAAGTAAGCAATATAAACCATGTCGGGTGTCCAAGGAATCGAGAACTGGCAAGATGGCAATCACAAGAAGCTAAGTCCTCTATCACCGAAGTGACAAGAGCGGGACGTTGGTCTCAGTCACACAAGGTGAGGAGACTCAACGTAAATCATATATACAATAATAAATACACGGGAACGGGACCACGGTAGCGAACCGGGTATCGGGACGGGACCACGGCAATAACCGGGTATCGGGATCCAAACTGCAGCTGGCGGGACGGGAGAGGGATCTCCAAGTCAGTGGATCAGACTGACAAGGTATCCAAGCTTAGTGATGCCGACTCATAGGTTAAAACCAATCGAGACATATGCAAGTAATCAAGTACAGTAAATAAACGGGTAAACGGGGGTGCTCAAGGGCACGTAAATAAACGGGTAAACGGGGGTGCTCAAGGGCACACTGTCATATCATATCGGGCAATACATTTCGGAACAAGTAACTGTTACTAATGTAACTTCAATGCTTTCGGGAAAACAAGTCATGTAATGCAAATCTCGGGACAAGAGGTGAAACAATGAACTATGACAATTTCGGGAATAGTATTAATTTCAAGATCTATTTAAGTGAATAGGGGTCCCGTATGTCGATTATAACAATTACTTGGTACTCCTTGAGTTTGAAGACATTCCGGGCTCCTTATGCACTTTTACTATTTTCACAACTTAAAATGAGCTTATGGGTAGTACTAGATTTCATACTAGGAAAAATCAAGGTTATAGACGGTCCATCCTAGGCATGACGTTAATTCGGAAACATCGACCAACCTATTCAGTCATCGAAAGGAATGGAATTCGCGATAACCAAGGCAAAAGACTTATATTTGGATATAAAGGAGTTATCGCGTCATTCCATCCCGTTCAAGATTGAAACGGATTGAACTTCGATGCCCCTAAACTAACCGTGAGAAGCGTCGGCACAAGACAACTCACCCATAGTCCAATTAGTCCAAAAAGGGTAGCCAAGGTCCCACCTAGCTCTAAGGAAAAAAAAATAAAATTCTCAAAATCCACCGGACTCAAACTGAGTCCACCGATCGATCGGACCGAAGGTCCGATCGATCGGCCAAAATTTTCTGAACAGGTACCGATCGATCGGCCGAAATTTCTACACAGGGCCCGATCGATCGGTCCAAAAACCCTTACAGTTACTGACAGACCGATCGATCGGTCCTGGGCGCAGTGCAGGTCCGGGACTTGGATTTTCTTCATTTTTCTTTCCTTTCCTTCCAACATATAATCAATCACATAAAACTATAAACAAGGGGACTTAATCACAAGTTTCCAAGACATTAAAATGAGCTAAAGAGCTCCTCATTCCAAGTTCCTCCATTTCCATCCTTTCCATCTATTCCATCCACAATAAAACTCAAAGTGGAGAAAACTCATTCATGTGAAACCATTTGAAATTCTTGACAATAGGATGCATGCACTTTCAAGAGCTTAACAAGAAAGAATAACTCATCAATAAGCACATCTCATAATCAATATTTATCATATCAAAAACAACTATTAAAATTACCAAGACCATCAATGAAATCAAGATTTTCACCAAAACATGTTAATAATCAAAACGATCCAATCAACCACTTGCCTTTGACTCTAATCAAGCAAATCAAGCTCCTAATCACCTCTCAAGCTCAAGATCCACAATCTCTACAAAAACCCCCAAAACAACCCTAAAATGGGTTAAACAATGAAATGACAATGAAACCTTTCAATAATCAAGGTGGAGCTTCTCTAAGGCTAGTAGATTACAATTCTAGAAGATGGGAAGAATCACTTACTTGGATGACCTTCAAATGAGAAGAACAAGCTCAAGAGAAGTCTTGTGATGGAGGGTTCTCTTCACAAATGGTACCAATGGAAAGCTTGCAAGATGAGGAAGAAGAAGACGGTCTCCATTTCGAGTTTGGTGAACTATTGGTGTGGCTTGGAGATGAAGAAGCAAGAAGAAGAAGAGAGCACAAGGAACCCTAGGCTCAATAGTTGCTGATTTGTGCTGGAAATGAAGATGGGGAAGAAGGGAGGTGGGTTCTCTTATAGCAAGTGAGAAGGGGTCCCACAACTTAAAGAACTTGGGTGGCTGAAATCATCTAATTCGGGACCTCGGATGGATTCGACGAAGAAGGAAGAAATGATCGTCGAAATACCTAGTTTCCAAAAAGTATATGTTTCACGGATTTTGAGAATATCGAGTTTTGGGTACAGATTTGGTGTGAAAAGACTGTTTTGCCCTCAAGGCCAAGAAATCGGGTTTTGGGTTCTCAAATGGATACGAGATCAACATGAAAGTTGTAGGATTCCTCAAGATGAATGCAACGGGCCAAAAACACGATGCGAAACAAATCGGGAAAATCTCACAAGAAAAGCAAAGCCAAAAAGGGAACCCCCAAAGGGCCCCACAAGCTACCAAAGCACTCAAAATCCCAAAACTAGAAGAAAAACCATTCTAGCTCACAAAATCAACCCAACAACTACTAATCCCACTAAAAGAACTAATCCACAAATAAAACGACACTAATCCAAGAGATTAGGGATCGGGTTCTCACACAAAGGATTTGACTGCCTGATTAAACTTGATGTTCCATGCCCTAGATGCTTGCTTAAGTCCATAAATGGACTTTTTAAGTTTACAGACCATGTTCTCTTGGCCACCAGCAATGAATCCCTCTAGTTGCATCATATAGATGCATTCATCAAGACTTCCATTTAGAAAAGCTGTCTTGACATCCATCTGCCATATCTCGTAGTCATAATGACATGCGATGGCTAAGAGAATTCTAATGGATTTAAGCATAGCCACTGGTGAAAAGGTTTCCTCATAATCGATACCCTCTTTCTGAGTATATCCTTTCGCCACCAGTCTTGCTTTGAAGGTTTCAACCTTCCCATCCACTCCTCTCTTTCTCTTGTAGATCCACTTGCACCCTATGGGTTTGATCCCTTCAGGTGCATCCACAAGTTCCCAGACTTGATTGGAATACAGAGAATCGAATTCAGATTTCATCGCTTACTGCCACATGTCAGCATCTATATCCGTTATTGCTTCATCGTAACTAGTAGGATCCTCAACCAGATCCTCGGAGTCTGTCATAAAAGACACTCCTAGGTATCTATCTGGTGGTCTAGAAATTCTCCCACTACGACGAGGCTCCGGAGTGTTAAAAGGAATGTCTTGATTATCTACAGTCTCAGGATTTGGCACAGATGTTGCAGGAGTTTCTAAAAGAATCTCCTCAAGTGTTTCTTTATAACCAAGCTCTTGGTGCATCATGCAATCATCCTCCAAGTATCTAGCATGAGTGCTGATAAGCACCTTTTGCTCCTTTGGATGATAAAAGATGCCTCCTCTCGTTCCCTTAGGATACCCAATGAAGTAGCACATTTCCGATCTGGGTTCTAGCTTGGTAGCTTTATCATTCAGTACATAGGCTGGACAACCCCAAATGTGGATATGTCTTAAACTGGGTTTTCGACCTGTCCACATTTCTTGAGGTGTCCTAGGTACTGATTTAGAAGGTACCGGATTCAAAATGTTTGCTGCTGCTTCTAGGGCATATCCCCAAAAAGATATGGGTAGGGTTGCATGACTCATCATGGACCTTACCATATCAAGAAGGGTACGGTTTCTTCTCTCTGCTACACCATTTTGCTGGGGTGTACCCGGTGCAGACAACTGAGACACAATCCCATGTTGTGTTAGGTACTCCTTGAGCTCACCCCGGAGGTACTCGCCACCTCGATCAGATCGAAGAGCTTTGATATGTTTCCCTAGTTGTAACTCCGCCTCAGCCTTGAATTGTTTGAACTTATCAAACGCTTCAGACTTGCGTCGCATTAGGTACACATATCCATACCTAGAGTAATCATCAGTGAAGGTGATGAAATACTCAAAACCTCATCGAGCTAGTTTGTTCATAGGACCACACACATCAGTGTGAACCAATTCTAACAACTCCTTTGACCTCAGTCCCTTTCCAGAGAATGACCTTTTGGTCATCTTTCCCATGAGACAAGATTCACACTGAGGTAAAGGTTCGAGATCTAATGAGCTCAAAAGCCCATCCTCTACCAACCTCTGAATCCGTTTTAGGTTAATATGACCCAAACGTAAGTGCCAAAGATAAGTGTCATTGGTCGAAGAAACCTTCCTCTTAAGGGAAGATGAGCTTTCTAGTTGTACATTATGCAGTGTGGGAGCAATAGGATATATATAAAATAAGTTGTCATGCATTCTACCGGAACATATAATATTTCCATTTCTACTGATATCAACACCGGAATGGAAAGAAACTGAATAATGAAATTCAATAAGTCTCGAATCTGAAATTAAATTCTTCCTTATGTCCGGAACATAGATAACATTATTTAAAACTAATATCCTGTCATGCGGAAAATGTAAAGTAACAGCTCCCACTGCAACAGCCCAAATCTTTGCTCCATTCCCAACTCTAAGGTCAAACTCCCCTTTCTCAAGCTTTTTCATTATCTGAAACCCCTGCAATGAATTACATATATGATTAGTGGCTCCAGAGTCTACTCTCCATGAATAAGTAGAATCAACCACATGACAGGTTTCAATGTAGTAGGAAAGAGATATACCTTTCTTATCTGAGCCTAGGAGCTTGGGACAATCTTTCTTCCAGTGACCTTTAAGGCCGCACTTGAAGCATTTCCCTTTGGGCTTTTCACCTGTACCTTTGTCCTTCTTCCCAGCATTGCCCTTTTTCTGTCCTTTTCCCTTACCCTGCTTCTTCTTGAACTTTTTCCCTTTCGGGTTCAGTTTAGAGGAAGACTGGGAAAAGTTGACTTGGCCTTTAGGCTTCATGATGGCCTCTGCCGCCTGGAGTTCTTTCATTAACTCAGAGAGAGTCATGTCCATCTTGCTCATGTTGAAGTTGAGCTTGAACTGGTTAAAAGACTCCGGCAGAGTTTCGAGAATCATATCGGTCTGACTCCCTGCATCAATCTCAGCCCCTAGGATCTCAGCTTCATTGAAACAATCCATCATTTTGAGCATGTGCTCTCTGACAGGTGTTCCCTCAGCCATCCTAGTATTCATGATTGTCCTTAAAGCAGCTTGCCTAGCTGGCCTGCTTTTGTCTGCGAACATCTCAGACAAGGACAACATGATATCAGAAGCTGTGTCCATTTGCTCATGCCGTGTTTGCAACACGTTGGACATGGAAGCAAGCATGTAGCATTTGGCCATGCTATTCGCCTTTTTCCATTTCCTTTCAGCCTCTTGCTGGTCATCTGTAGAATAATCATCAATCGTAGGACAGGGTTCCAACAAAACATACTTGTACTCCTCAGCGGTGAGTACTATGTTAAGGTTTCTTTTCCAGTCTACGTAATTTGGGCCAGTCAATTTGTTCTCACGCAGAATACTCATCAACGGGCTAAAAGAATCCTTCCCCATCTCTCTGGATATATAACAGGTTATAATTAGACAGGCAGTATATATGTAACATGTATATGGTGCTTGTAATAAAAGGAAAAAACATGCACAAGACTTTTTACATTATTTAACCCTAATTATAATGTATCAGTGTCTCAACCTCCTCATAGACCCTCCATCGAAGGGATGGCCGAATCTATAGTCTCGTTGAGTAAAGCCTCGCTTATTTGGATTATCACTATCTGGATTTAGCATATCCAGCGACAGTCCAATCACTGATTGGTTTGGCCTCATATGACAAATAACACTAACTCCTAGGGAGAGGTTATTACCGTCTTATGTCAAGTGTATTACCATCTCTTATGAACGTTCCCAGAATGTCTATGACTCAAGTCCTCAGAAGGGAAGTGACTTTAACCCAATCTTGAAGTGAACTTTAGTAAAGAGCTCCACCGAAGGGATGGCCGCTCCCACCAACACTTCATTGACATTCTATAGAAGTGATCTTTAGTAAAGAATTGCACCGAAGGGATGGCCGCTCCCACTAACACCTCATTACGAATATTCACTTTAGTTCACCCACTAACCTATCGAAGCGATCTTTAGTAAAGAACTCCACCGAAGGGGTGGCCGCTCCCACTAATACTCCATTGAGATAGCATGAACCGAAAATGGAAAGCCGTGGGGTTTTTCCAAACCCCTCTCCCACTTGATTATTTAACACTAGGGTATTGAAAAAACTCTTTTGACCTTTACATTGGTTACTCAAAAAATCTTTTTAAATCTAGCAAACTTAGTTAATTAAATTCATGACTCAATGACTTAAGTCATCTTGAACATAAATAACTTTTGCTTTAAAATATTTGAGCAAATCACTTTAAAGGGTCAAATTTTCTAACTTGGGACCAGTGGGTTATGGGCCCACTAAGGTAGCAACATATTAGATTTTAGTTTGGCCTCTTTTGGAAACTTAGGGTACCAAGATAAACTAAACCCTATCCAATTTTTAAACCATAGACAAATAGAAGGTGTTGGTCTAAGATCCGTTTAAAAAGAATTTGCCAAACTAAAAACAATCCAATATAGAAAGATGCCAATTTTAAGAACCTAGTGGTGCCCATGTTACTAGGTGATAAACATAGCAATAATAGCAATTATATAAAGCAATAAATATAATGCAATCCTTGATGGCTCCCTGCTCTTCGGACTTCAAATCCTTATCCAACTAGGAATCCTTATCCAACTAGGAATCCTAATCCAACTAGGATACTTGGTTAAGAGTCCTTTTTGCACTAGGACACCTTCGTTGCCTCCACCACCATGGAATCCTCTTCTACTTGCAACCATGCAATCTTTGAAGCTTTCTTCTCCTCGCTTGTTACAATAAATTAATTTTATACACGCACACCCATGAAAAACAAAACCAAAATTACATTGGAGATACCTATGCTTTTCAAGAAAGCTTACATCAAGACTAGTTGAAATAAAAAACAAGGAAAAAATTACAACCTCCTATGATTGCTAAACGCGCAATCGTACACTTTCCAACTAATTAAAAAACATCCAAATCCGCTCACATACATGCGAACCATCAAGGATGCAATTATATGGCTGCAACAAAAAAAAATAGTGCATTCAAAGTGCGGGGTACAACACTATACAACATTCTGAAATTATTCCAGCAGTCTGGAAAAAATTCCTGCACTCCTAACATGCAGTAAACTGTGTTCTGGAAAAATTCCAGCAACCTGGAAAAATTCATGCACTCCTAACATGCAGTAAACTGTGTCTAGAAGGGTGCCATCATGCCCTTAACTAAGTTAGTATTAATATTAACACATCATGGGGTCATGATTTCACATGGAGAGGCTCTGATACCACTGAAAGTTCATGCTATAGAGATCTGAACTTGGACGTCCATGGCTGATATGGTTTTTCTTGTTTTTAAAACAAAACCAAATCTGATTATTCAGCCATGAAACATGCATAAAAACTCCATGAAATCATGATCAACATGTGTATAAAGCAAGGAGATGATAGAGGACTAATACCTTGATGATATGAATGCCTCAAATCTCTGAAAAGAAAGCTACAAAGGTCTGATCTCAGCCTGCATTCAACAATGTAAGTTGCAGGAATTTCTACAGCAGATTTCTCCTTTGATCTTCTCTTCTATTCCATAACCCAATCTGATTGGCTCTGATTGTGGGATCAAAATATGGATTCCAAGAAGGGTTTTCTGAACTACACTTTGTGGAAAAAGTCCAGGACCTGATCTCCTCTCTCCAATGGAGAAGAAGAAGAAGGCTGCTGGGCGTGAGTTTCTCTTTTATCTCATGGGCGGCCAATGGAGCACCAAATTGATCCACGCCCAGGGTAGTGAGGGTTATATTTATAAAGATCTCATTCCTTTAAGAGTCCTCTCTCTAATAGGAATAACAATCCCATAAAATAAGCAACCAGCCACCTTAGTTGTGCAACACTTTCTAATTAAAGATACTAAAAATTAGCAAACTTTAATTATAGGAATTCTTACCCAAAGAGGAGTTCTTCCTTCCAAGTAAAGATACCTAGTTAAACTTGGAAACCTCACACAAGGGGCTCCCCTTATGGCTGGCCCACCGGATAGATAAACACACCATGGCCCACGAGTTAATAATTTAGCTAGAGTTAAATTCATGTATGCCATCAAAAGCCTATTTGAATTTAAACTCAAAATTATTCTTCCACACAATTAATTCAACCACATATCATTTAATTAAATTAGGAAACCATGCCAATATAGGAAGATGGCTAGAAGAGGGACCAAAAGACATATTTGCCCTTGGCTCCCAAAATGACCAAAATGTCCATGCTAACCCCATAGCAACATTAAGATCATTTTAACCCTAACTCATTCCACTAAAGAGTTATGGTTGCACTCCAGGGACAAATATTAAATTGCAAATTAAGCTCATCATAAACTGACGATTGTCTTTGACCTACCAAGTACAATGACCACAATGCCCCTCTATGTAACATCCATAATCAATTAGGTTAACCGATGTACTATCTACCTTCTTGATTACATCTCATCCTTAGAACTTCATACCCTTGACCTAATCATCATCCGGATATCATTCTCTTGATACAGGGAGCGACCCACAAGTTCAATATCCATATGGAACATCCATATACTAAGATCTTAGATTCTGATGATTAATCGGATAATTCTAAGGGGACGATCATTCCATCACACGATGGCATAGATTCCATATTGCATTTGCACGTCCTAACTAATCAAGCCCGAGTACCCAAACCACAAAGCTGTTGACCCATGAACATGATCTCACCCATAGTGAATTAAAGTACAAGAAGTCGACTTCGTCAGTTCATCCACAAATGCTCAAGATTAAGAGCACTGGTCACTCAGTAGCAAGAGGTGACTTGATCTCTCTCTATGATAGTACTATTTTAGAGATCACACCTACAAGTGGTCCTGTTCAATGCATGACACATGCACTAATGAGATAAATCCGGAAAGGCCTCCGTGACTAAGGTAAGTCACCTTGAATACAGGAGAGTATCTCATTATAACTTATACCAAGATGAAGTGCCCAACTCCATCTCTCAGTTATGAACAAGTTTATTGTTTCAAGTGTCCATGACTCAGACCTTACTGTGTGTAGCCACTACACACCTAAGTCATTTACTAGAAAACAATGGGCCTTACACAACCATACATATACACAAGTAATAAGAGAAAGATGTCATTCTATTAAATAACCAATAAATATCCAGTAACAGAGATGTGAGTGCAGTCAGTAGGCTTTAGGGCATACACCAATCCCAACAATCTTCCACTTGCACTAAAGATCACTACGACCTAACCTAACTCCCATAGACTCAACATGTGAAGTAAACACTTTCTCAGTAAGAGTCTTAGTAAATGGGTCAGCTAAGTTATTTGCTGAGGCAATCTGGTCTACCACTATTTCTCCATCCTGGATGAATTCCCGGATCAAGTGGTACTTTCTCTGAATATGCTTGCCTTTTTTGTGATTTCTGGGCTCTTTGCAGTTAGCTACTGCACCAGTATTGTCGCAGTACATGACAATCGGTTTTTGCACTGCATGAACTACTCCCAATTCCAATAGGAATTTTCTGAGCCATACTGCTTCCTTCGCAGCTTCCGATGCCGCCACATACTCTGCTTCCATGGTAGAATCAGCAGTACAATCTTGCTTGACACTTCTCCATGATATAGCCCCTCCTGATAGAGTAAAGACGTATCCCGAGGTAGACTTTCTGCCATCTACATCCGACTGGAAATCAGAGTCTATATATGCCAGTGGCGTTAGATCATCTGCTCGGTAGGTTAGCATATAATCTTTCGTTCTCCGAAGATAATTGAATATATGCTTAACAGCTGTCCAGTGCATAGGTCCAGGGTTTGATTGGTATCTACTAACCATGCCAACGACAAAGCAGATATCTGGTCTAGTACACAACATTGCATACATGAGGCTTCCAACAGCTGATGCATATGGTACTCTCCTCATGCTGCCTATCTCCTAAGGTGTTTTCAGACATTGATTCCGAGATAGTGGTACTCGATGTCTAGAAGGTAGCAAGCCCTTCTTGGAGTCATGCATGTTATACTTGACCGATATCTTCTCAAAATACGAAGATTGGGATAAGGCTAACATCTTGTTCTTGCGATCTCGCAAAAGCTTGATCCCTAAGACATAGCTCGCCTCACCCAAATCCGTCATCTGAAATTGAGATGATAACCAAACCTTAGCAGACGACAAGATGCCAACATCATTTCCAATGAGTAGTATGTCATCCACATATAGGACTAAAAATGCAACTTCGTTTCCACTCCCTTTCTTATACACACATGGTTCATCAATGTTTTGATCAAAGCCAAAGGATTTGACTGCCTGATTAAACTTGATGTTCCATGCCCTAGATGCTTGCTTAAGTCCATAAATGGACTTTTTAAGTTTACAGACCATGTTCTCTTGGCCACCAGCAATCAATCCCTCTAGTTGCATCATATAGATGCATTCGTCAAGACTTCCATTTAGAAAAGCTGTCTTGACATCCATCTGCCATATCTCGTAGTCGTAATGACATGCGATGGCTAAGAGAATTTTAATGGATTTAAGCATAGCCCCTGGTGAAAAGGTTTCCTCATAATCGATACCCTCTTTCTGAGTATATCCTTTCGCCACCAGTCTTGCTTTGAAGGTTTCAACCTTCCCATCCACTCCTCTTTTTCTCTTGTAGATCCACTTGCACCCTATAGGTTTGATCCCTTCAGGTGCATCCACAAGTTCCCAGACTTGATTGGAATACAGAGAATCCAATTCAGTTTTCATCGCTTGCTGCCACATGTCAGCATCTATATCCGTTACTGCTTCATCGTAACTAGTAGGATCCTCAACCAGATCCTTGGAGTCTGTCATAAAAGACACTCCTAGGTATCTATCTGGTGGTCTAGAAATTCTCCCACTACGACGAGGCTCCGGAGTGTTAAAAGGAATGTCTTGATTATCTACAGTCTCAGGATCTGGCACAGATGTTGCAGGAGTTTCTAAAAGAATCTCCTCAAGTGTTTCTTTACAACCAAGCTCTTGGTGCATCATGCAATCATCCTCCAAGTATCTAGCATGAGTGCTGATAAGCACCTTTTGCTCCTTTGGATGATAAAAGATGCCTCCTCTCGTTCCCTTAGGATACCCAATGAAGTAGCACATTTCCGATCTGGGTTCTAGCTTGGTAGCTTTATCATTCAGTACATTGGCTGGACAACCCCAAATGTGGATATGTCTTAAACTGGGTTTTCGACCTGTCCACATTTCTTGAGGTGTCCTAGGTACTGATTTAGAAGGTACCAGATTCAAAATGTATGATGCTGCTTCTAGGGCATATCCCCAAAAAGATATGGGTAGGGTTGCATGACTCATCATGGACCTTACCATATAAAGAAGGGTACGGTTTCTTCTCTCTGCTACACCATTTTGCTGGGGTGTACCCGGTGCAGACAACTGAGACACAATCCCATGTTGTGTGAGGTACTCCTTGAACTCACCCAGGAGGTACTCGCCACCTCGATCAGATCGAAGAGCTTTGATATGTTTCCCTAGTTGTAACTCCGCCTCAGCCTTGAATTATTTGAACTTATCAAATGCTTCAGACTTGTGTCGCATTAGGTACACATATCCATACCTAGAGTAATCATCAGTGAAGGTGATGAAATACTCATAACCTCCTTGAGCTAGTTTGTTCATAGGACCACACACATCAGTGTGAACCAATTCTAACAACTCCTTTGACCTCAGTCCCTTTCCAGAGAATGACCTTTTGGTCATCTTTCCGATGAGACAAGATTCACACTGAGGTAAAGGTTCGAGATCTAATGAGCTCAAAAGCCCATCCTCTACCAACCTCTAAATCCGTTTTAGGTTAATATGACCCAAACGTAAGTGCCAAAGATAAGTGTCATTGGTCGAAGAAACCTTCCTCTTAAGGGAAGATGAGCTTTCTAGTTGTACATTATGCAGTGTGGGAGCAATAGGATATATATAAAATAAGTTGTCATGCATTCTACCGGAACATATAATATTTCCATTTCTACTGATGTCAACACCAGAATGGAAAGAAACTAAATAATGAAATTCAATAAGTCTGGAATCTGAAATTAAATTCTTCCTTATGTCCGGAACATAGATAACATTATTTAAAACTAATATCCTATCATGCGGAAAATGTAAAGTAACAGCTCCCACTGCAACAGCCCAAATCTTTGCTCCATTCCCAACTCTAAGGTCAAACTCCCCTTTCTCAAGCTTTTTCATTATCTGAAACCCCTGCAATGAATTGCAGATATGATTAGTGGCTCCAGAGTCTACTATCCATGAATCAGTAGAATCAACCACATGACAGGTTTCAATGTAGTAGAAAAGAGATATACTTTTCTTATCTGAGCCTATGAGGTTGGGACAATCTTTCTTCCAGTGACCTTTGAGGCCGCACTTGAAGCATTTCCCTTTGGGCTTTTCACCTGTACCTTTGTCCTTCTTCCCAGCATTGCCCTTTTTCTGTCCTTTTCCCTTACCCTCCTTCTTCTTGAACTTTTTCCCTTTCGGGTTCAGTTTAGAGGAAGACTGGGAAAAGTGAACTTGGCCTTTAGGCTTCATGATGGCCTCTGCCGCCTGGAGTTCTTTCATTAACTCAGAGAGAGTCATGTCCATCTTGCTCATGTTGAAGTTGAGCTTGAACTGGTTGAAAGACTCCGGCAGAGTTTCGAGAATCATATCGGTCTGACTCCCTGCATCAATCTCAGCCCCTAGGATCTCAGCTTCATTGAAACAATCCATCATTTTGAGCATGTGCTCTCTGACAGGTGTTCCCTCAGCCATCCTAGTATTCATGATTGTCCTTAAAGCAGCTTGCCTAGCTGGTCTGCTTTTGTCTGCGAACATCTCAGACAAGGACAACATGATATCAGAAGCTGTGTCCATTTGCTCATGCTGTGTTTGCAACACGTTGGACATGGAAGCAAGCATGTAGCATTTGGCCATGCTATTCGCCTTTTTCCATTTCCTTTCAGCCTCTTGCTGGTCATCTGTAGAATAATCATCAATCGTAGGACAGGGTTCCGACAAAACATACTTGTACTCCTCAGCGGTGAGTACTATGTTAAGGTTTCTTTTCCAGTCTACGTAATTTGGGCCAGTCAATTTGTTCTCACGCAGAATACTCATCAACGGGCTAAAAGAATCCTTCCCCATCTCTCTGGATATATAACAGGTTATAATTAGACAGGCAGTATATATGTAACATGTATATGGTGCTTGTAATAAAAGGAAAAAACATGCACACGACTTTTTACATTATTTAACCCTAATTATAATGTATCAGTGTCTCAACCTCCTCATAGACCCTCCATCGAAGGGATGGCCGAATCTATAGTCTCGTTGAGTAAAGCCTCGCTTATTTGGATTATCACTATCTGGATTTAGCATATTTAGCGACAGTCCAACACTGATTGGTTTGGCCTCATATGACAAATAACACTAACTCCTACGGAGAGGTTATTACCGTCTTATGTCAAGTGTATTACCATCTCTTATGAACGTTCCCAGAATGTCTATGACTCAAGTCCTCCGAAGGGAAGTGACTTTAATCCAATCTTGAAGTGAACTTTAGTAAAGAGCTCCACCGAAGGGATGGCCGCTCCCACCAACACTTCATTGACATTCTATAGAAGTGATCTTTAGTAAAGAACTCCACCGAAGGGATGGCCGCTCCCACTAACACCTCATTACGAATATTCACTTTAGTTCACCCACTAACCCATCGAAGCGATCTTTAGTAAAGAACTCCACCGAAGGGGTGGCCGCTCCCACTAATACTCCATTGAGATAGCATGAACCGAAAATGGAAAGCCGTGGGGTTTTTCCAAACCCCTCTCCCACTTGATTATTTAACACTAGAGTATTGAAGAAACTCTTTTGACCTTTACATTGGTTACTCAAAAAATCTTTTTAAATCTAGCAAACTTAGTTAATTAAATTCATGACTCAATGACTTAAGTCATCTTGAACATAAATAACTTTTGCTTTAAAATATTTGAGCAAATCACTTTAAAGGGTCAAATTTTCTAACTTGGGACCAGTGGGTTATGGGCCCACTAAGGTAGCAACATATTAGATTTTAGGTTGGCCTCTTTTGGAAACTTAAGGTACCAAGATAAACTAAACCCTATCCAATTTTTAAACCATAGACAAATAGAAGGTGCTGGTCTAAGATCCGTTTAAAAACAATTTGCCAAACTAAAAACAATCCAATATAGAAAGATGCCAATTTTAAGAACCTAGTGGTGGCCATGTTACTAGGTGATAAACATAGCAATAATAGCAATTATATAAAGCAATAAATATAATGCAATCCTTGATGGCTCCCTGCTCTTCGGACTTCAAATCCTTATCCAACTAGGAATCCTAATCCAACTAGGATACTTGGTTAAGAGTCCTTTTCGCACTAGGACACCTTCGTTGCCTCCACCACCATGGAATCCTCTTCTACTTGCAACCATGCAATCTTTGAACCTTTCTTCTCCTTGCATGTTACAATAAAATAATTTTATAGAAGCAAACCCATGAAAAACAAAACCAAAATTACATTGGAGATACCTATGCTTTTCAAGAAAGCTTACATCAAGACTAGTTGAAATAAAAAACAAGGAAAAAATTACAACCTCCTATGATTGCTAAACGCGCAATCGTACATTTTCCAACTAATTAAAAAACATCCATATCCGCACACATACATGCGAACCATCAAGGATGCAATTATATGGCTGCAACCAAAAAAATTAGTGCATTCAAAGTGCAGTGTACAACACAATACAGCATTCTGAAATTATTCCAGCAGTCTGGAAAAAATTCCTGCACTCCTAACATGCAGTAAACTGTGTCTAGACGGGTGCCACCATGCCCTTAACTAAGTTAGGATTAATATTAACACATCATGGGGTCATGATTTCACATGGAGAGGCTCTGATACCACTGAAAGTTCATGCTATAGAGATCTGAACTTGGACGTCCATGGCTGATATGGTTTTTCTTGTTTTTAAAACAAAACCAAATCTGATTATTCAGCCATGAAACATGCATAAAAACTCCATGAAATCATGATCAACATGTGTATAAAGCAAGGAGATGATAGAGGACTAATACCTTGATGATATGAATGCCTCAAATCTCTGAAAAGAAAGCTACAAAGGTCTGATCTCAGCCTGCAATCAACAATGTAAGTTGCAGGAATTTCTACAGCAGATTTCTCCTTTGATCTTCTCTTCTATTCCATAACCCAATCTGATTGGCTCTGATTGTGGGATCAAAATATGGATTCCAAGAAGGGTTTTCTGAACTACACTTTGTGGAAAAAGTCCAGGACCTGATCTCCTCTCTCCAATGGAGAAGAAGAAGAAGGCTGCTGGGCGTGAGTTTCTCTTTTATCTCATTGGCGGCCAATGGAGCACCAAATTGATCCACGCCTAGGGTTTTTCCTCTCACTTTGTCTCTTGTGTTCCACGCCCAGGGTAGTGAGGGTTATATTTATAAAGATCTCATTCCTTTAAGAGTCCTCTCTCTAATAGGAATAACAATCCCATAAAATAAGCAACCAGCCACCTTAGTTATGCAACACTTTCTAATTAAAGATACTAAAAATTAGCAAACTTTAATTATAGTAATTCTTACCCAAAGAGGAGTTCTTCCTTCCAAGTAAAGATACCTAGTTAAACTTGGTAACCTCACACAAGGGGCTCCCCTTATGGCTGGCCCACCGGATAGATAAACACACCATGGCCCACGAGTTAATAATTTAGCTAGAGTTAAATTCATGTATGCCATCAAAAGCCTATTTGAATTTAAACTCAAAATTATTCTTCCACACAATTAATTCAACCACATATCATTTAATTAAATTAGGAAACCATGCCAATATAGGAAGATGGCTAGAAGAGGGACCAAAAGACATATTTGCCCTTGGCTCCCAAAATGACCAAAATGTCCATGCTAACCCCATAGCAACATTAAGATCATTTTAACCCTAACTCATTCCACTAAAGAGTTATGGTTGCACTCCAGGGACAAATATTAAATTGCAAATTAAGCTCATCATAAACTGACGATTGTCTTTGACCTACCAAGTACAATGACCACAATGCCCCTCTATGTAACATCCATAATCAATTAGGTTAACCGATGTACTATCTACCTTCTTGATTACATCTCATCCTTAGAACTTCATACCCTTGACTTAATCATCATCCGGATATCATTTTCTTGATCCAGGGAGCGACCCACAAGTTCAATATCCATATGGAACATCCATTTACTAAGATCTAAGATTCTGATGATTAATCGGATAATTCTAAGGGGACGATCATTCAATCACATGATGGCATAGATTCCATATTGCATTTGCACGTCCCAACTAATCAAGCCCGAGTACCCAAAACACAGAGCTGTTGACCCATGAACAGGATCTCACCCATAGTGAATTAAAGTACAAGAACTCGACTTCGTCAGTTCATCCACAAATGCTCAAGATTAAGAGCACTGGTCACTCAGTAGCAAGGGGTGACTTGATCTCTCTCTGTGATAGTATTATTTTAGAGATCACACATACAAGTGGTCCTGTTCAATGCATGACACATGCACTAATGCGATAAATCCGGAAAGGCCTCCGTGACTAAGGTAAGTCACCCTGAATACAGGAGAGTATCTCATTATAGCTTATACCAAGATGAAGTGCCCAACTCCATCTCTCAGTTATGAACAAGTTTATTGTTTCAAGTGTCCATGACTCAGACCTTACCTGTGTGTAGCCACTACACACCTAAGTCATTTACTAGAAAACAATGGGCCTTACACAACCATACATATACACAAGTAATAAGAGAAAGATGTCATTCTATTAAATAACCAATAAATATCCAGTAACAGAGATGTGAGTGCAGTCAGTGGACTTTAGGGCATACACCAATCCCAACAGTAAGAAGCAAATCACGCTCTGTTGCAACGTCAAATCCCTTATGGAATGACAACTATCCTATGAGAAATGCTATGGGGGCAAGAAAACAAAAGAAAAGACGTAGGCCAAATAACAAGAAAAAGCCTAGTAAATCAAAAGAGGTTGTCACCCCAGTAGATATGTTAACACAAGAGCCTCGAGTTCCACTTACTCTCAAGGACTTCTTGCCACTTGATCTCTTTTTGTCTTTAGAAAATAAAAAGCAGAAAGATGAATTAAGTGAGTTAAAAGATGATATACTCTCATGCAACTGTCTCTCACTGGTAGAGTTGAAAAAACAACTGGATCAAGGTGATGGTAATTATGGCCTTAAATGGGGATATAGAGATGGCGTGATTTCTTCCGAAAGTACAGATGAATTAAGTCAAGATTCAACCAGACGACATATTTTTACTCAAGGAAACCATGATGAGCTATACTTTATCCCCGACCTCACATTAACAGAGAATGATAGTGACCCTTCAGAACCCTCGAGTTTGTCAACCGACCCAAATGATGACAATGAATTGCTTGATGATGATGATATTAGGAGATGGATTGAAGGCATAGTGAAAATTGTCATTTATACTGCATCCATATGGAATTTGACTCCAGAATGGCAAAGAAAAGATCTTCCTACAATTATCATGGGGGAAGTAGCCGATGAAAATCCAGATATTGATAGGATTGACGAAGTGGACTAGTCCTCAAATGTATGTGATGATTCTCTCGCACTTGATGGATATGATGCTGATGGTTCAGATTTAGACTCTGATGTGTGGATCTTTTACTCATCCAATAGAGAAAACATAAGATCATACGAATATGTGTCGGAGGAAGATGAAATCTGGGCACATGATGATGTGGCTAGAAGAGAAATCAAAGCATAAAGGATCATTCATGCAATGAGCCACATGCCTAGACCAGTTGGGCCCCTCAATCCTCTAGACCCAATTCCATGGTGTTTTGCAGGAGGACCCAGGACCCCCCAAGAAATTAAAGCCTTAACATGGGATAATGATACCCCATGGGATGCGGATGAGGATGTCGAAGGATTATATTGGCCGTGTAATATGGTTGGGATCGAGCATGAAATTTCTGATGAAGAGAAAAACGATGATGAAGACAAAGTAGAGAGTTCATCAACATCCAATTTGACATCCTCTGAATCTTCGAAAACTGCAACAGCAGATAGCGAAGAGATTTCCTTATGTTTTCCTGAGGTACAAGAGGTAGGCAAAGGGACTCGCTTTGGGCTAGATTACCATAAAAATTATGTGAAAGTCCTTGGATCCTAACCCTAGAGGGGGGGTGAATAGGGTGTGCTACAAATATGACCAATTAAAACCAAATTTAATTCTTTAAGGTAAACTAGTCACATAAGATGATTTACCAGACAAGATGCGGAAGCTAAGAAGACAAGCACCACAAGCAAACACCACTACACAATGGTTTATAATGGTTCGGCCTCAATGCCTACATCCACTACCGGCTTGTGATCTAATCACCCCACTGGATTTCCACTATTTATGCTTTTTACTAGGCTAAGCAATAACCCTTACAATGTTGTTTTTCTAGGCTAAACAACAACCTCTCAATGTGCTTTTCTAGGCTAAGCAATAACCTTTACAAAATGCTTTTCTTAGGCTAAGCAATAACCTTACAAGATGCTTTTCTTAGGCTAAGCAATAATCTTTACAAATAAAGATTTCTCTAAGAAAGTGTCTTCACAAAAGATCACTCTAAGAGATACAATTTAAGCACAATGAAATTGCCTCTTAAATAGGCTAATATGAAAGTGTAATTCAAATTACAAACATACACTAAATGAGCTAAAGTGTGTGCACAAGTGTATGAATGCTTTTCTTCAATCAAATTCAACAATGAAGCTCTTAAATGAATGCATGATGCATTTTAAAATCAAGGCTTATAAAATGATGATTGAAGAGAAAACTAATCACATAAAAGATTCAAACAACTTTGAAGAAATGAAATAAACAAGTTGTATGAATGTTAAAGTCTAAGAGCACATGTGATTAGGATAAGAGAGTTTGCAAACCAAACTAATTTACCAAAGATGATTTGAGTTTGCTAAACATCTCTTTACAAACTAGAAATCATGCATAAAAGAAAATACAAAGATTTAAACATGCATAGATTCTGAATTTTAATGGAAATCAAAATACAAGTAAAGTGTACCTTTTTAAAACTCAAGTATTTGATTTCCAAATAGCCTTCTAGCCTTTCTAACTTCTTCCCCTTTCTTTGGCTCCAATATGGTCTCAAAAGTTCATGTATCAAGTCTCTTGAAAGTTGGAAAATGAATGGACTTTATAGCCAAAAAGTGCCCAACGGCTAGTCCTTGGTCGACCTGCAAAAAGGTCTCGGTCGACCGGGATCACACAACGGTCAAATTTCTGACCGTTGGAGCACTTTGACCCTGACGGCCTGCAGTGTTCCCGGTCGACCGGGACCTCTGCGCCGGTCGACCGGCGACACTGCCAGGACCAAAAAATTCCTCCTTTTGCAATTAACAAAGTTTTTCTTGGTGGAACTTTGGGCCATTAAATCAAGCTTGAATACATGTTTTTAATCATTCTAAGGGGTTTAAAAACATGAAACACACAAAGCCTAAAATAGATTCGAAACTTTAAATCCAAAGGCTAGCTTGATTTCTAAAAACTCTTTTCAAATGAAAATGCATACAAAGATGATTCTGAAAGTGATGAAAGTATGCAAGACACAAACCTAAATTCTCAATATGATTTCACAAAAGTAATGCACAAAGAATTAGGTTTTCAAAAGAGTTTAGATTTTAAATCCAATGCATCCAAGTTTAGAAACAAAACATGCATAAAACAAGATTTCTTCAAGTCTAAAACCAATGCATGTAAAAATCAAGATTTCAAGATATTTTGAATCAATGCAAGTGTGTGTAAATCAAATGATGCTAAAGTGAAAATGTATCCATCAAATTGCAAATACAAAATCCCTAACATTATGATGCAAATGTTAACCAAGACAAGGCTACAAAGCCTACAGAAAGAAATGTCAAGAATGGTGGTTTGCCTAGTCTTCAGGAGCCCTTTAGATTTGATTTGTTTGAACATCTAGCTCGCATCCCCGCACGTATAAGCATGCATGACATGTTGAGACTGTCTCCAGACATTCGAAAAGCTGCTGCAGCAGCTCTCATAAACCCAGACCAGTATGCATCTCATGTCCACCAAGTACAAGTAAAGCGAAAGCAAAATGTAAAGAATGCTTCAATTTAAGAGCAGCTATGGCTGCTACAATCAGTTTCACGAAGGATGACATGTTACTCGGGGATGTAAAGCACAATCGGCCATTATACTTCACAGGATATATCGGTGAAGTTGAATTACCAAGAATGCAAATTGACCCTGGATCAGCAATTAACCTCGTGCCACTCCGGGCCTGGGAATCCCAACTAGCAAGCTCATCTATACAAAACTCAGCATATCAACATAGAATGGAGAAACACAAAAGGCTATTGGTAGGATAGTTATTCCATGTCAGACTGGAGACATGAAATCTCAGGTCGTGATCTACGCCATTGAGGCCGAAACTTCCTGCAATTTGCTCCTTGGAAGGCCATGGATTCATGAAAACTATGTAGTCCCTTCGACGTACATCAATGCATCAAATACATTGATAAAAATTCAGAAGTACGTCGAGTCTTTGCTGACAAGAAACCCTTCAAAGGGATGGAAGCATATTGTGTGGATTCTAAATTTTACACGTCAGAGCCTAACGGTGATGTAAATGAAAGCACATCGGAAGCATTGATTGTCAAAAAATCTAAAACCAAAAAGAAAATTTTCAAGGTATCTATACCTCCACCCGCGAAACTACTCGAGGGTGTTGAGATAATAAATGGTAAATCCTCTACTAATGTTGCCACAAAAGCACCCGAATGCTCCAAGATCAGCATTCGTCCAAAGCTTGAAGAGACAACTTTCATTAAGAAAAGCCTAGTGGAGGTTCCAAGTGCCAGATCAAAAATAGTCTCAGTTGGCATAATATCATTGGTGGTAGAAGATGAAGGCAGAGGGAAAAAGTCACTTATCGACTCTGTTAAACTCCCTATCCCAATGATATATCTTCCGAGGCCTCCAGAAGAACTAAAAGGAGCAATATTCGTTGTGCCCATGAAACATCGGCCACCTATCGTGTTTTATAGAGTATCGTACCCTTCACCGATGATTGTTGGAGAGATTCCTATGGAAGGGACCCCAGATTTCTCTATGTAAAGCTATAAGGTTAAATTGATAATGCGAAGGATGGGTTATGATGTTACCAGCCAACAAGGACTAAAGCAGGGTCGTGGCATTCCAGTTCCATTGGAGACGCACATAAGATCGTGGGAAAATCATGGACATGTTAGATTCCTCCCATATGGTCTAGGATATTGTCCGGCATCAACAACAACAGCCAATCTCCGTTACTGTAACAAGCTCTTAACACCCTCCCATGAAGAAGAAGAAAAAGACTTGAATTGTTCATCAAGTTGGGCTGTATTTTCAATTAATTGCATTTCCATTTCAGGTGAGGACGTAGATGAAAATGAAGAAATGTACTTCAAACCGGAAAAAGAAACGGAATATGTAAAACCAAGTGCCCCCACGGAGGATAAGGTTAAACAAATTAAACTAGGAACAGAAAGTGACCCCCGTCCAATCTTTGTAAATGCAGAATTGAATAAAGATGAAATTTCGGAGTACACTTGTCTTTTGAATGGATTTAAAGATGTTTTTGCATGGTCTTATTCTGAAATGCCTGGCCTTGATCCAGGAATTGCAATGAACAAATTAAATTTAAGAAAAGATGTTAAGCCCATTAAACAAGCTCAAAGAAGATTCCGACCAGTCATAATGGATAAAATCGAAAAAAAGGGTTCAAAAGTTGAAAGATTCCGACCAGCCAACATCTCTTTAGCTTTTGAACCTCTTTTTCGATTTTATCCATTATGTCCGGTCGGAATCTTCTTGGAGCTTGTTTAATTGGTTTAACATATTTTCTTAAATTGAATATGTGCATTGCAATTCCTGGATCAAGGACAGGCATTTCAAAATTAGACCATGCAAAAACATCTTTAAATTCATTCAAAAGACAAGTATACTCCGAAATGTCATCTTTATTCAATTCTGCATTTACAAAGATTGGACGGGGGTCACTTTCTGTTCCTAGGTTAATTTGTTTAACCTTATCCTCCGTGGGGGGGACTTGGTTTTACATCTTCCGTTTCTTTTTCTGGTTCGAAGTACATTTCTTCATTTTCATCTACGTCCTCACCTGAAATGGAAATGCAATTAATTGAAAATACAACCCAACTTGATGAACAGTTCAAGTCTTTTTCTTCTTCTTCATGGTCCGGTGTTAAGAGCTTGTTGCAGTAACGACGATTGGCTGTTGTTGTTGATGCCGGACAATATCCTAGACCATATGGGACGAATCTAACATGTCCATGATTTTCCCACGATCTTACGTGCGTCTCCATTGGAACTGGAATGCCACGACCCTGCTTCAGCCCTTGTCGGCAGGTAACATCATAACCCATACTTCACATTATCAATTTAGCCTTATAGCTATACATTAAGAAATCCGGGGTCCCTTCCATAGGAATCTCTCCAACAATCATCGGTGAAGGGTACGATACTCTATAAAACACGATAGGTGGCCGATGTGTCGCGACCCCGGACCGGGAATCCCGAAGGAAACCGACTAATCCGGAGTTGGGACATTTAGTGGATAATGACTGAAGGGTCTACATCCACAATATACAATTTTATTTAATTTCCCACAGGTGTCCGCGGTGAGGATATCACAACCTTGCATGAATATTTCTTTTAAGTGCGGAAGCGTGTAGCAAATCAAATAGTTAGGCTATCTCTAATCATAGAAGCAATGACATCAGGTATAAATACTGTATCAGAATGAGCAATGATATATATAGCAAGTTTCCCAAAGGTTGTTAAAGTTAGACAAAATATCATTTAGTTACATTCCCCAAAATTAGAGGCCAACAAAGGCCAATATTACAAAATAATAACCCAAAAGAATGGTTAAGAAGTTCTCCCCAAAATGTTACGCCTCTAGTAGCAACCCGATGTCTACGTGACGTCGTCTGCGCGCCACTCAACTAGAGGATGCGGCTCACCTACCGCCTCCTCCGGCTCCTCCTCAAGGAAACCGGCAACGGGACCTGAGTACCAAAGCAAAGGATCAGACACGACGGTCTGGCAAGAGAGTGAGAAAAATACAACAACATATAATAAATGAAATATCTCGAAAAACAAGGAAAGCTGTTTAAGCAAGAACTCTCATAAAATAGATAAATCATTTGCTAGAAAACATGTAAACAAGATAAAACATATGAGGTAACCAAGGGATCGGGAACAAGCAAGATGGCGACCACACGAAGCTAAGTCCTCTATCACTAAGGTGATAGAGCAATAACTAGGCCCTGATCTCAATCACTCGAGGTGAGGAGAAACAGGGGATCTCATATAAATACATATACTATTCATGACCACGGTAGCGAGCCGGGCATCGGGGACCACAGTAGCAATCTGCGGTATCGGGACAAGACCACGGTAATGACCGGGTAGCGGGATCCAAACTGCAGCTGGCGGGACAAGAGGGGGATCTCCAAGTCGGTGGATCAAACCAACGAGGTTATCCAAGCTTAGTGGGGCCGACTCATGGGTCAAATACAATCGAGACAATGCAAGTAAATCAAGTACAAATATATATAATCAAGCGGGCAAGACGGAGGTGCTCAAGGGCACACTGACATATCACGTGGTGCAATGCACTTCGGGTCAAGTAACCATTTCAAGTGTACACTATGCTTTCGGGGAAAACAAGTCATGTGATGCAAATCTTGGAAACGAGGTGAAATAATGAACTATAACAAATTTCGGGTAAGATATCAATTTCAAGATCTATTTAAGTGAATAGGGGTCCCGTATGTCGATTATAGTCATTACTTGGTACTCCTTGAGTTCGAAGACATTCCGGGCTCCTTATGCACTTTTGCGATTTTCAAAAATTTCGAATGACATCTTTGTGATATGGTTTCTTTCTCGGATGGCATCAAGCAATGCCTAGTGAATCCCCTTCGATTGACAAAGCTCAACGCTCGAACGAACCGGAGAGTTCGTTCGAGCGGGGAGCTTTTCGAAATATGGGGAATTTCGGTCACTTGGCGGTTAGCCGCCGCTGGGGCAGGCGGCTAGCCGCTGGCTGACCGTGAAGATGACCGCGGCTAGGCTGCAGAAATGCAGCTTACTGGAAAGCTGACCGTCAAATGCGGTTAACTGGCGGTTAGCCGCCGATGCATTCGGCGGTTAGCCGCTGAGTAACCGTGGAGCTGACCGAGTTTTCAAGTGGGATATCTGATGCTCTCTGGAAAGGTAACCGTGAGTGGGCGGTTGGCTAGCGGTTAGCCGCCGATGTGTTCGGCGGTTAGCCGCTGGCTAACCGTGAGGCTGACCGTGTTTTAAGGGGAAAAACGATGCTCTCTGGAAAAGTCACCGCGATACGCGGTTAGCTGGCGGTTAGCCGCTGATGCATTCGGCGGTTAGCCGCTGGCTAACCGTGAGCTGACCGCCAGTTACGAAAATGCTCACTGTGTTCAGTTTGGGTCATTTTCCTCCTCAAAACCATCTTCCTCACATCCACAAAGTCCTTACAATAACATTGAGCTAATAGTTCCTCCAATACATCTCTTTATACTTCTCCAAATCCTCATTAAGAGTTCTCTCCATTACTTCTTTCATGTCAAGTCCAATGCAAATAAAAAGGGGAAGGAAACCATTTCACAAACAGTCATCCAAGCTATCACAAGGATAATAAATGCTCTACCAACATGTTTATAAAACATTGAATGAAACTATCAAGATACATTATGAGCATTTATTTCAACTAAAGCACATTAATGAAAGCATGAAAATCCATAAATGCTTCACCAAACCATTTAAAACTTAAAACACTTCATCATTCACTTGCCTCTAGTCCAAGCTAGTTGAAAACAAGCCTCTATTCACCTCTATTGCTCAAAGCCAAGCTACAAACAAAAATCCCCAAAACAACCCTAAAATGGGTTACACAAAGAATGACAATGAATAAACCAACAATAATGCAAATGTAGCTTCTCAAAGGCTAGAGGAACACTAATCTAGGAGATGGGAATGATCACTTACCTTGAAGGTCCTCTAATGGCAATAGTGAACTCAATGAAGGTCTTGGAATGGAGGGTTCTCTTCACAAATGGTACCAATGGAAAGCTTGAGAGATGAGGGAGTGATTGGTGACTTCCATTGCTTGGTTGATGAGCTCTAGGTATGGCTTGGAGATGAAGAAGCAAGAAGAAGAAAAGAAGAGTCACAAGAAACCCTAGGTTCAGTTGTGCTGGAGCAATGGAGAGTGAATGAGAAGGAAAGATATGGGTTCTCTTTGTTAACAAGGGAGGCTTGGGTCCCACAACTTAAGGAACTAATTTGGCTGAAATCATCTCTCTCGGGTCCTCGGATGAATTCGACGAAGAAGGAAGAAATGTTCGTCGAAATATCTACTTTCCAAAAAGTGTATGTTTCGCGGTTTTCGAGAATGATAAGTTTTTGGGTACAGATTTGGTGTGTAAAGACTGTTTTGCCCTCAAGGCCAAGAATTCGGGTTTCGGAGCCTCAAATGAATACGGGATCAACATGAAAGTTGTTGGAATTCACAAGATGTATGCAACGGGCCAAAAACACAATTCACGACAAATCGGGAAAATTTCTCAAGAAAATGCAAAGTAGAAAAGGGAACCCCCAAAGGGCCCCACTAGTAATCCAAAACACACAAAGAAATCCAAAACTAGAAACAAGGTTATTCTAAACCCAACTTGACCAAAAACACTAAACAAGCTTAGCACTAACACGCAACTTAATCAGTACTAATCGAGATCACTAGGGTCGGGGTCTTACACGTTGTTTCATGGGCACAACGAATATTGCTCCTTTTAGTTCTTCTAGAGGCCTCGGAAGATATATCATCGGGATAAGGAGTTTAACAGAGTCGATAAGTGACTTTTTCTCTCTACCTTCATCTTCTCCACCAATGATATTATGCCGACTGAGACTTTTTTTGATCTGGCACTTGTAACCTCCACTAGACTTTTCTTAATGAAAGTTGTCTCTTCAAGCTTTGGACGAATGTTGATCTTGGAGCATTCAGGTACTTTTGTGGCAACGTTAGTAGAGGATTTACCATTTATTATCTCAACACCCTCGAGTAGTTTCGCGGGTGGAGGTATAGATACCTTGAAAATTTTCTTTTTGTTTTTAGATTTTTTGACAATCAATGCCTCCGATGTGCTTTCATTTGCATCACCGTTAGGCTTTGACGTGTAAAATCTTGAATCCACACAACATGTTTCCATCCCTTTGAAGGGTTTCTTGTCAGCAAGTACTCGACGTACTTCTGAATTTTTATCAATGTATTTGATACATTGATGTAACGTCGAAGGGACTGCATAGTTTTCATGAATCCATGGCCTTCCGAGGAGCAAATTGTAGGAAGTTTCGGCATCAATGGCATAGACCACGACCTGAGATTTCATGTCTCCAATCTGACATGGAATAACTATCCTAGCAATAGCCTTTTGTGTTTCTCCATTGTATGCTGATCTGCTGAGTTTTGTATAGAGGTGCTTGCTAGTTGGGATTCCCAAATATTTTAAGGCCCGCAGTGGACGAGGTTAATTGCTGATCCAGGGTCAATTTGCATTCTTGCTAATTCAACTTCACCGATATATCCTGTGAAGTATAATGGCCGATTGTGCTTTACATCCTCGAGTAACATGTCATCCTTCGTGAAACTGAATGTAGCAGCCATAGCTGCTCTTAAATTGAAGCATTCTTTACATTGCGCTTTTTACTTTACTTGTACTTCGTGGACATGAGATGCATATTGGTCTGAGTTCATGAGAGCTGCTGCAGCAGGTTTTCGAATGTTTAGAGACAGTCTCAACATGTCATGCATGCTTATACGTGCGGGGATGCCCGGTAGATGTTCAAGCAAATCAAATCTAAAGGGCTCCTGAAGACTAGGCAAACCACCATTCTTGACATTTCTTTCTGTAGGCTTTGTGGCCTTGTCATGGTTAACATTTGCATCATAATTTTTATGGTAATCTAGCCCAGAGCGAGTCCCAATGCCTACCTCCTGTACCTTAGGAAAACATAAGGAAATCTCTTCGCTATCTGCTGCTGCAGTTTCCGAAGATTCAGAGGATGTCAAATTTGATGTTTATGAACTCTCTGCTTTGTCTTCATCATCAATTTTCTCTTCATCAGAAATTTCATGGTCGATCCCAACCATATTACACGGCAATATAATCCTTCGACGCCCTCATCCGCATCCCATGGGGTATCATTATCCCATGTTAAGGCTTCTATTTCTTGGGGGGTACTGAGTCCTCCTGCAAAACACCATGGAATTGGGTCTAAAGGCTTCAGGGGCCCAACTGGTCTAGGCATGTGGCTCATTACATGAATGATCCTTTTTGCTTTGATTTCTCTTCTAGCCACATCATCATGTGCCCAGATTTCATCTTCCTCCGACAATATTCGTATGATTTTATGTTTTCTCTATTGGATGAGTAAAAGATCCACACATCAGAGTCTGAATCTGAACCATCAGCATCATATCCATCAAGTGCGAGAGAATCATCACATACATCTGAGGACTTGTCCACTTCGTCAATCCTATCAATATCTGGATTTTCATCGGCTACTTCCCCAATGATAATTGTAGGAAGATCTTTTCTTTGCCATTCTGGAGTCAAATTCCTAAGGATGCAGTATAAATGACAATTTTCACTATGACATCAATCCATCTCCAAATACCATCATCATCAAGCAATTCATTGTCATCATTTGGGTCGGTTGACAAACTCGAGGGTTCTGAAGGGTCACTATCATTCTCTGTTGATGTGAGGTCGGGGATAAAGTATAGCTCATCATGGTTTCCTTGAGTAAAAATATGTCGTCTGGTTGAATCTTGACTTAATTCATTTGAACTTTCAAAAGAAATCACGCCATCTCTACATCCCCATCTAAGGCCATAATTACCATCACCTTGATCCAGTTCTTTTTCCAACTCTACCAGTGAGAGACATTTGCATGAGAGTATATCATCTTTTAACTCACTTAGTTCATCTTTCTGCTTTTGATTTTCTAAAGACAAAAGGAGATCAAGTGGCAAGAAGTCCTTGAGAGTAAATGGAACTCGAGGCTCTTGTGTTAACAAATCTACTGGGGTGACAACCTCTTTTGATTTGCTAGTCTTTTTCTTGTTATTTGGCCTAAGTCTTTTCTTTTGTTTTCTTGCCCCCATAGCATTTCTCATAGGATAGTTGTCATTCCAGAAGGGATTTGACGTTGCAACAGAGCGTGATTTGCTTCTTACTGTCTCCCACCCTTCTTCTGACAAGATATCTAGATGGACCCACATCATCACACCATTTGGCATTTCTACTGGAACTAATCCATCCCTACTTTCCAATGGGTTTACCAAGCGAAACTCGACATCTCCCTCTTCTTCTTGCACAGTGGGAATTATAACTAGTTCTTTGAAACTTCCAAAGTGAACAGACACCAAGTTAGTTGTCACCTTCTTGTCTTTTTTAGCCAAGGTGATGATCCCATTGTCAAGTAACTCTTGTACCTTATTCTTAAAGACCCAGCAGTCTTTTATACCATGACTTATGACCCTGTGGTATATGCAATACTTTGGGTCATTTGTTTTGCCTTCTTCTTCTGGTCTTTTTCATGGCGGAAGCTTGATTTTATCATTTTTTAGGAGAGTATGACAAATTGACTCAGAATCTTCAGTGGCAAAATCATATTCTCAAGACATTCTTTCTTTTAAAGTTTGACTTCTGTAAGACCCCGACCCGAGTGAACCCGATTAGTGCTAATTAAGTTACGTGTTAGTGCTAAGCTTGATTAGTGTTTTTGGCTAAGTTGGGTTTGGAATAGCTTTTGATATAGTTTTGGGGATTTTGATTTGTTTTGTGTTAGTAGGGTCCTTTGGGGGTTCCCTTTCGTGACATTGCATATGTTTGAGGATTTATCGGAGGTTTTTACATACATGATTTTAATCCCGTTTTACTCATTTTGATGATCCCTACAACTTTCATGTTGATCCCGTCCTCGTTTGAGATACCGAAACCCGATTTCATAGCCTTGAGGGCAAAACAGTCATTTCACACCAAATCTGTACCCAAAACTTGATATTCTCGAAACCCGTGAAACATACACTTTTTGGAAACTAGATATTTCGACGATCATTTCTTCCTTCTTCGTCGAATCCATCCGAGGTCCCGAAATAGATGTTTTCAGCCAAACTAGTCCCTTAAGTTATGGGACCCAAACCTCACTTGTTAACAAAAGAGAACCCACCTCCTTCATTCATTTCACTCTCCATTGCTCCAGCACAAACTAGCTGAACCTAGGGTTCCTTGTGTTTCTCTTCTTCTTCTTGCTTCTCCATCTCCAAGCCACACCAATAGTTCATCAATCAAGCAATGAAGATCACCAACCTTTTCCTCATCTAGCAAGCTTCACTTTGATACCTTTTGTAGAAGAATCCATCAACTTTGAGACTCCCTTTGAGATAGAGCTCTTCATTTGAAGGTCATCCAAGTAAGTGTTCTTCTTCATCTTCTAGATTTGTGTTCCTATAGCCTTAGAGAAGCTCCACCTTTATTATTGAAAGGTTTCCTTGTCATTTCATTGTTTGACCCATTTTAGGGTTTGTTTTGGGGGTTTTGATTGTAGCTTGGAGGTGAGCTTAAGAAGTGAGTAGAGGCTTGATTTTTGGCTAGCTTGGACTTGAGGCAAGTGACTGATTGGATGTTTTTAAGTTTCAAATGGTTTGGTGAAGCATTTATGGATTTTCATGCTTTCATTGATTGCTTTTATTGATTTTTCATGGTTGGAATAAATGATCTTAATACATCTTGATTATAGTTCTATGTGGTTGTTGATGTGTTGGAAGGAAAGGAAAAAGGGAAGAAAAATCAAGTGTCCCGGACCTGCTACACGCCCAGGTCCGATCGATCGGTCTGTCTTTAACTGTAAGGCTTTTTGAGCCGATCGATCGGACTGTAAGGCCGATCGATCGGACCCTGTTCATAACTGGGACAGAAATTTCGGCCGATCGATCGGACCGAAGTGGGTTTTGATATTTAATTATTTTTGTGGACCTTGGCTACCCTCCTTGGACTCACTTGACCATATGTGAGAGCGTCTTGAGCCGATGCTCTTCACGGTTGGTTCGGATGCATCGAAGTTCAATCTATTTTTATCTTGAACGGGATGGAACGACACGATATCTTCTTCATACCTAAATGCAAAGTATATTTCCTTGGGTATCGCGAATTCTATTCCTTTCGATGACTGAGTAGGTTGCTTGATGGTTCCGGGTTAACATCATACTTAGGATGGACCCTTTATAGTCTTGATCTTCTATGGTAATACCTAGTTCTAACCATAAGCTCATGTTAAGTTTTAAAAATCGTAAAAGTGCATAAGGAGCCCGGAATGTCCTCAAACTCAAGGAGTACCAAATCATTTCAATAATCGACATACGGGACCCCTATTCACTTAAATAGATCTTGAAATCAATATTTTCCCGGAATTGCAATAGTTCATTTTATTTCTTCCTTTCCAAGGTTTACTTTACCTGATCAGTTTTCCCGAAAGCTTGCTGGTTACACTAGTAACATTGACTTGTCCCGAGGAGTATTGCTTGATATGAAATGAAAGTTATGCATTTGAATATTCTTGCCCGTTCATTGATTTACTTGTACTTGATTTACTTGCATATGTATCGATGTGTTATTTAACCTATGTGTCGGCATCACTAAGCTTGGATACCTTGTCGGTTTAATCCACCGACTTGGAAATCCCTCTCCCGTCCTGCCAGCTGCAGTTTGGATCCCGATACCCGGTCATTACCGTGGTCCCGTCCCGATACCCGGTTCGCTGCCGTGGTCCCGTCCCGTATATTTATATTGTATATATGATTTGCGTTGAATCTCCTCACCTTGTGTGACTGAGATCAACATCCTGTGATACTGTTGTCACTTTAGTGACAGAGGACTTAGCTTTATGTGATTGCCATCTTGTGAGTTCCCGATCCCTTGGTTACCTCATATGTCTTATCTTGTTTACATGTTTTCTAGCAAATGATTTATCTATTTTGTGAGAGTTCTTGCTTAAACAGATTACCTTACTTTTCGAGATATTTCATCTATTATATGTTGTTGTATCTTTTCACTCTCTTGCCAGACCGTCGTGTCTGATCCTTTGCTTGGTACTCAGGTCCCGTTGCCGGTTTCCTTGAGGAGGAGCCGGAGGAGGCGGTAGGTGAGCCGCAACCTCTAGTTGAGTGGCGTGCTGACGATGTCATGTAGACATCGGGTTGCTACAAGAGGCGTAACATTTTGGGGAGAACTTATTAACCATTCTTTTGGGTTATTATTTTGTAACATTGGCCTCTGTTGGCCTCTAATTTTGGGGAATGTAACTAAATGTTATTTTGTCTAACTTTAACAACTTTTGGGAAACATGCTATAGATCATTGCTCATTCTGATACAGTTTTGATATTTGATGTTAATGCTTGCATGACTAGAGATAGTTGTCTATTTGATTTGCTACACGCTTCCGCACTCAAGAGAAATATTCATGCAAGGTTGTGATATCCTCACCGCGGACACCTGTGGGAAATTAAATAAGTTGTATATTGTGGATATAGATCCTTCAATCATTAATTATTTTCTAATGTCCCGATCCCGGATTCGGATTCCCGGTCCGGGGTCGCGACAACTTCTCTTCATCTTATTTTGGTCCTCATTATCTCTCTTCTGATTATTTTCGAGTTTCCTTGAGTCAAGGGGTGAAGCTACTTGAACTGCCATAGCTTCTTTCTTTTTGCCCCCACTTTTTGGTGGTTCAATCTTCCTGGTAGATGTCTTTTCTATTTCTCGATCTTTAATGATTGTTTCAGCATCTATTGCTGCTTCTAACAACTCACCAAGGTCTTTTGCTTTATTTCCGACCAACTTAGCCCTTATTTTTTAATGCAAGTTTGTCCTACACATGTCCGTCAAGGACTCATGTGAAAGGTTTTCCGGACATTTAAATGACAAAGCTTGCCATCTTTTGATAAAGGCAGTCGCTAATTCTTCTTTGCCTTGTTTTTCTGTACATTGGCGTGCTGTAGTCACTGAACTGTCGGCATCGAAAAAATGATCAGTAAACTTTTGTTCTATACCCTTCCATGACTTTATGGAACCGCTTGGTAGCCTTTTATACCAATCGAAGGCTGTTCCTTTCAATGTACTGGTTAACAATCGGATTTTTAATGCATCATTATTACATATCTCTCCAGTCAAAACCTTGAAGTGGCATAGATGCTGATAAGATGAAGTACTTCCATCATATGGTTGCAAATGAGGCTGCTTGAATTTAGGTGGAGATGGCTCATCATCCATCCAGGCTGATAAGGTGGGTTTGATCCTTTTTTGGATGATGTTACCCCCTTAGTGGCATTTTCAATCATCTTTTGGACTGCTTCAACCGTGACTCGGGTTTTGCTCAACTCTTCTTCGTCATTATTATGGTCTGTATCATGATCGTGATTATCTCTTTGATCACGTCTGTTGTGATCATTGCGAGATTGTCGTCCAGACTCCTTTTTGTTAATCTGCGTTTGAAGAGTGACCATCATTGTCATCATCTCTTCAAATCGTTTGTTTGTATCCTGGACATATTGCATGAAACTTGGCTGGGGATTTGACTTTGAGAACTTTGGATTACCCTCTTGGCCTGTCACATAGATAGGAGCTACACTTGATTCTGATGAGAGAAGACTTGTGAGCTCGCCTAATACTCCCAAAGTTCTTGGTGCCTGTTCATTAGATGATCCTTATGAACTACTTGAATCACAAATGTGATCTTTTTTTGTTACTTTCCTTCCTCTAGCAGTCGTGACACTCCTTGTTTGCGGCGCTGGGTGTTGAATAACTCCACCATTTCCTTAACATAGGTCGATGATTCTTTCTTTTTCTTACCTTTGCCAACCATTTTGACCGCATAACTGATTGTTCGGGCTCTTTGGGGATCCAAATGGGTGCGATCTTAAATTCATGGGCCTTGTGGGCCGCTCTTCTTTTCTTTCTAGATGCCCGTTGGCATGCTATTTGCACACTTCTCTCATCAAATGCTACCTTTTCTTTAAGCTTTACAATCAGTTGAGTTGCAGCATCATTTGAAGGTCGCTCCATAATTTCGACTTGCGTTGGATCAATTATCCCCTTTGCCTTAGCCCTTTTGGCATAATGATGAGCTTTGTCTTGTTTGACTTGGTGAAGGGATTGAGTCTGCATAGGTACCACTTGAGTTGACTCGTTTGTTAATTCTTTTTTTATAGCTCTTGGATAAAACTCGAGGTCGGATCATCTGCTTCTTTGCAACAAAGTCATAATCATCCTTTTGCTTCGAGGTCTATATTCTGCTGGCACGTTTTTTCTTGTCACCATTCGGGGATCATTTGAGCCCGGTGGAAATTTGACAACTAAAGGACCTCTCATTTTCTTAGGGGGGCGTTGTGGGGCTTTTTCATCCATTATCACATTCTTTCCCTTAAGCAAGGTGAGAGGCTTGAAAGCATTTTCAATGGGTACCGACAATCGGTCCCACACTGAAGTCTTCCTAGGCCGTTGCGTCCAGCCAGGCTTAGCCACTTTGATGGGGTAAGCACTAGGACACGACCTGGTAACATCATCACAAGTTATAGTCTTTCTTACCACTCCGGTGGGGTAAGCGCTAGATACAAGGGGCTTTTGGTTCATTTTTTAGCATCCATGACCCATAAACCGTACCGCTCTGGTGGGGCAGGTGTGGGTACATGGAACTACAAAATTATCTTCATCATTTTTCATTTTAAATTTTATATTTGATTGGAATTTAATGGATTGATTAAACTTGGATCCATTCAAACATACCTTATTTTGAAACTAATATGTTGATGGAGTTTAGTGAGAGTTAGCTAATTGGCAATCAGCTCCATGATTGGACGTCCCTTGCATGTCCATTGGAACTTGGTAGTTTTCTAACCCTTTGTGAACTTGCTTACCATTAGCTAGCTGATCAACTTGAAAATGAGGAAATTTTCCTTCTTTTGACACTTCATGAGTTTTGGAGAAAGCAAACTTTTGATTTTCCAAAATTGCATTTTCTCCTTGCAACTCTTCGAACCTTCTCTTTGCAGTCTTTACATGGGTCTTGATCATTTGCACGGAGTTTCTTGCTTGGACTTTGGCCTTTAGGTAGGCCTCCTACTTGGTATCATCAAAGGTGACGACAAGCTTGGTTGCCATTGATGAAACTTGATGACAAACTTGAGATACTTTATGTTATGCAACCTGAAAAGAAGAAATAAATAGTGAGCTGTGGTCCCACCGGGTATGCAAAAATTCTGTACGAGCAGAAATTTTTATGAAAGCATATTGGGTTCTTCAAACTCGATATGCTCATTAGATGCAGGATGGTATGTGAATTAATTATAAACAGAAACTGTTACTTAATAAAATGCTCATGAAATTTTAAATTAGTAAATCTGACAAACTATTCCACCAATCATATTTTGGAACATATAGAGATACTTGTCTGAATGGGTTTTTGAGGATGAAATAATTTGTACTGATTCAAAGCATATTTTCAACATGTGGGAGTCAAACAGAAGTCACATCCCCAAGAAGCTAAGTATGTTGTGCACACTCATTTTCTTATATTGGATGATGACGGCCCTTACCTGATGACTTATGGATTACTATTAAAAAAAAGAACCAAAAATAAATAAATAAATAAAAATTTGAGACGAATATTCACTGATAAAGATATCAATTCATTCTTTTTTTTTGTATTCATGAATAGGAATTTACAATGACACAATATCTACAAGCAATAAAATTCAGAGAAAAAAAATCAGGGAATGTAGACTCAAAGAGAGGTTCTACACATGCAATCCCGTTTTCTCACTCTACATGAAATGTGAATAAACAATAAAAAAATGTAGGGATTTGGCGCAAAACTAGGAAATCATGCTCCATCACTTGATGGAGGCATGATCCTAGTCCTTAACCTGCTTCAAATCTTCTGTTCAGGAATGATCTCTTCGCTTGATAATTATGGCAGCGCGTCTTCGGAAAATGGCAGCGTAGTTCTCTCTCTTTTTTTTATATCAAATTTTGCAGAGTTCTTCCTTGTCTTGGTGTTTTTTTTCCTCCCTTTTCTTGCATCAGGTAGTGGCCTTTTATAGGCTTCTTGGAGCCATCTCCAAGGCAGTTGCTGCCCCATGTTCTCCATTTCCTACCCATTTTCTCTAGTTTAGAGTGGGTGAACACCACCTGTCCCCCTCTAACTAACTACCTTGCCATTTCTTATGATCGTTTGCCTTCATCTCATGAGTGGGTGACATTTTCAACATGAGGTGGTGGCATTTTCATCTAAAGAATGGGTATTCCTCTTAGACTCCACAAAATTCACTCCTTTCTTCATCAGACGTGAGAATGGCCGGCATCTTCCAGATAAATTAGAAATGAACATTCGAATATAGGCCAATCGACCTTGGAGTCCTTTTAGCTCTTTTAGATTTCTTGGAGGTTTCATTTCTAAAATGGCTTTTGTTTTGATTGGATCAAGCTGAAAGTCCTGAGGATCCTAACCCTATAGGGGGGGGGGGGTGAATAGGGTGTGCTACAAATATGACCAATTTAGACCAATTTTAACTTCTTTAACATAAACTAGTCACATGTGATGATTAACCATACAATATGCGGAAGCTAATAAATAAATCACCACAAGCATACACCACAACACCAAGGTTTATAGTGGTTCGGCCTCAATGCCTACGTCCACTACCGGCTTGTGATCCAATCACCCCACCGGATTTCCACTATTTATGCTTTTTACTAGGCTAAGCAATAACTCTTACAATGTTGTTTTTCTAGGCTAAACAACTACCTCTCAATGTGCTTTTCTTGGCTAAGCAATAACCTTTACAAAATCCTTTTCTTGGCTAAGCATTAACCTTACAAGATGCTTTTCTTAGGCTAAGCAATAACCTTTACAAGATGCTTTTCTTAGGCTAAGCAATAACCTTTACACAATGCTTTTCTTAGGCTAAGCAATAACCTTTACAAATAAAGATTTCTCTAAGAAACTGTCTTCACAAAAGATCACTCTAAGAGATACAATTTAAGCACAATGAATTTGCCTCTAAATAGGCTTATATGAAAGTGAGATTCAAATAACAAACATACACTTGAATAAGTTAAAGTGTGTGCACAAGTGTATGAATGCTTAACTTCAATCAATTTCTACAATGAAGCTCTTAAATGAATGCACGATGCATTTTAAAATCAAAGCTTATAAAATGAAGATTGAAGATAAAATTAATCACATAAAAGATTCAAACAACTTTGACGAAATGAAACAAACAAGTTGTATGAATGTTAAAGTCTAAGAACACATGTGATTAGGATAAGAGAGTTTGCAAACCAAACTAATTTACCAAGGATGATATTGAGTTTCCAACACAACTCTAGAAATCATGCATAAGTGAAAATACAAAGATTTAAGCATGCATGGATTTCATTTTAATGGAAATCAAAATACAAGTAAAGTGTACCTTTTTAAAACTCAAGTAATTGATTTCCAAATAGCCCTCTAGCCTTTCCAACTTCTTCCCCTTTCTTTGGCTCCAATATGGTCTCAAAGGTTCATCTTTCAAGCCTCTAAGAAGGTTGGAAATGAATGGACTTTATAATGAAAAACAGTCCTCGATCGACCTGCAAACAGGTCTCGGTCGACTGGGATCACACAACGGTCGAAAATATGATCGTTGGGGCTCCAGGGGCCCTTTTGGCCTGCAGTGTTCCCGGTCGACCGGGACCTCTGGGCCGGTCGACCGGCGACACTGCCGGACCACCCCCTGGGACCAAAAATTCCATATTTTGCAAATTTCAAAGATTTTCTTGGTGGAACTTTTTGGGCCACTAAACCAAGCTTGGTAACATGTTTTAAATCAACTTAAGATGTATAAAAACATGAAGCACAAAACGCCTAAAATGATTTGAAACTTTAAACCAAAGGCTAACTTGATTTCTAAAAACTCTTTTCAAATGAAAATGCATACAAGAATGATTCTGAAAGTGATGAATGTATGCAAAGCACAAACCTAAATTCTCAATATGATTTCTCAAAAGTAATGCACAAAGAATTAGGTTTTCAAAAGAGTTTGGATTCTAAAATCAATGCATCCAAGTTTAGAAACAAAACATGCATAAAACAATACTTTTACAAATCTTAAAAGCAATGCATGTATAAAACCAGATTTCAAGGCTTTCTAAAACAATGCAAGTGTGAAAATTCAAATAGTGCTAAAGTGAAAACGCATCCATCAAATTGCAAATACAAGATTCCTAACAATCTCCCCCTTTGCAATTTGATGGCAACTTACTTATCATAGAAATTACACACTTAGTCTTCAGCTCCCCCTAAGCTGGACAAGTCTTGAAATCTTCTTGGATGCTCCTCCTCTTAGCTTGGGCTCTTGGGCTCTTTTCTTCAATCTTATTGATGCTTGGAGCTTGATCATTCTTCAAGCTTTCTTTTCATCTTCCTCTCTATGGCCAAGCATCTTCTTTAGCTCCAAGCTTTCTTTCTTCTATTTGCTCTCCCCCTTAGACCATGCCTCTCTCTCCCTTTGGCAAGATATGTATTCTCTCCCCTTGTAGAAGATCATACAACATCTCCCCTTAGGAAGCTTGGACATTCTCTTCCCCTCTTGAGAACTTGAATGCTCTCTCCCCCTTTGAAGAGTAGGAGATCTTTGAGTACTTGAACTCTCTCTCCCCCTTTGCTATTAAATTGCAAAGGTACCTACACACATGAGACAAGGAGAATACCTTTAGTAGCACCTGTTAACAAATGAAATCGAAAATGAAATACATAACATGCTATCATGTATGGAAGAAGTCTCTAAGGGTCCAAAGGCAATCCAAGGGTGAATTTGATCAAAACTAATACTTCCTATGAAGATTTACACTCCCCCTCAATCCATTCTCTTCTTTTGTCAAACTTTTGACAAGATATAACTATTTGGTTCAAGAAGTAGATGGATTTACCAATTGAGAGTCAACTTCAAGGAAAGGATTAGATTCATTTAACTATAGAGCACAATATGATCAAATTACCAAAAGTAAGCAAGGTCAAAGAGAAAAGCAATCATGGATATCAATTGGAAAAACAAAGAATACCAATTGAGATTTAAAGATAAGTCTATTAAACACAATCACTCTAAAATGGATTTAAAAATATACCTATTAGGAAAAATCCAAATTAGAGCTATCCATGATGAAATGGGGTTAACTAAACATAGCATTAATCAATGTAACTTATGAAAATCATATGCTATGTAAGTTGTGAAATCATTTCATTCAAACAATAAATATGACTATTATGTGCAAGAAGAGTGAAATGAATTTCAAGCATGAAGCCAACCTCAACTAATAACCAACCACTATTATGAACACATAAACATGGTGGTCATGAGATATACCTATATGAGCAAGAGAGGTGGCAATCATGAACATTATGATGCTAATGGAATGTGACATGGAATGTAAACATATAACTATCAAGATCAATCCAATGTACACAAGGTCTATCACATACACAAGAAATCAATCCAATAGAAAATTATACCAATTAAAATCAATTGAATTTGACAACATGATTAGGATGTGACAAACCCAAAATCCCAACAAGCATCATAAATGCATATTCATCACTTTTAAAGATATGACTAATGAGCATAGTGATGAACAAGGCAAATTGCAATGCAAAAGGCTATTACTTGGTAATGCATGCAATTTCCAAAGTGTCAAAATCATATGAATTCAACATCTAAGATATCCATCAAACATATAAAAATATGAGAAATGGGTTTCAAAGAGTTTCATATGATTAAGAACACTACTATGAAGTTGAAACATGTATAAGAATGACATTACTAAGAATATATACATGAATCAACATCATAACCATCCAAATAGAAATGACTATAAGGCATAGAGGATGGATTTGAGTTCTAGTATGGTTTCAACAAATATAATCAATACCACAACCATACATAGAATGATTTGACATTTGCATAGAGAGAATTAATCAACACTCAAGATCTAACTCATACCAATTATGAAAAAGAATATAACTATTTAAGCACAAGAAGGTATGAAGTTAAAAGTAGTAATCTATCATGCAACATCTCCACTCTTAGCAAATGTACTAAGCTTACAATGCAATGGAAAATGGATATGAGGTTTAAACCAAATGAATTTAGCACATAAAATCACATATGTACTTAAAAGCTCAAAAACAAGATTTTACTATAAAGCACATAAACAATCATCAATTTGCATTAATGAAAATATATACCAAGTTAGGCACAAACATGCAAATCAATGAAACCATATCCAACCAAGCAATGTAAGTCAACAAAATCAATTTGCATAAAAGAAATATAACTAAATGAGCAAGGATGCAAATTGTTTGTAAAAATTATTTCCTTCCAAATGATATAATCATAAATAGGCACAAGGAAATAGATTCAAGGAAAATGCTTCTATAAATACAACCAATCAAGCTTAGAACATTTTCCAAAGTTTCTCAAATCACTTCAATATATGAAATTCCAACAAAGAATCATTTATAGAATTAAGAGCAAGTGATTTTGAAAAACAAGACGTGTACAGTTATAAATTGAACACATATTTTCCATACCAAGAGATATTACTTTGAAAAATCAATGGAAAACTAAAATTGCTTCAAATCATTTGATTTACAAAAAGGATCTAACTATGACAAACATCAAATGATTTTCCAACTTCAATTGATCATGAAAAGATAAGCACTACAAGAGATATAACTATATGAACAAAATGCAAATCCATCATGAAAGTATTGCAATCAAATGATTTTGAAAACCAAGAGATATAACTTAAAAGTTCATGAAGACAAAATCAAATGATCACAAAGAAACATTGCATTTTAAAAGATGTGACTTAAAAGAAACAAAATGCAAATGCACTATGACCAACAAATAGATATAACTAAAAAGATTAGGTTGGTCTGGGATCAAGGCCTTAAGGTTAGTCTAAATGTGTACCAATGAAGATTCACCTAAGGTCTTGAAAAGGGTGTCCTTGAGAGTTCACTTGAGGACTCACCAACTCTTGAAGAGATAACTTGAAAAAGTCTTAGAGTGGTGCAATGAAGCTAGGGGAAATATCAATTTCAAACATAGTGGAAATCTTTAAAAAGATATGCAATAAATCACAACACTAGGGTTCAAATCTAGCAAGGATCAACTCCGGGTTGTTAAGCCCTAAAATGGAGTAACCCTCTCTGATACCAATTAAAATAAGGGGGATCCGAACCCTAGAGGGGGGGGGGGGGGGTGAATAGGGTGTGCTACAAATATGACCAATTTAGACCAATTTTAACTTCTTTAACATAAACTAGTCACATGTGATGATTAACCATACAATATGCGGAAGCTAATAAATAAATCACCACAAGCATACACCACAACACCAAGGTTTATAGTGGTTCGGCCTCAATGCCTACGTCCACTACCGGCTTGTGATCCAATCACCCCACCGGATTTCCACTATTTATGCTTTTTACTAGGCTAAGCAATAACCCTTACAATGTTGTTTTTCTAGGCTAAACAACAACCTCTCAATGTGCTTTTCTAGGCTAAGCAATAACCTTTACAAAATGCTTTTCTTGGCTAAGCAATAACCTTACAAGATGCTTTTCTTAGGCTAAGCAATAACCTTACAAGATGCTTTTCTTAGGCTAAGCAATAACCTTTACAAGATGCTTTTCTTAGGCTAAGCAATAACCTTTACACAATGCTTTTCTTAGGCTAAGCAATAACCTTTACAAATAAAGATTTCTCTAAGAAACTGTCTTCACAAAAGATCACTCTAAGAGATACAATTTAAGCACAATGAATTTGCCTCTAAATAGGCTTATATTAAAGTGAGATTCAAATAACAAACATACACTTGAATAAGTTAAAGTGTGTGAACAAGTGTATGAATGCTTAACTTCAATCAATTTCTACAATGAAGCTCTTAAATGAATGCATGATGCATTTTAAAATCAAAGCTTATAAAATGATGATTGAAGATAAAACTAATCACATAAAAGATTCAAACAACTTTGAAGAAATGAAACAAACAAGTTGTATGAATGTTAAAGTCTAAGAACACATGTGATTAGGATAAGAGAGTTTCCAAACCAAACTAATTTACCAAGGATGATATTGAGTTTGCAACACAACTCTAGAAATCATGCATAAGTGAAAATACAAAGATTTAAGCATGCATGGATTTCATTTTAATGGAAATCAAAATACAAGTAAAGTGTACCTTTTTAAAACTCAAGTAATTGATTTCCAAATAGCCCTCTAGCCTTTCCAACTTCTTCCCCTTTCTTTGGCTCCAATATGGTCTCAAAGGTTCATCTTTCAAGCCTCTAAGAAGGTTGGAAATGAATGGACTTTATAATGAAAAACAGTCCAACGGCTAGTCCTCGGTCGACCTGCAAACAGGTCTCGGTCGACCGAGATCACACAACGGTCGAAAATATGACCGTTGGGGCTCCAGGGGCCCTTTTGGCCTGCAGTGTTCCCGGTCGACCGGGACCTCTGGGCCGGTCGACCGGCGACACTGCCGGACCACCCCCTGGGACCAAAAATTCCATATTTCCCAAGCTTACACGTGCACTCAAACCTTTGCACATTTTACAGCATGAGCCTTTGGAGATTCGGGAAGATGCTTCGTATGTGGAGAGACCGATCAGAATCATTGACACTAAGGAGCAAGAATTGAGGAATCGGACTATTCATTGGGTCAAAGTGCTTTGGGAAAATCACGAACCAGAGGAAGCCACCTGGGAGTTGAGAGAGCAAGTGCAGAGAAAGTATCCACACCTTTTACCTGAGGTAAATGTTTGATTTATTTGGTGGACCAAATATCCTAAGGGGTGGAGGATGTTAGACCCCGACCCAGACCAGTTCGATTAGTGTGCGATTAGTATGTGTTTAGTCTTAAGTGGGTTTAGTTGTGGTTGGGTTAGAAGTGATTAGCTTTAGTCCTGGACATAGCTTTGGGAATTTTGAGAACGTTTAGTATTGGTTAGACACACTCAAGAAGGCTTGAGTGCACGTGTAAGCTTGGGAAGATCGTATCGTTTTCCGTGTGAGTGTGGTTTTGATTTCATTTGAATGATCTTTTTATGTGTTACAACTTTCGTTTTAAGACCATTCCTGTTTGAAGCCCAAAAACCCATGTTTTGGCCCAAGGAGGGTAAAATTGTCTTTCTTGCACAAATCTGGACACAATTTTCGAGATCTCAAAACCATGTCAAAAATATACTTTTTGGAAACTAGATATTTCGACGATCATTTTATCCTTCTTCGTCGAAGTCATCCGAGGCCCACAAGACCATGTTTTAGTCACTTCAAGTTCAAGCCAAATGGGGCCCATGAGTCATCACTTATTCCCCTTTCCCCTCCCTTTTCATTCATTTCCCAATCTCTGCAACTTTTGAGTCTAGGGCAAGAGAGAAAACCTCTTTTCTCCTTCATCTTCCTCACTTGGTTTGATCTAGCTAGAGAGCTCCAAAGGAAATTCTAAGACTACCATTTTCTTCATCTCCTTGCAAGCTCTCCATTGATACAAGTTTCTTGAGTTTTCAAGTTGGGCAAGAGCTCCTTTTTCTTCCCTCTCTCTTGTTTGACCTTCTCTAGGTAAGAGCTTCAACCCATATTTTTCATGGAGTCATTTTAGTTCCTTAAGATCATGTTTTTCATGTTTTCAAACCCTATTTGGAAAATGGGTTCCTTGTTTCCATTTTGAGTGAGTTTTGTGTGTTTTCTTGTTTTTGCTTGTAGTGTGAGATTAGCTTGTGTGAAGAGCTTGGAGGAGAGTGTTTAGCATTTGGGCAAGGCAAGTAATCCCTATAGGATCATGGTGCATGTTTATTTTAAGCTACATTGTTGTTTGAGAAGTTTTGTACATGAATATGTTTACAAGTTTCATACTCATGATTTCCTTTGTGTTGGATGTTTAAAGTTTGGAAAAATATATGTTTTGTCCCTTGGAGAGTATGTAGACTCAGGGAATATAAGTGGAATGAGAATGAATGGAAGGGAAGAAGAGAAATGTGAAAAATCTGTGCTGAAACGCATTCCCGTGCACTGGCGGTCAGCACAGCGGTCAGCTCGCGGCTAGCCGCCTGTGCCCACTGCGGCTAACCGCAGGCTGACCGAACCCAGCGGTTCCTTTTCCAGAAGCTAGCATTTTCGCCTGGGTTCAGCGGTCAGCTCCGCGGTCAGCCCACGGCTAACCGCCAGTCCCACTTGCGGTTAACCGCAGGCCAACCGAGGATTTCGGTTCCTTTTCCAGAAGCTGACATTTCGACCATGTTTCACGGTCAGCTCCACGGTTAGCTAGCGGCTAGCCACCTCATCCCATCACGGCTAACCGCTGGCCAACCGCGCACGCGGTTCCTTTTCCCGAGAGCTAAACACAGAATTTCATTCCAGCAGTCAGGCTGGCGGTCACCTTGCGGCTAGCCGCCAGACCCCAGTTCGGCTAGCCGACACCTGACCGCGAGGTGACCGAATTTGACAAGTTTCCTATTTTGAAGAGTTTTGCAAGAAGGAAAAACTAGAACATGTTAAGTGACCTCTAGCCTGATTTTGTGGACTCGAAACCCAAAATGTCTTTGAACTTCTGGGGCACCAATCCTTTCCTAAAAGTCTACTATTTGGGTCTCAATTGCACAAAGATAAATCAAAGGTCCTTGCTTGTGCTTGATAGGCCTTGTGTTCGTGCTTTGGTTTTTGATATGATGCATATCATCGTGAACTTGTTTTGAAGTGTTAGTACAAGCTTGTTTTGAAGTTTTGTTAAGAAAAAGGGGATCACTTCCTAAGTGTGTTTTGCATAAATATTATGCCTCGTGCTAGTCGTGCTCGTCGTGTTGTGATAAGTGATTTCCCCCTTTTTATCTCGACGTGTTTGATCGTGCTTCGCGTGTTTTGTGCATTCATGAATTAAGTAAACACCACTGAGCTTAGACTGCCCTTTCGGTTTGATCCACTGTCTGGGGGTCTTTAAACATGTGGACTGTCTGCAGACTGGTCGTGTATTTATTACACCTCGTGCGTGTCCGGTTCCGCGGCCGGAATTCCCGTCTTTGTGGGAAATCGTGTCGTGCTTATATTATGTATATCGTGCTTGTCGTGCGTGCTTGCTCTTTTCATTATATAAATGATAGAGAAAGGATGGGCTCTTTGTGGATTGTAACTTTTCATGATATATTTAGTACTCATGCTAGTTTGTTTTGATACCTCAGCTATTGTGACAGTCCAAATCAAGTATTCGATTTCAAGTGTTTTTCCAAAGTATTATTGTCATGTTCATGCCTATATTGATTACCTGCCAAACCGTCGTGTTTGACCCTTGCTTGTTGGTGCCCAGGTGCAGGAGACGTTGCCTTTGAGGAGGAGCGTCAGGAGGAGGCTTGTGAGCCAACTCCCGTGAGAGAGTGGCAGCCCGACGATGTCATCTAGATGTCGGTCTGGTTCTTGAGTTTCGTCACATTTTGTCTTAGGGTTCTTTTGTTTATGTTGGAGATGTGTATTGGCCTCTGTTGGCCTCTCTTGGGAATTGTAACAAAACTTAATTTACTTTCTTGTTAGACTTGTAACTTGAACAATGTTGGGAATGCCTTGTTAACTTATTCCTTTGATACTTTGTCTTGTATATTATTGTGATAGCACCTAAATATTTTACTGGTGCTTATCTAGTTGTGTTTTGCTACACGCTTCCGCAGATCGTGTACGTGTGAGCCAGATTCCGCGTGTCTTTGGGAATCCTCACCGCGGGAACCTGTGGGAAAACAATGATCAAATAAGAATAATCACAATCAACACCGTCGCGGGGCCTGGGATCCGTTCCGGGGTCGCGACAGGACTGGTATCAGAGCCATAACATGTTTCAGGCACTTAAAAGAAACTAGAAAGGTCTTAGGAACGTGGTGAGGATTCGTGAGTTCGATAGATTCGTTCGTATAGGACCTTAGAAACCCTTGTACCATGTTTATTGTGTGCTAACTACTTGTCTTACAGCAATATGCCTCCAAGAAAAGCCCCAAATCATCATGCTTCAGGCAGTAATCAGAATGAGTCAGATGCATCTGAGACACCTACAGCCACACAGTTTCAGGAACTTATGCAAGCCATGATAGCACAGCAAAGACAGGCTAATGAGAATCAAGCAAGATTTCAAGAGCAACTAACTAAGAAGGATGATGAGATGGCACAAGTTCAGAGGCAACTGTTAGAAGTACTTCAGAACAGGAATGTAGCACCACCTGCAGGTCCTCAGATTGTTATACAGAATAGGGATCCTGACCCTAATGCTCTATTTGAGAAGTTTAGGAAGAGAGCACCCAAAGAATTTTCGGGCAATGAGGACCCACTAGTGGCAGATGACTGGCTAGTCAATACGGAGAAGATCTTTGATGTCTTCATGTGCACGGGTATACAGAAGGTCAACCTCAGAGCTTCATTATTTTATGGGCTTGCAGACCGGTGGTGGCAAACAGTTAAGGACCCTTATGCGTTGATGGCAGATGAAGAGGCTTGGGCAGCATTCAAGACAAGTACATTCCCTCTCATGTCAAGAGGCAGAAGGCTATTGAGTTTCAGCAGCTCAAGCAAGGTAGCATGACAGTGTTGGATTATGTCACCAAATTTGAAAGATTGGCTAGATATGCCACCGAGCTGATTGACACTGAAAGGAAGAAGATAACTAAGTTTTTGGAAGGATTGAATCCGATCATCATGAGAGATGTCATAGGAGTAGTGCCTCCAGCTACATATGATGATGCAGTCAAGCGGGCTTATACATTTGAAGATATTAATAATATGATTGTTCAGGACAGGAAGCAGCAATATCAGCAGCAAAATCAGAGGCAACAACAGGGCAAGAAGCCAAGGCAAGAGCAAGGCCATGTGAGGCAAGGTTGTGGACATTGTGGCAAGAATCATGAGACACACGAATGTCGTAAGGCCATGGGTGCCTGTTTCAAGTGTGGGGCTATGAATCATTCAATCAAAGATTGCCCACTACTCCAGAATCAGGGGAACAGAAACCAGCAACAGAGACAAGTAGCTCCTCAGAATCAAGCACCAGTTCAGAATCAAGCACCAGTTCAGAATCAGATGAGACCACCTCAGCAGCAGCAGCAGGCTAGGCCACCAGTCCAGAATCAGAATGCTCGTCCTCCACAGCAGAACAGACAAGGCCAGGGAAGGCAGAATCAAGTACCAAACCGGCTACAGATGCATGGACGGTTGTATTATCTCAACCGTGCAGATGCTGAAGCGGCAGGAGACGTGGTAGAAGGTAAACTTCTTGTCTGTGGGATAGAAGCCCAGATCTTATTTGATCCTGGATCCACTCATTCCTTTGCATCTCCTAGTTTTGCTAAGTTGATTGATGCACCATGTAGTGAGTTGGATTACATTTTGGTAGTGACCACTCCAGTAGGGAAACAAGTTGTGTGTAGAAACCATTATCCTAGTTGTACAGTGTTGTTAGGGGATGTTAATTTGCCGGCCAACCTCATAGTTTTGGACATGCATGATTTTGATGTCATTTTAGGCATGGATTGGTTAGAAGCATATCATGCCACCATGGATTGTTTTAGTAAGACCATCACATTCAGATTCCAAGGACCACATGCAGAATTGATATTTCAGGGGAACAGGAGGAAATCTCAGGCAGGGTTTATTTCAGTGTTGAAGGCAAGCAGATTAGTGCAGAGTGGGTGTCAGGCATTTATTGCGTTTATCACGGAGGATAAACAGTCCCAAGGGGTGGAGGATATCCCCATTGTGTGTGAATTTCCGGATGTTTTTCCAGAAGAAATCCCGGGTTTACCACCAATTAGAGAAGTTGAGTTCACAATTGAGCTTCTTCCAGGGACAGCTCCGATCTCGATTGCACCATACAGGATGGCTCCAGCAGAAATGGGTGAGCTAAAGCTCCAATTGCAAGAATTGTTGAGCAAAGGTTTTATTAGGCCAAGCGTTTCACCGTGGGGAGCACCGGTGTTATTTGTGAAGAAGAAGGATGGAAGCTTGAGAATGTGCATTGACTACAGGAAGTTGAACCATGTGACAGTGAAGAACAAGTATCCTTTGCCAAGGATAGATGAATTGTTTGACCAATTGCAAGGAGCAGCCTATTTTTCCAAGATAGACTTGAGGTCAGGGTACCATCAGTTGAGAGTTAGAGACTCAGATGTTCAAAAGACAGCCTTTAGAACAAGATATGGGCACTATGAGTTCTTAGTGATGCCCTTTGGTTTGACAAATGCACCAGCAGTCTTTATGGCTCTGATGAACAAGGTCTATGCACCATATTTGGATCACTCCACGGTAGTGTTTATTGATGACGTTCTGGTATATTCCAAGAGTAAGAAGGAGCATGAAGAACATTTGAGGACAGCGTTGCAGCTCTTGAGGGACAACCAGTTATATGCGAAACTCAGTAAGTGTGAATTCTGGTTAGAGCAAGTTGCTTTTCTAGGCCACATCATCTCCAGAGAAGATTTAGCAGTTGATCCGGCCAAGATAGAGGCAGTTGTTAGTTGGGTGAGGCCAAGCAGTGTGACAGAAATTAGAAGCTTCTTGGGGTTAGCAAGCTACTACAGAAGATTTGTCCAAGGTTTTTCGTCTATCGCAGCCCCTTTGACAAAACTGACTAGGAAGAATGTCCCATTTGTGTGGACCGATCAGTGTGAAACCAGTTTCCAAGAGTTGAAAGGAAGGTTAACCACAGCCCCGATTCTTACATTACCCTCGAGCAACGGCGGATTTATTGTTTACACAGATGCTTCGAATGTGGGACTAGGTTGTGTATTGATGCAGGATGGCAAAGTGATTGCTTATGGCTCGAGACAGCTGAAGGACCATGAGAAGAATTATGCGACTCACGACTTGGAGTTGGCAGCAGTTGTTTTCGCATTGAAGATGTGGAGACACTACCTCTACGGAGAGAAGTTTGAGGTCCATTCAGATCACAGAAGTTTGCAATATTTATTCTCTCAGAAGGAGTTGAACATGAGGCAGAGGAGGTGGATGGAATATATCAAAGATTATGACTTTCCGATCAAGTATCATCCAGGCAAAGTGAATGTGGTAGCTGATGCCCTGAGCAGGAAATCAGTGGTTATGGCTAATTTGAGAGGAATGGGTGTCTTACAGCAGTTTGAAGAGCTGGGTGTAGAAGTACAAACCCTTAGATTGGGTGCGATGTTAGCGAACATGACAGTTTCAGAACCTACATTCATCCAGAAGATTAAGGAAAATCAGTTACAAGACCCAGACTTGGCCAAGATAGTAGATGTTATTGCAGAACGCCCCGATTTCAAGATGGTGAATGAGATATTGTATTTCCGTGACCGGTTGTGTGTGCCGAATGTGGATGATTTGAAGAATGAGATAATGAACGAAGCTCACAGTACGCGATATTCTATGCATCCGGGTAGCACGAAGATGTACCACAATTTGAAGAATAGATTTTGGTGGAACAACATGAAGAGAGAGATAGCAGCTTTTGTATCTCGTTGCCTAACGTGTCAGTTGATCAAGGCAGAGCATCAGAAGCCTCCCGGTTTGTTACAACCTTTAGAGATTCCGGAGTGGAAATGGGAGCACATTACCATGGATTTCGTCTCCGGTTTGCCTAATACTAAGAAGGGAAATAATGCAATTTGGATCATTGTAGATCGTCTGACAAAGTCTGCTCACTTCATTCCGATGAAGACCGGGAACATGATGCATATGGCACCACTTGCGAAGTTATTTGTTGATGAGGTTGTTAGTAAACATGGTCAACCCGTCTCCATTACTTCAGATAGAGACAGTAGATTTGTTTCAAAGTTTTGGAAAACTCTTCACGAGTCGATGGGTACCAAGCTTCAGTTCAGCACAGCCTACCATCCTCAGACCGATGGTCAATCAGAGAGGACAATACAGACTCTCGAGGACATGTTGCGTGCTTGTGTATTGGATTTTAGAGTCCAGTGGGATGAATGCCTACCGCTTTGTGAATTTGCTTATAACAATAGTTACCATTCTAGCATCGGTATGGCACCTTTCGAGGCACTCTATGGTAGAAGATGCAGAACCCCGGTTTGCTGGGAAGAAGTCGGTGAACGTAGTTTTCATGGACCGACGATAGTTGGAGAGACAAGTGACAAGGTCAAGCTGATTCAGGAACGGTTGAAGATCGCCCGTAGTAGGCAGAAGAGTTATGCAGATACTCGCAGAAGAGAATTGCAGTTTCAGGTGAGTGACAAGGTGTTCTTGAAGATCTCACCAGTTAGAGGGACTTTGAGATTCGGACAGAAAGGCAAGTTGTCTAGAAGATTTATTGGTCCGTATGAGATTCTGTGCAAGATTGGAGATGTTGCTTATAGACTCGCGTTACCGCCGGAATTCTCCGGGGTACACAATGTTTTTCATGTTTCTATGCTCAAGAAATATGTCTCTAGTCCTGCACACATTTTACAGCATGAGCCTTTGGAGATTCGGGAAGATGCTTCGTATGTGGAGAGACCGATCAGAATCATTGACACTAAGGAGCAAGAATTGAGGAATCGGACTATTCATTGGGTCAAAGTGCTTTGGGAAAATCACGAACCAGAGGAAGCCACCTGGGAGTTGAGAGAGCAAGTGCAGAGAAAGTATCCACACCTTTTACCTGAGGTAAATGTTTGATTTATTTGGTGGACCAAATATCCTAAGGGGTGGAGGATGTTAGACCCCGACCCAGACCAGTTCGATTAGTGTGCGATTAGTATGTGTTTAGTCTTAAGTGGGTTTAGTTGTGGTTGGGTTAGAAGTGATTAGCTTTAGTCCTGGACATAGCTTTGGGAATTTTGAGAACGTTTAGTATTGGTTAGACACACTCAAGAAGGCTTGAGTGCACGTGTAAGCTTGGGAAGATCGTATCGTTTTCCGTGTGAGTGTGGTTTTGATTTCATTTGAATGATCTTTTTATGTGTTACAACTTTCGTTTTAAGACCATTCCTGTTTGAAGCCCAAAAACCCATGTTTTGGCCCAAGGAGGGTAAAATTGTCTTTCTTGCACAAATCTGGACACAATTTTCGAGATCTCAAAACCATGTCAAAAATATACTTTTTGGAAACTAGATATTTCGACGATCATTTTATCCTTCTTCGTCGAAGTCATCCGAGGCCCACAAGACCATGTTTTAGTCACTTCAAGTTCAAGCCAAATGGGGCCCATGAGTCATCACTTATTCCCCTTTCCCCTCCCTTTTCATTCATTTCCCAATCTCTGCAACTTTTGAGTCTAGGGCAAGAGAGAAAACCTCTTTTCTCCTTCATCTTCCTCACTTGGTTTGATCTAGCTAGAGAGCTCCAAAGGAAATTCTAAGACTACCATTTTCTTCATCTCCTTGCAAGCTCTCCATTGATACAAGTTTCTTGAGTTTTCAAGTTGGGCAAGAGCTCCTTTTTCTTCCCTCTCTCTTGTTTGACCTTCTCTAGGTAAGAGCTTCAACCCATATTTTTCATGGAGTCATTTTAGTTCCTTAAGATCATGTTTTTCATGTTTTCAAACCCTATTTGGAAAATGGGTTCCTTGTTTCCATTTTGAGTGAGTTTTGTGTGTTTTCTTGTTTTTGCTTGTAGTGTGAGATTAGCTTGTGTGAAGAGCTTGGAGGAGAGTGTTTAGCATTTGGGCAAGGCAAGTAATCCCTATAGGATCATGGTGCATGTTTATTTTAAGCTACATTGTTGTTTGAGAAGTTTTGTACATGAATATGTTTACAAGTTTCATACTCATGATTTCCTTTGTGTTGGATGTTTAAAGTTTGGAAAAATATATGTTTTGTCCCTTGGAGAGTATGTAGACTCAGGGAATATAAGTGGAATGAGAATGAATGGAAGGGAAGAAGAGAAATGTGAAAAATCTGTGCTGAAACGCATTCCCGTGCACTGGCGGTCAGCACAGCGGTCAGCTCGCGGCTAGCCGCCTGTGCCCACTGCGGCTAACCGCAGGCTGACCGAACCCAGCGGTTCCTTTTCCAGAAGCTAGCATTTTCGCCTGGGTTCAGCGGTCAGCTCCGCGGTCAGCCCACGGCTAACCGCCAGTCCCACTTGCGGTTAACCGCAGGCCAACCGAGGATTTCGGTTCCTTTTCCAGAAGCTGACATTTCGACCATGTTTCACGGTCAGCTCCACGGTTAGCTAGCGGCTAGCCGCCTCATCCCATCACGGCTAACCGCTGGCCAACCGCGCACGCGGTTCCTTTTCCCGAGAGCTAAACACAGAATTTCATTCCATCGGTCAGCCTGGCGGTCACCTTGCGGTTAGCCGCCAGACCCCAGTTCGGCTAGCCGACACCTGACCGCGAGGTGACCGAATTTGACAAGTTTCCTATTTTGAAGAGTTTTGCAAGAAGGAAAAACTAGAACATGTTAAGTGACCTCTAGCCTGATTTTGTGCACTCGAAACCCAAAGTGTCTTTGAACTTCTGGGGCACCAATCCTTTCCTAAAATTCTACTATTTGGGTCTCAATTGCACAAAGATAAATCAAAGGTCCTTGCTTGTGCTTGATAGGCCTTGTGTTCGTGCTTTGGTTTTTGATATGATGCATATCATCGTGAACTTGTTTTGAAGTGTTAGTACAAGCTTGTTTTGAAGTTTTGTTAAGAAAAAGGGGATCACTTCCTAAGTGTGTTTTGCATAAATATTATGCCTCGTGCTAGTCGTGCTCGTCGTGTTGTGATAAGTGATTTCCCCCTTTTTATCTCGACGTGTTTGATCGTGCTTCGCGTGTTTTGTGCATTCATGAATTAAGTAAACACCACTGAGCTTAGACTGCCCTTTCGGTTTGATCCACTGTCTGGGGGTCTTTAAACATGTGGACTGTCTGCAGACTGGTCGTGTATTTATTACACCTCGTGCGTGTCCGGTTCCGCGGCCGGAATTCCCGTCTTTGTGGGAAATCGTGTCGTGCTTATATTATGTATATCGTGCTTGTCGTGCGTGCTTGCTCTTTTCATTATATAAATGATAGAGAAAGGATGGGCTCTTTGTGGATTGTAACTTTTCATGATATATTTAGTACTCATGCTAGTTTGTTTTGATACCTCAGCTATTGTGACAGTCCAAATCAAGTATTCGATTTCAAGTGTTTTTCCAAAGTATTATTGTCATGTTCATGCCTATATTGATTACCTGCCAAACCGTCGTGTTTGACCCTTGCTTGTTGGTGCCCAGGTGCAGGAGACGTTGCCTTTGAGGAGGAGCGTCAGGAGGAGGCTTGTGAGCCAACTCCCGTGAGAGAGTGGCAGCCCGACGATGTCATCTAGATGTCGGTCTGGTTCTTGAGTTTCGTCACATTTTGTCTTAGGGTTCTTTTGTTTATGTTGGAGATGTGTATTGGCCTCTGTTGGCCTCTCTTGGGAATTGTAACAAAACTTAATTTACTTTCTTGTTAGACTTGTAACTTGAACAATGTTGGGAATGCCTTGTTAACTTATTCCTTTGATACTTTGTCTTGTATATTATTGTGATAGCACCTAAATATTTTACTGGTGCTTATCTAGTTGTGTTTTGCTACACGCTTCCGCAGATCGTGTACGTGTGAGCCAGATTCCGCGTGTCTTTGGGAATCCTCACCGCGGGAACCTGTGGGAAAACAATGATCAAATAAGAATAATCACAATCAACACCGTCGCGGGGCCTGGGATCCGTTCCGGGGTCGCGACAAGAAGATGGTGGAATCCTCAAGAGAAAACCCTACTAGTAACTCTAAGGAACCAAAGGTGAAAGAGAGGGGAACTTTGAGAGGAAGAAGACTTGTACAACTCTTGCACAAGGGGCTGAAAAGTGCTCTATTAATTATGCACGAATTTGAGAGGAGTATTCCTCTATTTATAGCCCTCCATAAATCCTCAATTCCTATTTGAAATAGAAGTTTAACTCCCATTACAAATTAGTAAACATTTCCCTTACTAATTGCCATAGAAGTCTTACTTCCACAACTATTAGTAACTTTCTCCTTTCTAATTAAAATAGAAGTCTTACTTCCATTATTAATTAGTAGCTTACCATTACCACTATTAGAAGTCTCACTTCAAATAGAAATAGTAACCTTCCTCTTTAGAGTTTAAGTAGAATTAGTATCTTTCTAATATATTGGGCTAGCGTGGGGACCACTAGGGATTCCTTAGAAAGCTGGCTTCAACTGGGACACGCGACCCCACATCTCATGTGCAATCCGGGCCCATAATTAATTGCAAATAACTCCACTATATAAATGCAATTGCACTCCAATCTTAGGAATATATTACAATGAAGACCCTAAACTTCCTCAGTACCACAAGTAGGCCCCTCCATCTATATCCATGGATCAAATGGACCTGTCCACCAAATTAGATCCATATCTTATTATCCTTGAGCCCCAATTAATTATAATGATCATTTGGTACCGATCCAATTAACTCTTAATCGGAATGGGTGCGCACTTACCAATGATAAATCCATTAATTGGCACAAGGGGATATTAAAGATAGATTCCATCTTGACCATTGAATGTTCCCACAGCTCTACTATCAAGTACCCAAATCACCGAGGTGTTGACCTACAATTGGCCTCACTCATTGGTGACTCAAAGCAGATAAATAGATAGAAACTTGAGTTCATTAATGTCTCAGGATTATGAGCCTATTGCTAGGGAATTATGAGAGCAGAACTTAAAATAAAGACAGTGTATATAAGGTGCTTCTCATGGTCCTTCAATACATCCAATGTACCAGCATCATGATCCAGAATCTTACATTCTGATGATCGAGATAAATCACACTATCTCATAGTGATCAAAATGTTGCAACCTTGTCAGATGAGGTGTCCAATCTCATCACTGGTTGTGGAGATATTTTAGTATAAGATTTGTGACACATATCTCCCGTATGTGGATCTCATCCATATACATATATCACATCTAATATACAAATGGGACCCGGTTCATCTCATGAACCATTATGTCATATATATTGGTCATGTGCATGAAGTAATAAATCACCATTCATCTCATGAAAGGAAAGCATGATTATATTGATAAATAAAGAAATTAATCAATCTATTCATCATATACTGGTATTGAGACCATAAAATCTAACACCTACGTCCTCACCTGAAATGGAAATGCAATTAATTGAAAATACAACCCAACTTGATGAACAGTTCAAGTCTTTTTCTTCTTCTTCATGGGAGGGTGTTAAGAGCTTCTTGCAGTAACGGCGATTGGGTGTTGTTGTTGATGCCGGACAATATCCTAGACCATATGGGATGAATCTAACATGTCCATGATTTTCCCACGATCTTACGTGCGTCTCCAATGGAACTAGAATGCCATGACCCTGCTTTAGTCCTTATCGGCTGGTAACATCATAACCCATCCTTGGCATTATCAATTTAACCTTATAGTTATACATAGAGAAATCCGGGGTCCCTTCCATAGGAATCTCTCCAACAATCATCGGTGAAGGGTACGATACTCTATAAAACACGATAGGTGGTCGATGTTTCATGGGCACAACGAATATTGCTCCTTTTAGTTCTTCTGGAGGCCTCAGAATAGAAATCATCGGGATTGAAAGTCCTGGGATCCGAACCCTAGAGGGGGATGAATAGGGTGAGCTACAATTATGACCAATTTTAACCAATTTTAACTACTTTAAATTAAACTAGTCACAAATGGTGATTAATTAAATAAATGCGGAAGCTTACAAAAACAATCACCACAAAGCATGCACCATCACACAAGGATTTATAGTGGTTCGGCCTCAATGCCTACATCCACTACCGTCTTGTGATCCAACACCCCACCGGATTTCCACTATTTATGCTTTTCAATAGGCTAAGCAATAACCTTTACAATATGCTTTTCAAGGCTAAGCAATAACCTCTACATTATGCTTTTCTTAGGCTAAGCAATAACCACTTCAACCAAAGGTTGGTTATCTCTCTAAGTAGTGTCTAAAAATACACTTGATGGAGATACAATTTAGCTCAATACAATGCCTCTTAATTAGGCAGATATGAAAGTGAAAAACCAACTCACACAAACAGTAAATGTATGCAAAGATGTATGCTCATGATGTGTGTGTGTGATGTCCTCAATCAATTTTAAAATGTATGCCTAAGGCTTTTGAAAGTTTTGAAAGTCCTTGGGATCCAAACCCTAGAGGGGGGGGGGGGGTGAATAGGGTGTGCTACAAATATGACCAATTAAGACTAATTTTAAATACTTAACAAAAACTAGTCACAAGTGATGATTAACCATACAATATGCGGAAGCTCAAATAAACAATCACCACAATAGCAAGCACCACAACACCAAGATTTATAGTGGTTCGGCCTCAATGCCTACGTCCACTACCGGCTTGTGATCCAATCACCTCACCGGATTTCCACTATTTATGCTTTTTACTAGGCTAAGCAATAACCCTTACAATGTTGTTTTTCTAGGCTAAACAACAACCTCTCAATGTGCTTTTATAGGCTAAGGAATAACCTTTACAAAATGCTTTTCTTAGGCTAAGCAATAACCTTACAAGATGCTTTTCTTAGGCTAAGCAATAACCTTACACAATGCTTTTCTTAGGCTAAGCAATAACCTTTACAAATAAAGATTTTTCTAAGAAAGTGTCTTCACAAAAGATCACTCTAATAGATACAATTTAAGCTCAATGAAATTGCCTCTTAATTAGGCGGATTTGAAAGTTTAAAACAAACTCACACAAACACTCTATGAATGCAAAAGTGTATGCTCATGATGTGTGTGTGTGATGACTTCAATCAAGTTTAAGAAGAAGGCTTATTCAAATGTATGCTCAAAGCATTTCAAAGTTTAAGACATATAAAAGACTTGATTGAAGTTTAATGCAAATCACATGTATGTTTAATAACTTGTTAATGATATGAAAATCAAAGAATCACAAGTTGTATGAAAATGACTAACTTAGAACATGTGATGCATGTGCAATGTTGTTTTAAAAAACAAATAGATTTAACTAAAGTTCAAATGAAAGAAAACAACAAATTAGGTTTCAACCAAGACAAAGAATCATGCATTAAAGGAAATCAAAGACTTTGGCTAAGCATGATTAAGTAAGGTTTAAAAACAACTTGGATTGAAACCAAAGTGAAGAATCCAATCTTAATAAGATCAAAGATTAGGAGAAGAATGGATTCAACACATCATAGTTATCATGTACAAAACCATTTACCAATAGCTTAAACAAAACATGAAAACCATGATTAACAAAGGTAGAGCTTACTTGGTGGTTTAACTCATTGATCCAAGCTTTAGCTCTCCTAATGACCTTCTAGCCTTTCCAACTTCATCCCCTTTCAATGGCTCCAAAATGGTCTCAAAGGTTCATGTGTCAAGCCTTGAAAAAGGTTGGAAAAGAATGGATTTTATAGCCAAAAAGTGTCCAACGGCTAGTCCTCGGTCGACCGGCAAAGGGGTCTCGGTCGACCTAGACCAATTTGACCGTTGGAGCTACAGGCCAAAAACTGCCTGCAGTGTTCCCGGTCGACCGGGACACAGGGCTCGGCCGACCGGCGACACTGCCGGGACACCCCCTTTTTGCAAAAATTCAACTTTTGCCTATTTTGAAGATATTTCTTTGGGGGACCTTTTGGCCACTAAACCAAGCTTAAATAACATGTTTTAAGTCATTCTAAGAAGTTTAAAAACATGAACACACAAAGCCTAAGATGATTCAAAAGTTTAAAACCAAAGGCTAGCTTGATTGGATAAAACTCTTTTCAAAAACAAATGCATACAAAAATGATTCTGAAAGTGATGAAAGTATGCAAAGCTCAAACCTAAATTCTCAAGATGATTTTCCAAATATAATGCACAAGGAAATAGGTTTTCAAAAGAGTTTGTATTCTAAAACCAATGCATCCAAGTTTAGAACCAAAACATGCATAAAACAGAAACTTTTCCAAATCTAAAAACCAATGCATGTAAAAGTCAAGATTTTAAGATATTTTAAATCAATGCAAGTGTGTGTAAATCAAATGATGCTAAAGTGCAAATGCATCCATCAAATTGTAAATACAAAATTCCTAACAATCTCCCCCTTTGCAATTTGATGGCAACTTACTCATCATTGAAATTACACTCTTAGTCTTCAGCTGCCCCTCAGCTGGACAAGTCTTGAAATCTTCTTCTTGGATGCTTCTCTTCTTTTAGCTTGGGCTCTTTTCTTCATTCTTCATGATGCTTGGTGCTTGATCAATCTCTAAGCTTTCTCTAAGCTCCAAGCTTTCTTTCTTCTATTTGCTCTCCCCCTTTGACCATGCCTTTCTCTCCCTTTGGTAAGATATGCATTCTCTCCCTTTGTAGAAGATCATATCTCCCCTTAGGAAGCTTGGACATTCTCTTCACCATTCTTGAGAACTTGAATTCTTTCTCCCCCTTTGATGGATAGGAGATCTTCGAGTACTTGAACTCTCGAACTCTCTCTCCCCCTTTGACATTAAATTGCAAAGGTACCTACACACATGAAACAAGGAAAATACCTTTAGTAGCACCTGTTAACAAATGAAATCGAAAATGAAATACGTAACAGGCTATCATGTATGGAAGTTATCTCTAAGGGCTCAAAGGCTATCCAAGGGTGAATTTGATCAAAACTAATACTTCCTATGAAGGTTTACACTCCCCCTCAATCCATTCTCTTCTTTTGTCAAACATTTGACAAGATATAACTATTTGGTTCAAGAAGTAGATGGTTTAACCAAATGAGGGTCAACTTCAAGGAAAGGATTAGATTCATTTAACTATAAAACTCAATATGATCAAATTACCAAAAGAGAGCAAGGTCTAATGGGAAAACCAATCATGGATACCAATTGGAAAAACAAAGAATACCAATTGAGATTTAAGGATATGACTATTAAATCAATCACTCTAAAATGGATTTTAAAGATATACCTATTAGGAAAAATCCAACTTAGAGCTATCCATGATGCAATGGGGTTTACTAAACATAGCATCAATCAATATAACTATGAAAAACATATGCTATGAAGTTTTTGAAAATCATTTCATTCAAACAATAAATATGACTATTATGTGCAAGAATGAGTGAAATGAAATTCAATCATGAAGCCAACCTCAACTAATAACCAACCAATATTATGAACACATAAACATGGTGGCCATGAGATATACCTATATGAGCAAAAGAGGTGGCAACATGAACATTATGATGCTAATGGAATGTGACATGGAACAAATATATAACTATCAAGCTCAATCCAATGCACACAAGGTCTATCACATACACAAGATAAGTCATTAATTGGATATGAAATCAATGGAAAATTATACCAAATGAAACCAATTGAATATGATAACATGATTAAAAGAAAGGATGTGACAAACTCAAAATACCATCAAGCATCATAAATGCATATTCATCACTTTTAAAGATATGACTTATGAGCATAGTGATGAACAAGGCAAATTGCAATGCAAAAGGATATGACTTGGTAAAGCATGCAATTTCCAAAGTGTCAAAATCATATGAATTCAACATCTAAGATATCCATAAAACATATAGAAATATGAGAAATGAGTTTCAAAGAGTTTCATATGATTAAGAACACTACTTATGAAGTTGAAACATGTATAAGGATTAAATCACTTAGAGAAATCACATGAATCAACATCATAACCATCCAAATAGATATGACTATAAGGCATAGAGGATGGATTTGGGTTCTAGTATGGTTTCTACAAATGTAACTAAGATCACAACCATACATGGAACCAAAAGTCATTTGCATATAAAAAGAATGTAAATAAACAAGCAAGGATGCAAACAACATACATTTCCATTTCTAAGATAATGAAACCAAAAGAAAGGAAATGAACACATGGAACATGCTTTAGAAGAATATAACTAATGATGTTATAGGCATTTCCATTCAAACAATCTTCAAATCATTTTGAAAAACAAAATCCAACAATGAGCATAAAAAGAATGATTTAGAAGATCAATTTTCAACATTGTATTTTAAAAGATATAACTTAATTGAAACACATACAAGTTGATTTTTCAAAACAATGTTCTCCATGTAAAAGTATAACTTAGAAATCCATGGAAAACTTGAATTGATTCATATCATTTGTTCAAATAATCTTACTATGACATATACACAAATGATTCAATAACAATTGATCATGAAAAATCTAGCTATGAAAGCTTTTGAAATCACAATCAATTGATCATGTAGAAATGCAATGCAAAACATAAAACTAAATGTGAGCAAAAAGCAAATCAAACATGATGAGATTATAATCAAATGATTTTGAAAACCATGAAGTGTAACTTAGAATGGTGTATGAAAACAAAATCAATTGATCATAAAGAAGCAATGCATTTTAAATAAATGTAACTAAAAGAAAACAAAATGCAAATGCAACTTGACCAACAAGAAGATTTAACTATTAAGAATAGGTTGGTCAAGGGGTTCAAGGCCTTAAGGTTTGTCTAAGTAGATAACTTTAGGAATCCACCTAAGGTCTTGGGAGGGTTGAACTTTGAGGTCTAGTTTGGACTTCTCACCAACTATAGGAGATTTAACTTGATAAATTTTCAATTTGAACTTATCACCATGATATTTAGATTTTACTAAATTTGGCTTAGAATGGTGATTAGTCTTTTGATGTTGGTGAGTTTGTTTCTTTGGGGATTGTTTCACTTTTCTTTTCTTCTTACTTTCTCCCTTTACTTGACTTTTGAATTTTAGATTTAACTTAGCAACTTTCTTCAAAAGTTCTTTCATGGGTTTATATAAGGGAGGTAGGTTGAGAAGCTTTTTGTTCTTAGATTCTTTCAAGCTTGGTTTAACTTGTTTAAGCTTTTTAGAATCTATCTTGGGAGACTCCTTGTTAATTGGTTTAACTTGTTTAAGCTTTATGGAGTCTTCCTTGGTTTTTAGTGTCTTACCCTTCAAGTATGATTTTACTTTCTTTGGTTCAAAGATGGGATTAGACACATTGCTTCTTCTTAGTTTGCACTCAAACCTAAAGTGTCCTTCATTGCCACAATAATCACATTTTGTTTTAGGCAAGTGACAAAGAGTGCTAGAGAATGAGGACTCACCTTTCACAAATGTGTTGGTGAATTTAGGGTCATAAGACATATTCCTATTAAATCCAATACCCGTCCTATCTCCATGAGGTTTACCCAATTTAAATAATTTTTCAAGTCTATCTTCACTTTGGGTAAACTTGCACTCATACTTTTGTTTATACTCTTCAAGTTGAGTGACTTTTGTTTTAAGGGTTGAATTTTCATTTTTAACTTTTGTTAGTTCATTTTCAATTCCCTTAAAATTGTTTAGCTCTTCATAGGCAAGTTTTAACTTAGATTTAAGCTCATTAACAACATTTGATCCAAGTTCTAAAGTTTTTAAATTACTTTGAGCATTAGACAAATTTTCATTGGAAATTGTCAACTTGGATTTTAAATAGTTAATGTTTTCATCTTGTCTTTTAATTGTATCTCTTAGGTTCAAATTTTCATTTTTAAGCTCATCACAATTTATCTTAATCTCATTTAATTCATCTTGAGCATTAGATAAATTTTCCTTAGAGATAGTCAATTTAGATTCAAGATTGTTAAAGTCTTTACCTTGCCTTTGTAATTGATCTCTTAGTTTTAGATTTTCCTTATTGACATTTTCATAACCCATCTTTAATTCTTTTAGTTCATCTTGAATGTTGGATAGGTTATTTAAAGAGATCATGAACTTAGAGTCTAGACATTTTATTACTTCTTCTTTCTCTCTAAGTTCATCTTTTGAAGAGGCTAGCTCTTTGTTTAGTCTATTTGATTCTTCTTTTAGACTTTTATTTCTCTTATCAAGCTTTGAAGATAATGTATATAATTCATTATAGGCTTGTTGAAGATCATCTTCATCATACTCATTTTCTTCCTCTTTTGAGTCAAATTGATATTCATTTAAGTGAGGGTTTGAATCTCCAATAGAAGGAAGAATGAGGGGTCTAGAAGAATCTACAAAGTCTAGCATAGTGGAGTCCATTCTAATGATTTTCAAATAAGCACTACTCCAGGGTTTTAACTCTAGGTTTTTACACCTAATCAAGAGTTCCAAACACTTGATCCTATAAGATAGAGCACGAGGCTCTGATACCAATTGAAAGTCCTTGGATCCTAACCCTAGAGGGGGGGGGTGAATAGGGTGTGCTACAAATATGACCAATTAAGACTAATTTTAAATACTTAACAAAAACTAGTCACAAGTGATGATTAACCATACAATATGCGGAAGCTCAAATAAACAATCACCACAATAGCAAGCACCACAACACCAAGATTTATAGTGGTTCGGCCTCAATGCCTACGCCCACTACCGGCTTGTGATCCAATCACCCCACCGGATTTCCACTATTTATGCTTTTTACTAGGCTAAGCAATAACCCTTACATATTGTTTTTCTAGGCTAAACAACAACCTCTCAATGTGCTTTTATAGGCTAAGCAATAACCTTTACAAAATGCTTTTCTTAGGCTAAGCAATAACCTTACAAGATGCTTTTCTTAGGCTAAGCAATAACCTTACACAATGCTTTTCTTAGGCTAAGCAATAACCTTTACAAATAAAGATTTTTCTAAGAAAGTGTCTTCACAAAAGATCACTCTAATAGATACAATTTAAGCTCAATGAAATTGCCTCTTAATTAGGCGGATTTGAAAGTTTAAAACAAACTCACACAAACACTCTATGAATGCAAAAGTGTATGCTCATGATGTGTGTGTGTGTGTGATGACTTCAATCAAGTTTAAGAAGAAGGCTTATTCAAATGTATGCTCAAAGCATTTCAAAATTTAAGACATATAAAAGACTTGATTGAAGTTTAATGCAAATCACATGTATGTTTAATAACTTGTTAATGATATGAAAATCAAAGAATCACAAGTTGTATGAAAATGACTAACTTAGAACATGTGATGCATGTGCAATGTTGTTTTAAAAAACAAATAGATTTAACTAAAGTTCAAATGAAAGAAAACAACAAATTAGGTTTCAACCAAGACAAAGAATCATGCATTAAAGGAAATCAAAGACTTTGGCTAAGCATGATTAAGTAAGGTTTAAAAACAACTTGGATTGAAACCAAAGTGAAGAATCCAATCTTAATAAGATCAAAGATTAGGAGAAGAATGGATTCAACACATCATAGTTATCATGTACAAAACCATTTACCAATAGCTTAAACAAAACATGAAAACCATGATTAACAAAGGTAGAGCTTACTTGGTGGTTTAACTCATTGATCCAAGCTTTAGCTCTCCTAATGACCTTCTAGCCTTTCCAACTTCATCCCCTTTCAATGGCTCCAAAATGGTCTCAAAGGTTCATGTGTCAAGCCTTGAAAAAGGTTGGAAAAGAATGGATTTTATAGCCAAAAAGTGTCCAACGGCTAGTCCTCGGTCGACCGGCAAAGGGGTCTCGGTCGACCTAGACCACACAACGGTCAAATTTCTGACCGTTGGAGCTACAGGCCAAAAACTGCCTGCAGTGTTCCCGGTCGACCGGGACACAGGGCTCGGCCGACCGGCGACACTGCCGGGACACCCCCTTTTTGCAAAAATTCAACTTTTGCCTATTTTGAAGATATTTCTTTGGGGGACCTTTTGGCCACTAAACCAAGCTTAAATAACATGTTTTAAGTCATTCTAAGAAGTTTAAAAACATGAACACACAAAGCCTAAGATGATTCAAAAGTTTAAAACCAAAGGCTAGCTTGATTGGATAAAACTCTTTTCAAAAACAAATGCATACAAAAATGATTCTGAAAGTGATGAAAGTATGCAAAGCTCAAACCTAAATTCTCAAGATGATTTTCCAAATATAATGCACAAGGAAATAGGTTTTCAGAAGAGTTTGCATTCTAAAACCAATGCATCCAAGTTTAGAACCAAAACATGCATAAAACAGAAACTTTTCCAAATCTAAAAACCAATGCATGTAAAAGTCAAGATTTTAAGATATTTTAAATCAATGCAAGTGTGTGTAAATCAAATGATGCTAAAGTGCAAATGCATCCATCAAATTGCAAATACAAAATTCCTAACAAGTTTTAGCTCATAAAAACATTTATGATTGAGGAAAGAATGCTAATACATGTTAAAAATAACTTGTAAAAGATATACATATGTATTCTAAACAAGTTGTAAAATTCTAAGAACAAAACATGTGATGCATAGGGATGTCAATCAAATTAACAATGTAGCAAAAAACATAAAAATAGATTTGATTGAAACTAGGGGACAAATCATATGTAATTATAAAATCAACTTGAAAATGATATACCTATCAAAGCAAGGCAAGTTGTGAAACTTTAAAATAAAAGTACATATGATTTGTGAAGTTGTTGAATGCAAAACATAAGATAGATTTGAAAGTGATTTTCTTATGATGAAAAACAACAACCAAAGATTCAACCAAGTATAGGAATCATGTTACATATAATTTCAAAGATGTTTTCATTAACATGATTTACTTAGATATACCAATTTAAGTACTACTTGGATTGAATCAAGGTGATGCATCCAAAACAATAAATCAATTCAAAACATATACATGTTAAGGACACAACAAAACATAGTTTATCATGCTAGAAAAGATTTACCAATAATAAAGCAAGGCATGACAACATATGGTTAAGGAAAGTAAAGCTTACTTAGTGATTTAACTCGATGGAACCAAGCTTTAGCTTTCCTAATGACCCCTTTCATCCCTTAGCTCATTCCCCTTTGATTGGCCTCAAAACACCTCAAGGAGGGCCTCTTAATCCTCTAAATTTCTTTAGGAATGAGCCACTATCTATACCCAAAAATAGCTCAATGGCTAGTCCCCGGTCGACCTGGTACACAATGGTCATAAAACTGACCGCTTGACAAGAGCCCCAACGGTTCTTTCCCGGTCGACCGCGCAGTGTGGCCAGTCGACCGGGTCCCCTGGGCCAGTCGACCGGCCACACTGCGGGTCGACCAGGGCCTGGGACCAAAATTCGCTAAAATTGTATTTTTCAAAGTATTTTCTTGAGGGGACTTTTGGGCCATTAAATCAAACTTGGAGTCATGATTTAAATCAAACTAAGAGGGCTAAAATCATGAAACATAAAAAGCCTAAAAAGATTTGAAAGATTTTGTCGCGACCCCGGACCGGGAATCCCAATCCGGGATCGGGACATTAGTGTGTAATGATAATTGGTGATGATTACCTACATCCACAATATACAATTTATTTAATTTCCCACAGGTGTCCGCGGTGAGGATATCACAACCTTGCATGAATGTTTCTTTTTAATGCGGAAGCATTAACATCAATATCAAATTGTATCAGAAAGAGCAATGATCTATAGCATGTTTCCCAAAAGTTGTTAAAGTTAGATAAAATATCATTTAGTTACATTCCCCAAAATTAGAGGCCAACAAAGGCCAATATTACAAAATAATAACCCAAGGAATAGTTAACAAGTTCTCCCCAAAATGTTACGCCTCTTGGCAACCCGATGTCTACATGACATCGTCAGCACGCCACTCAACTAGAGGCTGCAGCTCACCTACCGCCTCCTCCGGCTCCTCCTCAAGGAAACCGGCAACGGGACCTGAGTACCAAAGCAAAGGATCAGACACGACGGTCTGGCAAGAGAATGACAAGATACAACAACAATAATATAGAGGAAATCTCTTGAAAAGCATATAAATCTGAGTTAAGCAAGAACTCTCATAAAATAGATAAATCATTTGCGATGAACAAGTAAACAATATAAAACATATCAGGTATCCAAGGATTCGGGAACTAACAAGGTGGCAATCACATAAAGCTAAGTCCTCTGTCACTAAAGTGACAACAGTATCACGGGACGTTGATCTCAGTCACACAAGGTAAGGAGAAGCAACGTAAACATATATACAATATAAATATACGGGAACGGGACCACGGTAGCGAACCGGGTATCGGGACGGGACCACGGTATTAGACCGGGTATCGGGATCCAACCTGCAGCTGGCGGGACGGGAGAGGGATTTTCAAGTCAGTGGATCAGACTGACAAGGTATCCAAGCTTAGTGATGCCGACTCATAGGATAAAACCAATCGAGGCATATCAAGTATTCAAGTACAGTAAATAAACGGTAAAACGGGGGTGCTCAAGGGCACACTGACTTTCCATATCGGGCAATACATTTCGGGGCAATTCACTGTTACTATTGTAGCTCCAAAGCTTTCGAGAAAACAAGTCATGCGATGAAATTCCTGGGAATGAGGTGAAACAATACACTATAATGAAATTCGGGTAAAATATCAATTTAGAAATCCAATTAAGTGAATAGGGGTCCCATATGTCTATTATAGCCCTTACTTGGTACTCCTTGAGTTTTGAGACATTCCGGGCTCCTTATGCACTCCTACGATTTTTTCCAAAATTTCGAATGACATATTTGTGATATGGTTTCTTTCTCGGATGGCATCAAGCAATGCCTAATGAATCCCCTTCGATTGACAAAGCTCAACGCTCGAACGAACCGGAGAGTTCGTTCGAGCGGGGAGCTTTTCGAAATCTGGAGAATTTCGGTTACCTTGCGGTTAGCTGGCGGTTAGCCGCCGATGCATTCGGCGGTTAGCCGCTGGGTAACCGTGGAGCTGACCGAATTTCAGGTGAGAATTATGATGCTCTCGGGAAAAGGAGCCGTGATTGTGCGGTTGGCTGGCGGTTAGCCGCCGATGGGTTCGGCGGTTAGCCGCTGGCTAACCGTGAGGCTGACCGCGTTTTCAGGTGGAAAATGATGCTCTCTGGAAAAGTCACCGCGGTGCGCGGTTAGCTGGCGGTTAGCCGCCGATGCATTCGGCGGTTAGCCGCTGGCTAACCGTGAGCTGACCGCCAGTTACGAAAATGCTCATTGAGTTCAGTTTTGAGTCATTTTCCTCCTCAAAACCATCTTCCTCACATCTACAAGGTCCTTACAATAACATTGAGCTAATAGTTCCTCCAATGCATCTCTTTATACTTCTCCAAATCCTCATTAAGAGTTCTCTCCATCACTTCTTCCATGTCAAGTCCAATGCAAATAAAAGAGAAGTAAACCATTTCACAAACATTCATCTAAGCTATCACAAGAACAATAAATGCTCTACCAACATGTTTATAAAACATTGAATGAAACTATCAAGATACATTATGAGCATTTATTTCAAACAAACCTCATTAAATGAAAGTATGGAAAATCCATAAAGACTACACCAAATCATTTCAAAATTAAAAACATCCAAACATTCACTTGCCTCTATTCCAAGCTAGTTGAAAACAAGCCTTTTATCACCTCTATTGCTCAAAGCCAAACTACACATCAAAAATCCCAAAAACAACCCTAAAATGGGTTACACAAGGAATGACAATGAACAAACCAACAATAATGCAAATGTAGTACCTCATGGCCTAGGAGACAACAAATCTAGAAGATGAGAATGATCACTTACCTTGAAGGTCCTCTAATGGCAATGGTAAGCTCAATGAAGGTCTTGGAATGGAGGGTTCTCCTCACAAATGGTACCAATGGAAAGCTTGAGAGATGAGGGAGTGATTGGTGACTTCCATTGCTTGGTTGATGAGCTCTAGGTATGGCTTGGAGATGAAGAAGCAAGAAGAAGAAAAGAAGAGTCACAAGAAACCCTAGGTTCAGTTGTGCTGGAGCAATGGAGAGTGAATGAGAAGGAAAGAGATGGGTTCTCTTTGTTAACAAGGGAGGCTTGGGTCCCACAACTTAAGGAACTAAATTAGCTGAAATCATCTACTTCGGGACCTCGGATGGGTTCGACGAAGAAGGAAGAAATGATCGTCGAAATATCTAGTTTCCAAAAAGTGTATGTTTCGTGGTTTACGAGAATATCAAGTTTTGGGTACAGATTTGGTGTGCAATGACTGTTTTGCCCTCCGGGCTATGAAAATCGGGTTTCGGGGCCTCGAATGGACACGGGATCAACATGAAATTTGTAAGAATCCACAAGATGAATGCAGCGGGCCAAAAACACAATTCACAACCAATCGGGAAAATCTCGCAAGAAAACGCAAAGCCGAAAAGGGAAACCCCCAAAGGGCCCCACATGCTATCAATCACTCCAAAAGGCCCAAAACTAGAATCAAGGCTACTCCAAACCCAACTAGACCAAAAACACTAATCAAGCTTAGCACTAACACGCAACTTAATTAGCACTAATCGGGTTCACTCGGGTCGGGGTCTTACAGATTTAAAACATAGGCTAGCTTGATTTATAAAATCTCTTTCCAAATTTAAAATGCATCCAAGTTTAAAATCAAAACAAGCATAATTCAATATTTTTACAAGTCTTAAAAACAATGCATGTATAAATCAAGATTTCAAGTTTTTCTAAATCAAAGCAAGGGTGAAAATTCAAAAGATGCTAGAATTATAATGCATCCATCAAATTGCAATACACAAAATTCCTAACAATCTCCCCCTTTGTAATTTGATGGTAACTTACACAACACCGAATTAACACACCAAGTCTTCAGCTCCCCCTAAGCTGGACAAGTCTTGAAATCTCTTAGATGGTTCTTCTCTTAGCTTGGGCTCTTGGACTTTTTCTGCAATCTTCTTGATGCTTGGAGCTTGATCATTCTTCAAGCTTTCTTTTCATCTTCCTCTCTACGGCCAAGCATCTTCTTTAGCTCCCAAGCTTTCTTCTTTCACTAGCTCTCCCCCTTTGTCAATGCACTCTCTCCCTTTGGCAAGATATGCATTCTCTCCCCCTGTAGAAGATCCTACAATATCTCCCCTTAGGAAGCTTGGACATTCTCTTCCCCTTTAGAGAACTTGAATGCTCTCTCCCCCTTTGACATTAAATTGCAAAGGTACCTACACACATGAAATAAGGAAAATACCTTTTAGAAGCACCTGTTAACAAAAGAAATCGAAAATGAAATACATAACAGGTTATCATGTATGGAAGTAGTCTCTAAGGGTTCAAAGTCAATCCAAGGGTCAATTTGATCAAAACTAATACTTCCTATGAAGGTTTACACTCCCCCTCAACCCATTCTCTCCTTTTGTCAAACTTTTGACAAAGATATAACTATTTGGTTCAAGAAGAATATGGTTTTACCAATTGAGGGTAAACTTCAAGGAAAGGATTAGACAAGTTTAACTATAGAGCTCAATATGATCAAATTACCAATATAAAGAGCAAGGTCAAGGAGAAAAGCGATCATGGATACCAATTGGAAAAACAAAGAATACCAATTGAGATTCAAAGATAAGTCTATTAAAACAATCACTCTAAAATGGAGTTATAAATGATATAACTATTATGATAAACTCAAATTAGAGCTATCCATGATATTATGGGGTTTACTAAACATAGCATCAAATAATTTAACTAAGAAAATCATATGCTATGAAAGTTTTGAAATCATTTCATTCAATCAATAAATTTGACTATTAAGTGCAAGATTAGTGAAATGAAATTCAAACATGAAGCCAACCTCAACTAATAACCAACCAATATTATGAATACATAAACATGGTGATCGTGAGATTTACCTATATGAGCAAGAGAGGTGGCAAACATGAAAATTATGATGCTAATGGAATGCGACATGGAATGAAAACATATAACTATCAAGTTCAATCCAATGTACACAAGGTCTATCACATTCACAAGAAATGACATCAATTCAATCGAAAATTATACCAATTGAATTTGACAACATGATAAATAGCAAGGATGTGACAAACACAAAATTCCATCAAGCATCATAAAAGGATATTCATCACTAAAGGATATTCATCACTTATAAAGATATAAGTAATGAGCATAGTGATGAAGAAGATAAATTGCAATGCAAAAGGATATAACTTGGTAATGCATGCAATTTTCAAAGTGTCAAAATCATATGAATTCAACATCTAAGATATCCATCAAACATATAGAAATACGAGGAATGAATTTCAAAGAGTTTCATATGATCAATATCACTACTATGATGTTGAAACATGTACAAGGATGACATCACTTAGAGAATATATATGAATCAACATCATAACCATCCAAAAAGAAATGACTAGAAGGCATAGAGGATGGATTTGAGTTCTAGTATGGTTTCTACAAATATAATAAATATCACAACCATACATGGAACAATTTGACATTTGCATATAGAGGATCAATCAACACTCAAGATCTTAACTCATACCATATCATCAATAAAGAATATAACTATGCATGTACAAGAAGGGTATGTAGTCAGAAGAATAACATGAATCGCATATAGGTGAAAAATGGATCTCATAAATGGGTATACCTATTAAGAACAATGAATTAATTCCAATTCATCTAAAATGATCCATTCACTTATGATGCAACATCTCCACTCTAGCAAATGCACTAAGCTTACAATGCAATGGGAAATGGATATGAGGATTATACCAAATGAGCTTAGCACACTAAATCACATATGTACTTATTAGGCTCAAATGATAATAAAACAAAAGATTTTACTATAAAGAACATAAACAATCATCAATTTGCATTAATGAAGATATATACCAAGTTAGGCACAAACATGCAAATCAATGAAACCATATCCAACCACGCAACGTAAGACATCAAAATCAATTTGTATAAAAAGAATGTAACTAAATGAGCAAAGATGCAAATTGTTTGTAAAATTTTTTTCCTTCCAAATGATATAATCATAATTAAGCACAAGGAAATAAATTCAAGGAAAATGCATCTATAAATACAACCAATAAAGCTTAGAACATTTTCCAAAGTTTTTCAAATGAATCATTTATAAAATTATGAACAAGTGATTTTGAAAAACATGAAGTGTATTACTATAAAATTTCAATTTGTATTCTAAATATGACAATAGACACTCATACAAATTGAACACTTAACTTGAAAAATCAATGGAAAACTTAAATTGCTTCAAATCATTTGATTTACAAAAAAGATCTAATTATGACATTCATCAAATGATTTTCCTACATCAATTGATCATGAAAAATCTAGCTATGAAAGCTTTTGTAATCACAATCAATTGATCATGAATAGATATGCACTACAAGAGATATAACTATGAACAAAATGCAAATCCATCATGAAGATATTGCAATCAAGGGATTTTGAAAACCAAGAGATATAACTTAAAAGTTCATGAAGACAAAATCAAATGATCACAAAGAAACATTGCATTTTAAGAGATGTGACTATAAAGAAACAAAATGCAAATGTAACATGACCAACAATTAGATATAACTAAAAAGAATAGGTTGGTCTAGAGAGGTTCAAGGCCTTAAGGTTAGTCTAATAGTCTACCTTTGAAGATTCACCTAAGGTCTTGATTAGGTTGTTGTCACGCCCCCGAACCGAAACCTCGGGGGCGGGAGATGGGATTAAGGTATAAATGTATTTTACTTCTCCCAGGATCCGCGTGTGTGAAGACAACACATTCTGAATATTTTGCGGAAGCATTTGTGGCGTTGCGACCCGAAGTCCATGGCCATCGGATTCCGCGTCGCACTCAACCTTTAGCATATAGCTATTATATCAAGAATCATATCAGACTGGAGTAACCATCACAATAAATTACAGAGCTGACAGTAACAGGATATTACATTCCCAATATGTTCAAGTTACAATTATCAATGTACATTAATTAAGAATCCCAAGAAAAGGCTAATAAAAGCCATACACCAATAAGCTATAAACTACTACCCAAATGTGACGTAGCTCCGATGTCAAGCTCAATGTCTACATGACATAGCCGACAAACTAACCTGCAAAGCATGGCTCTACAGCCAACAAAAGCACTCAACTCGGGGCGAAGAAATCTGAACCTGAGTACCAAAAGTAGTGGGTCAGACACGACGGTCTGGCAGGTGGATGAAAAGATCACAAATATACTAAAGAATAAAACATATAATAAATCATGCTAATCGATCAAGTGCTGCATATAATTAAACGGGTGCAAAGTCGGGAATCCTGGGGAAAACCTGTATTCATTTCAAGTATGGGTAAAACATGAAGATCTAATAAAACATGTATTCATTTACATCATCTCTAATCATAGATATTTGACAATCGGGTATTTGTCTAAAACATGTATAAATATAGTAGTTTGACAAAACAAACATTCATTTGAGACTTAAGTAAAAACACAAGTATACAACAAATCAGGTATCCATAGCAGTCTGGCAAAACCAAAGTTCATTTGAAACATATGTGAAAAGACGGATATTTAACAAACCGGGTGTTCATTTAAAACCGGTGTAACCAAAGCAATCTGTCAAAACTAGTGTTCATTTAAAACATATCTCAAAGCAGGGATATTTAACAAATCGGATATTCATTTGAAACCGGTATAAACATAGTGATCTGGCAAAACAAGTGTCATTTCAAACATATTTCAAAGCATGGGTATTTAACAATTCGGGTATTCATTTAAAAACAGGTATAAATATAGATATCTGACAAACCAAATGTCCTTTAAAACAAGGCACGGGTATTTAACAATTCGGGTATTCCTTTAAAACACGTGTAATCATATAAATCTAGCAAAGTCATTGATCGTATGGAACATATGTAAAAGCATGGTTATTCACCCAACCGGCATTCATTTAAAATATGTGCGGGTACAAAGAACAGAAAACAATATAATAATAACTGAATTTACATTGGAGAATATTAGCACTTGTTTAAATAACAACTTTCATAAAGGAAACGAATCATTTATCGGAAAGCAAGTAAACAATATAAAACATGTCGGGTGTCCAAGGAATCGGGAACTGGCAAGATGGCAACCACACGAAGCTAAGTCCTCTATCACTAAAGCGATAGAGCAATAACTAGGCCCTGATCTCAGTCACTCGAGGTGAGGAGAAACAGGGGATCTCATGAATGCATATACATATACTATACATGACCACGGTAGTGAGTCGGGCATCGGGGACCACAGTAGCAATCTGCGGTATCGGGACAAAACCACGGTAATAACCGGGTATCGGGACGGGACCACGGTAATAACCGGGTATCGGGATCCAAGCTGCAGCTGGCGGGACAAGAGGGGGATCTCCAAGTTGGTGGATCAGACCAACAAGGTTATCCAAGCTTAGTGGTGCCGACTCATAGGTCAAATACAATCGAGACAATGCAAGTAAATCAAGTACAAATACATAATCAAACGGGCAAGACGGGGGTGTTCAAGGGCACACTAACATATCATGTGGTGCAATGCACTTCGGGACAATAACTGTTACCAGAGTAACTTCAATGCTTTCGGGAAACAAGTCATGTGATGCAAATCTCGGGAAATGAGGAAATATAATGCACTATACCATTTCGGGAAGAATATTGATTTCCAGATCTATTTAAGTGAATAGGGGTCCCGTATGTCGATTATAACAATTACTTGGTACTCCTTGAGTTTGGAGACATTCCGGGCTCCTTATGCACTTTTACTATTTTCACAACTTAAAATGAGCTTATGGGTAATACTAGATGTTACAATAGCAAGAATCAAGATTATAAACGGTCCATCCTAGGCATGACATTAATCCGGAAACATCGAGCAACCTATTCAGTCACCGAAAGGAATAGAATTCGCGATAACCAAGGAAAGGCTCGTGTTTAGATATAAAGAAGATATCGCGTCGTTCCATCCCGTTCAAGATTGAAATTGATTGAACTTCGATGCCACCGAACCAACCGTGAGGCGTGTCGGCTCAAGACATTCTCACACTTGGTCCAAACAGTCCAAAAAGGGTCCCACCTAGAACCAAGAATTAGTGTCTAAATCAACACCATTCTTTTCTTTCAGTTCCCTAGTCTTAGGGACCTTAGATCAGGGTACAATTGGTCTTAACACTAAGGTATATACCCCTAGGACTCATAGAAAGCCCAAAGGTTTCCAAAAAAAAACACAATATCAAATTTCACTGGACTCAAACTGAGTCCTCCGATCGATCGGCCGAAGGCCCGATCGATCGGTCGAAATTTCTGTACCAGTTATACACAGGGTCCGATCGATCGGTCGATCGATCGGCTGAAAAAGCCTTACAGTTAAAAGTCAGTCCGATCGATCGGCCTGCAGGTCCGATCGATCGGACCTGGGCGCAGTGCAGGTCCGGGAACTTGATTTTTTTCCTTTTTGTTTCCTTTCCTTCCAACACATGATTAACCACAAAGAACCATAAACAAGATGGTTTAAATACATGTTTCCAAGACAATAACATGAGCTAAAGAGCTCCTCATTTCAAATTCCTCTCTTTCCATTCTTTCCATTCACAATTAATCACAAGGTGGAGAAAACTCATTCATGTGAAATCATTTGAAACCTTGACAATATGATGCATACATTTCCAAGAGATTAACAAGGGAGAAATAACTCATCAATAAGCACATCTTGAAATCAATATTAATCATATTAAAGACAACTATTAAAATCACCAAAACCATTAATGAATCAAGATTTTCTCACAAAACATGTTGATAATCAAAACGATCCAATCAACCACTTGCCTTTGACTCTAATCAAGCAAATCAAGCTCCTAATCACCTCTTAGGCTCAAGATCCACAATCTCTACAAAAACCCCCAAAACAACCCTAAAATGGGTTAAACAATGAAATGACAATGAAACTTTCCAATAATCAAGGTGGAGCTTCTCTAAGGCTAGAAGATTACAAATCTAGAAGATGGGAAGAATCACTTACTTGGAAGGTCCTCTAATGGACAAGGTAAGCTCAAAGGAAATCTTGTGATGGAGGGTTCTCTTCACAAATGGTATCAATGGAAAGCTTACAAGATGAGGAAGAGGAAGGTGGTCTCCATTTCTTGATTGATGAACTCTTGGTGAGGCTTGGAGATGGAGAAGCAAGAAGAAGAAGAAGAAGTTGCAAGAAAAGCCCTAGGCTCAGCTGGAACAATGGAGAATGGAGTGAATGAAGGAGATGGGTTCCCCTTATAAGCAAGTGGGGTTTGGGTCCCACAACTTAAGGGAGTTGGGTGGCTGAAATCATCTAATTCGGGACCTTGGATGGATTCGACGAAGAAGGAAGAAATGATCGTCGAAATATCTAGTTTCCAAAAAGTGTATGTTTCACGGATTTCGAGAATATCGAGTTTTGGGTACAGATTTGGTGAGAAAAGACTGTTTTGCCCTCAAGGCCAAGAAATCGGTTTTCGGGTTCTAAAATGGATACGAGATCAACATGAAAGTTGTAGGATTCCTCAAGATGAATGCAACGGGCCAAAAACACAATACGAAACAAATCGGGAAAATCTCACAAGTAAAAGCAAAGCCGAAAAGGGAACCCCCAAAGGGCCCCACAAGCTGCCAAAGCACTCAAAAGCCCAAAACTAGAAGAAAACTCAATCTAGCTCACAAACTCAACCCAACAAATACTAATCCCACTAGGAGAAACTAATCCACAAATAAAACGACACTAGTCCAAGAGATCAGGGGTCGGGTTCTCACAGTTGTCCTTGAGAGTTCACTTTGAGGACTCACCAACTCTTGGAGATATAACTTGAGAAAGTCTTAGAGGGGTGAAAGATACTTGGGGAAATTTCAATTTCGATCATAGTGGAAATCATTACAAAGATATGCAATAAAACACAACACTATGGTTCTAATCTAGAAAGGATCAACTCCGGGTTGTTAAGCCCTAAAATGGAGTAACCTCTCTCTGATACCAATTGAAAGTACTGGGATTTGAACCCTAGGGGGGGGGGTTTGAATAGGGTGAGCTACAATTATGACCAATTTTAACCAATTTTAACTTCTTTAAATTAAACTAGTCACAAGTGGTGATTAAGTAAATAAATGTGGAAGCTTACAAAAACAATCACCACAAGGCATGCACCATCACACAAGGATTTATAGTGATTCAGCCTCAATGCCTACATCCACTACCGGCTTGTGATCCAACACCCCGCCGGATTTCCACCATTTATGCTTTTCAATAGGCTAAGCAATAACCTTTACAATATGTTTTTCAAGGCTAAGCAATAACCTCTACATTATGCTTTTCTTAGGCTAAGCAATAACCTCTTCAACCAAAGGTTGGTTATCTCTCTAAGTAGTGTCTAAAAATATACTTGATGGAGATACAATTTAGCTCAATACAATGCCTCTTAATTAGGCGGATATGAAAGTGAAAAACCAACTCACACAAACACTAAATGAATGCAAAGATGTTTGCTCATGATGTGTGTGTGTGATGTCCTCAATCAGTTTTAAAATGAAAGCTCATAAATGTATGCCTAAGGCTTTTGAAAGTTTTAGCTCATAAAAACATTTATGATTGAGGAAAGAATGCTAATCACATGGTAAATATAACTTGTAAAAGATATACATATGTATTCTAAACAAGTTGTGAAATTCTAAAAAAAAAACATGTGATGCATAGGGATGTCAATCAAATTAACAATGTAGCATAAAACAGAAAAATAGATTTGATTGAAATTAGGGGACAAATCATATGTAATTATAAAATCAACTTGAAAATGATATACCTATCAAAGCAAGGCAAGTTGTGAAACTTTAAAAGAAAAGTACATATGATTTGTGAAGTTGTTGAATCCAAAACATAAGATAGATTTGAAAGTGATTTTCTTATGATGAAAAACAACAACCAAAGATTCAACCAAGTATAGGAATCATGTTACATATAATTTCAAAGATGTTTTCAATAACATGATTTACTTAGATATACCAATTTAAGTACTACTTGGATTGAATCAAGGTGATGCATCCAAAACAATAAATCAATTCAAAACATATACATGTTAAGGACACAACAAAACATAGTTTATCATGCTAGAAAAGATTTACCAATAATAAAGCAAAGCATGACAACATATGGTTAAGGAAAGCAAAGCTTACTTAGTAATTTAACTCAATGGAACCAAGCTTTAGCTTTCCTATTGACCCCTTTCATCCCGTAGCTCATTCCCCTTTGATTGGCCTCAAAACACCTCAAGGAGGGCCTCTTAATCCTCTAAATTTCTTTAGGAATGAGCCATTATTTATACCCAAAAATAGCCCAACGACTAGTGTAACATCCCGACCCCTAATGGCCTAGTAATTATACTTAATTGTGTGATTAGTTAGTAAGCTAGTTTAGAATCTAGTTTAGAGTCTAAATAGTTGGGTTTAACGACGAATCTCGTGTGCGAAGTTTCGTAGGATTCGGAGCGCGTTTGGGTAGGATAGAGGTCGTTTTACTATTTGGGTAGGGTTTCAGGGAATACAAGAGATTATGAGTTTTGGTGAGTTGGGTAGGTTTTGTCATTTCATGAACTTTAGCCTTCGGTCGCCTTTCGATTCGACGCGTCGAAAAGGCCAGAAATTCATCAAATGGTTACTTAGGCCGACCCGGAACTTGACCCATCAACCCAGGCCCAACCAAAGCCCAAGCCCAAGACCCATTACTTAAAGTATCTTACCAACCCACCCAACACTTATCTTCATTTCATTTATTTCATTCACTCAACTACAACCACAGCAACAATAGCCGACTCATCTTCTTCTCTTCCTTTCCTTCATCTTCTTCTTCTCCGTCGATGAGCATCGGAGCTCCGGCGAAGGAAACTAAGCCGCACATCATCTTCCTCAAGTCTTCAAGGTCACAACCATACACTTTTCTTCTTGTTTCAACCACAACCCACTTAAAGGTAAGCTTTTAAAGCTTGGAAAACATCTCATCATCTTCTTTCTTGGTTAGAAATGTAGTAGATAGGCTTACCTTGACCTTTGGCATGCATTTGTAGGAGATAGTTGGGTTTGGAGAAGTGTTTCACCTTTTTGGAGCTTCCAAGTCTTTTTCCTCTCAACTTTTCTTCTTGAGTTTGGTTTAGCACATCACCAAGGCAAGTCAATAGCTATATTAATGCTTGATATGTTTGTTTACCTTGATTTGTATGCTAAAATCATATGTTAGATCATCTTGGCTCAATTGATTCTTTAGAATGTTGAAAACATGATAAATTGGCTTTTAGATTGAATGGAATGGATTTAGAGTTTGATGGGTTGATTAGTTAGTTTTATGCTTTATAATTAGGGTGTTTTCATCACTACATTTGTTGCTTATCAGGTAGAACGAGAAAGGAAATGAACAGGGACCATTTCAGCCCAGAACAGGGCCTGTACCTGTGAGAACCCGACCCCTAATCTCTTGGATTAGTGTTGTTTTATTTGTGGATTAGTTCTTTTAGTGGGATTAGTAGTTGTTGGGTTGAGTTTGTGGGCTAGAATGGTTTTTTCTTCTAGTTTTGGGCTTTTGAGTGCTTTGGCAGCTTGTGGGGCCCTTTGGGGGTTCCCTTTTCGGCTTTGCTTTTCTTGTGAGATTTTCCCGATTTGTTTCGTATCGTGTTTTTGGCCCGTTGCATTCATCTTGAGGAATCCTACAACTTTCTTGTTGACCTCGTATCCATTTGAGAACCCAAAAATCGATTTCTTGGCCTTGAGGGCAAAACAGTCATTGCACACCAAATCTGTACCCAAAACTTGATATTCTCGAAATCCGTGAAACATATACTTTTTGGAAACTAGATATTTCGACGATCATTTCTTCCTTCTTCGTCGAATCCATCCGAGGTCCCGAATTAGATGATTTCAGCCACCCAAGTTCTTTAAGTTGTGGGACCCATTCTCACTTGCTTATAAAAGGAGACCCTTCTCCTTCAGTCACTCCATTCACCATTGTTCCAGCTGAGCCTAGGGTTTTCCATTGTGCAACTTCTTCTTCTTCTTGCTTCTTCATCTCCAAGCCACACCAATCTTGCACCAAACTAGAAATGGAGATCATCAATCTCTTCCTCTCCTTGCAAGCTTCATCTTGATAGCATTTTTGGAGAAATCCACCAACATTGAAACCCTCCTTGAGCTTGTTCTTCTCATTTGAAGGTCATCAAAGTAAGTGATTCGTCCCATCTTCTAGATTTGTAATCTTCTAGCCTTAGAGAAGCTCCACCTTGATTATTGAATAGTTTCATTGTCATTTCATTGTTTAACCCATTTTTGGGTTGTTTTGGGGGTTTTTGTAGAGATTGTGGATCTTGAGCCTAAGAGGTGATTAGGAGCTTGATTTGCTTGATTAGAGTCAAAGGCAAGTGGATGAATGGATAGTTTTGATTATTAACATGTTTTGTGAGAAAATCTTGATTCATTAATGGTTTTGGTGATTTTAATAGTTGTCTTTAATATGATTAATATTGATTTCAAGATGTGCTTATTGATGAGTTATTTCTCCCTTGTTAATCTCTTGGAAATGTATGTATCATAGTGTCAAGATTTCAAATGATTTCACATGAATGAGTTTTCTCCACCTTGTGATTAATTGTGAATGGAAAGAATGGAAAGAATGGAAAGAGAGGAAATTGAAATGAGGAGCTCTTTAGCTCATGGTATTGTCTTGGAAACATGTATTTAAACCATCTTGTTTATGGTTCTTTGTTATTAATTATATGTTGGAAGGAAAGGAAACAAAGAGGAAGAAAAATCAGCTTTCCCAGACCTGCTGTACCCAGGTCCGATCGATCGGACCTACAGGCCGATCGATCGGACTGTCAGTAACTGTAAGCCTTTTTGGGCCGATCGATCGGCCGATCGATCGGACCCTGTACATTCTGGTACAGAAATTTCGACCGATCAATCGGCCCTTCGGCCGATCGATCGGAGGACTCAGTTTGAGTCCAGTGGAATTTGATATTATGTTTTTTGGAAACCTTTGGGCCTTCTATGAGTCCTAGAGGTATATACCTTAGTGTTAAGACCAATTGTACCCTAATCTAAGGTCTCTAAGACTAGGGAACTAAAAGAAAAGAATGGTGTTGATTTAGACACTAATTCTTGGTTCTAGGTGGGACCCCGACTACCCTTTTGGACTGTTTGGACCATGTGTGAGAATGTCTTGAGCCGACACGCCTCACGGTTGGTTCGGTGGCATCGAAGTTCAATCCATTTCAATCTTGAACGGGATGGAACGACGCGATATCTTTAAACACAAGTCTATTTCCTTGGTTATCGCTAATTCTATTCCTTTCGATGACTGAATCGGTTACTCGATGTTTCCGGAGTAATGTCATGCCTAGGATGGACCGTTTATAATCTTGATTCTTGCTATTGTAATACCTAGTACTACCCATAAGCTCATTTTAAGTTTGGAAAAATAGTAAAAGTGCATAAGGAGCCCGGAATGTCTTCTAACTCAAGGAGTACCAAGTAATTGTCATAATCGACATACGGGACCCCTATCCACTTAAATAGATCTTGAAACCGATATGTTTACCCGAAATTGTTATAGTTCATTGTTTCACCTCTTTTCCCGAGATTTGCATTACATGACTTGTTTTCCCGAAAGCATTGAAGTTACACTAGTAACAGTTATTTGTCCCGACATGTATTGCCCGATATGAAATGTTAGTGTGCCCTTGAGCACCCCCGTCTTGCCCGTATATCTATTGTACTTGATTTACTTGCATTGTCTCGATTGTATTTGACCTATGAGTCGGCACCACTAAGCTTGGATAACCTTGTTGGTCTGATCCACCGACTTGGAGATCCCCCTCTTGTCCCGCCAGCTGCAGCTTGGAACCCGCTACCCGGTTATTACCGTGGTCCCGTCCCGATACCCGGTTATTACCGTGGTCTTGTCCCGATACCGCAGATTGCTACTGTGGTCCCCGATGCCCGGCTCGCTACCGTGGTCCCGTATAGTATATGTATATGCATTCATGAGATCCCCTGTTTCTCCTCACCTCGAGTGACTGAGACCAGGGCCTAGTATATGTATATGTATTGATATGAGATCCCCTGTTTCTCCTCACCTCGAGTGACTGAGATCAGGGCCTAGTTATTGCTCTATCGCTTTAGTGATAGAGGACTTAGCTTCGTGTGGTTGCCATCTTGCCAGTTCCCGATTCCTTGGATACCCGACATGTTTTATATTGTTTACTTGCTTTCCGATAAATGATTCGTTTCCTTTATGAAAGTTGTTATTTAAACAAGTGCTAATATTCTCCAATGTAAATTCAGTTATTATTATATTGTTTTCTGTTCTTTGTACCCGCACATGTTTTAAATGGATGCCGGTTGGGCGAATACCCATGCTTTTACATATGTTTCAAACGATCGATGGTTTTACTAGATTTATGTGATTACACATGTTTTAAATGAACACCCGGTTTGTTAAATATCCGTATTTTCACATATGTTTCAAATGGACATTGGTTTTGCTAGACTGTTATGGATACCCGATTTGTTGTATACTTGTGTGTTACTTAAGTTTAAATGAACGTGGTTTTACCAAACTTCCATATTCATACATGTTTTCCACGAACGCCCGATTGTCAAATATCTATGCTTTTATAGATGATGTAAATGAACATATGCTTTATTAGATCTTCCTGTTTTAACCATGTTTGAAAAGAATACATGTTTTGTCCGAGATTCCTGAGTTTTCACCCGTTTAATTATATGCAGCATTTTGAGCAAATAGCATGATCTATCATTTGTATTATTATTCGCTATATTGTGTTCTTTTCATCCACCTGCCAGACCGTCGTGTCTGACCCACTACTTTTGGTACTCAGGTTCAGATTTCTTCGTCCCGAGTTGAGTGCTTGAGTTGGCTGTGGAGCCATGTTTTACAGGTTGTTTTGTCGGCTATGTCATGTAGACTTTGAGCCTGACATCGGAGCTACGTCACATTTGGGTAGTGGTTTATAGCTTCTTGTTGTATGGCTTTTGTTAGCCTTTTTCTTGGGATTCTTAATTAATGTACATTGATAATTGTAACTTGAATATATTTGGGAATGTAATATCCTGTTACTGTCAGCTCTGTAAATTATTGTGATGATTACTCCAGTCTGATATGATTCTTGATATAATAGCTATGGGCTAAAGGTTGAGTGCGACGCGGAATCCGATGGCCACGGACTCCGGGTCGCAACGCCATAAATGCTTCTGCAAAATATTCAGAATGTGTTGTCTTCACACACGCGGATCCTGGGAGAAGTAAAATACATTTATGCTTAATCCCATCTCCCGCCCCCGAGGTTTCGGTTCGGGGGCGTGACAGTACCCAGTTCCCGCAGGCCAGCCGGTCAACCGGGCAGCAGGGGCCGGTCGACCAGGCAAGCAGGGGCAGGTCGACCGGGCACCCTGCTGATTTCCTTCTGTGAAGGGATTTTTACCCCATTGTTGGGTGGACTTTGGTGGACTTTTGGATACCCCTTTTGTGGACTCATTTGACTTATTGTGAGGGCGTCTTGAGCCGACGTTCATCACTGTGGATTCGGTTGTATCGAGAGTCAACCTAGTTCAATCTTGAATGGTACGGGACAACGGGATACTCTTATTTAAATCTATGCACGAAGATTGTTCGTCCGAGTATCGCGAACCCTAACTCCTTCGTTGACTGAATAGGTTGTACGATACTACATGATTGACATTATACTTAGGATTGGATTGTTTATTGTGTTCGATTCTGAATTGTACCTCCTGGTACTATCTTCTACATGTGATGAGCATGTTCTTTAGTTCTATTTGCTTTGCTTTATTAGAGGATCCCTTTGAGAACTTAGATGATGGATTTAGGATCTCTTTATTGTTTCGTTTGTTTCAATATTAGTTTGAGGTGTTGAGGCTAGGGAGTTTTGATTGTCAGGCTTTAAGAAGACTACTATTGGTAATGGTTTGAGATTTGATTTGTTTTGGAATAAAGTAGTTCTCTATTGATATTGAATCTTGTTCGCGTAAGAAGCCTAGCCCTTCACCGATGTTTTAGGATTCTTTGTGTCAGGCACCACTCAGCTGTTAACGTTCAACATAGTTGGGGCACCGACTGTGGGAGAACCCGATACTACCCTCGAAGCAAGATAGAGCTAGAGCTCACGGAGCCTGAGCTACTTGAGCTGAGAGTTATTGTTCCTCGAGATGTTTGTTTTGTTTCGAAGCAAGATAGAGCCAGAGCTCTCGGAGCCCGAGCTACTTGAGCTAGTTCGTCCTCGCAGCGAGACAGTGCCAGAGCTCACGGAGCCAGAGTACTTGAGCTACGGGTTGTTTGGATATTGGATACTAGGATCTATCCCAATTGATGATATATATTTAGCATATGTGGATCGCCTACTTTGATAGTTTGTTCATGATTCGAATGCAATGCATCTCTTACGATCAAAGTGCTATGCATATCTTATAATCATGTTTATCGTTTACTCTCTTTAGTGCTGCATATCTATGGTGATTTATATATCTATTGCTTTGCCATCCGTTGTGTTGATGATGCTACTCTTGGTGCATAGGTATCGAGCTTTACTACTCCGGAGAGGAGGAGACGACGGAAGAAGTTCAGGCAGATCAACCTGATGACTTCCTAGAGTATAATACTGACGACACTGTATAGCCGTGATGACCCCGTACACGAGAGCTTCACGATTATCCTCCTAGCTTCATCTTTTGGTTTTCTTATACTTTTGTTTAGGCCTAGTTTTAGTTTGGCCTTTTTACTTGTAATTAATATTTTGTAATAGTCTTAAACTTTAACTCTAACTTTGATACTCAGTATATTGCACGTAAACTATACATCTTTAAGATACCTCTTGTTTTATGAAGCTTCTGCTATCGTTCAATATATTCGAGGAAATGTTTATACCTCACAGCGGTATTCGATCCAGATGGGACACGATTAGGGCAATTGGCATGTGTTTATTATTGGAAAAAGTTTTAAATTGGCCCTAATCTCACGCATAACCCCGGTTTCACTTTTGGGGGTGTGAAAGCTAGTCCCCAGTCGACCTGCACCCTTACTCGATCGACCTGGTACACAACGGTCATAAAACTGACCGTTTGACAAGAGCCCCAACGACTCTTTCCCAGGGGACCCGGTCTACCGGCCACACTGCGGGTCGACCCGGGCCTGTGACCAAAATTCCCTAAAATTGTATTTTTCAAAGTATTTTCTTGAGGAAACTTTTGGGCCATTAAATCAAGCTTGGAATCATGATTTAAATCAAACTAAGAGGGTTAAAATCATGAAACATAAAAAGCCTAAAAAGATTTAAAAGATTTAAAACATAGGCTAGCTTGATTTATAAAATTTCATTCCAAATTTCAAATGCATCCAAGTTTAAAATCAAAACATGCATAATTCAATATTTTTACAAGTCTTAAAACCAATGCATGTATAAATCAAGATTTCAAGTTTTTCTGAATCAAAGCAAGTGTGAAAATTCAAATGATGCTAGAATGATAATGCTCTCATCAAATTGCAATACACAAAATTCCTAACAGGGATAAGGAGTTTAACAGAGTTGATAAGTGACTTTTTCCCTCTACCTTCATCTTCTCCCACCAATGATATTATGCCGACTGAGACTTTTTTTGATCTGGCACTTGGAACCTCCACTAGGCTTTTCTTAATGAAAGTTGTCTCTTCAAGCTTTGGACGAATGCTGATCTTGGAGCATTCAGGTGCTTTTGTGGCAACGTTAGTAGAGGATTTACCATTTATTATCTCAGCACCCTCGAGTAGTTTCGCGGGTGGAGGTATAGATACCTTGAAATTTTTCTTTTTGTTTTTAGATTTTTTTATAATCAATGCTTCCTATTTGCTTTCATTTGCATCACTGCTAGGCTTTGGCGTGTAAAATCTAGAATCCACACAATATGCTTCCATCCCTTTGAAGGGTTTCTTGTCAGCAAAGACTCGACGTACTTCTGAATTTTTATCAATGTATTTGACACATTGATGTAACGTCGAAGGGATTACATAGTTATGAATCCATGGCCTTCCGAGGAGCAAATTGTAGGAAGTTTCGGCATCAATGGCGTAGACCATGACCTGAGATTTCATGTCTCCAATCTGACATGGAAGAACTATCCTACTAATAGCCTTTTGTGTTTCTCCATTGTATGCTGATATGCTGAGTTTTGTATAGATGAGCTTGCTAGTTGGGATTCCCAAATATTTCAAGGCCCGTAGTGGCACGAGGTTAATTGCTGATCCAGGGTCAATTTGCATTCTTGGTAATTCAACTTCACCGATATATCCTGTGAAGTATAATGGCCGATTGTGCTTTACATCCCCGAGTAACATGTCATCCTTCGTGAAACTGATTGTAGCAGCCATAGCTGCTCTTAAATTGAATCATTCTTTACATTTCGCTTTTTACTTTACTTGTACTTGGTGGACATGAGATGCATATTGGTCTGGGTTCATGAGAGCTGCTGCAGCAGCTTCTCGAATGTCTGGAGACAGTCTCAACATGTCATGCATGCTTATACGTGCGGGGATGCGCGCTAGATGTTCAAGCAAATCAAATCTAAATGGCTCCTAAAGACTAGGCAAACCACCATTCTTGACATTTCTTTCTGTAGGCTCTGTAGCCTTGTCTTGGTTAACATTTGCATCATAATTTTTATGGTAATCTAGCCAAGAGCGAGTCCCTTTGCCTACCTCCTGTACCTCAAGAAAACATAAGGAAATCTCTTCGCTATCTGCTATTGCAGTTTTCGAAGATTCAGAGGATGTCAAATTGGATGTTGATGAACTCTCTGCTTTGTCTTCATCATCATTTTTCTCTTCATCAGAAATTTCATGGTTGATCCCAACCATATTACACGGCCAATATAATCCATTGACATCCTCATCCGCATCCCATGTCGCGACCCCGGAACGGAACCCCGGGCCCGCGACGTTGTTGTGTTGATTACATTACATTGGAGATATACTTTCCCACAGGTTCCCGCGGTGAGGATTCCCAAAGACAAGCGGAATCTGACTCACACGATCAAGTATGCGGAAGCGTGTAGCAAAACACATCAAGATAAGCACCAATGAACTATTAAGTGCTATGACAAAATAATCACAAGACATAGTATCAAAGGAAGAAGTTAAAATGGCATTCCCAACATAATTCAAGTTATGAGACTACACAAAGTAAATTAAGTTTTTGTTACATCCCATAAGAGGCCAACAGAGGCCAATACACTTCTCAAAAACAACAAAAGAAACCCAAAGACAAAATGTTGCGAAACTCAAGAATCCACCCGACGTCTAGATGACATCGTCGGGTTGCCACTCACGGACTAGGGGTGGCTCAAGAGCCTCCTCCTGACGCTCCTCCTCAAAGGCAACATCTCCTGCACCTGGGCACCAACAAACAATGGTTAAACACAACGGTTTGACAGGTAATCAATTTAGGAGCAGGCATGAAACAATAAACGTTTTAAGAAAACATAAGCAAATCCCTTATTTGAAATACTACAATGACTGAGATACATTTTCAAGAATACAAACAAAGCTGAGATATTAAAACAAACTAGCATGAGTACATATAATATCATGAATAGTTACAACAACGAGCTCATCCTTTCTCTATCATTTATAAATGAAAAGAGCAAGCACGCACGACAAGCACGATATACATAATATAATCATGACACGATTCCCACATATACAGGGATTTCCGGACAAGCACGATGGGTAATAAATACACGACCAGTCTGCAGACAGTCCACATGTTTAAGGACCCCCAGACAGTGGATCAAACTGAAAGGGCAGTCCAAGCTCAGTGGTGTTCACTTAGTTCATGAATGCACAAAACACGGTCTAAACATGTCGAGATAAAAAGGGGGAAAATCACTTTTCAAAACACAACGAACACGACTAGCAAAAAGGCATAATTAATATGCATAACACGCTTAATCATGCAAGATGAGGAAGATGGAAAGGGAAGAGGGGTTTTCAGCCCTAGGTCAAGGAAGTTGCAGAAATTGGGGGAAATGAATGAAAAGAGAGGGAGATGGGGTTTAAGTGATGACAATGGGCCCCACTTAGCTTTCAAAGTCCAAGATCGAATCCTAGAGGGGGGGGGGGATGAATAGGGTGAGCTCAAAGTCCTAGACCAATTTTAATTCTTTTAGCTTTTAAGTCTCTTATGCTTTGAAGAAGAAGAATGAAATCAACCACGAGAGCATAATCCATAAAATGAAAGCATAAAGACAATCACCATAACACAATCACATATAGTGGTTCGGCCAAATTGCCTACATCCACTCCCGGTACACCTACCGGTATTCACTAACTTCAATTAAGGTTTAGGATCACCTCAAACCTTACAACTAACACTATGCTTTTCAAGGCTAAGCATAAACCTTTAAAACATATGCTTTTCAAGGCTAAGCATGAACCTTTACAACAAGGGATTTTTCTCTTAAGAAATATGCCTAAGAATGCATGGATAAAGAGAACAATGAAGTGCAATGGAGTGCCTCTAAATAGGCTAATTAGAATGTGAAAACTCAACTCCTAGAAATATGCATAACTATGACAAAGTCTATGAATGATGCATTTTCTAGAAATAACTCTTTCTCTTTGAAAAGATAAAAACTAGAATGATGCAAAGATGTTAATCAAATATTTGAGAAAGAGTTGAATGTCTAACACATGTGATTAACAATGAAAAATAACTTGTTTTCAAGAAAGATGTTCTAAAGTCTAACAAGTTGATTTTTGAAACAAGAAAGTAAAATCATGTGTAACATAGACTATATGTTGCATCCATAAAGCTTATGTGATTTCTAAAGTACTAAGCATGTTATGAAGGTCAACATATTAATAGGAAAGCATCTTGTTAATCATGCATTGAAAAGAAATCAAAAGAGAGAACCAAAACATGATTTTAAAAGACTTAGAATTAAAGAAAACACACCCATTTGAAGATCAAAGTTTGAATCAAGGGAATGGCTTCATAATCCTTTCACAAATGCTCTTGATAAGATGCTAATCCTTGGCCTCAAAAACCCCTTCAATGTCAGCAACTTTCTTCAACCAAAAAGCCACTTTTTATAAAGAAAAAGTTGCCAACGGCTAGTCCTCGGTCGACCTGCAAACAGGCCTCGGTCGACCGGGAAAGCACAACGGTCATATATCTGACCGTTGGAGCTTCAGTTCAGAAACTGTACAAAAAACCGGCAGTGATCCCGGTCGACCGACAAGCTTGGCCCGGTCGACCGGCAACACTGGCAGATGCCCAGATTTTTGAAAAAAGAGTGAAACATGAAACTTTTGAGGGCATCTTCCAGGGGACTTTGAAACACAAATACCTAGCAATAAATCATGACTGAAAGAAGAAGAAAACTGAATTTTTTAAAGCCATGAAAACTCCAAATCAAAATAATGATTTTAAAGATAGAAACTTTGGAAAGCTTGGATGATTTTTGAAACCAAAAACTCCATGATCTTTAAGAGATAAACTGAAATGAAAACCATGCATATCAAAAGATAAATACAAAGATCAAGAATGAGAAATATGCATGATGATCCTATGAATAAGACCATGAATGAATGAGAGGACAAGCTTTATGAAAGTGAATGTATCATATCAAATTGCAACAAAACAAAAACTCTAACAAGCTTGAACCTTGAAATGACGAAAACGTGATCATGCGGGCCTCGAATGACTTCGACGAAAAAGGATAAAACGATCATCGAAATATCTAGTTTCCAAAAAGTATATTTTTGGCATGGTTTTGAGACGTCGAAAATTGTGTCCAGAATTGTGCATAAAAGACCATTTTACCCTCTTTGGGCCAGAACTTGGGTTTTTGGGCTTCAAACATGAATGGGCTTAAGACGAAAGTTGTAACACATAGGAAAATCATTCAAATGAAATCAAAATCACGACTACATGGAAACCAATAAGATCCTCCCAAGCTTACACGTGCACTCAGGCCTTCCTGAGTGTGTCTAACTAGTATTAAACGTTCTCAAAATTTCCAAAGCTATGTCCAAGACTAAACTAATTACTTCTAACTCAACGACAACTAAACCCACTTAGGACTAAACACATACTAATGCACACTAATCGAATTGGTCTAGGTCGGGGTCTAACATCCCCATCCCTTAGGATATTTGGTCCACCAAATAAATCAAACAATTACCTATGGTAAAAGCTGTGGATACTTCCTCTGCACTTGCTCTCTCAATTCCCAGGTGGCTTCCTCTGGCTCGTGATTTTCCCAGAGTATCTTGACCCAATGAATAGTCCGGTTTCTCAATTCTTGCTCTTTTGTATCAATTATCTTGATCGGTCTTTACACATACGAAGCATCTTCCCGAATCTCCAAAGGTTCGTGCTGTAAAACGTGTGCAGGACTAGAGACATATTTCTTGAGCATAGAAACATGAAAAACATTGTGTACCCTGGAGAGTTCTGGCAGTAATGCAAGTCTATAAACGACATCTCCAATCTTGCTTAAAATCTCATACGGACCAATAAACCTTCTGGACAACTTGCCCTTCTGTCCGAATCTCAAAGTTCCTCTAACTGGTGAGATCTTCAAAAACACTTTGTCACCCACTTGAAATTGAAATTCTCTTCGGCAAGTGTCTGCATAACTCTTCTGCCTACTCCGGGCGATCTTCAACCGTTCCTGAATCAACTTGACCTTGTCACTTGTCTCTCCAACTATCGCCGGTCCATGAAAACTACGCTCACCGACTTCTTCCCAGCACACCGGAGTTCTGCATCTCCTACCATAAAGTGCCTCAAAAGGTGCCATACCGATACTAGAGTGGTAACTATTGTTATAAGCAAATTCATAAAGCGGTAAGCACTCGTTCCACTGAACCTTGAAATCCAATACATAAGCACGCAACATGTCTTCGAGAGTCTGTATCGTCCTTTCTGACTGACCATCAGTCTGAGGATGATAAGCTGTGTTGAACTGGAGTTTGGTACCCATCGACTCATGAAGCGTTTTCCAAAACTTTGAAACAAACCTACTGTCTCTGTCTGAAGTAATGGAGACGGGCTGGCCATGTTTACTAACAATTTCATCAACAAATAACTTCGCAAGTGGTGCCATATGCATCATATTCCCTGTCTTCATAGGAATGAAATGAGCAGACTTTGTCAGACGATCTACAATAATCCAAATCGCATTATTCCCCTTCTTGGTATTCGGAAAATCGGAAATGAAATCCATGGTGATGTGCTCCCATTTCCACTCCAAAGGTTGTAACAAACCTGGGGGCTTCTGACGCTCTGCCTTAATCAACTGACAAGTTAGACAACGAGACACAAAAGCTGATATCTCTCTCTTCATGTTGTTCCACCAAAATCTATTCTTCAAGTTGTGGTACATCTTCATGCTGCCCGGATGCATAGAATATCTCGTGCTGTGAGCTTCATTCATTATTTCACTCTTCAAATCATCCACATTTGGCACACACAACCGGTCACGAAAGTACAATATCCCATTCATCATCTTGAAGTCTGGACGTTTTGTAATAACCTCTACTATCTTAGCCAAGTCTGGGTCTTGCAACTGATTTTCCTTGATCTTCTGGATGAAGGTAGGTTCTGACACTGTCATGTTTGCTAACATAGCACCCAATTTCAGGGTTTGCACTTCTACACCCAACTCTTCAAACTGCTGTAAGACACCCATTCCTCTCAAACTGGTCATAACTACTGATTTCCTGCTCAAAACATCTGCTACAACGTTCACTTTGCCTGGATGATACTTGATTGGAAAGTCATAATCTTTGATATACTCCATCCGCCGTCTCTGTCTCATATTTAAATCTTTCTGCGATAACAAATACTGTAAACTTCGGTGATCTGAATGGACCTCAAACTTCTCTCCGTAGAGATAGTGTCTCCACATCTTCAATGCGAAAACAACTGCTGCCAACTCCAAGTCGTGAGTCGCATAGTTTTTCTCATGGTCCTTTAACTGTCTCGAGCCATAAGCAATCACCTTGCCATCTTGCATCAATACACAACCCAGTCCCACATTCGAAGCATCTGTATACACAATAAATCCGCCGTTGCAAGAGGGTAATGTAAGGATTGGGGCGGTGGTTAACCTTCCTTTCAACTCTTGAAAACTTGTTTCACATTGTTCAGTCCAAACAAATGGGACATTCTTCCTAGTCAATTTTGTCAACGGTGCTGCAATGGACGAAAAACCTTGGGCAAATCTTCTGTAATATCCTGCTAACCCTAAAAAGCTTCTAATTTCTGTCACACTGCTTGGCCTCACCCAATTGACAACTGCCTCTATCTTGGCTGGATCAACTGCTAAACCTTCTCTGGAGATGATGTGGCCTAGAAAAGCAACTTGCTCTAACCAGAATTCGCACTTACTGAGTTTGGCATAAAGCTGTAACGTTGTCCTCAAATGTTCTTCATGCTCCATCTTACTCTTGGAATACACAAGGACATCATCAATGAATACTACTGTAGAGTGGTCCAAATAGGGTGCAAAGACCTTATTCATCAAAAACATTAAGACTGCGGGTGCATCTGTCAAACCAAAAGGCATCACTAAGAACTCATAGTGGCCATATCTTGTTCTAAAGGCTGTCTTCTGAACATCTGAGTCTCTAACTCTCAACTGATGGTACCCTGACCTCAAGTCTATCTTGGAAAAATAAGTTGCTCCTTGCATTTGATCAAATAATTATCTATCCTTGGCAGTGGATACTTGTTCTTCACGGTCACGTGGTTCAACTTCCTGTAGTCAATGCACATTCTCAAACTTCCATCCTTCTTTTTCACAAACAACACCGGTGCTCCCCATGGTGAAACACTTGGCCTAATAAAACCCTTGCTCAACAAATCCTGTAATTGGAGCTTTAACTAACCCATTTCTGCTGGAGCCATCCTGTATGGTGCAATCGAGATCGGAGTTGTCCTTGGAAGGAGCTTAATTGTGAACTCACCTTCTCTAATTGGTGGTAAACCCGGGATTTCTTCTGGAAAAACATCCGGAAATTCACACACAATGGGGATATCCTCCACCCCTTGGGACTGTTTATCCTCTGTGATAAACCAATAAATGCCTGACATCCACTCTGCACTAATCTGCTTGCCTTCAACAATAAAATAAACCCTGCCTGAGATTTTCTCCTGTTCCCCTGAAATATCAATTCTGCCTGTGGTCCTTGGAATTTGAATGTGATGGTCTCACTAAAACAATCCATGGTGGCATGATATGCTTCTAACCAATCCATGCCTAAAATGACATCAAAATCATGGATGTCTAAAACTATGAGGTTGGCCGGTAAATTCACATCTCCTATCAAAACTGTACAACTAGGGTAATGGGTTCTACAGACAACTTGTTTCCCTACTGGAGTGGTTACTACTAGAATGTAATCCAAATCACTACATGGTGCATCAATCAACTTAGCAAAACTAGGGGATGAAAAGGAATGTGTGGATCCAGGGTCAAATAAAATCTGGGCTTCTACCCCACAAACAAGAAGTTTACCTTCTACCACGTCTCCTGCAGCTTCAGCATCTGCACGACTGAGATAATACAAACGTCCATGCATCTGTAGTCTATTCGGTGCTTGGTTCTGCCTTCCTTGGCCATGTCTGTTCTGTTGTGGAGGACGAGCATTCTGATTCTGTGCTGGTGGCCTAGCCTGTTGTTGCTGCTGAGGTGGTCTTATCTGATTCTGCACTGGTGGTTGGTTCTGAGGAGCTGCTTGTCTCTGCTGTTGGTTTCTGTTCCCTTGATTCTGAAGTAGTGGGCAATCCTTGATTGAATGATTCATAGCCCCACATTTGAAACAGGCACCCATGGCCTTACGACATTCATGTGTTTCGTGATTCTTGCCACAATGTCCACAACCTTGCCTCACTTGACCTTGTTCTTGCCTTGGCTTCTTGTTCCGTTGTTGCTTCTGATTCTGCTGCCGATAATGTTGTTTCCTGTCCGGAACAATCATATTGTTAATATCTTCAAACGTATATGCCTGTTTGACTGCCTCATCATATGTAGCTGGTGGAACTACTCCATTGACATCTCTCATGATGATCGGATTCAACCCTTCCAAAAACTTCGTTATCTTCTTCCTTTCAGTGTCAATCAACTCGGTAGCATATCTTTCAAACTTGGTGACATAGTCTAGCACCGTCATGCTGCCTTGCTTGAGCTGCTGAAATTCGATAGCCTTCTGCCTCTTGACATGAGAGGGAATGTATTTATCTTGAAATTGTGTCTTGAATGCTGCCCATGCCTCTTCGTCAGCCATCACTGCATATGGATCCTTGACTGTCTGCCACCACCTATCTGCAAGCACATAGAATAGTGAAGCTGTGAGGTCGACCTTCTGTATTCCCGTGCAAATAAAGACATCGAAGATTTTCTCAGTATTGACTAGCCAGTCATCTGCCACTAACAGGTCTTCATTGCCCGAAAACTCCTTCGGTGCTCTCTTCCTAAATTTCTCAAATAGTGCATTAGGGTCATGTTCCCTATTTTGAATAACAATCTGCGGACCCACGGGTGGAGCTACATTCCTGTTCTGAAGTACTTCCAAATGTTGCCTCTGAACTTGAGTCATTTCATCATCCTTCCTTGCTAACTGTTCTTGGAATCTGGCTTGGTTTTCATTAGCCTGCCTTTGTTGTGCTATCATTGCTTGCATTAGCTCCTGGAACTGTGTAGTTGTTGGGGTATTAGATGTGTCTGACTCATTCTGCTGACTGCCTGAAGCATGATGGTTTGGAGCTTTTCTTGGAGGCATATTGCTGTAAAACAAGGAGTTAGAACACAATAAACATGGTATAAGGGTTTCTAAGGTCCTATACCAGCGAATCTATCGAACTCACGAATCCTCGCCACATTCCTAAGACCTTTCTAGTTTCTTTTAAGTGCTTGAAACATGTCTCGCTCTGATATCAGTCCGGTCGCGACCCCGGAACGGAACCCCGGGCCTGCGACGTTGTTGTGTTGATTACATTACATTGGAGATATACTTTCCCACAGGTTCCCGCGGTGAGGATTCCCAAAGACACGCGAAATCTGACTCACACGAACAAGTATGCGGAAGCGTGTAGCAAAACACACCAAGATAAGCACCAATGAACCATTAAGTGCTATGACAAAATAATCACAAGACATAGTATCAAAGGAAGAAGTTAAAATGGCATTCCCAACATAATTCAAGTTATGAGACTACACAAAGTAAATTAAGTTTTTGTTACATCCCATAAGAGGCCAACAGAGGCCAATACACTTCTCAAAAACAACAAAAGAAACCCAAAGACAAAATGTTGCGAAACTCAAGAATCCGCCCGACGTCTAGATGACATCGTCGGGTTGCCACTCACGGACTAGGGGTGGCTCAAGAGCCTCCTCCTGACGCTCCTCCTCAAAGGCAACGTCTCCTGCACCTGGGCACCAACAAACAAGGGTCAAACACAACAGTTTGGCAGGTAATCAATTTAGGAGCAAGCATGAAACAATAAACGTTTTAAGAAAACATAAGCAAATCCCTGATTTCAAATACTACAATGACTGAGATACATTTTCAAGAATACAAACAAAGCTGAGATATTAAAACAAACTAGCATGAGTACATATAATATCATGAATAGTTACAATCCACAAAGTGCTCATCCTTTCTCTATCATTTATAAATGAAAAGAGCAAGCACGCACGACAAGCACGATATACACAATATAATCAGGATACGATTGCCACATATACGGGGATTTCCGGCCGTGAAACCGGACACACACGATGTGTAATAAATACACGACCAGTCTGCAGACAGTCCACATGTTTAAGGACCCCTAGACAGTGGATCAAACTGAAAGGGCAGTCCAAGCTCAGTGGTGTTCACTTAGTTCATAAATGCACAAAACACAGTCTAAACATGTCGAGATAAAAAGGGGGAAAATCACTTATCAAAACACAATGAACACGACTAACAAAAAGGCATAATTAATATGCATAACACGCTTAGGAAGTGATCCCCTTTTTCTTGAAACAACCTTTCAAAACAAGCTTATACTTGAAATTCAAAACGAGTGCACGATGGTACTTATCGTACCAAGACGGAAAGTCAAAATACGAAATCTGACAAGCATGTGTTAAGGCTATTAATTGACCTTTGTGTAATTGGGACCCCAAATGTCAGAATATACAGGAATTGGTGTCGTCGAAGTTGGGTTGCATTTCGAAGTTCCATTTCCACAATGTCAAGTCAAAACCCTTAACATAGTCTAGTTTTCCAACCTTCAAGAAAATACACAAATGAAATAATTCTTCTTCCTGAATCTGGCAAGTTCGCTCGAGCGGACTTTGTAAGGTGTTGACACTTTGCTCGAGCGAGACAGTTCGCTTGAGCGGACTTTGTAAGGTGTTGACACTTTGCTCGAGCGAGACAGTTCGCTTGAGCGGACATAGGGTCGCTCGAACGGACAACTCTCTGTCTTGCTCTAGATTATACAGAGGGCAGTTCGCTCGAGCTGACAATAGGGTCGCTCGAGCGGACAACTCTCTGTCTGCGCTCGGACCAAACAGAGGCTTGGTCGCTCGAGCGGACAAGCTTCTGCTTGTGCTCGCAGAGTGCAGAAAATGCTTTTCTCTTGTGCAACTTCTACTACATTTTTCTCCTTCTTCTCATCCATCAATCACATACAATCCCTTGAGCCTTCATGCTCACCAAGGGTTCATTTCCACCATTTCAAACATCCAATCCAATGAAAGCAAGATCATGAAATTTATAAACAACTCATATGCTCAATTCCTAAAACACAATGAAATCAAAATACACATGCAACCTTGAAGCTATAAAGATTACTTGCCTTGTCCGAAAGCTAACAATCCTCTTAAGCACTTCACTCAAGCTATTCCAACACTACAAGAAACCCAAGAGGAATCCACTTAAAATCCACACAAAAGAAACAAAGAACCCATTTTTACAAAAGGGTTTGTAAACATGAAAAACAAGATTTCTAAGAACTAAAAAGACTTCATGAAAACATAGGTTGAAGCTCTTACCTAGAAATGGTCAAACAAGAGAGAGGGAAGGAAATGGAGCTCTTGCCCAACTTGGAATTCAAGCAATTTGCATCAATGGAGAGCTTAGGATGAGGGGAAGAAGATGATGGCCTTGGAATCTTCTTTGGAGATCTCTAGCTAGATCATGCAAGATGAGGAAGATGGAAAGGGAAGAGGGGTTTTCTGCCCTAGGTCAAGGAAGTTGCAGAAATTGGGGGAAATGAATGAAAAGAGAGGGAGATGGGGTTTAAGTGATGACAATGGGCCCCACTTAGCTTGAACCTTGAAATGACGAAAACGTGATCATGCGGGCCTCGAATGACTTCGACGAAAAAGGATAAAACGATCATCGAAATATCTAGTTTCCAAAAAGTATATTTTTGACATGGTTTTGAGACCTCGAAAATTGTGTCCAGATTTGTGCATAAAAGACCATTTTACCCTCTTTGGGCCAGAACTTGGGTTTTTGGGCTTCAAACAAGAATGGGCTTAAGACGAAAGTTGTAACACATAAGAAAATCATTCAAATGAAATCAAAATCACAATTACACGGAAACCGATACGATCCTCCCAAGCTTACACATGCACTTAGGCCTTCCTGAGTGTGTCTAACTAGTACTAAACGTTCTCAAATTTCCCAAAGCTATGTCCAAGACTAAACTAATTACTTCTAACTCAACGACAACTAAACCCACTTAGGACTAAACACATACTAATCACACGCTAATCGAATTGGTCTGGGTCGGGATCTAACATCCCATGGGGTATCATTATCCCATGTTAAGGCTCCAATTTCTTTGGGGGTCCTGGGTCCTCCTACAAAACACCATGGAATTGGGTCTAGAGGATTGACGGGCCCAACTGGTCTAGGCATGTGGCTCATTGCATGAATGATCCTTTTTGCTTTGATTTCTCTTCTAGCCACATCATCATGTGCCCAGATTTCATCTTCCTCTGACACATATTCGTATGATCTTATGTTTTCTCTATTGGATGAGTAAAAGATCCACACATCAGAGTCTGAATCTGAACCATCAGCATCATATCCATCAAGTGCGAGAGAATCATCACATACATCAGAGGACTTGTCCACTTCGTCAATCCTATCAATATCTGGATTTTCATCGGCTACTACCCCCATGATAATTGTAGGAAGATCTTTTCTTTGACATTATGGAGTCCAATTCCATATGGATGCACTATAAATGACAATTTTCACTATGCCTTCAATCCATCTGGTAATATCATCATCATCAAGCAATTCATTGTCATCATTTGGGTCGGTTGACAAACTCGAGGGTTCTAAAGGGTCACTATCATTCTCTGTCGATGTGAGGTCGGGGATAAAGTATAGCTCATCATGGTTTCCTTGAGTAAAAATATGTCGTCTGGTTGAATCTTGACTTAATTCATCTGAACTTTCGGAAGAAATCACGCCATCTCTATGTCCCCATCTAAGGCCATAATTACCATCACCTTGATCCAGTTCTTTTTTCAACTCTACCAGTGAGAGACAGTTGCATGAGAGTATATCATCTTTTAACTCACTTAATTCATCTTTCTGCTTTTGATTTTCTAAAGAGAAAAAGAGATCAAGTGGCAAGAAGTCCTTGAGAGTAAATTGACCTCGAGGCTCTTGTGTTAACAAATCTACTGGGGTGACAACCTCTTTTGATTTACTAGTCTTTTTCTTGTTATCTAGCATGCGTCTTTTCTTTTGTTTTCTTGCCCCCATAGCATTTCTCATAGGATAGTTGTCATTCCAGAAGGGATTTGACGTTGCAACAGAGCGTGATTTGCTTCTTACTGTCTCCCACCCTTCTTCTGACAAGATATCCGGATGGACCCACATCATCACACCATTTGGCATTTCTATTGGAACTAATCCATCCCTACTTTCCATTGGGTTTACCAAGCGAAACTCGACATCTCCCTCTTCTTCTTGCACAGTGGGAATTCTAACTGGTTGTTTGAAACTTCCAAAGTGAACATACACCATGTTAGTTGTCACCTTCTTGTCTTCTTTAGCCAAGGTGATGATCCTATTGTCAAGTAACTCCTGGACCTTATTCTTAAAGACCCAGCAGTCTTTTGTTCCATCACTTATGACCCTGTGGTATATGCAATACATTGGGTCATTTGTTTTGCCTTCTTCTTATGGTCTTTTACATGGCGGGAGCTTGATTTTATCAATTTTTTGGAGAGTATGAAAAATTGACTCAGAATCTTCAATAGCAAAATCATATTCTCGAGACATTCTTTCTTTTAAAGTTTGACTTCTCTTCATCTTGTTTTGGTCCTCATCATCTCTCTTCTAATTATTTTCGAGTTTCCTTGAGTCAAGGGGTGAAGCTACTTGAACTGCCATAGCTTCTTTCTTTTTGCCCCCACTTTTTGGTGGTTCAATCTTCCTGGTAGATTTCTTTTCTGTTTCTTGATCTTTAATGACTGTTTCGGCTTATATTGTTGCTTCTAACAACTCACCAAGGTCTTTTGCTTTATTTCCGACCAACTTAGCCCTTATTTTTTTAATGCAAGTTTCTCCTACACATGTCCGTCAAGGACTCATGTGAAAGGTTTTCCGGACATTTAAATGACAAAGCTTGCCTTCTTTTGATAAAGGCAGTCGCTGATTCTTCTTTGCCTTGTTTTTCTGTACATAGGCGAGCTGTAGTCGCTTTACTGTCGGCATCAAAAAAATGATTAGCAAACTTTTGTTCTATATCCTTCCATGACTTTATGGAACCGCTTGGTAGCCTTTTATACCAATCGAAGGCTGTTCCTTTCAATGTACTGGCGAACAATCGGATTTTTAATCCATCATTATTAGATATCTCTCCAGCCAAAACCTTGAAGTGACATAGATGCTAATAAGATGAAGTACTTCCATCATATGATTACAAATGAGGCTACTTGAATTTAGGTGGAAATGGCTCATCATCCATCCAGGCTGGATAAGGTGGGTTTGATCCTTTTTTGGATGATGTTACCCCCTCAGTGACATTTTCAATCATCTTTTGGACTGCTTCAACTGTGACTCGGGTTTTGCTCAACTCTTTTTCATCATTATTATGGTCCATATCATGATCATGATTATCTCTTTGATCACATCTGTTGTGATCATTGCGAGATTGTCGTCCGGACTCCTTTTTGTTAATCTGCGTTTGAAGAGTGACCATCATTGTCATCATCTCTTCAAATCGTTTGTTTGTATCCTGGACATATTGCATGAAACTTGGCGTGGGATTTGACTCTGAGAAATCTGGATTACCCTCTTGGCCTGTCACATAGACAGGAGTTATACTTGATTCTGACGAGAGAAGACCTGTGAGCTCGCCTAATACTCCCAATGTTCTTGGTGCTTGTTCATTAGATGATCCTTGTGAACTACTTGCATCACAAATGTGATCTTTTTTTGTTACCTTCCTTCCTTTGGCAGTCGTGACACTCCTTGTTTGCGGATGCTGGGTGGCGAATAAATCCACCATTTCCTTAACATAGGGCGATGATTCTTTCTTTTTCTTACCTTTGCCAACCATATTGACCGACATAACTGATTCTTCGGGCTCTTTAGGGATCCACATGGGTACAATCTTAAATTCATGGGCCTTGTGGGCCGCTCTTCTTTTCTTTTTAGATGCCCGTTGGCATGCTATTTGTACCCTTGTCTAATCAGATGGTGTCTTTTCTTTAAGCTTTACAATCAGTTGAGGTGCGACATCATTTGAAGGTCGCTCCATAATTTCGACTTGGGTTGGATCAATTCTCCTCTTTGCCTTAGCCCTTTTGGCATAATGATGTGCTTTGTCTTGCTTGACTTGGTGAAGGGATTGAGTCTGCATAGGTGGATTCCAACTTGAGTTGACTCGTTTGTTAATTCTATTTTTATAGCTCTTGGATAAAACTCGAGGTCGGACCATCTGCTTCTTTGCAACAAAGTCATAATCATCCGTTTTGCTTTGAGGTCTAAATTCTGCTGGCATGTTTTTTCTTGTCACCATTAGGGAATCATTTGAGCCCGGTGAAAACTTGACAACTAAAGGACCTCTCATTTTCTTAGGGGGGCGTTGCGGGGCTTTTCATCCATTATCACATTCTTTACCTTAAGTAAGGTGAGAGGCTCGAAAGCATTTTCAATGGGTACCGACAATCGGTCCCATACTGAAGTCTTCCTAGGCCGATGCGTCCAACCCTTGCATTCTGGCTTCGCGAGATATGTTCAATATTGCAATAAATTAACTTGTTCGTCAATCGTTGAGCTATCTTATGATAGGGGCAAATGTCGGGTTTCATAACTTCATATTGATCATTCACTTGATTTACAATGAGTTTTGAATCTCCACGTATTTCCAAATGTCGAATTTGTGCCTCATGAGCTATTTCCATTCCCATAATAAGGGCCTGATATTTTGCAATATTATAAGAACATGATTTGATTAGTGAGAAGGAATAAGGGATCATACATCCATCAGGGGTTACGAAGACAACTCCTACCCCAGATATCCTTTCTCCGTTTCCATTCGTCCTACTAGCACCATCAAAATACATTTCCCAAGCTTCTTGTTTTGAGGTCTGAAAGGTCTCATTGTAAAAGACCGGTTCATCTGGAAAAGCATCCCTTAGCTCGAAATCAGGTGGTAACGGACGCGCAGCCAAGAAATTTGCTAATGCTTGACCTTTATCTGCTTTTTGTGGGACATATATGATATCATATTGGGAAAGGAGAATGGACCATTTTGTTAATCTTGCACTCAAAGATCCCACCTTTGTTACTAAGGTCTTTGATGGGTTTACACGAGAGACAAGATAAATTGTTTATGAGAGCAGGTAGTGCCTTAATTTTTGTATTGCAAACATTAGCGCGAGGCATTCGTTCTCTATCGGTGGATATCGATGTTCTGCTCCTACCATCATCCTACTTAAGTAGTAAAGTGCCACCTCATGCCCTTGGTTATTCTTTTGTGCCAGCATTGCCCTCAAGGAGTGATCAAGAGCTCGCGTATACAAAATGAATGGTCTCCCTTGCACTGGAGCAGCTAAAACCGGAGGCCTAGTAAGATATTTTTGGATATCCTCAAAGGCTTCATCACATGCCTGATCCCATACAAAATTCACTCCTTTCTTCATCAGACGTGAGAATGGCCGGCATCTTCCAGATAAATTAGAAATGAACCTTCGAATATAGGCCAATCGACCTTGGAGTCCTTTTGGCTCTTTTAGATTTCTTGGAGGTTTCATTTCTAGAATGGCTTTTGTTTTGATTGGATCAAGCTTGATTCCATCTTTGCGAACAATAAACCCTAAGAACTTTCCCGAAGAAACACCAAAAAAGCATTTCAATGGGTTCATGCGGAGTTTATACCGTCGAAGTCTTTAAAACACTTCCCTAAGGACTTTGAGGTGATCTTCCTTTCTTTTGCTTTTAACAGAAAGATCATCTACATAACACTCCACCTTTTATGTTGCATATCTTTAAAGATTTTCATCATTGCCCTTTGATAAGTGGCCCCTGCATTTTTTTAACCAAAAGGCATCACGATGTAATAATAGATTCCAAATGGTGATCGAAATGTAGTGTGCTTCTGGTCATTAGGTTGCATTTTGATTTTGTTATATCCTGAGAAACCGTCCAGAAAAGACATTCTTTCGTAACCAAAAGTATTATCAATCATGATTTCTGCGATGGGTCATGGGAGTTCATCCTTAGGACAAGCCTCATTTAAACCTCTATTCAATCAAAATTGGCTGTATGGACTAATTCATATGGCTCAGGCCAGAAATTGGCATGAATTAATTCATTTGGCTCAGGCCAGAAATTGGCATGGATTGGCCACAAATTGGCATGGTTTAATTCATATGGCTCAGGCCTGGACCATCATCAACAAAGATTGGTCACATGGCCTGGGTCAGAAATTGATTTGAGCTTGATTCAACCAAAATCGGTCATGTATTTTTAGGCCCAAAAAATTAGCTTGAACTTGAATCAACCAAGGTCGGTTATATGGCTTGGGTCAGAAATTGACTTGTGCCTGAATCAACCAAAATTGGTCATGCTGTTTAGGCCCGAAAATTGAACTTGGGCTTCATTGGACATGATATGGCTAGCTTGAACCTATATTAATCATGCTAATCTCCTCGTAAATTTAAGAGATTTTGATAGGAGCCACCAAATTCATCAGGGTACAATTCCATGCCATGTAGTGGTCACAAATCATTGGGTTGGGGATGGGTCCGATTGATTTAGTCCCACTTGATTAAGATCACGCTGGATACGGTCTAAGTATTGATGGTGATGAATATATATATATTTTATCTTCCAACAAATGCCCCCTTCGAGTATCGCTGATAAGGAATTTTCCGGAGTAGGCATGCCTCGAACCCATCGCGTCACAATTTTTCCATATGGGCTCTCTCATTGGGCTCGTCCATTTAAAACCCCCCTTTGCATATGCCAAAAACAAAGTATACATGTCATCTCAGTTTTACTCAGAATTTATCCACACAAGTTTGAGCTTGGCAGTGGGATTGACTTCCTGACCTGGTCTGAGTGATTATTGTAAAATGTTGACTGAGTAACTCATGCTGGGGAATTTCTTTTCATACCAATTAGACAGGTTGAGACAAGCTAGATTCAGCCTAAAGTGTGTCCTCTTTTCTTTTTCTTTTTGGTTTGGCAGCATATCTTCAAAAGCCACAGTCAAGGCTCACATGACATATTGAAATGTTAAATTTGGAGTTTCGATCTCCGAGGCATAGTATCAAAACTTTTGAGGTTCTGAGACTTAACAACATGTTGCAAACTTTGAGGCGTGTTATCAAAACATTAAATGTTTTGAGGCTTGATATCAAAGTTTGACATATCATGAACTTCGAGTCATGATGTCGGAACTTTTAAATATTCCGAGGCTTGTTATCGAGGTCCAAAACTTTTCGGTCTTCTAGGCACTATATCGAGACTTGTATGACTCGAGGCATCATATCGAAAATCGAAGATGATAAGAGGACATGTTTTCATGGATAATACTTCTTAAGAAATTTGCCATTGATGGGCATAAGGCATCGATCACCATCTTGATTAATTAAACTGTAAGAGCCGTTAGAGTAGACAGAATCGATAACAATTAGTCCCTCCCATTTTTCTGTAAACTTCCCTTTTGATTTATGAGTGATGATCATTGGTCTTTTAATAGCGAGGACCAAATCGCCCCTTAAAGACCCTTTGATGTAGTTTTTTATTAAACGCATTTGTCATTCTAGATTGGTAAATCCCTATGTTTTGACGAGCGATGAGCCTTTCTTCGTCAAGAGATTCCAATTCTTGTAGCCGTAATTTCGCATTCCCTTCTTCATTCATGCCGCTAGCTAACGCAATTTGGAGTGAAGGGATTTGAATTTCTAGTGGTAGAACAGCTTCACAGCCATATACGAGTGAGAAAGGTGTAAATTGAGTCGCTCCTCGAACCGTGGTACGATAGGCCCATAGCGCTTCTGGCAATCGTTCGTGCCAATCTCTTTTGTTTTTAGAGACCATTTTCTTTAATAGTTTGCATATCGTCTAAACCATTGGCTGGTGGGTAATAAGTTGTAGAAGAAATACTTTTGATGTGATATTTCTCGCATAATTTATAAAAACGATGGTCTCAAAACTGCGGTCCATTATCATGGACAAACCTATTCGGGACCCCGAACCTACATATAATGTTGGTTTTGAGAAAGTTAAGAACAACAGCTGTCTGAACTTCATTCAAGGCTACTGCTTCAGCCCATTTAGAAAAGTAGTCCGTCACGGCAAATATGAACCGATGCCCCTTTGATGACGGAGGATTAATCGGCCCAACGATATCCATTCCCCATGCTTCAAATGGTCAGGATGTCACTGAAGGGTGCAAAGGTTCAGGGGCCCTGTGTATGTAATCAGCATGAAGTTGACAAGCCTTACATCGTTTGACTAATTCATGTGTATCTTTAAACATGGTTGGCCAAAAATAACCCATCCTTCTAATTCGATCACATAATTTTGGGCCTGGTTGATGTGCTCCACATGTTCCACTATGAGTTTCGGTCATGACTTGTTCTGCCTCCTGATTTGATAAACAACGAAGTACAATACCATCATATGACTTTCTATATAGAGTTTTGGTATTGACTGAAAGTTAATGCATTACAGATCTGAAATCATATCCAAGGGGACGTCCATGGCTGATCTAGTTTTAAAACTTAAAACTAAACTGATTTTCCAGCCATGAATCATGCATAAAACTCCATGAAATCATTATCAACATGTGTCTAAATAAAAGGAGATGATAGAGGACTATTACCTTGATGATTTGAGTGCCTCTAAACTCTGAAAAGAAAGACTTCAAAGGTCTGAAACCAGCCTGCAACCCGCAATACAGGTGCAGGAATTTGTTGCAGAATTTTTCTCCTTTTGATCTTCTCTCCTATTCCACTTCCCAATCTAATTGGTCTTGATGGTGGGATCAAACTATGGAATCCTAAGAAGGGTTTTCTGAACTTCTCTTTGTGGAAACAACCCAGGACCTGATATCCTCTCCTATGAAGAAGAAGAGGGCAGCAATGGGTTGGGCGTGAGTGTGCTTCACCCTTGCTCTTGGGCGGCCAATGGAACCTTGTGGTGATTCACGCCCCTAGGGTTTTTATTCCCCTTGATTTCTGATGTGTTGCACGCCCAAGGGGTCTCCCATATATTTATAATGATTAGATTCCTCTTTGGGAATCCTAATTCCAATAGGAATGTCAATCCCTAAAAAGAATAGCAACCAGCCCTTTAGTTGTGCAACACTTACTAATTAAAGACACTAAAATTAGTAAGCATTAATCAATGGAATTCTTACCCAAAGAGGAGTCTTTCCTTCCAAGTAAAGATACCTAATCAAACTTGGAAACCTCACACAAGGGGCTCCACTTATGGCTGGCCCACAAGATAGCTAAACACACCATGGCCCACTAGTCAATAATTTAGCTAGAGTTAAATTCATGTATGCCATCAAGAGCCTATTAGAATTTAAACTCAAAATTATTCTTCCATGAAATTAATTCAACCACATATTATCTAATTAAATTAGGAAACCATGCCAATATAGGAAAGTGGCTAGAAGAGGGACCAAAAGACATATTTGCCCTTGGCTCCCAAAATGACCAAAATGTCCATGCTAACCCCATAGCAACATTAAGATCATTTTAACCCTAACTCATTCCACTAGAGAGTTATGGTTGCACTCCAGGGACAAATATTAAATTGCAAATAAAGCTCATCATAAATAGACGATTGTCTTTGACCTACCAAGTACAATGACCATAATGCCCCTCTATGTAACATCCATAATCAAGTAGGTTAACCGATGTACTATCTACCTTCTTGATTACATCTCAACCTTAGAACTTCATACCCTTGACTTAATCATCATCCGGATATCATTCTCTTGATCCAGGGAGCGACCCACAAGTTCAATATCCATATGGAACATCCATATACTAAGATCTTAGATTCTGATGATTAATCGGATAATTCTAAGGGGACGATCATTCCATTACACAATGGCATAGATTCCATATTGCATTTGCTCGTCCCAACTAATCAAGCCCAAGCACCCAAAACACAGAGCTGTTGACCCATGAACAGGATCTCACCCATAGTGAATTAAAGCACAAGAACTTGACTTCGTCAGTTCATCCACAAATGCTCAAGATTAAGAGCACTGGTCACTCAGTAGCAAGAGGTGAGTTGATCTCTCTCTGTGATAGTACTATTTTAGAGATCACACCTACAAGTGGTCCTGTTCAATGCATGACACATGCACTAATGAGATAAATCCGGAAAAGCCTTCCGTGACTTAGGTAAGTCACCCTGAATACAGGAGAGTATCTCATTATAACTTATACCAAGATGAAGTGCCCAACTCCATCTCTCAGTTATGAACAAGTTTATTGTTTCAAGTGTCCATGACTCAGACCTAACTGTGTGTAGCCACTACACACCCAAGTCATTTACCAGAAACAATGGGCCTTCTACAACCATACATATACACAAGTAATAAGAGAAAGAAGTCATTCCATTAAATAACCAATACATATCCAGTAACAGAGATGTGAGTGCAGTCAGTGGGCTTTAGGGCATACACCAATCCCAACATTGACGTCATAGTAAAATTTAGGAGCCCTCCTTCTTATGCTTGTTCGTTCTTTTGGGTCATCTGGTAAAATTCCAAACTGCACATAATTAATAAATGGGTCACGCTAGTCTCCGATTGCCATTTCGCATACAAAAAGTCTACTTGATCTGACTAATTGGCATTCGGCAACAACTTCATGTGTATCCAATGGCAGCAAGATCCTTCTTTCACAAACCAATACTTTAAGGACTTCTCCGTCAAGAAGCGCCATCGAGGCTGCTAGACTTGCTAGTGCATCTGCCCTTGCATTCTGGCTTCGCGGGATATGTTCAATATTACAGTAAAGGAACTTGTTCATCAATCGTTGAGCTATGTTATGGTAGGGGCGAAGGTTGGGTTTTTTTAACTTCATATTGATCATTCACTTGATTTACAATGAGTTTTGAATCTCCACGTATTTCCAAATGTTGAATTTGTGCCTCATGAGCTATTTCCATTCCCATAATAAGGGCCTGGTATTCTGCAATATTATTAGAACATGATTTGATTAGTGAGAAGGAATAAGGGATCAGATATCCATCAAGGGTTATGAAGACAACTCCTACCCCAGATATCCTTTCTTCGTTTCCATCCGTCCTACTAGCACCATCAAAATACATTTCCTAAGCTTCTTGTTTTGAGGTATGAAAGGTCTCAATGTAAAAGACTGATTCATCTGGAAAAGCATCCCTTAGCTCGGAATCAGGTGGTAACGGATCCGCGACCAAGAAATCTGCTAATGCTTGACCTTTTACTGCTTTTTGTGGGACATATACGATATCATATTGGGAAAGGAGAATGGACCATTTTGTTAATATTGCACTCAAAGATCCCGCCTTTGTTACTAAGGTCTTTAATGGGTTTACACGAGAGACGAGATAAATTGTTTGTGAGAGCAGGTAGTGCCTTAATTTTTGCATTGCAAACATTAGCGCGAGGCATTCTTTCTCTATCGGTGGATATCGATGTTCTGCTCCTACCATCATCCTACTTAAGTAGTAAAGTGCCACCTCATGCCCTTGGTTATTCTTTTGTGCTAGCATTGCCCTCAAGGAGTGATCAAGAGCTCGCGTATACAAAATGAATGGTCTCCCTTGCACTGAAGCAGCTAAAACAGGAGGCCTAGTAAGATATTTTTTGATATCTTCAAAGGCTTCATCACATGCCTGATCCCATACAAAATTCACTCCTTTCTTCATCAGACGTGAGAATGGCCGGCATCTTCCAGATAAATTAGAAATGAACCTTCGAATATAGGCCAATCGACCTTGGAGTCCTTTTGGCTCTTTTAGATTTCTTGGAGGTGTCATTTCTAGAATGACTTTTGTTTTGATTGGATCAAGCTCGATTCCATCTTTGCGAACAATAAACCCTAAGAACTTTCCCGAAGAAACACTAAAAAAGCATTTCAATGGGTTCATGTGGAGTTTATACCGTCGAAGTCTTTCAAACACTTCCCTGAGGACTTTGAGGTGATCTTCCTTTCTTTTGCTTTTAACAGCAAGATCATCTACATAACACTCCACCTTTTTATGTTGCATATCTTTAAAGATTTTCATCATTGCCCTTTGATAAGTGGCCCCTGCATTTTTTTAACCAAAAGGCATCACGGTGTAACAATAGATTCCAAATGGTGTTCGAAATGCAGTGTGCTTCTGGTCATTAGGATGCATTTTGATTTGGTTATATCCTGAAAAACCGTCCATGAAAGACATCCTTTCGTAACCAAAAGTATTATCAATCATGATTTCTGCGATGGATAAAGGGAATTCATCCTTAGGACAAGCCTCATTTAAATTTCTAAAATCAATACAGATTCTAATCTGGCCATTTTTCTTTGTAACTGGAACGATGTTGGCTAAGCAATCAGGATGTTGTTCCTCCCTAATGAAATCAACATCTTTTATCTTTTGAACCTCATTTTCGATTTTATCCATTATGTATGGTCGGAATCTTCTTTGAGCTAGCTTGTTTAGTGGGTTTAACATCCTTTCTTGAACTTAACCTAAGCATTGCAATTCCAGGATCAAGGCTAGGCATTTCAGAATAAGACCATGCAAAAACATCTTTAAATTTATTCAAAAGACAAGTATACTCCAAAATTTCGTCTTTATTCAATTATGCATTTACAAAGATTGGACGGGGATCACTTTCTGTTCCCAGATTAATTTGTTTAACCTTATCCTTCGTGGGGGGACTTGGTTTTACATCTTCCGTTTCTTTTTCCAGTTCAAAGTACATTTCTTCATTTTCATCTACGTCCTCACCTGAAATGGAAATGCAATTAGTCGAAAATACAGCCCAACTTGATGAACTAATTTTGAAGTTCTAGTCTTTTTCTTCTTGTTCATGGGAGGGTGTTAAGAGCTTGTTGCAGTAACGATGATTGACTGTTGTTGTTGATACCGGACAATATCCTAGACCATATGGGATGAATCTAACATCTCCATGATTTTTCCACGATCTTACATGCATCTCCTGTGGAACTGGAATTCCACGACCCTGCTTCAGTCCTTGCCGGTTGGTAACATCATCACCCATCCTTCGCATTATCAATTTAGCCTTATAGCTATACATAGAGAAATCTGGGGTCCCTTCCATAGGAAACTCTCCAACAATCATCTGTGAAGGGTACGATACTCTATAAAACACGATAGGTGGCCGATGTTTCATGGGCACAACAAATATTGCTCCTTTTAGTTCTGCTGGAGGCCTCAGAAGATATATCATCGGGATAGGGAGTTTAACAGAGTCGATAAGTGACTTTTTTCCTCTACCTTCATCTTCTCCCACAAATGATATTACGCCGACTGAGACTCTTTTTCATCTGGAACCTCTACTAGGCTTTTCTTAATGAAAGTTATCTCTTCAACCTTTGGACGAATGCTAATCTTGGAGCATTCAGGTGCTTTTGTGGCAACGTTAGTAAAGGATTCACCATTTATTATCTCAACACCTTCGAGTAGTTTTGCGGGTAGAGGTATAGATAACTTGAAATTATTCTTTTTTATTTTAGATTTTTTTACAAAAAATGCTTCTGATGTGCTTTCATTTGCATCACCGTTAGGTTCTGACGAGTAAAATCTAGGATCCACACAATATGCTTCCATTCCTTTGAAGGGTTTCTTATCAGCAAAGACTTGAGGTACTTCTGAATTTTTATCAATGTATTTGATACACTGATGAAACGTCGAAGGGACTTCATAGTTTTCATGAATCCGTGGCCTTCCAAGGAGCAAATTGTAGGAAGTTTTGGCATCAATGGCGTAGACCACGACCTGAGATTTCATGTCTCCAATCTGACATGGAATAACTATCCTACCGATAGCCTTTTGCGTTTCTCCATTGTATGCCGATATGCTGAATTTTGTATAAATGAGCTTGCTAGTTGGGATTCCCAAAAATTTTAAGGCTCGTAGTGGCACGAGGTTAATTGCTGATCCAGGGTCAATTTGTACTATTGGTAATTCAACTTCACTGATATATCCTGTGAAGTATAATGGCCGATTGTGCTTTACATCCCCGAGTAACATGTCATCCTTCATGAAACTGATTGTAGCAGCCATGGCTGCTCTTAAATTGAAGTATTCTTTACATTTCGCTTTTTGCTTTACTTGTACTTGGTGGACATGAGATGCATATTGGTCTGGGTTGATGAGAGCTACTGCAATGGCTTTTCAAATGTCTGGAGACAGCCTCAACTTGTCATGCATGCTTATACGTGCGGGGATGCGTGCTAGATGTTCAAGCAAATAAAATCTAAAGGGCTCCTGAAGACTAGGCAGACCACCATTCTTGACATTTCTTTCTGTAGGCTTTGTATCCTTGTCTTGGTTAATAATTGCATCATAATTTTTATGGTAATCTATCCCAGAGCGAGTCCCTTTGCCTACCTCCTATACCTCAGGAAAACAAAAGGAAATCTCTTCGCTATCTGCTGTTGCAGTTTCCAAAGATTCGGAGGATGTCAAATTGGATGTTGATGAACTCTCTGCTTAGTCTTCATCTTCATTTTTCTCTTCATCAGAAGTTTCATGGTCGATCCCAACCATATTACATGGCCAATATAATCCTCCGACATCCTCATCCGTATCCCATGGGGTATCATTATCCCAAGTTAAGGCTTCAATTTCTTAGGGGGTCCTGGGTCCTCCTGCAAAACATCATGGAATTGGGTCTAAAGGATTGAGGGGCCCAACTGGTCTAGGCATGTGGCTAATTGCATGAATGATCCTTTTTTCTTTGATTTCTCTTCTAGCCGCATCATCATGTGCCCAGATTTCATCTTCCTTCGACACATATTCATATGATCTTATGTTTTCTCTATTGGATGAGTAAAAGATACACACATCAGAGTCTGAATCTGGACAATCGGCATCATACCGATCAAGTGCGAGAGAATCATCACCTACATCTGAGGACTTGTCCACTTCGTCAATCCTATTAATATCTGGATTTTCATCGGCTACTTCCCCCATGATGATTGTAGGAAGATCTTTTCTTTGCCATTCTGGAGTCAAATTCCATATGGATGCAGTATAAATGACAATTTTCACTATGCCTTCAATCCATCTCCTAATATCACCATCATCAAGCAATTCATTGTCATCATTTGGGTCGGTTGACAAACTCGAGGGTTCTGAAGGGTCACTATCATTCTCTGTCGATGTGGGGTCAGGGATAAAGTATGGCTCATCATGGTTTCTTTGAGTAAAAATATGTCGTCTGGTTGAATCTTGACTTAATTCATCTGAACTTTCGGAAGAAATCACGCCATCTCTATATCCCCATCTAAGGCCATAATTACCATCACCTTGATCCAGTTCTTTTTTCAACTCAACTAGTGAGAGACAGTTGCATGAGAGTATTTCATCTTTTAACTCACTTAATTCATCTTTCTGCTTTTGATTTTCTAAAGACAAAAAGAGATCAAGTGGCAAGAAGTCCTTGAGAGTAAATAGAACTCGAGGCTCCTGTGTTAACAAATCTACTGGGTGACAACCTCTTTTAATTTACTAGGCTTTTTCTTCTTATTCGACCTACGTCTTTTCTTTTGTTTTCTTGCCCCAATAGCATTTCTCATAGGATAGTTGTCATTCCAGAAGGAATTTGACGTTGCAACAGAGCGTGATTTGCTTCTTACTGTCTCCCACCCTTCTTCTGACAAGATATCTGGATGGACCCATATCATCACACCATTTGGCATTTCTACTGAAACTAATCCATCCCTACTTTCCAAAGGGTTTACCAATCGAAACTCGACATCTCCCTCTTCTTCTTGCATAGTGGGAATTCTAACTGGTTGTTTAAAACTTCCAAAGTGAACAGACACTATGTTAGTTGTCACCTTCTAGTCTTCTTTAGCCAAGGTGATGATGCCATTGTCAAGTAACTCCTGGACCTTATTCTTAGAGACCCAACAGTCTTTTATACCATGACTTATGACCCTATGGTATATGCAATACTTTGGGTCATTTGTTTTGCTTATTCTTCATGGCGGAAGCTTGATTTTCTCATTTTTTAGAAGAGTATGAAAAATTGACTCAGAATCTTCAATAGAAAAATCATTTTCTCGAGACATTCTTTCTTAAGTCTGACTTCTCTTCATCTTGTTTTGATCTTCGTCATCTCTCTTCTGACTATTTATGATTTTCCTTGAGTCAAGGGGTGAAGCTACTTGAACTGCCATATCTTATTTCTTTTTGCCCCCACTTTTGGGTGGTTCAATCTTCCTGGTAGATTTCTTTTCTATTTCTCGATCTCTAATGATTGTTTTAGCTTCTAATATTGCTGCTTCTAACAACTCACCAAGGTCTTTTGCTTTATTTTTGTAAGACCCCGGCCCGAGTGAACTCGATTAGTTTTGATTAAGCAGTGTGTTAGTTCTAAGCTCGATTAGTGATTTTGGCTAAGTTGGGTTTGATCTAGCTTTTGAAATAGTTTTGGGGAATTTTGATTGTCTTGTGTTTAGTGGGGCCCTTTGGGGGTTTCCTTTTTATAACTTTGCATGCGCTTGAGGATTTATCGGAGATTCTCACATTCATTGTTTTAATCTCGTTTTATTAGTATTGTTAACCCCTACAACTTTCATGTTGATTCCGTCCTCGTTCGAGATCCCGAAAACCGATTTCATAGCCTTGAGGGCAAAGCAGTCATTGTGCACTAAATCTGTACCCAAAACTTGATATTCCCGAAACCCGCGAAACATATACTTTTTGGAAAGTAGATATTTCGACGATCACTTTTCTCTTCTTCGTCGAATTCATTAGAAGCCACGAAAGCCATGATTTCAGCCCAACTAGATTTCTAGGGGCGGAGCCCACTCTCCACTTGTTTATAAGGAAACTCTTTCCCTTCCATTTCCTTTTTCCAGGACAAGAGTGAGAACCTAGGGTTTTCCATTGTCTTCTTCTTGCTCTTGCCTTCCATTACCCAATCCACTACCAACCTTGCACAACTTGAGAAGTGGAGATCATCACCTTCTTCCTCATCTTGCAAGCTTCATCTTGATACCATTTGTGGAGAAATCTTCCAACCTTGAGGTCTTCTTTGAGCTAACTCTCTTCATTTGAAGGTCATCCAAGTGATTAATCCTTCTCTTCTTCTAGATTTGTGTTCTCCTAGCTTAAGGGAATCTCCATCCTTGTTATTGAACCTTCTTTCTTCCTATTCCGTGTTTTGACTCTTTAGGGTTTTATTTTGGGATTTTCCTTGTAGCTTGGACCTTTGATTTGGAGGACCTGTAGAGCTTGATTTACTTGGTTAGAAGACCCAAGGCAAGTGGATGATTAATGTTTCATAAGCTTTCATTGATTTTGATATTTTCCATTAATGCACATTTATTGCTTTGTTTTGAAATGAATGCTCATGAAGAGCCTAATTAGTGCATTTATGGCCATAGAGATGTGTTGGTGCATAGTATTTAATTTCTTCTTGTTCTATTCCAAATGCACTCTCACGTGAGATGGTTCCCTTCTTTCTTTCTTAGTATGAAATGTGATGTTGGTGGATATTGTGAGAGATATTTTTTATGTAGTTTGAATGAAGTATTAGACTCCTCATTTGATGTATAAAAGTGGCTAAAAGGAGGTTGTAGAAGGAAGAGATAGAGAGGAGCTGAACTGGTCTGGAATCAGTTTCTGGACAGTTCGCTCGAGCGAACTTGACACTTCGCATAAGGGCGACCTGTCCAGGAGAGGGTTCGGAGCATTCCAGTAGCTTGGTCGCTCGAGCGGACATCCCAGAACTCATTCCAGAGAGTTATTTGTTCGAACGCATTTAAATATTCGCTCGACCCAATGAGTTCACTCAAGCGACCTCAACTTCGCTCGAGCGAACCCACCCAGACAGCCGTTCCAGAGAGCGACTCGCTCGAGCGAACCCTCCAGTCCGCTCGAGCGATGGGCCCTGTTGGTCAAGGCTATGTTTGGGACAATGTTTAACTATTTCAACATATTGGGTCTATTCTTTGGGAACCTCTCTACGTCAAGGAGAATTATTATGGATTGTATGAGACCATTTGGGAAAGAAACCATATCACGAAGATTTCATTCGAAGTTTTTAAAGATTGAAAGTGTATAAGGAGCCCTGAATGTCCCCAAACTCAAAGAGTATCAAATTGTAGTAGATCGACATACGGGGTCCCTATTCACTTCAAATAAACCTTGAGCCCAATACGTCACCCAAGATGTCAGTTGTTGTAAGACCCCGACCCGAGTGAACCTGATTAGTGCTAATTAAGTTACGTGTTAGTACTAAGCTTGATTAGTGATTTTGGCTGAGTTGGGTTGGATTAGCCTCGTTTCTAGTTTGGGCTAATTAGTATGTTTCGATTGCTTTGTGTTAGAAGGGCCTTTGGGGGTTCCTTTTTCATGTCATTGCATATGTTGAGGTTTTATCGGAGGTTTTTGCATTCATGGTTTTAATCCCGTTTTATTGGTATTGTTAAGCTCTACAACTTTCATGTTGATCCCGTCCTCGTTCGAGACCCCGAAACCCGATTTCATAGCCTTGAGGGCAAAACAGTCATTTCACACAAATCTGTACCCAAAACTTGGTATTCCCGAAACCCGCAAAATATATACATTTTAGAAACTAGATATTTCGACGACCATTTCTTCCTTTTTCGTCGAATCCATCCGATATCCCGTAAGAGATGATATCAGCCAAACAAGCTTCTTTAGTAGTGGGACCCAACTCATTTGTTAACAAAGGGAAGTCATTCTTCACTCATTTCATTCTTCATGTTCCAGCACAAGAGGAGAGCCTAGGGTTTCCTTGTAACTCTTCTTCTTCTTGCTTCTCCATCTCCAATCCTCACCAATCTTGCACTAACATCTAAATGGAACTCACCATCCTCTTCCTCAACTTGCAAGCTTCATCTTGATACTATTTTTGGAGAAATCTCCCAGCCTTGAGGTCTTCTTTGAGCTAGCTCTCTTCATTTGAAGGTCATCCAAGTGAGTAATCCTTCCCATCTTCTAGATTAGTGTTCTTTTAGCCCTAGGGAAGCTACGTTTGCATTATTAGAAGTTCAATCATTTCCATTCATTGTGTAACCCATTTTTGGGTTGTTTTGGGGGTTTTTGATTGTAGATTGGATTTGAGCTATAGAGATGACTTGAGGCTTGGTACAGCTAGCTTGGACTTGAGGCAAGTGAATGATGAAGTGTTTTAAGTTTTAAATGGTTTGGTGAAGCATTTATGGATTTTCATGCTTTCATTAATGTGTTATGGTTGAAATAAATGCCCTTTTTGCATCTTGATAGCCTCATTTAATGTTTGTAAACATGTTGGTTTAGCATTTATTGTCTTTTGGGTATATCCTAAATGAATGTTTGTGAAATGGTTTCCTTCCTCTTTCCTTTGTATTGGACTTGATATGGAAGAAGTGATGGAGTGAACATATGATGGGGTTTTGGAGAAGTGTAGATAGAGTCATTGGAGGAGCTCTTAGCTCAATTTTATTATAGGGATTAAGTGGAAGTGGGGAGAATGGTTTTGAGGAGGAGAAAGGGCTTAAATCTGAACACAATGGGTGATTCCCGCACCTGACGGTCAGCCTGCGGTCACCCGGCGGCTAGCCGCCTGGTGACTGGCGGCTAACTGGCAGGTAGCCGAAATGTCACGGTTGCTTTTCCAGAGAGCACACTTCTCCACCTGAAAACTCGGTCAGCTCCACGGTTAGCCAGCGGCTAACCGCCAAACACATCGGCGGCTAACCGCCAGCTAACCGCACTTGGCGGTCAGCTTTCCAATAAGCTGCATTTCTACAGCCCAGCCGCGGTCAGCCAGCGGCTAGCCACCCGTCCCAGCGGCGGCTAACCGCCAAGTGATCGAAATTTCCCAGGTTTCGGAGAGCGGTTCGCTCGAGCGCTGAGCTTTGTCGGTCGAAGGAGATTCACTAGGCATTGTATGAGGCCATCCGAGAAAGAAACCATATCACGAAGATGTCATTCGAAGTTTTGAAAATCCAAAGTGTATAAGGAGCCCAGGATGTCTTTAAACTGAAGGAGTACCAAGTCATTTCAATAATCGACATACGGGACCCCTATCCACTTAAATAGATCCCGAAATCAACAGTTTTCCCGAAATGGTATAGTTCAATATATTTCTTCATTTTCCCAGATCTACTAGAATGATTTGTTTTCCCGAAAGCATGATAGTTACACTAGTAACATTCACTTGTCCCGACGTGCATTGCCCGATATGAAATGAAAGTTACACATTTGAGTGTTCTTGCCCCGTTCATTTATTTACTTGAACTCAATGTATTTTTCATATGTCTCGATTTTTTATTTAACCTATGAGTCGGCATCACTAAGCTTGGATACCTTGTCGGTTTGATCCACCGACTTGGAGATCCCTCTCCCGTCCCGCCAGCTGCAGTTTGGATCCCGATACCCGGTTTATTACCGTGGTCTCGTCCCGATACCCGGTTCGCTACCGTGGTCCCGTCCCGTATGTTTATAATGTATATATGATTTACGTTGAATCTCCTCACCTTGTGTGACTGAGATTAACGTCCCGTTATACTGTTGTCACTTTAGTGACAGAGGACATAGCTTTATGTGATTGCCATCTTGTTAGTTCCCGTTTTCCTTGGATACCTTATACGTTTTATCTTGTTTACTTGTTTTCTAGCAAATGATTTATCTACTTCATGAGAGTTCTTGCGTAAACAGATTTCTATGCTTTTCAAGATATTTCATTCATTATATGTTGTTGTATCTTTTCAGTCTCTTGCCAGACCGTCGTGTCTGACCCATTTGCTTTGGTACTCAGGTCCCATTGCCAGTTTCCTTGAGGAGGAGCAGGAGAAGGCGGTACGTGAGCCGCAACCTCTAGTCGAGTGGCGCGCTGACGATGTCATGTAGACATCGGGTTGCTAAGAGAGGCATAACATTTTGAGGGGAACTATTTAACCATTCATTGGGTTATTGTTTTGTCTATATTGGCCTTTGTTGGCCTCTAATTTTGGGAACTATAACTAAATGATCATTTGTATAAACTTCAACTTACTTTTGGGAAATATGCGATAGATCATTGCTCATTCTGATACAGTATTTTATACTTGATGTTAATGCTTTCATGACTAGAGATAGTATTACTATTTGATTTGCTACATGCTTCCGCACTTAAAAGAAATATTCATTCATGGTTGTGATATCCTCACCGCAGACACCTGTGAGAAATTAATAAATGTAATGTGGATCATCATTTAGTCCCGATCTCGAATCGGTTCCTTCGTGGGGGCCCGGTCCAGGGTCGTGACAGTTGTTCACCGTACTTTATCAATCCCGAGATTTGTACTACATGTCTTGTTTTCCCGAAAGCATTGAATTATACTTGGAAGAGTTACTTGTCTTGAAGTGCATTGCACCACATGATATGATAGTGTGCCCTTGAGCATCCCCGTCTTGCCCGTTCATTTATTGTACTTGATTTAATTGCATATGTCTCGATTGTATTTGACCTATGAGTCGGCACCACTAAGCTTGGATAACCCTATTGGTCTGATCCACCAACTTGGAGATCCCCCTCTTGTCCCGCCAGCTACAGTTTGGATCCCGCTACCCGGTTATTACCATGGTCTTGTCCCGATGCCGCAGATTGCTATTGTGGTCCCCGATGCCCGGCTCACTACCGTGGTCATGTATAGTATATGTATATGTATATGTATTTATAAGATCCAATGTTTCTCCTCACCTCGTGTGACTGCGACCAGTGCCTAGTTATTGCTCTACCACTTTAGTGATAGAGGACTTAGCTTCGTGTGGTTGCCATCTTGATTGTTTCCCGTTTCCTTGGTTACCTTTACATGTTTTTATGATGCATACGCGATTTGAATAAATGTTTTAGCTTATTTACAGAAAATGATATTTAAACAGGTTCAAATGTTTTAGAGGTAAATTCATTGTATTTTCATATTGTTATTGTGTTCTACCATTTGCCAAACCGTCGTGTTTGACCTACTCTTTGGTACTCAGGTCCCGTCGTCGGTTATCCCGAGGAGGAGCACGAGGAGGCGGTCGGAGAACCGCAACAGTTAGTTAAGTGACGTGCTGATGATGTCATGTAGACATTGGATTGCCAGAGGGAGATAACATTTTGGGAGAATTTATAACTTTACATTTTGGGGAACTGTTTAACCATTCTTTGGATTGGTATTTTGGTTTATTGGCCTTGTGGGCCTCTATTTTTGGGAAGTGTAATGAAATGATATTTGTATAAACTTTAACTAACTTTTGGGTAACATGCTATAGTTCATTGCTCATTCTGATACTTGATTATACATGTGATTATATTGTGAGTAGAGGTGACTTCTCATTTGATTTGCTACACGCTTCCGCACTTAATAGAAATGTTCCAATATATGGTTGTGATATCCTCACCACGGACACCTGTGGGAAATTAAATAGACGTTCATTAAATTTTGTAGTATCATCATCACTAACACATGTCCCGATCCCAGATTCTCGGTCCGGGGTCGCGACAATTTCTGACCAACTTAGCCCTTATTTTTTAATGTAAGTTTGTCCTACACATGTCCGTCAAGGACTCATGTGAAAGGTTTTCCGGACATTTAAATGACAAAGTTTGCCATCTTTTGATAAAGGCAGTCACTGATTCTTCTTTGCCTTCTTTTTCTGTACATAGGCGAGCTGTAGTCATTGAACTATCCGCATCGAAAAAATGATCAGTAAACTTTTGTTCTATATCCTTCCATGACTTTATGGAACCGCTTGGTAGCCTTTTATACCAATCAAAGGTTGTTCCTTTCAATGTACTGGTGAACAATCGGATTTTTAATGCATCATTATTAGATATCTCTCCAGTCAACACCTTGAAGTGGCATAGATGCTGATAAGATGAAGTGCTTCCATTATATGATTACAAATGAGGCTGCTTGAATTTAGGTGGAAATGGCTCATCATCCATCCAGGCTGGTTAAGGTGGGTTTGATCCTTTTTTGGATGATGTTACTCCCTCAGTGGCATTTTCAATCATCTTTTGGACTGCTTCAACCGTGACTCGAGTTTTGCTCAACTCTTCTTCACCATTATTATGGTCCATATCATGATCATGACTATCTCTTTGATCACGTCTGTTGTCATCATTGCGAGAATGTCGTTTGGACTCCTTTTTGTTAATCTGCATTTGAAGAGTGACCATCATTGTCATCATCTCTTCAAATCATGTGTTTGTATCCCGGACATATTGCATGAAACTTGGTTGGGGATTTGACTCTGAGAACTCTGGATTACCCTCTTGGCTTGTCACATAGACAGGAGCTACACTTGATTCAGACGAGAGAAGACCTGTGAGCTCGCCTAATACTCCAAATGTTCTTGGTGCCTGTTCATTAGATGATCCTTATGAACTACTTGAATCACAAATGTGATCTTTTTTTGTTACTTTCCTTCCTCTAGCAGTCGTGACACTCCTTGTTTGCGGCGCTGGGTGTTGAATAACTCCACCATTTCCTTAACATAGGCCGATGATTCTTTCTTTTTCTTACCTTCGCCAACCATATTGAACGCATAACTGATTGTCCGGGCTCTTTGGGGATCCACATGGGTGCGATCTTAAATTCACGGGCCTTGTGGGCCGCTCTTCTTTTCTTTCTAGATGCCCGTTGGCATGCTATTTGCACACTTGTCTCATCAAATAGTGCCTTTTCTTTAAGCTTTACAATCAGTTGAGTTGCGGCATCATTTGAAGGTCGCTCCATAATTTCGACTTGGGTTGGATCAATTATCCTTTTTGCCTTGCCCTTATGGCATAATGATGAGCTTTGTCTTGCTTGACTTGGTGAAGGGATTGAGTCTGCATAGATGGATTCCCACTTGAGTTGCTTGTTTGTTAATTTTTTTTTATAGCTCCTGGATAAAACTCGAGGTCGGACCATCTGTTTCTTTGCAACAAAGTCATAATCATCCTTTTTGCTTCGAGGTCTAAATTCTGCTGGCATGTTTTTTCTTGTCACCATTCGGGGATCATTTGAGCCCGGTGAAAATTTGACAACTAAAGGACCTCTAATAGAGGGGCGCTGCGGGGCTTTTTCAACCATTATCACATTCTTTCCCTTAAGCAAGGTGAGAGGCTAGAAAGCATTTTCAATGGGTACCGAAAATCGGTCCCACACTGAAGTCTTCCTAGGCCGTTGCGTCTAGCCAGGCTTAGCCACTTTGATGGGGTAAGCACTAGGACACGACCTGGTAACATCATCACAAGTTATAGTCTTTCTTACCACTCTAGTGGGGTAAGTGCTAGATACAAGGGGCTTTTGTTTCATTTTTGAGCGTCCATGACCCATAAACCATACCGCTCTGGTCAGGCAAGTGTGGGTGCATGGAACTACAAAATTATCTTCATCATTTTTCATTTGACATTTTATATTTGATTGGAATTTAATGGATTGATTAAACTTGGATCCATTCAAACATACCTTATTTTGAAATTGATATGTTGATGGAGTTTGGTGAGAGTTACCTAACTGACAATAAGCTCCATGGTTGGACGTCCTTTGCATGTCCTTTGGAACTTAGTAGTTTTCTAACCCTTTGTCAGCTTGTTGACCATTAGCTAGCTGGTCAACCTGAAAATGAGGAAATTTGCCTTCTTTTGACTCTTCATGAGTCTTGGAGAAAGCAAACTTCTGATTTTCCAAAACGGCATTTTCTCCTTGCAACTCTTCAAACCTTCTCTTTGCAGTCTTTACAAGGGTCTTGATCATTTGCACGGAGTTTCTTGCTCGGACTTTGGCCCCTAGGTAGGCCTTGTACTTGGTATCGTCAAAGGTGACGACAAGCTTGGTTGCCATTGATGAAACTTGATGACAAAACTTGAGATACTTTATGTTATACAACCTGAAAAGAAGAAATAAACAGTGAGCTATATGTCCCACCGGGTGTGCCAAATTTCTGTACGCGCAGAATAGATGTAAAATGTAAATTGTAGTTCATAGCAAACAGATTGTTTCTTCCAATTGTATTGTTATATTTCAATCCATAGCTTAATCAGAAAGTCTATGCTTTAGGTTATGGAAGACAATTTAACTTGAACTTGGTCATTAAGGGCTCTATACCAAGAGAGCTCACATAGGTGGACCATAAACAGTGATCCATAAATCCAAAAAATGGCATGAGTTCAGCCATGAAAGGCTATGGTTCAGATCATGAAAGACCATTTAAATTGGCCATCAAAAGCACTATAACAAAGAGAGCTGATTGTATAAGTTTGCCATAAATGGTGAACTGTAAAAAGAATAAAAAAATAGCATGAATTCAATAGTAAGACCAATTAATTTGAATTCAGCCATGAAAGGCACCACTATACCAAAGAAAGCCTTGTACACAAAAATTCCCATACAAGTTCATTTGGGTTTGTAGAACCCAATAGACTCATTAGATGTAGGATGATATTTGGATTAAACATAAACAATGAAAAAAAGAGACTTGATGGGACCCAAAATTCTATACGGGCAGAAATTTTGGCACACTAGGTGGGACAACAGCTCACTGTTTATTTCTTCTTTTCAGGCTGCATAACATAAAGTATCTCAAGTTTGTCATCAAGTTTCATCAATGGCAACCAAGCTTGTCGTCACCTTTGATGATACCAAGTACAAAGCCTACCTAGAGGCCAAAGTCCAAGCAAGAAACTTTGTGCAAATGATCAAGACCCATGTAAGGACTGCAAAGAGAAGGTTTGAAGAGTTGCAAGGAGAAAATGCAGTTTTGGAAAATCAAAAGTTTGCTTTCTCCAAAACTCATGAAGTGTCAAAAGAAGGAAAAGTTGATCAGCTAGCTAATGGTCAGCAAGTTCACAAAGGGTTAGAAAACTACCAAGTTCCAATGGACATGCAAGGGACGTCCAACCATGGCGCTGATTGTTAGTTAGCTAACTCTCACCAAACTCCATCAACATATCAATTTCAAAATAAAGTATGTTTGATTGGATCCAAGTTTAATCAATCCACTAAATTCCAATCAAATATAAAATGTCAAATGAAAATGACGAAGATAATTTTTTAGTCCCATGCATCCACACTTGCCCCACCAGAGCGGTACGGTTTACGGGTCATGGACGCTCAAAAATGAAACAAAAGACCCTTGTATCTAGCAGTTACCCCACCAGAGTGGTAAGAAAGACCAGAACTTGGGATGATGTTACCAGGTCCCGTCCTAGCGCTTACCCCACCAAAGTGGCTAAGCCTGGCTGGACGCAACGGCCTAGGAAGACTTCAGTGTGGGACCGATTGTCTGTACCCATTGAAAATGGTTTCGAGCCTCTCATCTTGCTTAAGGGAAAGAATGTGATAATGGGTGAAAAGGCCCCGCAGCGCCCCCCTAAGAAAATGAGAGGTCCTTTAGTTGTCAAATTTTCACCGGGCTCAAATGATCCCCGAATGGTGACAAGAAAAAACATGCCAGCAGAATTTAGACCTCGAAGCAAAAAGGATGATTATGACTTTGTTGCAAAGAAAAAGATGGTCCGACCTCGAGATTTATCCAAGAGCTATAAAAAAGGAATTAACAAACGAGTCAACTCAAGTGGGAATCCACCTATGTAGACTCAATCCCTTCACCAAGTCAAGCAAGACAAAGCACATAATTATGCCAAATGTGTTAGTTTATGGTCTCAATACCAAGGGTATATGATGTAATAAATAGATTAATTTCTTTATTTATCAATACAATTCATGCTTTTCCTTTCATGAGATGAATGGTGTTTTATATACTTGCACATAACTAATACAAAATGACATAATGGTTCATGAGATGAACCGGAGTCCACAAGTATACTAGATGTAATACAGGTGTATGGATGAGATCCACATACGGGAGATATGTATTACAAATCTTATACTAAAATATCTTCACAACCAGTGATGAGATTGGACACCTCATCTGACAAGGTTGCAACATTTTGATCACTATGAGATAGTGTGATTTATCTCGATCATAAGAATGTAAGATTCTGGATCATGATGCTGGTACATTGGATGTATTGAAGGACAATGAGAAGCACCTTATATACACTGTCTTTATTTTAAGGTCTGCTCTCAAAATTCCCTAGCAATAGGCTCAAAATCCTGAGACATTAATGAACTCAAGTTTCTATCTATTCATTTGCTTTGAGTCACCAATGAGTGAGGCCAATTGTAGGTCAACACCTCGGTGATTTAGGTACTTGATAGTAGAGCTGTGGGAACATTCAATAGTCAAGATGGAATCTATCTTTAATAACCCCTTGTGCCAATTAATGGATTTATCATTGGTAAATGCGCACCCATTCCGATTAAGAGTTAATTGGATCGGTACCAAATGATCATTATAATTAATTGGGGCTCAAAGATAATAAGATATGGATCTAATTTGGTGGACAGGTCCATTTGATCCATGGATATAGATGGAGGGGCCTACTTGTGGTACTGTGGAAGTTTAGGGTCTTCATTGAAATATATTCCTAAGACTGGAGTGCAATTGCATTTATATAGTGGAGTTATTTGCAATTAACTGTGGGCCTGGATTGCACATGAGATGTGGGGTCGCGTGTCCCAGTTGGAGCCAGCTTTCTAAGGAATCCCTAGTGGTCCCCACGCTAGCCCAATATATTAAAAAGATACTAATTCTACTTAAACTCTAAAAAGGAATGTTACTATTTCTATTTGAAGTGAGACTTCTAATAGTGGTAATGGTAAGCTACTAATTAATAATGGAAGTAGGACTTCTATTTTAATTAGAAAGGAGAAAGTTACTAATAGTTGTGGAAGTAAGACTTCTATGGCAATTAGTAAGGGAGATGTTTACTAATTTGGAATGGGAGTTAAACTTCTATTTCAAATAGGAAAAGAGGATTTATGAAGGGCTATAAATAGAGGAATACTCCTCTCAAATTCGTGCATAATAATAAGAGCACTTTTCAGCCCCTTGTGCAAGAGTTGTACAAGTCATCTTCCTCTCAAAGTTCCCCTCTCTTTCACCTTTGGTTCCTTAGAGTTACTAGTAGGGTTTTCTCTTGAGGATTCCACCATCTTCTTGAGAAAAGAGTGTAAGTCCATGGGGATCCGAACCCTAGAGGGGGGGGGGGGGGAATAGGGTGAGCTTCAATTATGACCAATTTTAATCAATTTTAACTTGTTTAAAACAAACTAGTCACAAGTGGTGATTACAAACAATATGCGGAAGCTAATATAAACAATCACCACAAAGCAAGCACCATCACACAAGGATTTATAGTGGTTCGGCCTCAATGCCTACATCCACTATCGGCTTGTGATCCAACACCCCACCGGATTTCCACTATTTATGCTTTTCAATAGGATAAGCAATAACCTTTACAATATGCTTTCCAAGGCTAAGCAATAACCTTTACATTGATGTTTTTCAAGGCTTAACATCAACCTATCCACTATGCTTTTATAGGCTAAGCAATAACCTCTTCAACCGTAGGTTGGTTATCTCACTAAATTAGTGTCTAACATACACTTGGTGGAGATTCAATTAAGCTCATTACAATGCCTCTTAATTAGGTGGATATGGAAGTGAAAAACTAATACACACTCACACTATGAATGCAAAGATGCAAGTACATAAAGTGTGTGTGTGTGGTCCTCAATCATTTTGAAAATGAAAGCTCATAAATGTATGCCTAAGGCTTTTGAAAGTTTTAGCTCATAAAAACATTTATGATTGAGGATAGAATGCAATCACATGTTAAAAGTAACAACTTGTTAATGATATCAAAGTTACACAAGTTGTATGAAATTAATTAGCTCTAAACATGTGATGCATAGGGATGTCAATCAAATCAACATGAAGCTCAAAAACATAAAAATAGATTTGATTGAAATTAGGGGACAAATCATATGTAATTATAAATACAACTTGAATATGATATACCTATCAAAGTAAGGCAAGTTGTGAAACTTTAAAACAATAATACACATATGATTTGTAAAGATGTTGAATCCAAAACATAAGATACATTTGAAAGAGATTTTCTTATGATGGAAAAACAACAACCAAAGATTCAACCAAGTATATGAATCATGTTACATATTTCATTAACATGATCTACTTAGATTTACCAAAGATAAAGTACTACTTGGATTGAATCAAATGGTGATGTATCCAAAACAATAGATCTATTCAAAATATAAGACATGCTAAGGATACAACACATCATAGGTTAACATGTTACTAAAGATTTACCAATGATAAAACAAAACATGAAAACATATGATTTGTAAATAAGTTGAGTCCAAAACATAAGATAGTTTTGAAAGTGATTTTCTTATGATGGAAAACAACAACCAATGATTCAACCAAGTATAGGAATCATGTTACATATAATTTCAAAGGTTCTTTCATTAACATGATCTACTTAGATTTACCAATTCAAGTACTACTTGGATTGAATCATATGGTGTTGTATCCAAAACAATAAATCAACTCAAAACATAAAACATGTTAAGGACACAACACAAACATAGTTTAACATGCTAGAAATGATTTACCAAAAATAAAACAAAGCATGAAAACATATGATTAAGGAAAGTAGAGCCTACTTGGAGATTTAACTTCATTAATCCAAGCTTTAGCTTTCCTAATGCTCCCCTTCATCCCTTGGTTCTTTTCCCTTGTATATGCCTCAAAACCTCTCAAGGAGGGGCTTAAAATTCCCAACTTTTGGCAAAGGAAAGAACTCATATTTATAGCAAAAAGTGCCCAACGGCTAGTCCTCGGTCGACCGGCAAACAGGTCTCGGTCGACCGGGATCACACAACGGTCGGATTTTTTACCGTTGGTGCGCCAGGCCATTTTTGCCTTGCAGTGTTCCCGGTCGACCGGGACCTCTACGCCGTTCGACCGGCGACACTGCAGGGGCCCCAAAATCCCACTTTTGCAATTTCAAACAATTTCTTTGTGGAACTATTTGGGCCATATAATCAAGCTTTAAAAACATGTTTTAAATCATTCTAAGGGTTTTAAAACATGGAACATAAAAAGCCTAAAACATTTTGAAAGATTTAAAACACATAGGCTAGCTTGATTTTCTAAAACTCTTTTCTAAAACAAATGCATCCAAGATTAAAAACAAATCATGCATAAAAAAATATCTTAAAAACAATGCATGAATAAAACAAGATTTCAAGTTTATCTAAAACAATGCAAGTGTGTGAATCAAATGATGCTTGAATGATAATGCATCCATCAAATTGCAATCTACAAAATTCCTAACAAAGAGATCTAATACGGGACATAGCGTTGGAAGATCAAAAGGAGTTGAAGATTCTGATTTGGATTGTGAAGTTGTTCATTACCAAAGTAAAGAAATCAAATCTTCCATTAGAGCACAACAAAGCTCCAATGGTATATCTACATCCTTGTATGTTGTGTATTTCGTGGAAGCATGTTTATGTTCTGTTTTCTATCTTCTAGATAGTAGTTGTTGCTGTACTTGGCTATGAGATTGAGGGAATTGCATCCTGGATTGGGTTTGTTGCATTCTAGACAATTGATCCCTGCATTAAGTGGGTCAAAAGTTTTTGAAACCTGTCTGGAAGGTCCACCTATATTCCAACAAAAAGGGCTAAGGGAAAAAGGAGAATTGATCCAACCCAAGTCGAAATTGTGGAGCGACCTTCAAATGATGCTGCATCTCAACTGATTATAAAGCTTAATGAAAAGACACCATCTGATGAGACAAGCGTACAAATAGCATGCCAACGGGCATCTAAAAAGAAAAGAAGAGTGGCCCACAAGGCCCATGAATTTAAGATCACACCCATGTGGACCCCCAAAGAACACGAAGAATCAGTTATGTCGGTTAATATGGTTGGCAAAGGTAAGAAAAAGAAAGAATCATCGGCCTATGTTAAGGAAATGGTGGATTTATTCGACACCCAGCGGCCGCAAACAAGGAGTGTCACGACTGCCAAAGGAAGGAAGGTAACAAAAAAAGATCACATTTGTAATTCAAGTAGTTCACAAGGATCATCTAATGAACAGGCACCAAGAACATTGGGAGAATTAGGCGAGCTCACAGGTCTTCTCTCGTCAGAATCAAGTGTAACTCCTGTTTATGTGACAGGCCAAGAGGGTAATCCAGAGTTCTCAGAGTCAAATCCCACGCCAAGTTTCATGCAATATGTCCAGGATACAAACAAACGATTTGAAGAGATGATGACAATGATGGTCACTCTTCAAACGCAGATTAACAAAAAGGAGTCCGGACGACAATCTCGCAATGATCACAACAGACGTGATCAAAGAGATAATCATGATCATGATATGGACCATAATAATGACGAAGAAGAGTAAAACCCAAGTCACGGTTGAAGCAGTCCAAAAGATGATTGAAAATGCCACTAAGGGGGTAACATCATCCAAAAAAGGATCAAACCCACCTTATCCAGCCTGGATGGATGATGAGCCATTTCCACCTAAATTCAAGGAGCCTCATTTACAATCATATGATGGAAGTACTTCATCTTATCAACATCTATGCTACTTCAAGGTTTTGACTAGAGAGATGTCTAATAATGATGCATTAAAAATCCGATTGTTCACCAGTACATTGAAAGGAACAGCCTTCGATTGGTATAAAAGGCTACCAAGCGGTTCCATAAAGTCATGGAAGGTATAGAACAAAAGTTTACTGATCATTTTTTCGATGCTGACAGTATAGCGACTACAGCTCGCCTATGTACAGAAAAACAAGGCAAAGAAGAATCAGCGACTGCCTTTATCAAAAGATGGCAAGCTTTGTCATTTAAATGTCCGGAAAACATTTCACATGAGTCCTTGACGGACATGTGTAGGACAAACTTCCATTAAAAAATAAGGGCAAAGTTGGTCTGAAATAAAGCAAAAGACCTTGGTGAGTTGTTAGAAGCAGCAATAGAAGTTGAAACAATCATTAAAGATCGAGAAATAGAAAAGAAATCTACCAGGAAGATTGAACCACCAAAAAGTGGGGGCAAAAAGAAAGAAGCTATGGCAGTTCAAGTAGCTTCACCCCTTGTTAGACCCCGACCCAGACCAGTTCGATTAGTGTGCGATTAGTATGTATTTAGTCTTAAGTGGGTTTAGTTGTGGTTGGGTTAGAAGTGATTAGCTTTAGTCCTGGACATAGCTTTGGGAATTTTGAGAACGTTTAGTATTGGTTAGACACACTCAAGAAGGCTTGAGTGCACGTGTAAGCTTGGGAAGATCGTATCGTTTTCCGTGTGAGTGTGGTTTTGATTTCATTTGAATGATCTTTTTATGTGTTACAACTTTCGTTTTAAGACCATTCCTGTTTGAAGCCCAAAAACTCATGTTTTGGCCCAAGGAGGGTAAAATTGTCTTTCTTGCACAAATCTGGACACAATTTTCGAGATCTCAAAACCATGTCAAAAATATACTTTTTGGAAACTAGATATTTCGACGATCATTTTATCCTTCTTCGTCGAAGTCATCCGAGGCCCACAAGACCATGTTTTAGTCACTTCAAGTTCAAGCCAAATGGGGCCCATGAGTCATCACTTATTCCCCTTTTTCCCCTCCCTTTTCATTCATTTCCCAATCTCTGCAACTTTTGAGTCTAGGGCAAGAGAGAAAACCTCTTTTCTCCTTCATCTTCCTCACTTGGTTTGATCTAGCTAGAGAGCTCCAAAGGAAATTCTAAGACTACCATTTTCTTCATCTCCTTGCAAGCTCTCCATTGATACAAGTTTCTTGAGTTTTCAAGTTGGGCAAGAGCTCCTTCTTCTTCCCTCTCTCTTGTTTGACCTTCTCTAGGTAAGAGCTTCAACCCATATTTTTCATGGAGTCATTTTAGTTCCTTAAGATCATGTTTTTCATGTTTTCAAACCCTATTTGGAAAATGGGTTCCTTGTTTCCATTTTGAGTGAGTTTTGTGTGTTTTCTTGTTTTTTGCTTGTAGTGTGAGATTAGCTTGTGTGAAGAGCTTGGAGGAGAGTGTTTAGCATTTGGGCAAGGCAAGTAATCTCTATAGGATCATGGTGCATGTTTATTTTAAGCTACATTGTTGTTTGAGAAGTATTGTACGTGAATATGTTTACAAGTTTCATACTCATGATTTCCTTTGTGTTGGATGTTTAAAGTTTGGAAAAATATATGTTTTGTCCCTTGGAGAGTATGTAGACTCAGGGAATATAAGTGGAATGAGAATGAATGGAAGGGAAGAAGAGAAATGTGAAAAATCTGTGCTGAAACGCATTCCCGTGCACTGGCGGTCAGCACAGCGGTCAGCTCGCGGCTAGCCGCCTGTGCCCACTGCGGCTAACCGCAGGCTGACCGAACCCAGCGGTTCCTTTTCCAGAAGCTAGCATTTTCGCCTGGGTTCAGCGGTCAGCTCCGCGGTCAGCCCACGGCTAACCGCCAGTCCCACTTGCGGTTAACCGCAGGCCAACCGAGGATTTCGGTTCCTTTTCCAGAAGCTGACATTTCGACCATGTTTCACGGTCAGCTCCACGGTTAGCTAGCGGCTAGCCGCCTCATCCCATCACGGCTAACCGCTGGCCAACCGCGCATGCGGTTCCTTTTCCCGAGAGCTAAACACAGAATTTCATTCCAGCGGTCAGCCTGGCGGTCACCTTGCGGCTAGCCGCCAGACCCCAGTTCGGCTAGCCGACACCTGACCGCGAGGTGACCGAATTTGACAAGTTTCCTATTTTGAAAAGTTTCGCAAGAAGGAAAAACTAGAACATGTTAAGTGACCTCTAGCCTGATTTTGTGCACTCGAAACCCAAAATGTCTTTGAACTTCTGGGGCACCAATCCTTTCCTAAAATTCTACTATTTGGGTCTCAATTGCACAAAGATAAATCAAAGGTCCTTGCTTGTGCTTGATAGGCCTTGTGTTCGTGCTTTGGTTTTTGATATGATGAATATCATCGTGAACTTGTTTTGAAGTGTTAGTACAAGCTTGTTTTGAAGTTTTGTTAAGAAAAAGGGGATCACTTCCTAAGCGTGTTTTGCATAAATATTATGCCTCGTGCTAGTCGTGCTCGTCGTGTTGTGATAAGTGATTTCCCCCTTTTTTATCTTGACGTGTTTGATCGTGCTTCGCGTGTTTTGTGCATTCATGAATTAAGTAAACACCACTGAGCTTAGACTGCCCTTTCGGTTTGATCCACTGTCTGGGGGTCTTTAAACATGTGGACTGTCTGCAGACTGGTCGTGTATTTATTACACATCGTGCGTGTCCGGTTCCGCGGCCGGAATTCCCGTCTTTGTGGGAAATCGTGTCGTGCTTATATTATGTAAATCGTGCTTGTCGTGCGTGCTTGCTCTTTTCATTATATAAATGATAGAGAAAGGATGGGCTCTTTGTGGTTGATAACTATTCATGATATATTATGTACTCATGCTAGATTATTTTGTATCTCAGCTTTGTTCGTACTCTTGAAAATGTATCTCAACTTTGATAGTACTTCATACCAAAGATTTGCTCACATGTTTTCTCTAAATGTTATTGTTCATGTTCATGCCTATATTGATTACCTGCCAAACCGTCGTGTTTGACCCTTGCTTGTTGGTGCCCAGGTGCAGGAGACGTTGCCTTTGAGGAGGAGCGTCAGGAGGAGGCTTGTGAGCCAACTCCCGTGAGAGAGTGGCAGCCCGACGATGTCATCTAGATGTCGGTCTGGTTCTTGAGTTTCGTCACATTTTGTCTTAGGGTTCTTTTGTTTATGTTGGAGATGTGTATTGGCCTCTGTTGGCCTCTCTTGGGAATTGTAACAAAACTTAATTTACTTTCTTGTTAGACTTGTAACTTGAACAATGTTGGGAATGCCTTGTTAACTTATTCCTTTGATACTTTGTCTTGTATATTATTGTGATAGCACCTAAATATTTTACTGGTGCTTATCTAGTTGTGTTTTGCTACACGCTTCCGCATACTTGTACGTGTGAGCCAGATTCCGCGTGTCTTTGGGAATCCTCACCGCGGGAACCTGTGGGAAAGCAATTAACAACACCGAATGCAATGATCAAATAAGAATAATCACAATCAACACCGTCGCGGGGCCTGGGATCCGTTCCGGGGTCGACAAAGAATGATAGTGACCCTTCAGAACCCTCGAGTTTGTCAACCGGACACCTATCGTGTTTTATAGAGTATCGTACCCTTCACCGATGATTGTTGGAGAGATTCCTATGGAAGGGACCCCGGATTTCTCCATGTATAGCTATAAGGCTAAATTGACATTGCGAAGGATGGGTTATGATGTTACCAGCCTACAAGGACTAAAGCAGGGTCGTGGCACTCCAGTTCCATTGGAGATGCACGTAAGATCGTGGGAAAATCATGGACATGTTAGATTCATCCCATATGGTCTAGGATATTGTTCGGCATCAACAACAACAACAACAGCCAATCGCTGTTACTACAGCAAGCTCTTAACACCCTCCCATGAAGAAGAAGAAAAAGACTTGAACTGTTCATCAAGTTGGGCTGTATTTTCAATTAATTGCATTTCCATTTCAGGTGAGGACGTAGATGAAAATGAAGAAATGTACTTCGAACCATAAAAGGAAACGGAAGATGGAAAATGTTAGACCCCGACCCAGACCAACTCGATTAGTGTGCGATTAGTATGTGTTTAGTCCTAAGTGGGTTTAGTTGTCGTTGGGTTAGAACTAATTGGTTTAGTCTTGGACATAGCTTTGGGAATTCTGAGAACGTTTAGTGTTAGTCTGACACACTCAGGAAGGCCTGAGTGCAAGTGTAAGCTTGGGAGGATTGTATCGGTTTCCATGTGAGTGTGATTTTGATTTCATTTGAATAATTTTTCTATGTGTTACAACTTTCGTCTTAAGCCCATTCATGTTTGAAGCCCACAAACCCATGTTTTGGCCCAAAGAGGGTAAAATTGTCTTTTATGCACAAATCTGGACACAATTTTCGAGATCTCAAAACCATGTCAAAAATATACTTTTTGGAAACTAGATATTTCGATGATCGTTTTATCCTTCTTCGTCGAAATCATCCGAGGTCCACAAGATCGTGTTTTGGTCACTTCAAGGTTCATGTTAATTGGGGCCCATTGTCTTCACTTAAGCCCTATCTCCCTCTCTTTTCATTCACTTTACCAAATCTCTGCAACTTTCTTAACCTAGGGTTGAAAACCCCTTTTTCCCTTCCATCTTCCTCACCTTGCATGATTTAGCTAGAGATCTCCAAATAGAATTCCAAGACCATCATCTTTTTCCTCTCCTTGCAAGCTTTCTATTGGTACAAATTTCTTGGAGTTTCTTGTGGGACAATCTCTTCATTCTCTTCCTCCTCTCTTGTTTGACCTTCTCTAGGTAAGAGCTTCAACCCATGCTTTTCATAAAGTCATTTTAGTTCCTTAAAGATCTTGTTTTTCATGTTACAAACCCTTTTGGTAAAATGGGTTTCTTGTTTTCAAGATTGAGTGAGTTTTGTGTGGTTTTCTTGGATTTTTGTAGTTCTTTGGATTGGCTTGAGTGAAGTTCTTGGAGAGGAGTGTTTAGCAATTGGGCAAGGCAAGTAATCTCTATAGGACCATTGTGCATGTGTATTTTAAGCTTCATTGTTGTTTTAGAAATCTTGCATATAAATATGTTTATAAGCTTCATGATCATGTTTTCCTTTGATTGAATGTTTGAAATTGGGAAAAATGTGTGTTTTGTCCCTTGGAGAGTATGTAGGCTCAGGGAGTGCAAGTGGAAGGAGAAACAAGAAGAAGGCAAGAAGGAAATGTAAAAATCTGAACTGGACTGCAACCCGAGATGTCCTTGAACTTCTGGTATTATGCACTCGAAACCCGAGATGTCCTTGAACTTCTGGGGCACCAATTCTGTTTTAATTCCAACATCTGGGCTTCGGCTGCACAACGATCAACCAAAGGTCCTGAAAGTCCGCTATGGATCCTAACCCTAGAGGGGGGGGGGGGTGAATAGGGTGAGCTACAACTATGACTAATTATGACCAATTTTAAACTTCTTAAACAAAACTAGTCACATGTGATGAATAATCAATCAATATGCGGAAGCTAAACAAATCAATCACCACATAGCAATCACCACAACACAATATTTATAGTGGTTCGGCCAACGTGCCTACATCCACTACCGGCTTGTGTATCCAACACCCCACCGGATTCCACTAAGTATGCTTTTTACTAGGCTAAGCAATAACCCTTACAATGTGCTTTTCTAGGCTAAGCAATAACCTTACAAGATGCTTTTCAAAGGCTAAGCAATAACCTTACAAGATGCTTTTCAAAGGCTAAGCAATAACCTTACAAGATGCTTTTCAAAGGCTAAGCAATAACCTTACAAGTTGCTTTTCTTAGGCTTAGCAATAACCTTTACAAATCAAGATTTCTCAAAGAAAGTGTCTTCACAAAAGAACACTCCAAGAGATACAATTTAAGCTCAATTTAATTTGCCTCTAAATAGGCGGATAAGAAAATTAAAACTAACTCACACAAACACTCAAAGAAATGCAAAGATGTATGCTTATGAAGTGTGTGTGTGAAAACTTCAATCAAGTTTAAAAGTAAGCTCAATCAATTTGTGCTTAATGCACTTTGAAAGTTTAAGGCACAAAAAGATATGATTGAAGTTCTATGCAAATCACTTGAACAATTACACACTTGTGAATGATATGAAAATCTAAAGATCACAAGTTGTATGAAAGTGTTTAAGCCTAATCAAGTGATGCATGTGCAATGTTGTTTTCAAAAACTAATTTGACTAAAGATTAAATGAATGAAAACAACAAGGGAAGTTTCAACCAAGTGAAGTAATCATGCAATAAAGGAAATCAAAGATTTATGGCTAAGCATGATTAAGAAAGTTTAAAACAAAACTTGGGTTGAAATCAAAGTGATGAATCCAATCTTGAATATCAAAGATGGAGGGAAGAAAGGATTCAACACATCATTGTTATCATGCTTGAAATCATTTTCCAAAGTTTCAAATAAAGCACATAACAAATGATTAATTAAAAGTAAAACTTACTTGGAGATTTAACTTAGTTGATCCAAGCTTAAGCTTTACTTAATGACCCTTTGATGTCTCTTAGATCATCCCCTTTGTCTTCTCTCAAAGCTCCTCAAAGAAGGTTTCAAAATCTCCAACCAAAGACAAAGGAAAGAGCTCATTTAAATACCAAAAACTGCCCAACGGCTAGTTTGGCCGGTTGACCGGCCATGACAGGCCGGTTAACCGGCCAAGCACAACGGTCATAATTCTGACCGTTGGGGCGTCAGGTAAATTCCTGCTGCAGTGTTCCCGGTCGACCGGGACCTCTGCGCCGGTCGACCGGCGACACTGCCGGGAACCCAAAAATTCCAATTTTTGCAAGATGAAGGTTTTCTTTGTGGAATTTTGTGGGTCACTAAACCAAGCTTAAAAACATGTTTTAAAACATTTAAAAACATGAAACACACAAAGCCTAAAATGATTCAAAGGTTTAAAACCAAAGGCTAGCTTGATTTGATAAAACTCTTTTCAAATGAAAAAGCATACAAAAAATGAATCTTTTTGTGAAGAATGTATGCAAGGCTCAAACCTAAATTCTCAACAAGATTTACCAAACATAATGCACAAAGAATTAGGTTTTCAAAAGAGTTTGGGTTTCAAAACTAATGCATCCAAGTTTATGACCAAAACATGCATAAACCAAAAACTTTTCCAAATCTAAAAACCAATGCATGTATAAAACTAGATTTCAAGATATTTTAAATCAATGCATGTGTGTGAATTCAAATGATGCTAAAGGCAAATGCATCCATCAAATTGCAATTACAAAATCCCTAACAATCTCGCCCTTTGCAATTTGATGGCAACTTACTCATCATTGAAATTACACACTCTGTCTTCAGCTCCCCCTCAGCTGGACAAGTCTTGAAATCTTCTTCTTGGATGCTCCTTCTCTTAGCTTGGGCTCTTGGGCTCTTTTCTTCAATCTTCTTGATGCTTGGTGCTTGATCATTCTTCAAGCTTTCTTATCATCTTCCTCTCTATGGCCAAGCATCTTCTTTAGCTCCAAGCTTTCTTTCTTCTATTTGCTCTCTCCCTTTGACCATGCCTCTCTCTCTTGAGAACTTGAAAGCTTTCTCCCCCTTTGATGGATAGGAGATCTTCGAGTACTTGAACTCTCGAACTCTCTCCCCCTTTGAAGAGTAGGAGATCTTTGAGTCACACTTGAACTCTCTCTCCCCCTTTGACATTAAATTGCAAAGGTACCTACACACATGAGACAAGAAGAATACCTTTAGTAGCACCTGTTAACAAATGTAATCGAAAATGAAATACATAACAGGCTATCATGTATGTAAGTTAACTCTAAGGGCTCATTAGCATTCCAAGGGTGAATTTGATCAAAACTAATTCTTCCTATGAAGGTTTACACTCCCCCTCAATCCATTCTCTTCTTTTGTCAAGCTTTTGACAAGATATAACTATTAGATTCAAGAAGTAGATGGTTTAACCAAGTGAGGGTTAACTTCAAGGAAAGGATTAGATTCATTTAACTATTAAGCACAATATGATCAAATTACCAAAAGAGAGCTAGGTCTAATGGGAGAAGCAATCATGGATATCAATTGAAACAAACATATCAATTGAGATTAAAGGATGTGACTATAAAATCAATCACTCTAAAATGGATTTAAGAATATTACTATTGGAAAAAAAAATCCAAATAAGAGCTATCCATGATGCAATGGGGTTTACTCAAACATAGCATCAATCAATATAACTAATGAAAATCATATGCTATGTAAGTTTTGAAATCATTTCATTCAAACAATAAATATGACTATTAATGTGCAAGAATGAATGAAATGAATTTCAAACATGAAGCCAACCTCAACTAATAACCAACCATTATTATGAACACATAAACATGGTGGTCATGAGATATACCTATAAGAGCAAGTGAGGAGGCAATCATGAGCATTATGATGCTAATGGTGTGTGACATGGAATGATCATATTACTTATCAAGTTTAGTCCAATGCACACAAGGTCTATCACATACACAAGATAAGATATCAATTGGATATGAAATCAATGGAACATTATACCAAATGAAACCAATTGAATATGATAACATGAGTAAAAGCAAGGATGTGATACACTTCCATCAAGCATCATAAATGCATATTCATCACTTTTAATGATATTCCTAAAGAGCATAGTGATGAACAAGGCAAATTGCAATGCAAAAGGATAAAGCTTTGTAATGCATGCAATTTCCAAAGTGTCTAGATCATATGAATTCAACACTAAGAAATCCATCAAACAAGAGATATAACTATGAAATACAAGTAATGGATTTCAAAAAGGTTCATATGATCAAGAACACTAATATGAGGTTGAAACATGTATAAGGATGATATCAAGAGAATACACATGAATCAACATCATAACCATCCACAAAGAAATGACTATTAGGCATAGAGGATGGATTTGGGTTCTAGTATGGTTTTTACAAATGTTACAAGTTCACAACCATACATGGAACCAATAGTCATTTGCATATGAAAAGAATGTAAACACATAAGCTAGAGATGCAAACAACATACATTTCCATTTCTAAAGATAATGAAACCAAAAGAAAAAGGAAATGAGAATAATGGAACATGCTTAGATGAATATAACTAGTGATGTTATAGGCATTTCCATTCAAACAATCTTCAAAACATTTTGAAAGACAAAATCCAACAATGAGCACAAAAAGAATGATTTTGAAGATCAATTTTCAACATTGTATTTTGAAAGAAATAACTTAAATGAAACACATACAAGTTGATTTTTCAAAACAATGATTTTCCATATAAAAGTATAACTTATAAATCCATGGAAAAACTTGAATTGATTCAAATCATTTGATTTACAAAAAGGATCTAAATAAGACATCCATCAAATGATCTAACAACAATTGATCATGACAAATTAGCTATGAAAGCTTTTAACATCACAATCAATTAATCATGTAAAGAAATGCAATGCAAGGCATATGAGTGCAAAAAGCAAATCAAACATGATGAAATTATAATCAAATGATTTTGAAAACCATGACATGTAACTTGAAATGGTGCATGAAGACAAAATCAATTGATCATAAAGAAGCAATGCATTTCAAGAAATGTAACTATAAAGAAACAAAATGCAAATGCAACATGACCAACAAAAGGATTTAACTTATAAAGTATAGGTTGGTCAATGAGGTCCAAGACCCTAAGGTTTGTCTAAGTATCTAACTTTAGGTATCCACCTAAGGTCTTGGGCTTTGGAGACTACTTTGGAAATTCCACCAACTAAAGGAGATAGAGATTGAATTCTTTTAGACTTAACATCAAATCTTTGAGGTTTGACTATTTTAGATTGATGATTAGTCTTAGAGAGTTGGTGTGTTTGTTTCATAGGGGATTGATTTGTTTTCTTGTTAACCTTCTCATTTCTTTTAACTTTTCCTCCCTCTTTTTGCCTTTTGAACTTTAATTTTAACTTTTCAATCTTTTTCATGAACTCTTTCATTTCTAAGGATAAAGGAGGAAAAGAGAGAAGCTTTTTGTTCTTAGATTCTTTCAAGCTTGGTTTAACTTGTTTAAGCTTTTTAGAATCTATTTTAGGAGACTCCATTTTAAAAGATTTAACTTGTTTAGTCTTTGTGGAGTTTTCCTTGATTTTTAGTGTCTTACCCTTCATAGATTTAGATTCTCCATTTTTGAGTTCAAAGATGGGTTTAGACACATGGCTTCTTTTCCTTAGTTTGCACTCAAACCTAAAATGCCCTTCAATGCCACAATAATCACATTTGGTTTTGGGCAAGGAAGTGTGAGTGCTAGAGAATGAGGACTCACCTTTCACAAAAGTGTTGGTGAATTTAGGGTCATATGACATATTCCTATCAAATCCAAGACCCGTCCTATCTCCATGAGATTTACCCAATTTGAATAATTTTTCAAGTTTCTCTTCAGCTTGGGTAAACTTGCACTCATACTTTTGTTTATAGTTTTCAAGTTGAGTGACTTTGGTTATAAGGATTGAATTTTCATGTTTAACTTTTGAAAGTTCATTTTCAATTTCCTTATAATTGTTTAGCTCTTCATTGGCAAGTTTTAATTCAAGCTTTAGTTCATCAATAACATTAGATCCAAGTTCTTTTGTTTTTAACTTACTTTTGATCAACTTGGATTCTAAGTTGTCAATGTCTACATCTTGTCTTTTAATAGTATCTCTTAGGTTCAAATTTTCATTTTTAAGCTCATCACAATTTATCTTAATCTCATTTGATTCATCTTGAGCATTAGATAAATTTTCCTTAGAGATAGTCAATTTAGATTCAAGATTGTTAAAGTCTTTATCTTGCCTTTTTATTTGATCTCTTAGAATTAAATTTTCCTTATTGACATTATCATAATCCATCTTTAATTCTCTTAGTTCATCTTGAATGTTAGATAGATTATTTAAAGAGATCATGAACTTAGATTCTACACAATTTATAAATTCATCTTTTTCTCTAAGCTCATCTTTTGAAGAGACTAACTCTTTGTTTAGTTTCATAGATTCTTCTCTTAAACTTCTATTTCTCTTATCAAGCTTTGAAGATAATGTATATAATTCATTATAGGCTTGTTGAAGATCATCTTCATCATAATCATTTTCTTCCTCTTTATTTAATTCACATTGAGATTCTTTTAATTGAATGTTTGAATCTCCAATAGATGGAAGACTGAGAGGTCTAGGAGAATCTACAAAATCTAGCATAGTGGAGTCCATTCTAATGATTTTCATGCAAAGGACAACTCTAGGGTTTTAACTCTAGGTTTTTACACCTAATCAAGAGTTCCAAACACTTGATCCTATAAGATAGAGCACGAGGCTCTGATACCAATTGAAAGTCCGCTATGGATCCTAACCCTAGAGGGGGGGGGGTGAATAGGGTGAGCTACAACTATGACTAATTATGACCAATTTTAAACTTCTTAAACAAAACTAGTCACATGTGATGAATAATCAATCAATATGCGGAAGCTAAACAAATCAATCACCACATAGCAATCACCACAACACAATATTTATAGTGGTTCGGCCAACGTGCCTACATCCACTACCGGCTTGTGTATCCAACACCCCACCGGATTCCACTAAGTATGCTTTTTACTAGGCTAAGCAATAACCCTTACAATGTGCTTTTCTAGGCTAAGCAATAACCTTACAAGATGCTTTTCAAAGGCTAAGCAATAACCTTACAAGATGCTTTTCAAAGGCTAAGCAATAACCTTACAAGATGCTTTTCAAAGGCTAAGCAATAACCTTACAAGTTGCTTTTCTTAGGCTTAGCAATAACCTTTACAAATCAAGATTTCTCAAAGAAAGTGTCTTCACAAAAGAACACTCCAAGAGATACAATTTAAGCTCAATTTAATTTGCCTCTAAATAGGCGGATAAGAAAATTAAAACTAACTCACACAAACACTCAAAGAAATGCAAAGATGTATGCTTATGAAGTGTGTGTGTGAAAACTTCAATCAAGTTTAAAAGTAAGCTCAATCAATTTGTGCTTAATGCACTTTGAAAGTTTAAGGCACAAAAAGATATGATTGAAGTTCTATGCAAATCACTTGAACAATTACACACTTGTGAATGATATGAAAATCTAAAGATCACAAGTTGTATGAAAGTGTTTAAGCCTAATCAAGTGATGCATGTGCAATGTTGTTTTCAAAAACTAATTTGACTAAAGATTAAATGAATGAAAACAACAAGGGAAGTTTCAACCAAGTGAAGTAATCATGCAATAAAGGAAATCAAAGATTTATGGCTAAGCATGATTAAGAAAGTTTAAAACAAAACTTGGGTTGAAATCAAAGTGATGAATCCAATCTTGAATATCAAAGATGGAGGGAAGAAAGGATTCAACACATCATTGTTATCATGCTTGAAATCATTTTCCAAAGTTTCAAATAAAGCACATAACAAATGATTAATTAAAAGTAAAACTTACTTGGAGATTTAACTTAGTTGATCCAAGCTTAAGCTTTACTTAATGACCCTTTGATGTCTCTTAGATCATCCCCTTTGTCTTCTCTCAAAGCTCCTCAAAGAAGGTTTCAAAATCTCCAACCAAAGACAAAGGAAAGAGCTCATTTAAATACCAAAAACTGCCCAACGGCTAGTTTGGCCGGTTGACCGGCCATGACAGGCCGGTTAACCGGCCAAGCACAACGGTCATAATTCTGACCGTTGGGGCGTCAGGTAAATTCCTGCTGCAGTGTTCCCGGTCGACCGGGACCTCTGCGCCGGTCGACCGGCGACACTGCCGGGAACCCAAAAATTCCAATTTTTGCAAGATGAAGGTTTTCTTTGTGGAATTTTGTGGGTCACTAAACCAAGCTTAAAAACATGTTTTAAAACATTTAAAAACATGAAACACACAAAGCCTAAAATGATTCAAAGGTTTAAAACCAAAGGCTAGCTTGATTTGATAAAACTCTTTTCAAATGAAAAAGCATACAAAAAATGAATCTTTTTGTGAAGAATGTATGCAAGGCTCAAACCTAAATTCTCAACAAGATTTACCAAACATAATGCACAAAGAATTAGGTTTTCAAAAGAGTTTGGGTTTCAAAACTAATGCATCCAAGTTTATGACCAAAACATGCATAAACCAAAAACTTTTCCAAATCTAAAAACCAATGCATGTATAAAACTAGATTTCAAGATATTTTAAATCAATGCATGTGTGTGAATTCAAATGATGCTAAAGGCAAATGCATCCATCAAATTGCAATTACAAAATCCCTAACAATCTCCCCCTTTTCAATTTGATGGCAACTTACTCATCATTGAAATTACACACTCTGTCTTCAGCTCCCCCTCAGCTGGACAAGTCTTGAAATCTTCTTCTTGGATGCTCCTTCTCTTAGCTTGGGCTCTTGGGCTCTTTTCTTCAATCTTCTTGATGCTTGGTGCTTGATCATTCTTCAAGCTTTCTTATCATCTTCCTCTCTATGGCCAAGCATCTTCTTTAGCTCCAAGCTTTCTTTCTTCTATTTGCTCTCTCCCTTTGACCATGCCTCTCTCTCTTGAGAACTTGAAAGCTTTCTCCCCCTTTGATGGATAGGAGATCTTCGAGTACTTGAACTCTCGAACTCTCTCCCCCTTTGAAGAGTAGGAGATCTTTGAGTCACACTTGAACTCTCTCTCCCCCTTTGACATTAAATTGCAAAGGTACCTACACACATGAGACAAGAAGAATACCTTTAGTAGCACCTGTTAACAAATGTAATCGAAAATGAAATACATAACAGGCTATCATGTATGTAAGTTAACTCTAAGGGCTCATTAGCATTCCAAGGGTGAATTTGATCAAAACTAATTCTTCCTATGAAGGTTTACACTCCCCCTCAATCCATTCTCTTCTTTTGTCAAGCTTTTGACAAGATATAACTATTAGATTCAAGAAGTAGATGGTTTAACCAAGTGAGGGTTAACTTCAAGGAAAGGATTAGATTCATTTAACTATTAAGCACAATATGATCAAATTACCAAAAGAGAGCTAGGTCTAATGGGAGAAGCAATCATGGATATCAATTGAAACAAACATATCAATTGAGATTAAAGGATGTGACTATAAAATCAATCACTCTAAAATGGATTTAAGAATATTACTATTGGAAAAAAAAAATCCAAATAAGAGCTATCCATGATGCAATGGGGTTTACTCAAACATAGCATCAATCAATATAACTAATGAAAATCATATGCTATGTAAGTTTTGAAATCATTTCATTCAAACAATAAATATGACTATTAATGTGCAAGAATGAATGAAATGAATTTCAAACATGAAGCCAACCTCAACTAATAACCAACCATTATTATGAACACATAAACATGGTGGTCATGAGATATACCTATAAGAGCAAGTGAGGAGGCAATCATGAGCATTATGATGCTAATGGTGTGTGACATGGAATGATCATATTACTTATCAAGTTTAGTCCAATGCACACAAGGTCTATCACATACACAAGATAAGATATCAATTGGATATGAAATCAATGGAACATTATACCAAATGAAACCAATTGAATATGATAACATGAGTAAAAGCAAGGATGTGATACACTTCCATCAAGCATCATAAATGCATATTCATCACTTTTAATGATATTCCTAAAGAGCATAGTGATGAACAAGGCAAATTGCAATGCAAAAGGATAAAGCTTTGTAATGCATGCAATTTCCAAAGTGTCTAGATCATATGAATTCAACACTAAGAAATCCATCAAACAAGAGATATAACTATGAAATACAAGTAATGGATTTCAAAAAGGTTCATATGATCAAGAACACTAATATGAGGTTGAAACATGTATAAGGATGATATCAAGAGAATACACATGAATCAACATCATAACCATCCACAAAGAAATGACTATTAGGCATAGAGGATGGATTTGGGTTCTAGTATGGTTTTTACAAATGTTACAAGTTCACAACCATACATGGAACCAATAGTCATTTGCATATGAAAAGAATGTAAACACATAAGCTAGAGATGCAAACAACATACATTTCCATTTCTAAAGATAATGAAACCAAAAGAAAAAGGAAATGAGAATAATGGAACATGCTTAGATGAATATAACTAGTGATGTTATAGGCATTTCCATTCAAACAATCTTCAAAACATTTTGAAAGACAAAATCCAACAATGAGCACAAAAAGAATGATTTTGAAGATCAATTTTCAACATTGTATTTTGAAAGATATAACTTAAATGAAACACATACAAGTTGATTTTTCAAAACAATGATTTTCCATATAAAAGTATAACTTATAAATCCATGGAAAAACTTGAATTGATTCAAATCATTTGATTTACAAAAAGGATCTAAATAAGACATCCATCAAATGATCTAACAACAATTGATCATGACAAATTAGCTATGAAAGCTTTTAACATCACAATCAATTAATCATGTAAAGAAATGCAATGCAAGGCATATGAGTGCAAAAAGCAAATCAAACATGATGAAATTATAATCAAATGATTTTGAAAACCATGACATGTAACTTGAAATGGTGCATGAAGACAAAATCAATTGATCATAAAGAAGCAATGCATTTCAAGAAATGTAACTATAAAGAAACAAAATGCAAATGCAACATGACCAACAAAAGGATTTAACTTATAAAGTATAGGTTGGTCAATGAGGTCCAAGACCCTAAGGTTTGTCTAAGTATCTAACTTTAGGTATCCACCTAAGGTCTTGGGCTTTGGAGACTACTTTGGAAATTCCACCAACTAAAGGAGATAGAGATTGAATTCTTTTAGACTTAACATCAAATCTTTGAGGTTTGACTATTTTAGATTGATGATTAGTCTTAGAGAGTTGGTGTGTTTGTTTCATAGGGGATTGATTTGTTTTCTTGTTAACCTTCTCATTTCTTTTAACTTTTCCTCCCTCTTTTTGCCTTTTGAACTTTAATTTTAACTTTTCAATCTTTTTCATGAACTCTTTCATTTCTAAGGATAAAGGAGGAAAAGAGAGAAGCTTTTTGTTCTTAGATTCTTTCAAGCTTGGTTTAACTTGTTTAAGCTTTTTAGAATCTATTTTAGGAGACTCCATTTTAAAAGATTTAACTTGTTTAGTCTTTGTGGAGTTTTCCTTGATTTTTAGTGTCTTACCCTTCATAGATTTAGATTCTCCATTTTTGAGTTCAAAGATGGGTTTAGACACATGGCTTCTTTTCCTTAGTTTGCACTCAAACCTAAAATGCCCTTCAATGCCACAATAATCACATTTGGTTTTGGGCAAGGAAGTGTGAGTGCTAGAGAATGAGGACTCACCTTTCACAAAAGTGTTGGTGAATTTAGGGTCATATGACATATTCCTATCAAATCCAAGACCCGTCCTATCTCCATGAGATTTACCCAATTTGAATAATTTTTCAAGTTTCTCTTCAGCTTGGGTAAACTTGCACTCATACTTTTGTTTATAGTTTTCAAGTTGAGTGACTTTGGTTATAAGGATTGAATTTTCATGTTTAACTTTTGAAAGTTCATTTTCAATTTCCTTATAATTGTTTAGCTCTTCATTGGCAAGTTTTAATTCAAGCTTTAGTTCATCAATAACATTAGATCCAAGTTCTTTTGTTTTTAACTTACTTTTGATCAACTTGGATTCTAAGTTGTCAATGTCTACATCTTGTCTTTTAATAGTATCTCTTAGGTTCAAATTTTCATTTTTAAGCTCATCACAATTTATCTTAATCTCATTTGATTCATCTTGAGCATTAGATAAATTTTCCTTAGAGATAGTCAATTTAGATTCAAGATTGTTAAAGTCTTTATCTTGCCTTTTTATTTGATCTCTTAGAATTAAATTTTCCTTATTGACATTATCATAATCCATCTTTAATTCTCTTAGTTCATCTTGAATGTTAGATAGATTATTTAAAGAGATCATGAACTTAGATTCTACACAATTTATAAATTCATCTTTTTCTCTAAGCTCATCTTTTGAAGAGACTAACTCTTTGTTTAGTTTCATAGATTCTTCTCTTAAACTTCTATTTCTCTTATCAAGCTTTGAAGATAATGTATATAATTCATTATAGGCTTGTTGAAGATCATCTTCATCATAATCATTTTCTTCCTCTTTATTTAATTCACATTGAGATTCTTTTAATTGAATGTTTGAATCTCCAATAGATGGAAGACTGAGAGGTCTAGGAGAATCTACAAAATCTAGCATAGTGGAGTCCATTCTAATGATTTTCATGCAAAGGACAACTCTAGGGTTTTAACTCTAGGTTTTTACACCTAATCAAGAGTTCCAAACACTTGATCCTATAAGATAGAGCACGAGGCTCTGATACCAATTGAAAGTCCGCTATGGATCCTAACCCTAGAGGGGGGGGGGGGGTGAATAGGGTGAGCTACAACTATGACTAATTATGACCAATTTTAAACTTCTTAAACAAAACTAGTCACATGTGATGAATAATCAATCAATATGCGGAAGCTAAACAAATCAATCACCACATAGCAATCACCACAACACAATATTTATAGTGGTTCGGCCAACGTGCCTACATCCACTACCGGCTTGTGTATCCAACACCCCACCGGATTCCACTAAGTATGCTTTTTACTAGGCTAAGCAATAACCCTTACAATGTGCTTTTCTAGGCTAAGCAATAACCTTACAAGATGCTTTTCAAAGGCTAAGCAATAACCTTACAAGATGCTTTTCAAAGGCTAAGCAATAACCTTACAAGATGCTTTTCAAAGGCTAAGCAATAACCTTACAAGTTGCTTTTCTTAGGCTTAGCAATAACCTTTACAAATCAAGATTTCTCAAAGAAAGTGTCTTCACAAAAGAACACTCCAAGAGATACAATTTAAGCTCAATTTAATTTGCCTCTAAATAGGCGGATAAGAAAATTAAAACTAACTCACACAAACACTCAAAGAAATGCAAAGATGTATGCTTATGAAGTGTGTGTGTGAAAACTTCAATCAAGTTTAAAAGTAAGCTCAATCAATTTGTGCTTAATGCACTTTGAAAGTTTAAGGCACAAAAAGATATGATTGAAGTTCTATGCAAATCACTTGAACAATTACACACTTGTGAATGATATGAAAATCTAAAGATCACAAGTTGTATGAAAGTGTTTAAGCCTAATCAAGTGATGCATGTGCAATGTTGTTTTCAAAAACTAATTTGACTAAAGATTAAATGAATGAAAACAACAAGGGAAGTTTCAACCAAGTGAAGTAATCATGCAATAAAGGAAATCAAAGATTTATGGCTAAGCATGATTAAGAAAGTTTAAAACAAAACTTGGGTTGAAATCAAAGTGATGAATCCAATCTTGAATATCAAAGATGGAGGGAAGAAAGGATTCAACACATCATTGTTATCATGCTTGAAATCATTTTCCAAAGTTTCAAATAAAGCACATAACAAATGATTAATTAAAAGTAAAACTTACTTGGAGATTTAACTTAGTTGATCCAAGCTTAAGCTTTACTTAATGACCCTTTGATGTCTCTTAGATCATCCCCTTTGTCTTCTCTCAAAGCTCCTCAAAGAAGGTTTCAAAATCTCCAACCAAAGACAAAGGAAAGAGCTCATTTAAATACCAAAAACTGCCCAACGGCTAGTTTGGCCGGTTGACCGGCCATGACAGGCCGGTTAACCGGCCAAGCACAACGGTCATAATTCTGACCGTTGGGGCGTCAGGTAAATTCCTGCTGCAGTGTTCCCGGTCGACCGGGACCTCTGCGCCGGTCGACCGGCGACACTGCCGGGAACCCAAAAATTCCAATTTTTGCAAGATGAAGGTTTTCTTTGTGGAATTTTGTGGGTCACTAAACCAAGCTTAAAAACATGTTTTAAAACATTTAAAAACATGAAACACACAAAGCCTAAAATGATTCAAAGGTTTAAAACCAAAGGCTAGCTTGATTTGATAAAACTCTTTTCAAATGAAAAAGCATACAAAAAATGAATCTTTTTGTGAAGAATGTATGCAAGGCTCAAACCTAAATTCTCAACAAGATTTACCAAACATAATGCACAAAGAATTAGGTTTTCAAAAGAGTTTGGGTTTCAAAACTAATGCATCCAAGTTTATGACCAAAACATGCATAAACCAAAAACTTTTCCAAATCTAAAAACCAATGCATGTATAAAACTAGATTTCAAGATATTTTAAATCAATGCATGTGTGTGAATTCAAATGATGCTAAAGGCAAATGCATCCATCAAATTGCAATTACAAAATCCCTAACAATCTCCCCCTTTTCAATTTGATGGCAACTTACTCATCATTGAAATTACACACTCTGTCTTCAGCTCCCCCTCAGCTGGACAAGTCTTGAAATCTTCTTCTTGGATGCTCCTTCTCTTAGCTTGGGCTCTTGGGCTCTTTTCTTCAATCTTCTTGATGCTTGGTGCTTGATCATTCTTCAAGCTTTCTTATCATCTTCCTCTCTATGGCCAAGCATCTTCTTTAGCTCCAAGCTTTCTTTCTTCTATTTGCTCTCTCCCTTTGACCATGCCTCTCTCTCTTGAGAACTTGAAAGCTTTCTCCCCCTTTGATGGATAGGAGATCTTCGAGTACTTGAACTCTCGAACTCTCTCCCCCTTTGAAGAGTAGGAGATCTTTGAGTCACACTTGAACTCTCTCTCCCCCTTTGACATTAAATTGCAAAGGTACCTACACACATGAGACAAGAAGAATACCTTTAGTAGCACCTGTTAACAAATGTAATCGAAAATGAAATACATAACAGGCTATCATGTATGTAAGTTAACTCTAAGGGCTCATTAGCATTCCAAGGGTGAATTTGATCAAAACTAATTCTTCCTATGAAGGTTTACACTCCCCCTCAATCCATTCTCTTCTTTTGTCAAGCTTTTGACAAGATATAACTATTAGATTCAAGAAGTAGATGGTTTAACCAAGTGAGGGTTAACTTCAAGGAAAGGATTAGATTCATTTAACTATTAAGCACAATATGATCAAATTACCAAAAGAGAGCTAGGTCTAATGGGAGAAGCAATCATGGATATCAATTGAAACAAACATATCAATTGAGATTAAAGGATGTGACTATAAAATCAATCACTCTAAAATGGATTTAAGAATATTACTATTGGAAAAAAAAAATCCAAATAAGAGCTATCCATGATGCAATGGGGTTTACTCAAACATAGCATCAATCAATATAACTAATGAAAATCATATGCTATGTAAGTTTTGAAATCATTTCATTCAAACAATAAATATGACTATTAATGTGCAAGAATGAATGAAATGAATTTCAAACATGAAGCCAACCTCAACTAATAACCAACCATTATTATGAACACATAAACATGGTGGTCATGAGATATACCTATAAGAGCAAGTGAGGAGGCAATCATGAGCATTATGATGCTAATGGTGTGTGACATGGAATGATCATATTACTTATCAAGTTTAGTCCAATGCACACAAGGTCTATCACATACACAAGATAAGATATCAATTGGATATGAAATCAATGGAACATTATACCAAATGAAACCAATTGAATATGATAACATGAGTAAAAGCAAGGATGTGATACACTTCCATCAAGCATCATAAATGCATATTCATCACTTTTAATGATATTCCTAAAGAGCATAGTGATGAACAAGGCAAATTGCAATGCAAAAGGATAAAGCTTTGTAATGCATGCAATTTCCAAAGTGTCTAGATCATATGAATTCAACACTAAGAAATCCATCAAACAAGAGATATAACTATGAAATACAAGTAATGGATTTCAAAAAGGTTCATATGATCAAGAACACTAATATGAGGTTGAAACATGTATAAGGATGATATCAAGAGAATACACATGAATCAACATCATAACCATCCACAAAGAAATGACTATTAGGCATAGAGGATGGATTTGGGTTCTAGTATGGTTTTTACAAATGTTACAAGTTCACAACCATACATGGAACCAATAGTCATTTGCATATGAAAAGAATGTAAACACATAAGCTAGAGATGCAAACAACATACATTTCCATTTCTAAAGATAATGAAACCAAAAGAAAAAGGAAATGAGAATAATGGAACATGCTTAGATGAATATAACTAGTGATGTTATAGGCATTTCCATTCAAACAATCTTCAAAACATTTTGAAAGACAAAATCCAACAATGAGCACAAAAAGAATGATTTTGAAGATCAATTTTCAACATTGTATTTTGAAAGATATAACTTAAATGAAACACATACAAGTTGATTTTTCAAAACAATGATTTTCCATATAAAAGTATAACTTATAAATCCATGGAAAAACTTGAATTGATTCAAATCATTTGATTTACAAAAAGGATCTAAATAAGACATCCATCAAATGATCTAACAACAATTGATCATGACAAATTAGCTATGAAAGCTTTTAACATCACAATCAATTAATCATGTAAAGAAATGCAATGCAAGGCATATGAGTGCAAAAAGCAAATCAAACATGATGAAATTATAATCAAATGATTTTGAAAACCATGACATGTAACTTGAAATGGTGCATGAAGACAAAATCAATTGATCATAAAGAAGCAATGCATTTCAAGAAATGTAACTATAAAGAAACAAAATGCAAATGCAACATGACCAACAAAAGGATTTAACTTATAAAGTATAGGTTGGTCAATGAGGTCCAAGACCCTAAGGTTTGTCTAAGTATCTAACTTTAGGTATCCACCTAAGGTCTTGGGCTTTGGAGACTACTTTGGAAATTCCACCAACTAAAGGAGATAGAGATTGAATTCTTTTAGACTTAACATCAAATCTTTGAGGTTTGACTATTTTAGATTGATGATTAGTCTTAGAGAGTTGGTGTGTTTGTTTCATAGGGGATTGATTTGTTTTCTTGTTAACCTTCTCATTTCTTTTAACTTTTCCTCCCTCTTTTTGCCTTTTGAACTTTAATTTTAACTTTTCAATCTTTTTCATGAACTCTTTCATTTCTAAGGATAAAGGAGGAAAAGAGAGAAGCTTTTTGTTCTTAGATTCTTTCAAGCTTGGTTTAACTTGTTTAAGCTTTTTAGAATCTATTTTAGGAGACTCCATTTTAAAAGATTTAACTTGTTTAGTCTTTGTGGAGTTTTCCTTGATTTTTAGTGTCTTACCCTTCATAGATTTAGATTCTCCATTTTTGAGTTCAAAGATGGGTTTAGACACATGGCTTCTTTTCCTTAGTTTGCACTCAAACCTAAAATGCCCTTCAATGCCACAATAATCACATTTGGTTTTGGGCAAGGAAGTGTGAGTGCTAGAGAATGAGGACTCACCTTTCACAAAAGTGTTGGTGAATTTAGGGTCATATGACATATTCCTATCAAATCCAAGACCCGTCCTATCTCCATGAGATTTACCCAATTTGAATAATTTTTCAAGTTTCTCTTCAGCTTGGGTAAACTTGCACTCATACTTTTGTTTATAGTTTTCAAGTTGAGTGACTTTGGTTATAAGGATTGAATTTTCATGTTTAACTTTTGAAAGTTCATTTTCAAATTCCTTATAATTGTTTAGCTCTTCATTGGCAAGTTTTAATTCAAGCTTTAGTTCATCAATAACATTAGATCCAAGTTCTTTTGTTTTTAACTTACTTTTGATCAACTTGGATTCTAAGTTGTCAATGTCTACATCTTGTCTTTTAATAGTATCTCTTAGGTTCAAATTTTCATTTTTAAGCTCATCACAATTTATCTTAATCTCATTTGATTCATCTTGAGCATTAGATAAATTTTCCTTAGAGATAGTCAATTTAGATTCAAGATTGTTAAAGTCTTTATCTTGCCTTTTTATTTGATCTCTTAGAATTAAATTTTCCTTATTGACATTATCATAATCCATCTTTAATTCTCTTAGTTCATCTTGAATGTTAGATAGATTATTTAAAGAGATCATGAACTTAGATTCTACACAATTTATAAATTCATCTTTTTCTCTAAGCTCATCTTTTGAAGAGACTAACTCTTTGTTTAGTTTCATAGATTCTTCTCTTAAACTTCTATTTCTCTTATCAAGCTTTGAAGATAATGTATATAATTCATTATAGGCTTGTTGAAGATCATCTTCATCATAATCATTTTCTTCCTCTTTATTTAATTCACATTGAGATTCTTTTAATTGAATGTTTGAATCTCCAATAGATGGAAGACTGAGAGGTCTAGGAGAATCTACAAAATCTAGCATAGTGGAGTCCATTCTAATGATTTTCATGCAAAGGACAACTCTAGGGTTTTAACTCTAGGTTTTTACACCTAATCAAGAGTTCCAAACACTTGATCCTATAAGATAGAGCACGAGGCTCTGATACCAATTGAAAGTCCGCTATGGATCCTAACCCTAGAGGGGGGGGGGGGGTGAATAGGGTGAGCTACAACTATGACTAATTATGACCAATTTTAAACTTCTTAAACAAAACTAGTCACATGTGATGAATAATCAATCAATATGCGGAAGCTAAACAAATCAATCACCACATAGCAATCACCACAACACAATATTTATAGTGGTTCGGCCAACGTGCCTACATCCACTACCGGCTTGTGTATCCAACACCCCACCGGATTCCACTAAGTATGCTTTTTACTAGGCTAAGCAATAACCCTTACAATGTGCTTTTCTAGGCTAAGCAATAACCTTACAAGATGCTTTTCAAAGGCTAAGCAATAACCTTACAAGATGCTTTTCAAAGGCTAAGCAATAACCTTACAAGATGCTTTTCAAAGGCTAAGCAATAACCTTACAAGTTGCTTTTCTTAGGCTTAGCAATAACCTTTACAAATCAAGATTTCTCAAAGAAAGTGTCTTCACAAAAGAACACTCCAAGAGATACAATTTAAGCTCAATTTAATTTGCCTCTAAATAGGCGGATAAGAAAATTAAAACTAACTCACACAAACACTCAAAGAAATGCAAAGATGTATGCTTATGAAGTGTGTGTGTGAAAACTTCAATCAAGTTTAAAAGTAAGCTCAATCAATTTGTGCTTAATGCACTTTGAAAGTTTAAGGCACAAAAAGATATGATTGAAGTTCTATGCAAATCACTTGAACAATTACACACTTGTGAATGATATGAAAATCTAAAGATCACAAGTTGTATGAAAGTGTTTAAGCCTAATCAAGTGATGCATGTGCAATGTTGTTTTCAAAAACTAATTTGACTAAAGATTAAATGAATGAAAACAACAAGGGAAGTTTCAACCAAGTGAAGTAATCATGCAATAAAGGAAATCAAAGATTTATGGCTAAGCATGATTAAGAAAGTTTAAAACAAAACTTGGGTTGAAATCAAAGTGATGAATCCAATCTTGAATATCAAAGATGGAGGGAAGAAAGGATTCAACACATCATTGTTATCATGCTTGAAATCATTTTCCAAAGTTTCAAATAAAGCACATAACAAATGATTAATTAAAAGTAAAACTTACTTGGAGATTTAACTTAGTTGATCCAAGCTTAAGCTTTACTTAATGACCCTTTGATGTCTCTTAGATCATCCCCTTTGTCTTCTCTCAAAGCTCCTCAAAGAAGGTTTCAAAATCTCCAACCAAAGACAAAGGAAAGAGCTCATTTAAATACCAAAAACTGCCCAACGGCTAGTTTGGCCGGTTGACCGGCCATGACAGGCCGGTTAACCGGCCAAGCACAACGGTCATAATTCTGACCGTTGGGGCGTCAGGTAAATTCCTGCTGCAGTGTTCCCGGTCGACCGGGACCTCTGCGCCGGTCGACCGGCGACACTGCCGGGAACCCAAAAATTCCAATTTTTGCAAGATGAAGGTTTTCTTTGTGGAATTTTGTGGGTCACTAAACCAAGCTTAAAAACATGTTTTAAAACATTTAAAAACATGAAACACACAAAGCCTAAAATGATTCAAAGGTTTAAAACCAAAGGCTAGCTTGATTTGATAAAACTCTTTTCAAATGAAAAAGCATACAAAAAATGAATCTTTTTGTGAAGAATGTATGCAAGGCTCAAACCTAAATTCTCAACAAGATTTACCAAACATAATGCACAAAGAATTAGGTTTTCAAAAGAGTTTGGGTTTCAAAACTAATGCATCCAAGTTTATGACCAAAACATGCATAAACCAAAAACTTTTCCAAATCTAAAAACCAATGCATGTATAAAACTAGATTTCAAGATATTTTAAATCAATGCATGTGTGTGAATTCAAATGATGCTAAAGGCAAATGCATCCATCAAATTGCAATTACAAAATCCCTAACAGGTCCTTGCATGAGCTTGACAGGCTTTGTATTCATACTTTGGTTTCGATATAATGAATATCATCGTGTACTTGTTTTGAAGTTTAAGTACAAACTCTTTTTGAAGATGTGTTTCAAGAAAAAGGGGATCACTTCCTAACCGTGTTATGCATATTAATTATGCCCTTGCTAGTTGTGTCCATCGTATTTTGATAAGTGATTTCCCCCTTTTTATCTCGACATGTTTTGATAGTGTTTCGCGTGTTTTGTGCATTCATTAATTAAGTAACACCACTGAGCTTGGATTGCCCTTTCAGTTTGATCCACTGTCTGGGGGTCCTTAAACATGTGGACTGTCTGCAGACTGGTCGTGTATTTATTATACATCGTGCGTGTCCGGTTCCGTGGCCGGAATTCCCGTCTTTGTGGGAAATCGTGTCGTGATTATATTATGTATATCGTGTTTGTCGTGCGTGCTTGCTCTTTTCATTATATAAATGATAGAGAAAGGATGGGCTCTTTGTGGATTGTAACTATTCATGCTATTATAAGTACTCATGCTAGTTTGTTTTAGTATCTCAGCTCAGTTAAATATTTCTGTAAATGTATCTCAGTCATTTTAGTATTTCAGATCAAGGATTTGCTTATATGTTTTCTAAAACGTTATTATTCATGCTTGCACCTAAATTGATTACCTGTCAAACCGTTGTGTTTGATCCTTGTTTGTTGGTGTCCAGGTGCAGGAGACGTTACCTTTGAGGAGGAGCGTCAGGAGGAGGCTTGTGAGCCAACCCTTGTGAGAGAGTGGCAGCCCGACGATGTCATCTAGACGTCGGGCGGGTTCTTGAGTCTCGTCATCATTTTGTTTTGGGGTTTCTTTGGATTATTTTGAGAAGTGTATTGGCCTCTCTTGGCCTCTTATGGGTTGTAATTAAACTTAAATTACTTTTGAGTCAGTTTTATAACTTGAACTATGTTGGGAATGCCATGTTAGCTTCTTTCTTTGATACTATGTCTTGTTACTATTTGTCATGGCACTTAAATAGTTTATTGGTGCTCATTTTGATATGTTTTGCTACACGCTTCCGCATACTTGATCGTGTGAGTCAGATTCCGCGTGTCTTTGGGAATCCTCACCGCGGGAACCTGTGGGAAAGTATATCTCCAAAATTCAATGTACACAATCACAACGTTGCGGGCCCGGGGGTCCCGTTCCGGGGTCGCGACAGGACTGGTATCAGAGCGGGACATGTTTCAGGCACTTAAAAGAAATTAGAAAGGTCTTAGGAACGTGGCGAGGATTCGTGAGTTTGATAGATTCGTTGGTATAGGACCATAGAAACCCTTGTACCATGATTATTGTGCACTAACTCCTTGTTTTACAGCAATATGCCTCCAAGATAAGCTCCAAATCATCATGCTTCAGGCAGTAATCAGAATGAGTCAGACGCATATGATACACCAACAACCACACAATTTCAGGAACTTATGCAAGCCATGATAGCACAACAAAGACAGGCTAATGAGAACCAAGCCAGATTTCAAGAACATTTGGCAAAGAAGGATGATGAGATGGCACAAGTTCAGAGGAAACTTTAGGAAGTACTTCAGAACATAAACGTGGCACCACCCGTGGGTCCACAGATTGTTATTCAGAATAGGGATCCTGACCCTAATGCTCTATTTGAGAAGTTTAGGAAGAGAGCACCGAAGGAATTTTCGGGAAATGAGGACCCGTTGGTGGCAGATGACTGGCAAATCAATACCGAGAAGATCTTTGATATCTTCATGTGCACGGGTATACAGAAGGTCAACCTCACAGCTTCATTATTTTTTGGGCTTGCAGACCGGTGGTGGCAAACAGTCAAGGATCCTTATGCAGTGATGGCTGACGATGAGGCATGGGCAGCATTCAAGACACAGTTTCAAGATAAATACATTCCCTCTAATGTCAAGAGGCAGAAGGCCATTAGGTTCCAGCAGCTCAAGCAAGGTAGCATGATGGTGCTAGATTACGTCACCAAGTTTGAAAGATTGGCTAGATATGCTACCGAGCTTATTGACACTGAAAGGAAGAAGATAACTAAGTTTTTGGAAGGATTGAACCCGATCATCATGAGAGATGTCATAGGAGTAGTACCTCCAGCTACATATGATGAGGCAGTCAAGCGGGCTTACACATTTGAAGATATTAACAACATGATTGTTCAGGATAGGAAGCAGCACTATCAGCAGCAGAATCAGAGACAACAGCAGAGCAAGAAGCCAAGGCAAGAACAAGGCCAAGTGAGGCAAGGGTGTGGACATTGTGGCAAGAATCATGAAACACACGAATGTCGTAAGGCCATGGGTGCCTGTTTCAAGTGTGGGGCTATGAACCATGCAATTAAGGATTGCCCACTACTTCAGAATCAAGGGAACAGAAACCAGCAGCAGAGACAAGTAGCTCCTCAGAACCAAGCACCGGTGCAGAATCAGGTTTGACCACGCCAGCAGCAGCAGCAGCAACAGGCTAGGCAACCAGCACAGAATCAGAATGCTCGTCCTCCACAGCAAAACAGACATGGCCAAGGAAGGCAGAATCAAGTGCCAAACAGACTACAGATGCATGGACGTTTGTATTATCTCAACCGTACAGATGCGATAGTAAATGCATTACAGATCTGAAATCAGATTCAAGAGGACGTCCATGGCTTATCTAGTTTTTTAAACTTGAAAACTAATCTGATTTTCCAACCATGAATCATGCATAAAAACTCCATGAAATCATAATCAACATGTGTATAATGCAAGGAGATGATAGAGGGCTATTACCTTGATGATTTGAGTGCCTCTAAACTCTGAAAAGAAATACTTCAAAGGTCTGAAACCAGCCTGCAACCAGCAATACAGGTGCAGGAATTTGTTGCAGAATTTTCTCTCCTTTGATCTTCTCTCCTATTCCACTTCCCAATCTAATTGGTCTTGATGGTGGGATCAAACTATGGAATCCTAAGAAGGGTTTTCTGAACTACTCTTTGTGGAAATAACCCAAGACCTGATCTCCTCTCCTATGAAGAAGAAGAGGGCAGCAATGGGCTGGGCGTGTGTGTGTGCTTGCTTCTTGTCTTGGGCGGCCAAAAGAACTCCAAACTGTTGCCTCTATGTCTCACGCCCTAGGGTTAATTCCAGCCACTATTTTTCATGTGTTTCACGCCCAAGGGGACTCCCATGTATTTATAAAGATTTGATTCCTTTAAGGAATACTCTTTCCAATAGGAATGTCAATCCCTAAAAAGAATAGCAACCTTCCCCTTTAGTTATGCAACACTTACTAATTAAAGACACTAAAAATAGTAACCTTTAATTAATGGAATTCTTACCCAAAGAGGAGTCTTTCCTTCCAAGTAAAGATACCCAATCAAACTTGGAAACCTCACACAAGGGGCTCCACTTATGGCTGGCCCACAAGATAGCTAAACACACCATGACCCACTAGTAAATAATTTAGCTAGAGTTAAATTCATGTATGCCATCAAGAGCCTATTAGAATTTAAACTCAAAATTATTCTTCCACAAAATAATTCAACCACATATCATCTAATTAAATTAGGAAACCATGCCAATATAGGAAAGTGGCTAGAAGAGGGACCAAAAGACATATTTGCCCTTGGCTCCCAAAATGACCAAAATGTCCATGCTAACCCCATAGCAACATTAAGATCATTTTAACCCTAACTCATTCCACTAGAGAGTTATGGTTGCACTCTAGGGACAAATATTAAATTGCAAATAAAGCTCATCATAAATAGACGATTGTCTTTGACCTACCAAGTACAATGACCATAATGCCCCTCTATGTAACATCCATAATCAAGTAGGTTAACCGATGTACTATCTACCTTCTTGATTACATCTCAACCTTAGAACTTCATACCCTTGACTTAATCATCATCCTGATATCATTCTCTTGATCCAGGGAGCGACCCACAAGTTCAATATCCATATGGAACATCCATATACTAAGATCTTAGATTCTGATGATTAATCGGATAATTCTAAGGGGACGATCATTCCATCATTTGATGGCATAGATTCCATATTGCATTTGCACGTCCCAACTAATCAAGCCCGAGTACCCAAAACACAGAGCTGTTGACCCATGAACAGGATCTCACCCATAGTGAATTAAAGTACAAGAACTCGACTTCGTCAGTTCATCCACAAATGCTCAAGATTAAGAGCACTGGTCACTTAGTAGCAAGAGGTGAGTTGATCTCTCTCTGTGATAGTACTATTTTAGAGATCACACCTTCAAGTGGTCCTGTTCAATGCATGACACATGCACTAATGAGATAAATTCGGAAAAGCCTTCCGTGACTTAGGTAAGTCACCCTGAATACAGGAGAGTATCTCATTATAACTTATACCAAGATGAAGTGCCCAACTCCATCTCTCAGTTATGAACAAGTTTATTGTTTCAAGTGTCCATGACTCAGACCTAACTGTGTGTAGCCACTACACACCCAAGTCATTTACCAGAAACAATGGGCCTTATACAACCATACATATACACAAGTAATAAGAGAAAGAAGTCATTCCATTATATAACCAATAAATATCCAGTTACAGAGATGTGAGTGCAGTCAGTGGGCTTTAGGGCATACACCAATCCCAACAGCTGAAGCTGCAGGAGACGTGGTGGAAGGTAAACTCCTTGTCTGTGGGGTAGAAGCCCAAATTTTATTTGATCCTGGATCCACACATTCCTTTGCATCTCCTAGTTTTGCTAAGTTGATTGATGCACCATGTAGTGAGTTGGATTACATTTTAGTAGTGACTACTCGAGTAGGGAAACAAGTTGTGTGTAGGACCCATTACCCTAGTTGTACAGTTTTGTTAGGAGATGTTAATCTACCGGCCAACCTCATAGTTTTGGACATTCATGATTTTGATGTCATTTTAGGCATGGATTGGTTAGAAGCATATCATGCCACTATGGATTGTTTTAGCAAGACCATAACATTCAGATTCCAAGGACCATAGGCAGAATTGATATTTCAGGGGAACAGGAGAAAATCTCAGGCAGGGTTTATTCCGTCTTGAAGGCAAAGCAGATTAGTTCAGAGTGGGCGTCAGGCATTTATTGCGTTTATCACGGAGGATAAACAGTCCCAAGGGGTGGAGGATATCCCCATTGTGTGTGAATTTCCGGATGTTTTTCCAGAAGAAATCCCGGGTTTACCAGCAATTAGAGAAGTTGAGTTCACAATTAAGCTCCTTCCAGGGACAGCTCTGATCTCGATTGCACCATATAGGATGGCTCCAGCAGAAATGGGTGGGCTAAAGCTCCAATTGCAGGAGTTGTTGAGCAAAGGTTTCATTAGGCCAAGTGTTTCACCGTGGGGAGCACCGGTGTTGTTTGTGAAGAAGAAGGATGCAAGTTTGAGAATGTGCATCGACTACCGGAAGTTGAACCATGTGACCGTGAAGAACAAGTATCCTTTGCCAACGATAGATGAAATGTTTGACCAATTGGAAGGGGCAGCCTATTTTTCCAAGATAGACTTGAGGTCAGGGTACCATCAGTTGAGAGTTAGAGACTCAGATGTTTAGAAGACAGCCTTTAGAACAAGATATGGGCACTATGAGTTCTTAGTGATGCCCTTTGGTTTGACAAATGCACCCGCAGTCTTTATGGCTTTGATGAACAAAGTCTTTGAACCCTATTTGGATCACTCCACAGTAGTATTCATTGATGATGTCCTTGTGTATTCTAAGAGTAAGAAGGAGCATGAAGAACATTTGAGGACAGCGTTGCAGCTTTTGAGGGACAACCAGCTATATGCAAAACTCAGTAAGTGCGAATTCTGGTTAGAGCAAGTCGCTTTTCTAGGCCACATAATCTCGAGAGAAGGTTTAGCAGTTGATCCAGCTAAGATAGAGGCAGTTGTTAGCTGGGTAAGGCGAAGCAGTGTGACAGAAATTAGAAGCTTTTTGGGGTTAGCAGGCTATTACAGAAGATTTGTCCAAGGTTTTTCGTCCATTGCAGCCTTGTTGACAAAATTGACTAGGAAGAATGTCCCATTTGTGTGGACCGATTAGTGTGAAACTAGTTTTCAAGAGTTGAAAGGAAGGTTAACCACCGCCCCAATCCTTACGTTACCCTCGAGCAACGACGGGTTTATTGTTTACACAGATGCTTCGAATGTGGGACTGGGTTGTGTATTGATGCAAGAGGGCAAAGTGATTGCTTATGGCTCGAGACAGTTGAAGGACCATGAGAAGAATTATGCGACTCACGACTTAGAGTTGGCAGTAGTTGTTTTCGCATTGAAGATGTGGAGACACTACCTCTACGGAGAGAAGTTTGAGGTCCATTCAGACCACAGAAGTTTACAGTATTTGTTCTCGCGGAAAGATTTGAATATGAGGCAGAGACGGTGGATGGAGTATATCAAAGATTATGAATTTCCAATCAAGTATCATCCAGACAAAGTGAATGTGGTAGCAGATGCTTTGAGCAGGAAATCAGTGGTTATGGCCAGTTTGAGAGGAATGGGTGTCTTATAGCAGTTTGAAGAGTTGGGTGTAGAGGTGCAAACCCTAAGATTGGGTGCAATGTTAGCAAACATGACAGCATCAGAACCTACCTTCATCTAGAAGATCAAGGAAAATCAGTTGCAAGACCCAGACTTGGCTAAGATAGTGGAACATATTGCAGAGCGTCCTGATTTCAAGATGGTGAATGGGATATTGTATTTCCGTGACCGGTTGTGTGTGACAAATGTGGATGATTTGAAGAGTGAAATAATGAATGAAGCTCACAGCACGAGATATTCTATGCATCCGGGTAGCACGAAGATGTACCACATTGAAGAATAGCTTTTGGTGGAACAACATGAAGAGAGAGATAACAGCTTTTGTGTCTCGTTGTCTAACTTGTCAATTGATTAAGGCAGAGCATCAGAAGCCTCCAGGTTTGTTACGGCCTTTGGAGATCCCGGAGTGGAAATGGGAGCACATTACCATGGATTTCATTTCCGGTTTGCCTAATACCAAGAAGGGAAATAATGCAATTTGGATCATTGTCGATCGTCTGACAAAGTTTGCTCATTTCATTCCGATGAAGACTGGGAATATGATGCATTTGGCACCGCTTGCAAAGTTATTTGTTGATGAGATTGTTAGTAAACATGGCCAACCCGTCTCCATTACTTCAGACAGAGACAATAGGTTTGTTTCAAAGTTTTGGAAAACTCTTCACGAGTCGATGGGTACCAAACTTCAGTTTAGTACAGCTTATCATCCTCAGACCGATGGTCAGTCAGAAAGGCCAGAATTTAGCTTTGGCTTAGACCAAGATTGGTCACATACTTAGGCCAGAAATGACCATCCTCTATTCAATCAAAATTGGCTGTATGGACTAATTCATATGGCTCAGGCCAGAAATTGGCATGGATTGGCCACAAATTGGCATGAATTAATTCACATGGCTCAGGCCAGAAATTGGCATGGATTGGCCACAAATTGGCATGGATTAATTCATATGGCTCAGACCTGGACCATCATCAACAAAGATTGGTCACATGACCTGGGTCAGAAATTGATTTGAGCCTGATTCAACCAAAATTGGTCATGTATATTTAGGCCTAAAAAATTAGCTTGGACTTGAATCAACCAAGGTCGGTTATATGGCCTGGGTAAGAAATTGACTTGTGCCTGAATCAACCAAAATTGGTCATACTGTTGAGGCCCGAAAATTTGACTTGGGCTTCATTGGAAGAGCCGTTAGAGTAGACAGAATCGATAACAAATGGTCCCTCCCATTTTTCTGTAAACTTCCCTTTTGATTTATGAGTGATAATCATTGATCTTTTAACAGCGAGGACGAAATCGCCCCTTTTAAAAACCCTTTAATGTACTTTTTTATTAAACACAATTGCCATTCTAGATTGGTAGATCCCTATGTTTTGACAAGTGATGAGCCTTTCTTCGTTAATAGATTCCAATTCTCGTAGCCATAATTTCATATTCCCTTCTTCATTCATGCCGCTAGCTAACGCAATTCGGAGTGAAGGGATTCGAATTTCGAGTGGTAGAACGACATCACAGCCATATACGAGTGAGAAAGGTATAAATTGAGTCGCTCCTCGAACCGTGGTACGATAGGCCCATAGCGCTTCTCGCAATCGTTCGTGCCAATCTTTTTTGTTTTTAGAGACCATTTTCTTTAACAGTTTGCATATCGTCTTATTGAATGCTTCGGCTAAACCATTGGCTGGTGGGTAATAAGCTGTAGAAGAAATACTTTTGATGTGATATTTCTCGTAGAATTTATAAAAACCATGGTCTTGAAACTGCGGTCCATTATCATGGACAAACCTATTCGGGACCCCGAACCTACATATAATGTTGGTTTTGAGAAAGTTAAGAACAACAACGGTCTTAACTTCGTTCGAGGCTATTGGTTCAGGCCATTTAGAAAAGTAGTCCGTCACGGCAAATATGAACCGATGCCCCTTTGATGACGGAGGATTAATCGGCCCAACTATATCCATTCCCCATGCTTCAAATGGCTAGGATGTCACTGGAGGGTGCAAAGATTCAGGGGCCCTGTGTTTGTAATCAGCATGAAGTTGACAAGCCTTACATCGTTTGGCTAATTCATGTGTATCTTTAATCATGGTTGGCCAATAATAACCCATCCTTCTAATTCGATCACATAATTTTGGACCCGGTTGATGTGGTCCACATGTTCCACTATGAGTTTCGGTCATGACTTGATTTGCCTCCTGATTTGATAAACAACGAAGTAAAATACCATCATATGACTTTCTATATAGAGTTTTGGTATTGACGTCATAGTAAAATTTAGGAGCCCTCCTTCTTATGCTTGTTCGTTGTTTTGGGTCATCTGGTAAAATTCCAAACAGCACATAATCAATAAATGGGTCACGTCAGTCTCCTATTGCCATTTCGCATACAGAAAGTCTACTTGATTTGACTAATTGGCATTCGGCAACGGCTTCATGTGTATCTAATGGCGGCAAGATCCTTCTTTCACAAACCAATACTTTAAGGACTTCTCCTTCAGGAAGCACCATCGAGGCTGCTAGACTTGTTAGTGCATCTGCCCTTGCATTCTAGATTCGCGGGATATGTTCAATATTACAATAAATGAATTTGTTCATCAATCATTGAGCTATCTTATGGTAGGGACGAATGTCGGGTTTCTTAATTTCATATTGATCATTCACTTGATTTACAATGAGTTTTGAATCTCCACGTATTTCCAAATGTCGAATTTGTACCTCATGAGCTATTTCCATTCCCATAATAAGGGCCTGATATTTTGTAATATTATTAGAACATGATTTGATTAGTGAGAAGGAATAAGGGATCATATATCCATCAGGGGTTACAAAGACAACTCCTACCCCAGATATCTTTTCTCCGTTTCCATCCGTCCTACTAGCACCATCAAAATACATTTCCCAAGCTTCTTGTTTTGTGGTCCGAAAGGTCTCAATGTAAAAGACTGGTTCATCTAGAAAAGCATCCCTTAGCTCGGAATTAGGTGGTAACAGATGCGCGGCCAAGAAATCTGCTAATAGCTCTTTTAGATTTCTTAGAGGTTTCATTTCTAAAATGGCTTTTGTTTTGATTGGATCAAGCTCGATTCCATCTTTGCGAACAATAAACCCTAAGAACTTTCCAGAAGAAACACCAAAAAAGCATTTCATTGGGTTCATGCGGATTTTATACCGTCGAAGTCTTTCAAACACTTCCCTGAGGTCTTTGAGGTGATCTTCCTTTCTTTTGCTTTTAACAGCAAGATCATCTACATAACACTCCACCTTTTTATGTTGCTTGTCTTTAAAGATTTTCATCATTGCTCTTTGATAAGTGGCCCCTGCATTTTTTAAACCAAAAGGCATCATGGTGTAAAAATAGATTCCAAATGGTGTTCGAAATGCAGTGTGCTTCTGGTCATTAGGATGCATTTTGATTTGGTTATATCCTGAGAAACCGTCCATAAAAGACATTCTTTCTTAACCAAAAGTATTATCAATCATGATTTCTGCGATGGGTAAAGGGAATTCATCCTTAGGACAAGCCTCATTTAAATTTCTAAAATCAATACAGATTCTAATCTGGCCATTTTTCTTTGTAACTGGAACGATGTTGGCTAACCAATCAGGATGTTGTTCCTCCCTAATGAAGCCAACATCTTTCAGCTTTTGAACCTCTTTTTCCATTTTATCCATTATGTCTAGTCGGAATCTACTTTGAGCTTGTTTAATGGGTTTAACATCTTTTTTTAAATTTAATCTGTGCATTGCAATTCCTGGATCAAGGCCAGGCATTTCAGAATAAGACCATGCAAAAACATATTTAAATTCATTCAAAAGACAAGTATACTCTGAAATTTCATCTTTATTCAATTCTGCATTTACAAAGATTGGACGGGGGTCACTTTCTGTTCCTAGGTTAATTTGTTTAACCTTATCCTCTGTGGGGGGACTTGATTTTACATCTTCCGTCTCTTTTTCCGGTTCGAAGTACATTTCTTCATTTTCATCTTCGTCCTCACATGAAATGGAAATGCAATTAATTGAAAATACAGCCCAACTTGATGAACAATTCAAGTCTTTTTCTTCTTCTTCATGGGAGGGTGTTAAGAGCTTGTTGCAGTAACGGCGATTGGCTGTTGTTGTTGATGCCGGACAATATCCTAGACCATATGGGATGAATCTAACATGTCCATGATTTTCCCACGATCTTACGTGCGTCTCCAATGAAACTAGAATGCCAAGACCCTCCTTTAGTCCTTGTCGGCTGGTAACATCATAACCCATCCTTCGCATTATCAATTTAGCCTTATAGCTATACATAGAGAAATCCGGGGTCCCTTCCATAGGAATCTCTCCAACAATCATCGGTGAAGGGTAAGATACTCTATAAAACACGATGGGTGGCCGATGTTTCATGGCCACAATGAATATTGCTCCTTTTAGTTCTTCTGGAGGCCTCGGAAGATATATCATCGGGATAGGGAGTTTAACAGAGTCGATAAGTGACTTTTTCCCTCTACCTTTATCTTCTCCCACCAATGATATTATGCCGACTGAGACTTTTTTTTATCTGGCACTAGGAACCTCCACTAGGCTTTTTTTAATGAAAGTTGTCTCTTCAAGCTTTGGACGAATGCTGATCTTGGAGCATTCAGGTGCTTTTGTGGCAACGTTAGTAGTGGATTTACCATTTATTATCTCAACACCCTCGAGTAGTTTCGCGGGTGGAGGTATAGATACCTTGAAAATTTTCTTTTTGTTTTTAGATTTTTTGACAATCAATGCTTCCGATGTGCTTTCATTTGCATCACCGTTAGGCTTTGACGTGTAAAATCTAGAATCCACACAATATGCTTCCATCCCTTTGAAGGGTTTCTTGTCAGTAAAGACTCGACGTACTTCTGAATTTTTATCAATGTATTTGATACATTGATATATCGTCGAAGGGACTACATAGTTTTCGTGAATCCATGGCCTTCTGAGGAGCAAATTGTAGGAAGTTTCAACATCAATGGCGTAGACCACGACCTGAGATTCCATGTCTCCAATCTGACATGGAATAACTATCCTACCAATAGCCTTTTGTGTTTCTCCATTGTATGCTGATATGCTGATTTTTGTATAAATGAGCTTGCTTGTTGGGATTCCCAAATATTTTAAGGCCCGCAGTGGCACGAGGTTAATTGCTGATCCACGGTCAATTTGCATTCTTGGTAATTCAACTTCACCAATATATCCTATTAAGTATAATGGCCGTTTGTGCTTTACATCCTCGAGTAACATGTCATCCTTCGTGAAACTGACTGTAGCAGCCATAGATGCTCTTAAATTGAAGCATTCTTTACATTTCGCCTTTTGCTTTACTTGTACTTGGTGGACAATAGATGCATATTGGTCTGGGTTCATGAGAGCTACTGCAGCAACTTTTCGAATGTCTGGAGACAGTCTCAACATGTCGTGCATGCTTATACGTGCGGGGATGCGCGCTTGATGTTCAAGCAAATCAAATCTAAAGGGCGCCTGAAGACTAAGCAAACCACCATTTTTGACATTTCTTTCTGTAGGCTTTGTAGCCTTGTCTTGGTTAACATTTGCATCATAATTTTTATGGACATCTAGCCCAGAGCGAGTCCCTTTGCCTACCTCCCGTACCTCAGGAAAACATGAGGAAATCTCTTCGCTATCTGCTGTTGCAGTTTCCGAAGATTCAGAGGATGTCAAATTGGATGTTGATGAACTCTTTGCTTTGTCTTCATCATCATTTTTCTCTGCATCATAAATTTCATGGTCGATCCCAACCATATTACACGGCCAATATAATCCTTCGACATCCTGATCCGCATCCTATGGGGTATCATTATCCCAGGTTAAGGCTTCAATTTCTTGGGGGGTCCTGGGTCCCCCTGTAAAACACCATGGAATTGGGTCTAAAGGATTGAGGGGCCCAACTGGTCTAGGCATGTGGCTCATTGCATGGATGATCCTTTTTGCTTTGATTTCTCTTCTAGCCACATCATCATGTGCCCAGATTTCATCTTCCTCCGACACGTATTCGTATGATCTTATGTTTTCTCTATTGGATGAGTAAAAGATCCACACATCAGAGTTTGAATCTGAACCATCAACATCATATCCATCAAGTGCAAGAGAATCATCACATACATCTGAGGACTTGTCCACTTCGTCAATCCTATCAATATCTGGATTTTCATCGGCTACTTCCCCCATGGTAAGTGTAGGAAGATCTTTTCTTTGCCATTATGGAGACAAATTCCATATGGATGCAGTATAAATGATATTTTTCACTATGCCTTCAATCCATCTCCTAATATCATCATCATCAAGCAATTCATTGTCATCATTTGGGTCGGTTGACAAACTCGAGGGTTCTGAAGGGTCACTATCATTCTGTGTCGATGTGAGGTCAAGGATAAAGTATAGCTCATCATGGTTTCCTTGAGTAAAAATATTTAGTCTGGTTGAATCTTGACTTAATTCATCTGAACTTTCGGAAGAAATCACGCCTTCTCTATATCCCCATCTAAGGCCATAATTACCATCACCTTGATCCAGTTCTTTTTTCAACTCTACCAGTGAAAGACAGTTGCATGAGAGTATATCATCTTTTAACTCACTTAATTCATCTTTCTGCTTTTGATTTTCTAAAGCCAAAAAGAGATCAAGTGGCAAGAAGTCCTTGAGAGTAAATGGAACTCGAGGCTCTTGTGTTAACAAATCTACTGGGGTGACAACCTCTTTTGATTTACTAGGCTTTTTCTTGTTATTTGGCCTACGTATTTTCTTTTGTTTTCTTGCCCCCATAGCATTTCTCATAGGGTAGTTGTCATTCCAGAAGGGATTTGACGTTGCAACAGAGCGTGATTTGCTTCTTACTGTCTCCCACCCTTCTTCTGACAAGATATCTGGATGGACCCACATCATCACACCATTTGGCATTTCTACTGGACCTAATCCATCCCTACTTTCCAATGGGTTTACCAAGCGAAACTCGACATCTCCCTCTTCTTCTTGCACAGTGGGAATTCTAACTGGTTGTTTGAAACTTCCAAAGTGAACATACACCATGTTAGTTGTCACCTTCTTGTCTTCTTTAGCCAAGGTGACGATCCCATTGTCAAGTAACTCCTGGACCTTATTCTTAAAGACCCAGCAGTCTTTTATACCATGACTTATGACCCTGTGGTATATGCAATACTTTGGGTCATTTGTTTTGCCTTCTTCTTCTGGTCTTTTGCATGGCGGAAGCTTGATTTTATCATTTTTTAGGAGAATATGAAAAATTGACTCAGAATCTTCAGTAGCAAAAGCATATTCTCGAGATATTCTTTCTTTTAAAGTTTGACTTCTCTTGATCTTGTTTTGGTCCTCATTATCTCTCTTCTGATTATTTTCGAGTTTCCTTGAGTCAAGGGGTGAAGCTACTAGAACTGCCATAGCTTCTTTCTTTTTGCCCCCACTTTTTGGTGGTTCAATCTTCCTGGTAGATTTCTTTTCTACTTCTCGATCTTTAATGATTGTTTCAGCTTCTATTGCTGTTTCTAACAACTCCCCAACGTCTTTTGCTTTATTTCCGACGAACTTAGCCCTTATTTTTTAATGCAAGTTTGTCCTACACATGTCCGTTAAGGACTCATGTGAAAGGTTTTCCGGACATTTAAATGACAAAGCTTGCCATCTTTTGATAAAGGCAGTCGTTGATTCTTCTTTGCCTTGTTTTTTGTACATAGGCGGGCTGTAGTCACTGAACCGTCGGCATCGAAAAAATTATCAGTAAACTTTTGTTCTATATCCTTCCATGACTTTATGGAACCGCTTAGTAGGGTTTTATTCCAATCGAAGGCTGTTCTTTCAATGTACTGGTGAACAATCGGATTTTTAATGCATCATTATTAGATATCTCTCCAGACAAAACCTTGAAGTGCCATAGATGCTGATAAGATGAAGTACTTCCATCATATGATTGCAAATGAGGCTGCTTGAATTTAGGTGGAAATGGCTCATCATCCATCCAGGCTGGATAAGGTGGGTTTGATCCTATTTTGGATGATGTTACCCTCTCAGTGGCATTTTCAATCATCTTTTGGATTGCTTCAACCGTGACTCGGGTTTTGCTCAACTCTTCTTCGTCATTATTATGGTCTGTATCATGATCATGATTATCTCTTTCATCACGTCTGTTGTGATCATTGCGAGATTGTCGTCCGGACTCCTTTTTGTTAATATGCGTTTGAAGGGTGACCATCATTGTCATCATCTCTTCAAATCGTTTGTTTGTATCCTTGACATATTGCATGAAACTTGGCATGGGATTTGACTCTGAGAACTCTGGATTGAAAGTCCACGAGGATCCTAACCCTAGAGGGGGGAGGGTGAATAGGGTGAGCTACAATTGTGACCAATTTAAACCAATTTTAACTTCTTAAAGCAAACTAGTCACATGTGATGATAAACCATACAATATGCGGAAGCTAAAATAAACAATCACCACACAAGCAATCACCACAACACAATATTTATAGTGGTTCGGCCTCAATGCCTACATCCACTACCGGCTTGTGAATCCAATCACCCCACCGGATTTCCACTATTTATGCTTTTTACTAGGCTAAGCAATAACCCTTACAATGTTGCTTTTCAAGGCTAAACAACAACCTTACAATATGCTTTTCTTAGGCTAAGCAATAACCTTACAATATGCTTTTCTTAGGCTAAGCAATAACCTTACACAATGCTTTTCTTAGGCTAAGCAATAACCTTTACAAATAAAGCTTTCTCTAAGAAAGTGTCTTTACAAGATCACTCTAAGAGATTACAATTTAAGCTCAAATGAAATTGCCTCTTGAATAGGCTAATATGAAAGTTTAAAACAAACTCACACAAACACTCTATGAATGCAAAAGTGTATGCTCATGATGTGTGTGTGTGTGATGACTCCAATCAATTTTAAAAAGAAGGCTCACTCAATATATTGCTTAAAGCAATTCAAAGTTTAAAGCTCATAAAAGATTTGATTGAAGTCTTATGCAAATCACATGTAGAAATTCAACTTGTTTATGACATGAAAATCAAGGACTAACAAGTTGTATGAAAATGACTAATTTAGAACATGTGATGCATGTGCATGTTGTTTTCAAAACCAAATTAATTTAACTAATGCTTAAATGAATGAAAACAACAAACAATGTTTCAACCAAGTAAAAGACTCATGCTATGAAAGAAAAACAAAGATTTTGTCTAAGCATGATTAATAAAGTTAACAACTTGGATTGAAAACAAGGGTGAAGAATCCAATCTTAATTAGACCAAAGATTAGAAGAAGAATGGATTCAACACATCATAGTTATTATGCTAAATATCATATACCAATAGTTTAAACAAAGCACATAACTATGATTAATAAAGGTAAAGCTTACTTGGTGGTTTAACTTAATAATCCAAGCTTTAGCTCTCCTAATTGCCTCCTAGCCTTTCCAACTTCATCCCCTTTCAATGGCTCCAAAATGCTCTCAAAGGTTCAAGTTTCAAGCACCAAAGAAGGTTGGAAATGAATGGACTTTATAGCCAAAAAGTTGCCAACGGCTAGTTCTCGGTCGACCGGCAAAGAGGTCTCGGTCGACCGGGAAGGCACAACGGTCATAAAAATGACCGTTGGAGGCTTACAGTTCAAAAACTGTACACTTGTCCTGCAGTGTTCTCGGTCGACCGAGACCCAGGTCTCGGTCGACCGGCGACACTGCCGGGACACCCCCAAAAATTCCAACTTTTGCATTTTGAAGATTTTCTTTGTGGAATTTTGTGGGTCACTAAACCAAGCTTAAAAACATGTTTTAAAACATTTAAAAACATGAAACACACAAAGCCTAAAATGATTCAAAGGTTTTAAACCAAAGGCTAGCTTGATTTGATAAAACTCTTTTCAAATGAAAATGCATACAAAAATTATTCTTTTTGTGAAGAATGTATGCAAGGGTCAAACCTACAAACTCAAGATGATTTTCCAAATATAATGCACAAGGATATAGGTTTTCAAAAGAGTTTGGGTTTCAAAACTAATGCATCCAAGTTTAAAACCAAACCATGCATAAAACAAAAGCTTTTCCAAATCTTAAAAGCTATGCAGAAATAAAACTAGATTTCAAGATATTTTAAATCAATGCATGTGTGTGAACTCAAATGATGCCAATATGCAAATGCATCCACCAAATTGCAAAAACAAAATACCTAACAATCTCCCCCTTTGCAATTTGATGGCAACTTACTCATCATTGAAATTACACACCAAGGTCTTCAGCTCCCCCTCAGCTGGACAAGTCTTGAAATCTTCTTGGATGCTTCTTCTCTTAGCTTGGGCTCTTGAGCTCTTTTCTTCAATCTTCTTGATGCTTGGAGCTTGATCATTCTTCAAGCTTTCTTGCCTCTTTCTTTCTTTATCCAAGCATCTCCTTTAGCTCCAAGCTTTCTTTCTTCTATTTGCTCTCCCCCTTTGACCATGCCTCTTTCTTCCTTTGGCAAGGTATGTATTCTCTCCCCTTGTAGAAGATCATACACAACTCTCCCCTTTGGAAGCTTGGACTTTCTCTTCACCCCTTTGAGAACATGCATAATTTCTCCCCCTTTGCCATTAAATTGCAAAGGTACCTACACACATGAAACAAGGAAAATACCTTTAGTAGCACCTGTTAACAAATGAAATCGAAAATGAAATACATAACAGGCTATCATGTGAGGTAGTAGTCTCTAAGGGCTCAAAGGCATTCCAATGGTCAATTTGATCACAACTAATACTTCCTATGAAGGTTTACACTCCCCCTCAATCCATTCTCTTCTTTTGTCAAACTTTTGACAAAGATTTAACTATTAGGTGCAAGAAGAAGATGGTTTAACCAAGTGAGGGTTAACTTCAAGGAAAGGATTAGATTCATTTAACTATTGAGCACAATATGATCAATTTACCAAAAGAGAGCTAGGACAAATGAGAGAAGCAATCATGGATATCAATTGAAACAAACATATCAATTGAGATTAAAGGATATGACTATTAACATAATCACTCTAAAATGGATTCAAGAATGTTACTTATTAGGAAAAATCCAAATTAGAGCTATCCATGATATGGGGTTTACTCAAACATAGCATCAATCAATATTACTTATGAAAATCATATGCTATGTAAGTTTTGAACTCATTTCATTCAATCAATAAATATGACTATTAAAGTGCATGAAAGAGTGAAATGAAATTCAATCATGAAGCCAACCTCAAATAATAACCAACCAATATTATTAACACATAAACATGGTGGTCATGAGATTTACCTATGAGAGCAAAAAGAGGTGGCAATCATGAGCATTATGATGCTAATGGTGTGTGACGTGGAACAATTATATAACTATGAAGATTAGTCCAAAGCACACAAGGTCTATCACATACACAAGATAAGATATCAATTGGATATGAAATCAATGGAACATTATACCAAATGAAACCAATTGAATATGATAACATGAGTAAAAGCAAGGATGTGATACACTTCCATCAAGCATCATAAATGCATATTCATCACTTTTAATGATATTCCTAAAGAGCATAGTGATGAACAAGGCAAATTGCAATGCAAAAGGATAAAGCTTTGTAATGCATGCAATTTCCAAAGTGTCTAGATCATATGAATTCAACACTAAGAAATCCATCGAACAAGAGATATAACTATGAAATACAAGTAATGGATTTCAAAAAGGTTCATATGATCAAGAACACTAATATGAGGTTGAAACATGTATAAGGATGATATCAAAAGAATACACATGAATCAACATCATAACCATCCACAAAGAAATGACTATTAGGCATAGAGGATGGATTTGGGTTCTAGTATGGTTTTTACAAATACTACCAATATCACAACCATACATGGAACCAATTGTCATTTGCATATGAAAAAGAATGTAAACAAATAAGTAAAGATGCAAACAACATACATTTCCATTTCTAAAGATAATGAAACCAAAGGAAAAGGAAATGAAAACATGGAACATGCTTGGATGAATATAACTAATGATGTTATAGGCATTTCCATTCAAACAATCTTCAAATCATTTTGAAAAACAAATTCCAACAATGAGCATAGAAAGAATGATTTTGAAGATCAATTTTCAACATTGTATTTTAAAAGATATGACTTAATTGAAACACATACATGTTGATTTTTCAAAACAATGTTCTCCATATAAAAGTATAACTTAGAAGTCCATGGAAAAACTTGAATTGAGTCAAATCATTTGTTCAAAAAGTCTTACAAATGATTCAACAACAATTGATCATGAATAAATCTAGCTATGAAAGCTTTTAACATCACAATCAATTAATCATGTAAAGAAATGCAATGCAAGGCATATGAGTGCAAAAAGCAAATCAAACATGATGAAATTATAATCAAATGATTTTGAAAACCATGATATGTAACTTAGAATGGTGCATGAAGACAAAATCAAAAGATCATAAAGAAACATTGCATTTAAATAGATGTAACTATATAGAAACAAAATGCAAATGCAACATGACCAACAAAGAGATTTAACTTACAAAGAATAGGTTGGTCAAGAAGGGTCAAGGCCTTAAGGTTTGACTAAGTAGATAACTTTTGGAATCCACCTAAGGTCTTGGGAGGGTTGAACTTTGAGGTCTAGTTTGGACTTCTCACCAACTATAGGAGATTTAACTTGATAAATTTTCAATTTAGACTTATCACCAACATATTTAGATTTCACTAAATTTAGCTTAGATTGGTGATTAGTCTTTTGATGTTGGTGAGTTTTCTTCTTAGGGGATTGATTCATTTTTCTTTTCTTCTTATTTTCTCCCTTTACTTGACTTTTGAATTTTAAATTTAACTTAGCAACTTTATTCAAAAGTTCTTTCATGGGTTGATATAAGGGAGATATGTTGAGAAGCTTTTTGTTAATAGATTCTTTGATTATTGGTTTAACTTGTTTAAGCCTTTTAGAATCTATCTTGGGAGACTCCATTTTAAAGGATTTAACTTGTTTAGTCTTTTTGGAGTTTTCCTTGATTTTTAGTGTCTTACCCTTCAAGTTTGATTTTCCATTTTTGAGTTCAAAGATGGGTTTAGACACATGACTTCTCTTTCTTAGTTTGCACTCAAACCTAAAGTGTCCTTCAATGCCACAATAATTACATTTAGACATGGGCAAAGAAGTGTGAGTGCTAGAGAATGAGGACTCACCTTTCACAAAAGTGTTGGTGAATTTAGGGTCATAAGACATATTCCTATTAAATCCAATACCCGTCCTATCTCCATGAGGTTTACCCAATTTAAATAATTTTTCAAGTCTTTCTTCACTTTGGGTAAACTTGCACTCATACTTTTGTTTATATCCTTCAAGTTGAGTGACTTTGTTTATAAGGATTGAATTTTCATGTTTGACTTTTGAAAGTTCATTTTCAATTTCCTTATATTTGCTTAGCTCTTCATTGGCAAGTTTTAATTCAAGCTTTAGTTCATTAACAACTTTAGATCCAAGTTCTTGAGTTTTTAAATTACTTTGAGCATTAGACAAATTTTCATTGGAAATTGTCAACTTGGATTTTAAATAGTTAATGTTTTCATCTTGTCTTTTAATTGTATCTCTTAGGTTCAAATTTTCATTTTTAAGCTCATCACAATTTATCTTAATCTCATTTAATTTATCTTGAGCATTAGATAAATTTTCCTTAGAGATAGTCAATTTAGATTCAAGATTGTTAAAGTCTTTATCTTGCCTTTGTATTTGATCTCTTAGTTTTAAATTTTCATTATTGACATTATCATAATCCATCTTTAATTCTCTTAGATCATCTTGAATGTTAGATAGATTATTTAAAGAGATCATGAACTTAGATTCTAAACAATTTATGACTTCTTCTTTCTCTCTAAGCTCATCTTTAGAAGAGACTAATTCTTGGTTTAGTCTTTTAGATTCTTCTCTTAACTTTTTGTTTCTCTTTTCAGTCTTTAAGGATAATTCATATAATTCCTCAAAGGCTTGTTGAAGATCTTCTTCATTTTCTTTAATTTCTTCTTCTTTTAATTCAATTTGAGATTCTTTTAATTGAATGTTTGAATCTCCAATAGAAGGAAGAATGAGGGGTCTAGAAGAATCTACAAGATCTAGCATAGTGGAGTCCATTCTAATGATTTTCATACAATGACAACTCTAGGGTTTTTAACTCTAGGTTTTTACACCTAATCAAGAGTTCCAAACACTTGATCCTAAGGGATTAGAGCACTTGGCTCTGATACCAATTGAAAGTCCACGAGGATCCTAACCCTAGAGGGGGGGGGGGGGTGAATAGGGTGAGCTACAATTGTGACCAATTTTAACCAATTTTAACTTCTTAAAGCAAACTAGTCACATGTGATGATAAACCATACAATATGCGGAAGCTAAAATAAACAATCACCACACAAGCAATCACCACAACACAATATTTATAGTGGTTCGGCCTCAATGCCTACATCCACTACCGGCTTGTGAATCCAATCACCCCACCGGATTTCCACTATTTATGCTTTTTACTAGGCTAAGCAATAACCCTTACAATGTTGCTTTTCAAGGCTAAACAACAACCTTACAATATGCTTTTCTTAGGCTAAGCAATAACCTTACAATATGCTTTTCTTAGGCTAAGCAATAACCTTACACAATGCTTTTCTTAGGCTAAGCAATAACCTTTACAAATAAAGCTTTCTCTAAGAAAGTGTCTTTACAAGATCACTCTAAGAGATTACAATTTAAGCTCAAATGAAATTGCCTCTTGAATAGGCTAATATGAAAGTTTAAAACAAACTCACACAAACACTCTATGAATGCAAAAGTGTATGCTCATGATGTGTGTGTGTGTGATGACTCCAATCAATTTTAAAAAGAAGGCTCACTCAATATATTGCTTAAAGCAATTCAAAGTTTAAAGCTCATAAAAGATTTGATTGAAGTCTTATGCAAATCACATGTAGAAATTCAACTTGTTTATGACATGAAAATCAAGGACTAACAAGTTGTATGAAAATGACTAATTTAGAACATGTGATGCATGTGCATGTTGTTTTCAAAACCAAATTAATTTAACTAATGCTTAAATGAATGAAAACAACAAACAATGTTTCAACCAAGTAAAAGACTCATGCTATGAAAGAAAAACAAAGATTTTGTCTAAGCATGATTAATAAAGTTAACAACTTGGATTGAAAACAAGGGTGAAGAATCCAATCTTAATTAGACCAAAGATTAGAAGAAGAATGGATTCAACACATCATAGTTATTATGCTAAATATCATATACCAATAGTTTAAACAAAGCACATAACTATGATTAATAAAGGTAGAGCTTACTTGGTGGTTTAACTTAATAATCCAAGCTTTAGCTCTCCTAATTGCCTCCTAGCCTTTCCAACTTCATCCCCTTTCAATGGCTCCAAAATGCTCTCAAAGGTTCAAGTTTCAAGCACCAAAGAAGGTTGGAAATGAATGGACTTTATAGCCAAAAAGTTGCCAACGGCTAGTTCTCGGTCGACCGGCAAAGAGGTCTCGGTCGACCGGGAAGGCACAACGGTCATAAAAATGACCGTTGGAGGCTTACAGTTCAAAAACTGTACACTTGTCCTGCAGTGTTCTCGGTCGACCGAGACCCAGGTCTCGGTCGACCGGCGACACTGCCGGGACACCCCCAAAAATTCCAACTTTTGCATTTTGAAGATTTTCTTTGTGGAATTTTGTGGGTCACTAAACCAAGCTTAAAAACATGTTTTAAAACATTTAAAAACATGAAACACACAAAGCCTAAAATGATTCAAAGGTTTAAAACCAAAGGTTAGCTTGATTTGATAAAACTCTTTTCAAATGAAAATGCATACAAAAATGATTCTTTTTGTGAAGAATGTATGCAAGGGTCAAACCTACAAACTCAAGATGATTTTCCAAATATAATGCACAAGGATATAGGTTTTCAAAAGAGTTTGGGTTTCAAAACTAATGCATCCAAGTTTAAAACCATACCATGCATAAAACAAAAGCTTTTCCAAATCTTAAAAGCTATGCAGAAATAAAACTAGATTTCAAGATATTTTAAATCAATGCATGTGTGTGAACTCAAATGATGCCAATATGCAAATGCATCCACCAAATTGCAAAAACAAAATACCTAACAATCTCCCCCTTTGCAATTTGATGGCAACTTACTCATCATTGAAATTACACACCAAGGTCTTCAGCTCCCCCTCAGCTGGACAAGTCTTGAAATCTTCTTGGATGCTTCTTCTCTTAGCTTGGGCTCTTGAGCTCTTTTCTTCAATCTTCTTGATGCTTGGAGCTTGATCATTCTTCAAGCTTTCTTGCCTCTTTCTTTCTTTATCCAAGCATCTCCTTTAGCTCCAAGCTTTCTTTCTTCTATTTGCTCTCCCCCTTTGACCATGCCTCTTTCTTCCTTTGGCAAGCTATGTATTCTCTCCCCTTGTAGAAGATCATACACAACTCTCCCCTTTGGAAGCTTGGACTTTCTCTTCACCCCTTTGAGAACATGCATAATTTCTCCCCCTTTGCCATTAAATTGCAAAGGTACCTACACACATGAAACAAGGAAAATACCTTTAGTAGCACCTGTTAACAAATGAAATCGAAAATGAAATACATAACAGGCTATCATGTGAGGTAGTAGTCTCTAAGGGCTCAAAGGCATTCCAATGGTCAATTTGATCACAACTAATACTTCCTATGAAGGTTTACACTCCCCCTCAATCCATTCTCTTCTTTTGTCAAACTTTTGACAAAGATTTAACTATTAGGTGCAAGAAGAAGATGGTTTAACCAAGTGAGGGTTAACTTCAAGGAAAGGATTAGATTCATTTAACTATTGAGCACAATATGATCAATTTACCAAAAGAGAGCTAGGACAAATGAGAGAAGCAATCATGGATATCAATTGAAACAAACATATCAATTGAGATTAAAGGATATGACTATTAACATAATCACTCTAAAATGGATTCAAGAATGTTACTTATTAGGAAAAATCCAAATTAGAGCTATCCATGATATGGGGTTTACTCAAACATAGCATCAATCAATATTACTTATGCATAAAACAAAAGCTTTTCCAAATCTTAAAAGCTATGCAGAAATAAAACTAGATTTCAAGATATTTTAAATCAATGCATGTGTGTGAACTCAAATGATGCCAATATGCAAATGCATCCACCAAATTGCAAAAACAAAATACCTAACATGGATTACCCTCTTGGCCTGTCACATAGACAGGAGCTACACTTGATTCTGACGAGAGAAGACCTGTGAGCTCGCCTAATACTCCCAATGTTCTTGGTGCCTGTTCATTAGATGATCGTTGTGAACTACTTGCATCACAAATGTGATCTTTTTTTGTTACCTTCCTTCCTTTGGCAGTCGTGACACTCCTTGTTTGCGGCCGCTGGGTGTCGAATAAATCCACCATTTCCTTAGCATAGGCCGATGATTCTTTCTTTTTCTTACCTTTGCCAACCATATTGACCGACATAACTAATTCTTCGGGCTCTTTGGGGACTATGTGAGCATCAAGTTCACATAGTACACAGAAATGGACATGATATGGGAAGAAGGATGGCTTCTTACAAGTTTAAACAGAATTTCTGTACGTCCCAGCAGTAATTCTGTACACGCAGAATAGATGTAAAATGTAAATTGTAGTTCATAGCAAACAAATTGTTTCTTCCAATTGTATTGTTATATTTCAATCCATAGCTTAATCAGAAAGTCTATGCTTTATGTTATGGAAGACCATTTAACTTGAACTTGGTCATTAAGGGCTCTATACCAAGAGAGCTCACATAGGTGGACCATAAACAGTGATCCATAAATCCAGAAAATGGCATGAGTTCAGCCATGAAAGGCTATGGTTCAGATCGTGAAAGACCATTTAAATTGGCCATCAAAAGCACTATAGCAAAGAGAGTTGATCGTATAAGTTTGCCATAAATGGTGAACCATAAAAAGAAAAAAAAAAGAAAAAAAAACTAGCATGAATTCAACAGTAAGACCAATTATTTTGAATTCAGCCATGAAAGGCACCACTATACCAAAGAAAGCCTTGTACACAGAAATTTCCATAAAAGTTCATTTGGGTTTGTAGAACCCAGTAGACTCATTAGATGTAGGAAGATATTTGGATTAAACATAAACAATGAAAAAAAGAGACTTGAGATGAATATTCACTGTTAAAGACATCAACTCATTCTTTTTTCTTTTTTTTTTTTTTTTTTTTGTATTTCATGAAAAGAAATTTACAATGCCACATTATCTGCAAAGCAATAAATTTCAGAGAAAAAAAATAAGAAAATTTAGACTCAAAAGGGATTCTACACATGCAATTCCCATTTTTCCACTCTACATGAAATGCAAATAAACAATTAAAAAATGTAGGGATTTGGCTCAAAACTAGGAAATCATGCTTCATCACTAGATGGAGACATGATCCTAGTCCTTAACCTGCTTCAAATCTTCTCTTCGGGAGTGATCACTTTGCTTGATAATTCCGGCAGCGCGTCGTCGGGAAAATGACAATGTATGTCTCCCTTCTTTTTTTTTATATGAAATTCTGCATTGTTCTTCCCTTCTGTGTCTTCCACCAAGTAGTTGCCTTTTATAGGCTTCTTGGAGCCATCCACAAGGCAGTTGCTGCCCCACGTTCTCCACTTTGCTACCCATTTTTTGTAGCTTGGAATGGATGGGCAACACCTGTCCTCTTGCTGCCATATTTGTTACCCATTTCCTATGGGTATTTACTACTTCTTCATGTTGACTATCGGTTCATGTGTTTGCATTACCCATGTTGCATTTTCATCTAAGGAGTGGGTAATCCTCTTGACTCCACATGTCATTTAAACACATGCTTGCAAAAGTTCAGGCCCCCCATCACATGATTGATGTTCATACAATTTTTGTAACGTGACTAAAATAATAGCCTACCCATAATCTATCAAATTTGGTCACATGGATTTGATGACATGGTCACCAAAACTTGGGTTAGACCTGGATGACATGGTCATAAAAAAAATCAGCTTGGTCTTGTATTAATTGGTCCCAACAAACTACCACATACTGAGAGAGTCTGATGGGTCATAGAAAATTAATTGGAAAAAAGATCCATTACTAGTCAAAGGAATAACATGGGGTGTGACTCACATAAACAGGTGGCTAGTTATTAATTACGGAGTGAGCCCAATGGCTAAATGGATTTAAGCATGTCAATACATAAGTGAGCCCAATGTATCGCTGGGTTTAGGCCCATCTAAATAGATCCCGCGACAATGGATTTTATGTCTCATAGATTGTCATTTTTATCTTTGTGAGAACCCGACCCCTAATCTCTTGGATTAGTGTTGTTTTATTTGTGGATTAGTTCTTTTAGTGGGATTAGTAGTTGTTGGGTTGAGTTTGTGAGCTAGAATGGGTTTTCTTCTAGTTTTGGGCTTTTGAGTGCTTTGGTAGCTTGTGGGGCCCTTTGGGGGTTCCCTTTTCGGCTTTGCATTTTCTTGTGAGATTTTCCCGATTGGTTTCGTATCGTGTTTTTGGCCCGTTGCATTCATCTTGAGGAATCCTACAACTTTCATGTTGACCCCATATCCATTTGAGAACCCGAAAAAACCGATTTCTTGGCCTTGAGGGCAAAACAGTCTTTTCACACCAAATCTGTACCCAAAACTCGATATTCTCGAAACCTGCGAAACATACACTTTTTGGAAACTAGATATTTCGACGATCATTTCTTCCTTCTTCGTCGAATCCATCCGAGGTCCCGAACTAGATGATTTCAGCCACCCAAGTTCTTTAAGTTGTGGGACCCAAACCCCACTTGTTTATAAGAGGAACCCATCTCCTTCATTGCTCATTCTTCACCATTGTTCCAGCACAACCCTTTTGAGTCTAGAGTTTTCTTGCTTTCCCTTCTTCTTCTTGCTTCTCCATCTCCAAGCTACACCAATCTTGCACCAACATCAAAATGGAGACCACCATTCTCTTCTCCACCTTGCAAGCTTTTCATGGATGCCATTAGAAGAGAAATCCACCAACATTGAAACCCTCCTTGAGCTAACTTTGTGCTTTTGAAGACTCCACAAGTAAGTTCCCTCCTCAAATCTTCTAGATATGTGTTCTTCTTGCCCTTGAGAAGCTCCATTTTCATTATTGGGAGTTCTTTCTTCTTCTTCATTGTTTAACCCATTTTAGGGTGTATTTTGGGGGTTTTTGTAGAGATTGTGGATCTTGAGCTTGAGAGGTGATTAGGAGATTGTTTTGCTTGATTAGAGTCAAAGGCAAGTGGATGAATGGATTGTTTTGATTATTAACATGTTTTGTGAGAAAATCTTGATTCATTAATGGTTTTGGTGATTTTAATAGTTGTCTTTAATATGATTAATATTGATTTCAAGATGTGCTTATTGATGAGTTATTTCTCCCTTGTTAATCTCTTGGAAATGTATGTATCATAGTGTCAAGATTTCAAATGATTTCACATGAATGAGTTTTCTCCACCTTGTGATTAATTGTGAATGGAAAGAATGGAAAGAGAGGAACTTGAAATGAGGAGCTCTTTAGCTCATGTTATTGTCTTGGAAACATGCATTTAAACCATCTTGTTTATGGTTCTTTGTGGTTGATCATGTGTTGGAAGGAAAGGAAACAAAAAGGAAGGAAAAATCAGCTTTCCCGGACCTGTTGTACCCAGGTCCGATCGATCGGACTGTCAGTAACTGTAAGCCTTTTTGGGCCGATCGATCGGCCGATCGATCGGACCCTGTACATTCTGGTACAGAAATTTCGACCGATCAATCGGCCCTTCGGCCGATCGATCGGAGGACTCAGTTTGAGTCCAGTGGAATTTGATATTATGTTTTTTGGAAACCTTTGGGCCTTCTATGAGTCCTAGAGGTATATACCTTAGTGTTAAGACCAATTGTACCCTAATCTAAGGTCTCTAAGACTAGGGAACTAAAAGAAAAGAATGGTGTTGATTTAGACACTAATTCTTGGTTCTAGGTGGGACCCCGACTACCCTTTTGGACTGTTTGGACCATGTGTGAGAATGTCTTGAGCCGACACGCCTCACGGTTGGTTCGGTGGCATCGAAGTTCAATCCATTTCAATCTTGAACGGGATGGAACGACGCGATATCTTTAAACACAAGTCTATTTCCTTGGTTATCGCTAATTCTATTCCTTTCGATGACTGAATCGGTTACTCGATGTTTCCGGAGTAATGTCATGCCTAGGATGGACCGTTTATAATCTTGATTCTTGCTATTGTAATACCTAGTACTACCCATAAGCTCATTTTAAGTTTGGAAAAATAGTAAAAGTGCATAAGGAGCCCGGAATGTCTTCTAACTCAAGGAGTACCAAGTAATTGTCATAATCGACATACGGGACCCCTATTCACTTAAATAGATCTTGAAACCGATATGTTTACCCGAAATTGTTATAGTTCATTGTTTCACCTCTTTTCCCGAGATTTGCATTACATGACTTGTTTTCCCGAAAGCATTGAAGTTACACTAGTAACAGTTATTTGTCCCGACATGTATTGCCCGATATGAAATGTTAGTGTGCCCTTGAGCACCCCCGTCTTGCCCGTATATCTATTGTACTTGATTTACTTGCATTGTCTCGATTGTATTTGACCTATGAGTCGGCACCACTAAGCTTGGATAACCTTGTTGGTCTGATCCACCGACTTGGAGATCCCCCCTCTTGTCCCGCCAGCTGCAGCTTGGATCCCGCTACCCGGTTATTACCGTGGTCCCGTCCCGATACCCGGTTATTACCGTGGTCTTGTCCCGATACCGCAGATTGCTACTGTGGTCCCCGATGCCCGGCTCGCTACCGTGGTCCCGTATAGTATATGTATATGCATTCATGAGATCCCCTGTTTCTCCTCACCTCGAGTGACTGAGATCAGGGCCTAGTATATGTATATGTATTGATATGAGATCCCCTGTTTCTCCTCACCTCGAGTGACTGAGATCAGGGCCTAGTATATGTATATGTATTGATATGAGATCCCCTGTTTCTCCTCACCTCGAGTGACTGAGATCAGGGCCTAGTTATTGCTCTATCGCTTTAGTGATAGAGGACTTAGCTTCGTGTGGTTGCCATCTTGCCAGTTCCCGATTCCTTGGATACCCGACATGTTTTATATTGCTTACTTGTTTTCAGATAAATGATTCATTGCTTTTATGAAAGTTGTTATTTAAACAAGTGTTAATATTCTCCAATGTAAATTTAGTTATTGTTATATTGTCTTCTATTCTTTGTACCCGCACATGTTTTAAATGAATGCCGGTTGGGGGAATAACCATGCTTTTACATATGGTTCTAACGATCGATGGTTTTGCTAGAGTTATATGATTTCACATGTTTTAAAATGAATACCCGAGTTATTAAATGTCCATGCTTTGGAATGTGTTTTAAATGACACTCGTTTTGTTAGATCCCGATGTTTATACATGTTTTAAGTGAATACCCGAATTGCTGAACATTCGTACTTTGTTTTAAATGACACTTGTTCTGCCAGATCACTATGTTTATACCGGTTTCAAATGAATACCCGATTTGTTAAATATCCCTGTTTTGAAATATGTTCTAAATGACGCGTGTTTTGTCAGGTTTCTATGTTTATACTTGTTTCAAATGATTACCCGAGCTATTTAACATCCATGCTTAAGAATATGTTTTAAATGACACGCGTTTTGCCAGATCCCTATGTTTATACCTGTTTTAAAGGAATGCCCAATCTGTTGAAGATCCATGCTTTGAAATATGTTTAAATGAACGTGGTTTTGCCAAACTTCCATATTCATACATGTTTTCCACGAACACCCGATTGTCAAATATCTACGCTTTTATAGATGATGTAGATGAACATATGCTTTATTAGATCTTCCTGTTTTAACCATGTTTGAAAAGAATACATGTTTTATCCGAGATTCCTGAGTTTTCACCCGTTTAATTATATGCAGCATTTTGAGCAAACAGTATGATTTATCATTTGTATTATTATTCGCTATATTGTGTTCTTTTCATCCACCTGCCAGACCGTCGTGTCTGACCCACTACTTTTGGTACTCAGGTTCAGATTTCTTCGCCCCGAGTTGAGTGTTTTGTTGCCTTTGGAGCCATGCCTTGCAGGTTGTTTTGTCGGCTATGTCATGTAGACTTTGAGCCTGACATCGGAGCTACGTCACATTTGGGTAGTGGTTTATAGCTTCTTGTTGTATGGCTTTTATTAGCCTTTTTCTTGGGATTCTTAATTAATGTACTTTGATAATTGTAACTTGAACCTATTTGGGAATGTAATATCCTGTTACTGTCAGCTCTGTAATTTATTGTGATGTTTACTCCAGTCTGGTATGATTCTTGATATAATAGCTATGGGCTAAAGGTTGAGTGCGACGCGGAATCCGATGGCCACGGACTTCGGGTCGCAACGCCACAAATGCTTCCGCAAAATATTCAGAATGTGTTGTCTTCACACACGCGGATCCTGGGAGAGGTAAAATACATTTATTCTTAATCCCATCTCCCGCCCCCGAGGTTTCGGTTCGGGGGCGTGACAATCTTGGATCAGGCCTAGGCCAGAATTTAGCATTGGCTTAGACCAAGATTGGTCACATACTTAGGCCAGAGATGACCCTCCTCTATTCAATCAAAATTGGGTGTATGGACTAAATCATATGGCTCAGGCCAGAAATTGGCATGGATTAATTCATATGGCTAAGGCCCGGACCATCATCAACAAAGATTGGTCACATGGCCAGGGTCAGAAATTGACTTCAGCCTGATTCAACCAAAATTGGTCATGTATTTTTAGGCCCAAAAATTGGCTTGGACTTGAATCAACCAAGATCGGTTATATGGCCTGGGTCCGAAATTGACTTGTGCTTGAATCAACCAAAACTGGTCATGCTACTTAGGCCTGAAAATTTTACTTGGGCTTCATTGGACTTGACATGATATGGTTATATAAGTTGGCTTGAACCTAGATTAATCATGTTAATCTCCCTCGTAAATTAAAGAGATTTTGATAGGACCCACCAAATTCATCAGTGTACAACTCCATGCACTCCATGCCATGTAGTGGTCACCAATCATTGGCTTGGGGATGGGTCCGGTGGCTAAATTGATTTAGTCCCACTAGAACAAGATCCTGCTATGCATTGCTGTTGATGTATATATATTTTTTTTATCTTCCAACATATGCCCCCTTCGAGGATCGCTGATGAGGAGTTTTCCAGTGCAGGCGTGCCTCGAACCCATCACGTCACAATTTCTCCATATGGGCTCTCTCATTGGGCTCATCCTTTTAAAACCGCAACTTAAGCCCGAAACCCATATGTGGAGAGAAATCTTCTTATTTCAAAACTTCAAGACTCCAAAACGAGGCTTTGCAATTCTTCGCCCTAACTCTCTCCAAGCATTGGAGCATTTTCTTTTCTTCAATCGTTTTCATCCAAGATCACGTCATGCTCATGTCAAGGGGTATGTCTAGTCTTTTGTTATTGTTCTTGTTTCAACCATTGAACTGATTTCAAGAAAGGGGGTATGCAAGCATTGTTCTTGTTTCAACCGTTGAACTAGTTTCAACAAAGGGCTTATGCAAACTTGATGTATGACCTATTCATTTTTTTATTTTATTAATTTTTTTTGAAGATGCAAGGATATAGTAGACAATTATTGTGTGGTTTTTTTTTCCCTATATGTTTAAGTGTTTTCAACAATAGAAGGGTTTTTTATGTGCCTTAGACCATGACAGGGGTGAGCTTTCCATATGGTGAAGGCATACCAAAAAAAAAAAAAAATTCTTCCACTCAATACTTTCTCTCTCGTGTACACATTTGACCAAGTCTAGTCATGAAGACCAATTTTAGTGTTCTGAAGTTTACTTTGCCTGATGCTCTCCCTTTTTTTTTTACTGTTCTTTTTTTTAGTAAACAAGATTATTGTACCAGATGATCATTCAGACCAAGATTTAGCCAAACAGAGAACTGATGAGGCATTAGCGAGGGAGAGAGCTAATATCTTAACCACCAATACCATTAGTTACTACAGAGTTATGGTAGCCAATATTACATGGAAGAGCCGAAATAAAATAGATAGCCTTCGAAGGCCGGAATTTTTATTTGGCGACCACTATCCTAACGAGGACATTCTTTCAGAAAAGTCGACCATATCATTTACACAAGAAGGAGAATTATACAATACAAGAAGTAAGAACCACATGACTAATTTGTTGAAGACCCTCTCATCTCGCTATCAACGAATTGATAGTGGTATAATTTGGACTCCGGGTGCTCGTGATATGAAACTTGGCATTTTCAAAGAGGGTGGTCTGGATTCCAGAGTTGACTCGAAAAGGATTGTGACCACTATGCTTGAGCCAGCACGCATGATGAATCCAATGAGGACTTGTTCACAACTTCAACTCCTAGCTGTTTCCATCATGAATGGTATGGGAGGTTGGAATGGTGAATTTAAATTGAAGGGCTGGTATCATATTTTCCGTGCTTGGTCAGTATGGACTGATCAGATAGTTGAAGCTTTTGGACATAGGCTACATCAAGTTGGTCTCTTGAAGGTAATACGGGCCACCCAGTACAAAGTTGATTACTGCAATGGAGTGTACCGGGCCATGTTGGAGACTTTTCTTGCAAGTTCAAATACTTGTGTGGTGCCAAATGGAGAACTAGGATTCGCACTCCACGAAATGGCTGACATTTCAGGTCTCCCTGTGGTTGCAGATTTGTATGAAGAATATGTCCCAACAGTTGATGACATAAAAGGAGAATCAGAAGATTTTAGACTCTTATATGCAGACTTGTTACATGAATATACTTCATTATCAAATAACAAGGGATATGTCGCGTCTTCTTCATGGCTTGACAAATTTGGGCCTGATAAAACATGGATTAGACGCTTCAAGCTAAAGCCAATGCGGAGTGCAGAATTATTTGATTTTGAAACACCATCAATGGGGTTGGGCGGCGCTATTATTAGCATTACGGAGGTGAAGCCATTTGTAGCTTATATGTCCATGTGGCTGAGTAAAATGGTCTTTTCTGGGACTGATGGTGATTACATCCGACCCGAAATTTTTCTACCTGCTCTCCGGCTCGCAAAAGGAACTAAGTATGCCTTATGCCCCGCCATGGTTACTTGGATGTGTACAGGACTAGAACATCATACGGAGCTGGTTGGAAAAGGCGTACAGTTCCATGGTTTATATCCTGCCCATTTTTTCTATGCCTGGTTCATAAGTCATTGCGATGGTCTTCATCGACTCGAAGAAGTAGTTGACGGAAGCCCTTTTCTAATGCATTTTCATGGGGCTAAAGCTAGTAATCTGACACTTGGAAATGCTCGCACAATAATTCGAGACTATAAGAATTACAGGTTTGATATATTCACGAAACCTGGAGATGGCCCTTAATATTGGTTACGTGATTGTGCTTCAAGTAATATACGATCCTCTGATGAAAAGGCATTAACATCAGCTGAGCGGGAATGGCTTGTATGTATTCGGCCCAGTACTCTTGTTTACAGGAGGGGAATTCATATCAACTTTCAGCCATATCTTCCAAGTAGATTTGCTCAACAGTTTGGATATTCACAGGGCTATGTGGGTAATCCAAGTCTGAAGCCATTATTACAAGGGACTGAAATGGATGGCCTCAATGCTTGGCTAGACTTCTCGGCTTTCCACACTGGTTGTTTATTCCAAACTCCACACCCGGAAGTAGGTACATCTCATACCTTTACTACTTGGTTTCAAAATGTCTTCCAGGACTCCCTAAAAATTGGTAATATGAGGAGTTTTCGCAAGGGCATTGAGTTGTCAACTTCTTCTCTTAAGGCTGAGAAGAAAAGAAAAGTGTCAACAAAAAATACAAATGAGGACATCAATGACATCAATGGCGCCGAAGCTACTAATTATGGGAATATTCGAATGGATCAAGCTGATATTCAGGTATCTTTTCCTGATACACAGTTTCCCTCTATACCCAATGTGTCGACAACTGCAAAACCTCCACATGGAGGTGGGATTAAAGCTTCCCGATCAAGGAAGAAACCAGAAGAAGTGGTATCTATTGATGAGCATGGGCCAGCAAAGAGAACTCATTCAAAGACTAGTGCCAGCAAATCATCGTCAGGAAGTTTAAATGCAAGAGCAATTTCACAAAAGGGGAAAGTATCTATTGGCACTAATATCTTAACATCAAATGTTGTTGTGGTAATTTCTGAGCCTCCAGAGCATGAAGTTTCAGAAAAATATAATGATAGGGTCGATTATGGTATATATGACTAACCCTTGGCTTTCAAGTTGTCTTCTCCAATAACGTCTTGATCTTATGATCCTTATCTTTTTCTTCTCCAATTTTTTTTAGAAGACTCGTCTTGCCCTGATCTATCTTCTCATGACGATGTTCATCCTGACAGCACTGGATCTCAAGGTAAGTGGATCTCATCTTTGGTATCATATATATTATTCGTAGGAATCATATATATATATATATATATTCTCTAATCTCTCTGTAGGTGAACAAATAGAATCTTCCTTGCTTTCAAAGAACAAGAGAAGTACCTTAATCTAACTCTATCTTTATCATAAATTGCTCTTAATGATATCATTGGCATGTCTTGACTTAGGTGTCACTTGTGCAGCCATAGCTAAAGAGAATCAACCTAGTCAAAGCCCTGCTATTCTTGGTTGTCGGCATGGTAATAAATTGAACTTTCAATGTTTTATCGGCTCTATATGCTTAACACTAATTTACGTGAAAAGTCAATTTATTTTTGTTTGCCCCTTTTCCTTTTTTAGTTGAGGGTGCTGGCGTCATCACTTCCTTGAATGAAGCCGTCCTCATTCGTCCTCTCGCCATTGAGAATGACATAATAGTGGAGATTTTGTTGAGCCCTAGTCTGGCTTAAGGAGACCCCATGCATGGCACATTTAGGGAACCCCCTTTTGATGTTGTACGAGAGAGTGCGAATATCATTCATACCTCACATGGAGTGAAGAAGGGGGACGTACCGTCATTACTAAAGGCAGATGAACCAAATTCCCCTAATGTAAAGAGAGAAAATGTGGGTTCAATTTTGAAGCCTATGTCGAGTGCAGGATCGACTAGCGAAGCGGCTAAAGGTTTGGGAACTACAGACACTCCTCCTTCCACCGCAGTTGGTAGTGAGCAGGGTGCTTCTTTTGCACCTATGTCCTTAGAGGGTAAGGGTGCCTTGAATCCTTGGTTGGCAGTTGAGAGCACTTTCCAGAACAACACAACTGAAGATGTATATCGGGAGCCAGCCCGCATGTTCGCAAAAAGTATTCTCAACAATGCTGTCAAAACAGTCACGTCGGGCAATTTAGAAGTTGTTTCGTCATATTTTGGCATAGCGAAAATAGCGCTTCGGAATGCACGGGAGGCTGGCCTTGACACGTCCATGGTTGAGTCTACCTTTGGTGCTATTTTTGAAATTGCCACTAAATACTCAGAAGCACTTAAGGTGAACGGCCGCGAGTTATTAGAGAAGGAACTCAGAGCTTCACGTGTTACATACCAGACTCGCTTAGATGAGGTGTTAACTACGTATGAAGCGGCCTATATAAAAAAGAAAACTCTTTTCAACAATTTAATTGACTATAAAATGCAGCGGGAAAAGATTTTGTCTGAAGTTTTGAGTGCAGAAACAGTGTTGCGTCGGCTAAAAAAGGATCTTGCACGTGTAGACACTTCAGTACAAAAGTTGACATATTAGGAAGAGTCAAGCTCTCGTACTCTAGCTAGCCTCACCGACGAACAGAAAAGTATTGAAGAAAAGATTATTCACATTGATGATGAACTTGCTGCGAATGAAGTCCAGGTGGAAGTAAAGACTCTGTCGTTGGAAGATCTTCAAAGTCAATTTGAACATCAGCTGGAAAAGTTGAGAAGTTTATAGGTTTAAACCTATATATTCACCTTTTCGCTCATCCTGCATTATCTTCGTCATTTATTTATTTTTTGACATTCATTTGCACATCATAATTTCTTTTATGTGAATAAATGAAAGGAACATCACAATCTAGAGACTAGATTCCTATTGATTTTAAGGCTCAACATTATTCTGTTATATCCCTTCATTTTTATCTTCATAGTAAATTGGACAAATGCATTTCAACTTGGAGCTAATAATGTTGCTTACACCATGTTTGGGCAACTCCCCTTCGTGTATGTCAAAAACAAAGTATACATGTCATCTCAGTTTTACTCAGAATTTATCCACACAAGTTTGAGCTTGGCAGTGGGATTGACTTCCTGACATGGTCTGAGCGATTGTTGTAAAATGTTGACTGAGTAACTCATGCTGGGGAATTTCTTTTCATACCAATTAGACAGATTGAGACAAGCTAGATTTAGCTTAAAATATGTCTTTTTTTTTATTTGGCAACACATCTTCAAAAGCCACAGTCAAGGCTCACATGACATGTTAAATTTGGAGTTTCGATCTCTGAGGCATAGTGTCAAAACTTTTGAGGTTCTGAGACTTAACATGTTGCAAACTTTGAGGCTTGGTATCAAAACATTAAATGTTTTGAGGCTTGATATCAAAGTTTGAAATATCATGAACTTCGAGGCATGATATCAGAACTTTTAGATATTCCGAGGCTTGGTGTCGAGGTCCAAAACCTTTCGGTTTTCGAGGCATTATATCGAGACTTCTATGACTCGAGGTATCATATCGAAAACCGAAGATGATAAGAGGACATGTTTTCATGGATAATACTTCTTAAGAAATTTTCCATTGATGGGCATAAGGCATCGATCACCATCTTGATTAGTTAAACTATAAGAGCCATTAGAGTAGACAGAACCGATAACAAATGGTCCCTCCCATTTTTCTGTAAACTTCCCTATTGATTTACGAGTGATGATCATTGGTCTTTTGACAGCAAAGACCAAATCGCCCCTTTTAAAGACCCTTTGATGTACTTTTTTTATTAAACACATTTGCCATTCTAGATTGGTAGATCTCTATGTTTTGACGAGCGATGAACGTTTCTTCCACTACAAAAAAAAAGTCTTAATGAGTCACTTTTAAAGTGTCTTAAAAAGTGGTTTGTGTCGCTTTTCAGATTACTATGCAAGCGTCTTATCTGCCGGCGTCACTAAAAGTTCGTAAAAGCGTCTCAAGAAATGCTTTGTTGTGTCAGTTTCTATTATCAAAGTGACACAAAAAAATGGTTACTTGTGTCGCTTTAAACCCAAAAGTGACACTGAAATAACTTAAAAGCGTCACAAGAAAGATGTCACCCTTTTCAAAAGCAGTGATCAAAATGTTGTTTTCGGACCAAAAGCGACACAAGAAGTCATCAGTTGTGACAGTTTCCATAGAAGCGAGATACCATTCATTTTTCTTAAAAAAAAATGCACTATATACATTACTAATAACGTTGCTGCAGTATGGACACTTTCAAATCACTAAACCTGCCTTATAAACGATGCAAAAAAACATAGATAGAAACATTCAATAAGAACCATTTCATTAATTGAAAATTAATCACCATTCACATTAAGGAAAATACTTGCTCGTCTACACACTAAATCAAACAAACTATTCAAAACATAGTCAATTTGAATCCATCCATAATCTAAACTATTTACATTAACCTTCGAATCCAAACACACTAAAGCGTCACGACATAATCCAAAACCTTTACAAAAGCATCGAAAAAAAGGCAAGCTACATTGTAATTAAACAATTTCCGGAAATCCCTAACTAACCAAAATTAACTTAACCTAATTAGTAGATCCACTTAGCAAAAGGCATTCCATCTCCGTTTAATTAAGTTCTTCATTCACCTACAAAATAATAACAATTTGACTATGTATCAATAATATAATCAAGTAAGAAGGAGAGTTTAACCAACAATATCAAGGATTCATGTTAAAGAGAAAACATTTTGTCACTAGAGAAAGAGCAATTGAAACACTAGCAGTTCACATGTCATAAGATCATAGTAGCAAGCAAACTAGGAGCAATCAATAATTCAATAATATGATGACCTAGTATTCCTATCACCATTTACAATTAACACTCAATAAGCATTAACGTACCGAAAACTATGCAAGTTAATCACAGTCGACAGTCGACCCCCCCCCCCCCCTAATGATATGTGATGAAGTGTGAAATGCATCATGAACTAAAAAACTCCACCTACCCAAGTGCATGATGCAGACAAAAATGCATGAATCAATTCACATTGATGATAGTCCGATGAAGAAACAGGTAGTCACTAAGCCTAAAAACTGAAATGCACATTAAATTAAGTGTATCGTCACTAAGCCTTACTATGAAATCTTCTCAACTATACAAATTGAACTCCTAGGTATACCTTTATAAAGGAAGAAATCCTTGGATGAAGTCGATAAACTCGAGTCGGATCTTATCTATTTCTTTGGTGGTGCATGTCTTTATGCTGGCCAACTCCATAACCTGTTTCGAGAAAAAGCACGTTAGTGTAGTCATTAATGTAAGAAAACTAGCTAAGGAACTTTTACTCATTCTTTTGTGTAAGAAACAAGGATAATATGCAATATCAGATTCATATGCAGTAATAACATCAGATTCATATGCAATATCAATTTCGTCAGATTCATATGCAGTAATAACATCATCCTGCAATATCAAAAAAGGATAAATAAGAAACATACAATCATTTTGGCAAACATTAACGAATACTTCATAAAAATGTTCCTAAGAAAAATTTCGGCATAGTCTCCTCGATACGTGTGACATTTAATTTTTTTATTACAACCTGCTAAGTACCTGTTCATGACAAAAAAAAAAAAAAAAAAACCTTCCTATAAACAACCCAATGCCCCAACACACTACAAAGTCATTCACCCCTACGTCATCAGTCATACATCATTCGACCATAGCACTTCAATGCCTCAACACACTAGAAAGATGCACCCAAAAAAAATTACAAAGCTTGAGGGTCCTGATGAAAATAAATCATTGGGTACTGTGGTGGAATCCTTATAATTAGGGGGATCATTCATTGTTTCTGCTAAAATGATACTTTTAAGACTTGATTTATGCCACAAATCAAGTGGTTTGTGCGGGCTTCCTTCTGTGTTTGAATATTTACCTGCAAGGTAAGTATTTTTTGTGCAGTTTCAGTAACCAACAATTATGGTAATGCTTCAAGAAGATAAGATAGATAAAAAGATGAGGAAATTGCAAAAAAATGAGACCTGAACAAGCCTTATGCCATCAGATTCCGTTGTTGGGCCATAGGGCCATATCAAAGACCAATGTGGTCCATTCTTAATTTCCTCTCAATTCAGATTGCACAGCCAACCGTCAAGGTCATAAAAGTGAGCACAAGAGAACATATTAACCAACTGAACCTAAAAATCAAGCCCCATATGTGGCACCTATAACTGAGATAAAGGGTTCTAGCCTGGGCTGTAGTGGGCTAAGAACAGAGCTCAATGGTCAAGGGTTCTAGCTTGGGCTATAGTGGGCAAGGGCCGAAGCTCAATGGTTAAGGGTTCTACTTCTAGCCTGGGCTGTATAAACGGTGTGGGTCCTGCACTCTGCAATTGAGGAAGAGACCAGTTGCTACTAACATTTTATATATACTCTCAATGAACTTAAGTATTATGCCATGGTAAGCTGAACATTGAGGAGGCTAATGGAGTTGATTACATATAACTAATGATCTCTTGAGGTTAATTAGAGAACACAAAAGGATAAAAAAAACATGGCACTCTATGCAGAAGTCTCAAACAAACAGAGTATCCTCATTCTTAATCCCACATAGTACTAATCAAATCAAGTCATTACAGTGAAGAATGCATTAACCATTTTTCTCCTCTGAAACTTGCACTTGGATGGATCTGTAATACTACTAGCTTAGTGTCAGTCCCAAGCATAAATAAAAGGAGGAGGATTGCATTAGGTGGGCAGGTAAAAGTGTCATGTCTAAACTATGAACTGAGACATCATTCCATGTAGGTGATCTCAACACAATTGAAACAAGGCTTTGATGATAATGATGATGAAGAATGTGGACTTTGACTCTTGATCTCTCTTTTTTTTTTCTTTGGTGTGTGTGTTCTCTTTTGGCTGGGACAATCTCATTAGGAGATGCAATGGGTTTAGAATGGGCCCAATCTGAATCTGACCTTCCCTGTTAATTGAGTTAGAAATGTTGTCAAACCCTATTTTCACAAATAGGGTAGGGGTCAGGTTGACAACTCAAATTAAGTTTTCAGATCATATTGACAATTGAATAAGGAGTGGCAGCCTCAACTCAAACTCAAACCATGTATTGATCAGGTTGTATTTGTAATTAATCCAACCTCATTATTACAGACCAATTCTTACATGGTATTGACATACGGGTTTGAAAGGGGAATACAATATTAGATCACAATCATCATATCTCTCTGTTAATGTTCTAAAAACAAAACCAGAAGTGGAACCAATTATCAGTCCAATCAGTTTGATAGTGATTCAACTTGGTCCCACCATGACACCATAATATAACAAACAAATTAAATAAATATAAAAGTAATTCTCCTTTATTAATTTTTTATAGTTACATCCATCAGTTACAAGTGGACAGAGCTTAACAAGAAAGCTTCTGCTGGTGTAGATTTTGCATTGCCCAGGAACAAGTGAAGCTCAACTTGCAGTTTTCCCCACCCTTGAAGCTGAGCATTAATCAGAACCTTGAACTCCCTTTTGAAGTAAAAAAAAGACACACAACTGGACTTCTATTGCTTTGTAACCCACATTGAAAAAGTCATGATGTTATTCTACCAGCTATAATGATCTTAAAGATCAACTCTTACCTAAAAAATTGAACCTATTCCCCCCCTTTCAAAATTTAAATGCAAATGCCAAATGTATATAAATTCTCTCTTCTAACTATAAAAAGCATAGTTAGCTGGCCCATCTCGTGGGCTTTTTTTTTTTTTTTTACTCTTTGTTATCAGCACTGATTTGGTTGCTCTCCCATTGTAGAGATTGATGTGGATAGCCTCATTTGTGGAAATTGGTGTGTCTATATATATATATATATATGAGAATATTCATGTGCAGCCATTATATATATGGTTTAAATCTTATTTGAACATACGATGTGTCAACCTGACAACCACTGCTTACACACATCACATTGACTTTCAGAAATTACTAGACCATTCCAGAGCAAGGAACCTTCTAGCCTGTGGAACCCACCAAACAAAACGGATGAAGTTAATTGCAGTCTGAATGGGGAAAGCTTGTTCAGCAAACTAATGTAAAATTTGAAAACAGAGAGCCCATCCAATACAAAGACTTCACAAAACCAATGTTGTAAAACATTGAGGCACTACTGCATTAGGCTAGTCTCAACAGGTGCCCCTTCTATAAATAAATAATTACACAGTATAGAATACATTTGTATAAGTACGAATCTCAACTTTTCAAGCCGACCGAGCTAGCGTCGTGTGTGACCGCAATCCTAGCTGCAATGCCGCCCACTCCCATGTGTTGCACCAAGCTTAAGGAGCAAAAGCCTTGCCTTTGCAAGTATCTGAAGGACCCTAGCCTTCAGAAGTACATCAACACTGGGAATGCGAAGAAGGTGTCCGGTGCATGCAACACACCCTTCCCTAGGTGTTAGACCCAAGTCCATGGGATCAAATTTCTTGGGGTTAGCTCTTTTATTCATATAAAGGGACATCTGATCTGATTATAGTTTTGTGATTTTGAAGTACGAGTGGTGTGGACTAGTCTGAAGTACTGTTGAGTCAGCAAATCGTTTAATCAATGTAGGTCAAGGGCTGCTTAATCCAGCCACGGTGAAAAATGTTGATGCCCCATCTTTTGTTCCTTTCTAAACCATTCATTTAGGTTTGTTTGTTGGGTCTCTCGAGCCTCCCCTCTCAAATGTGTGACAATCGTGAATCTAAACCATTCAATTAAAAACTACCAACATGAACTACATAATTTGGTCAATGTGCTATTCTCCAACACATTAATCCTATATGTCCTACACTAGGGAAAAAAAATCTGATAGGTCCTACAATAGATGAGCCATAACAAAAACTGAACACATAATCGATCGTGATTATCAATAAATCCTATTGAACTAAAATTTATGAATATATCACCGGAGGAGATGAAATTCATTTTGAAAGGTTTATATTATCAATAAGTGAGCCTACAGTGGAGCTCTGCACTTCCCATCCACAGGAAGAGTGGGGAGATAATCAGGACATCCGTTCTCTGATTGAAGGGGACAGAACATGAATGTTGCGTCCATGGGACCATATAACAGGTGCATAGATTCTTGATAAGATTCTCCTTTCTAAAATCTTTAGCCATCAGGCAAAAAAAAATTTTGACCTTTTTTACCTCTAGCAACAGAACAAAAGGAAGAGGTAAAGATGTCCAATCCCATAATTCACCATCAGCAGAAATGTCTGGCAACCCACAGACAGAGAGTTGGAAAAATCTTAATACTTTCAGGACAGTTTTCAGTAGCACAAAAGATTATTAATTAATTCTTAAAAATGAGAGATTACTTGATAGCTATTTTTGAATGTTCACCTTGATTTCTTCGGTCCCTTTTAGAAATACATTTCTTAGAATCTTTAAGAATTTGATTCCAAGAAACAAATGGGAGTAGGCGCAGCATCTATCAGACAGACAAAAAATTGCATACTCACTCATCCCATAAACATGGGGCTTGTAGAAACATCAGCTACGATGGCCTAAATGGTGGCCATCCCAGTTGGATTGCTGCCTTTAGTTTACACTTCACACCCACCAGAGTATCTAAACATGGCCAATGGTTGGATTGCTGCCTTTAGTTTACACTTTACACCCGCCAGCGTATCTAAACATCAGCCATCACCCACTAACCCTGCTAAACATTATTTATTCTTCCTAGTACGAAAACATCTCAAATGATAAACATGATGGCTTGATCATTCAGAAGCGTCCGATCTAGAAGACCAACTAAACACATGTTTTAGGGTTAGTTTCCTTTTTGCACATAGAAACTGACGAGACCTTGTTTGGGTGCGTAGAAAACAGATGAAGAAAACCCCCACAGTAGAAATCTGAGTTGGGTCTGGCTTTCTCCACTTCCATTTTCCCACCCTTTTTCAACTCATCCAAACAGACCTTCAGAATCTCAGATTGAGGTGGGAATGGGAAAAAATCAAAGAGTAATAAAGAAACAAACACCACACACAGAGATTGGGGGAGATTTAACAAGACCCCAAAGTCTAAAAACCCAAGAATCTGCTGAATCCGTTGAGTATAACGGGAAAGAGAGGGAAAAAAAAAACACAAGATCAATGATGAGAATAAGGAACAAAAAATACCTTCGATTGAGGATTTTCTACAAAGTCTTCTGCGCTATGAGCTCGTCCTTGGCTTAGGATCTTGCACACACACACACAGACCCAAGTGATGTAAGACAAATAGAGAGAGAGAGAGAGAGTGAGAGAGAGGGAGAGAGAAAACTTGGCGGCTTCGGCGAAGGCGGCTCTGGCGATGGGAGCTCCGGCGCTAGGGCAGGGAAGGGATTTGGCGCGGTAGGGAAGGGATATGGCGTGGGAGGGGAAATAAAGGGTGGGAAGAGGAAGGAAATGAAGAGTGAGTGGGCCTCGGGGTATATAACTAATAGTATTTTCCATTTTGCTATGCCAATGCCCAAAATTGTAGTAGTGTTTGTTTAGTGGGGAAAACCATCCTTAATATTTAGCTTGGGTTATTTTAAAAATTTGCTCCGCTAGTGTCACTTTAAGAATAAAACGAGACATGGATTTGCTTTGTGTGTCGCGTTATAAAAAAAGTGACACAACAAACCTCCTCCTTGTTTACTCCTCCTCTAAAGTGACACATCAGACCATATTGTGTCACTTTATTGTAAAAGCGACACAAAAGCTCATTTTAAAAGCGAGACTAAAAGTCCTTTTTTTTGTAGTGTTCGTCAAGAGATTCCAATTCTTGTAGCCGTAATTTCGCATTCCCTTCTTCATTCATGCCGCTAGCTAACGCAATTCGGAGTGAAGGGATTTGAATTTCGAGTGGTAGAACAACTTCACAGCCATATACGAGTGAGAAAGGTGTAAATTGAGTTGCTCCTCGAACCGTGGTACGATAGGCCCATAACGCTTCTGGCAATCGTTCGTGCCAATCTCTTTTGTTTTTAGAGACCATTTTCTTTAACAGTTTGCATATCGTCTTATTGAATGCTTCGGCTAAACCATTGGCCGGTGGGTAGTAAGCTGTAGAAGAAATACTTTTGATGTGATATTTCTCGCAGAATTTATAAAAACGATGGTCTCGAAAATGCGGTCCATTATCATGGACAAACCTATTCGGGACCCCGAACCTACATATAATGTTGGTTTTGAGAAAGTTAAGAACAACAACGGTCTTAACGTCATTGAAGGCTACTGCTTCAGCCCATTTAGAAAAGTAGTATGTCACGGCAAATATGAACCGATGCCCCTTTGATGACGGAGGATTAATCGGCCCAACTATATCCATTCCCCATGCTTCAAATTGCCAGGATGTCACTGAAGGGTGCAAAGGTTCAGGGGCCCTGTGTATGTAATCAGCATGAAGTTGACAAGCCTTACATCGTTTGGCTAATTCATTTGTATCTTTAATCATGGTTGGCCAATAATAACCCACCCTTCTAATTTGATCACATAATTTTGGACCCGGTTGATGTGCTCCACATGTTCCACTATGAGTTTCGGTCATGACTTGATCTGCCTCCTGATTTGATAAACAACGAAGTAAAATACCGTCATATGACTTTCTATATAGAGTTTTGGTATTGACGTCATAGTAAAATTTAGGAGCCCTCCTTCTTATGCTTGTTCGTTCTTTTGGGTAATCTGGTAAAATTCCAAACTGCACATAATCAACAAATGGGTCACGCCAGTCTTCGATTGCCATTTCGTATACAAAAAGTCTACTTGATTTGACTAATTGGCATTCGGCAACGGCTTCATGTGTATCTAATGGCGGCAAGATCCTTCTTTCACAAACCAATACTTTAAGGACTTCTCCTTCAGGAAGCGCCATCGAGGCTGCTAGACTTGCTAGTGCATCTGCCCTTGCATTCTGGCTTCGCGGGATATGTTCAATATTACAATAAATGAACTTGTTCAACAATCGTTGAGCTATCTTATGGTAGGGGCGAATGTCGGGTTTCTTCACTTCATATTGATCATTCACTTGATTTACAATGAGTTTTGAATCTCCACGTATTTCCAAATGTCGAATTTGTTCCTCATGAGCTATTTCCATTCCCATAATAAGGTCCTGATATTCTGCAATATTATTAGAACATGATTTGATTAGTGAGAAGGAATAAGGGATCATATATCCATCAGGGGTTACGAAGACAACTCCTACCCCATATATCCTTTCTCCGTTTCCATCCGTCCTACTAGCACCATCAAAATACATTTCCCAAGCTTCTTGTTTTAAGGTCTGAAAGGTCTCAATGTAAAGGACTGGTTCATCTGGAAACACATCGCTTAGCTCGGAATCAGGTGGTAACGGATGCACGGCCAAGAAATCTGCTAATGCTTGACCTTTTACTGCTTTTTGTGGGACATATATGATATCATATTAGGATAGGAGAATGGACCATTTTGCTAATCTTGCACTCAAAGATCCCACCTTTATTACTAAGGTCTTTAATGGGTTTACACGAGAGACAAGATAAACTATTTGTGAGAGCAGGTAGTGCCTTAATTTTTGTATTGCAAACATTAGCGCGAGGCATTCTTTCTCTATCGGTGGATATCGATGTTTTGCTCCTACCATCATCCTACTTAAGTATTAAAGTGCCACCTCATGCCCTTGGTTATTCTGTTGTGCCAGCATTGCCCCTAAGGAGTGATCAAGAGCTCACGTATACAAAATGAACGGTCTCCCATGCACTGGAGCAGGTAAAACAGGAGGCCTAGTAAGATATTTTTTGATATCTTCAAAGGCTTCATCACATGCCTGATCCCATACAAAATTCACTCCTTTCTTCATTAGACGTGAGAATGCCCGGCATCTTCCAGATAAATTAGAAATGAACCTTCGAATATAGGCCAATCGACCTTGGAGTCCTTTCAGCTCTTTTAGATTTCTTGGAGATTTCATTTCTAAAATGGCTTTTGTTTTGATTGGATCAAGCTCGATTCCATCTTTGCGAACAATAAACCCTAAGAACTTTCCCGAAGAAACACCAAAAAAGCATTTCAATTGGTTCATGCGGAGTTTATACCGTCGAAGTCTTTCAAACACTTCCCTGAGGTCTTTGAGGTGATCTTCCTTTTTTTTTGTTTTAACAGCAAGATCATCTACATAACACTCCACCTTTTTATGTTGCATATCTTTAAAGATTTTCATCATTGCCCTTTGATAAGTGGCCCCTGCATTTTTTAAACCAAAAGGCATCACGGTGTAACAATAGATTCCAAATGGTGTTCGAAATGCAGTGTGCTTCTGGTCATTAGGATGCATTTTGATTTGGTTATATCCTGAGAAACCGTCCATAAAAGACCTTCTTTCGTAACCAAAAGTATTATTAATCATGATTTCTTCGATGGGTAAAGGGAATTCATCCTTAGGACAAGCCTCATTTAAATTTCTAAAATCGATACAGATTCTAATCTGGCCATTTTTCTTTGTAACTGGAATGATGTTGGCTAACCAATCAGGATGTTGTTCCCCCCTAATGAAGCCAACATCTATCAACTTTTGAACCTCTTTTTCAATTTCATCCTTTATGTCTGGTCGGAATCTTCTCTGAGCTTGTTTAATGGGTTTAACATCTTTTCTTAAATTTAATCCGTGCATTGCAATTCCTGGATCAAGGCCAGGCATTTCAGAATAAGACCATGCAAAAACATCTTTAAATTCATTCAAAAGACAAGTATACTCCGAAATTTCATCTTTATTCAATTATGCATTTACAAAGATTGGACGGGGGTCACTTTCTGTTCCTAGGTTAATTTGTTTAACCTTATCCTCCGTGGGGGGACTTGGTTTTACATCTTCCGCTTCTTTTTCCAGTTCGAAGTACATTTCTTCATTTTCATCTAAGTCCTCACCTTCATTTTCATCCAATGGAATTGGAATGCCACGACCCTGCTTTAGTCCCTGTCGGCTGGTAACATCATAACCCATCCTTCGCATTATCAATTAAGCCTTGTAGCTATACATAGAGAAATTCGGGGTCCCTTCCATAGGAATCTCTCCAACAATCATTGGTGAAGGGTACGATACTCTATAAAACACGATAGGTGGCCGATGTTTCATGGGCACAACGAATATTGCTCCTTTAGTTCTTCTGGAGGCTTCAGATCATATATCATCGGGATAGGGAGTTTAACAGAATCGATAAGTTACTTTTTCCCTCCACCTTCATCTTCTCCCACCAATGATATTATGCCGACTAAGACTTTTTTTTATCTGGCACTTGGAACCTCCACTAGACTTTTCTTAATGAAAGTTGTCTCTTCAAGCTTTGGACGAATGCTGATCTTGGAGCATTCAGGTGCTTTTGTGGCAACGTTAGTAGAGGATTTACCATTTATTATCTCAACACCCTCGAGTAGTTTCGCGGGTGGAGGTATAGATACCTTGAAATTTTTCTTTTTGTTTTTAGATTTTTTGACAATCAATGCTTCCGATGTGCTTTCATTTTCATCACCGTTAGGCTTTGACGTGTAAAATCTTGAATCCACACAACATGCTTCCATCCTTTTGAAGGATTTCTTGTCAGCAAGTACTCGACGTACTTCTGAATTTTTATCAATGTATTTGATACATTGATGTAACGTCGAAGGGACTACATAGTTTTCATGAATCCATGGCCTTCTAGGAGAAAATTGTGGGAAGTTTCTGCCTCAATAGCGTAGAACACGACCTGAGATTTTTAGTCTCCAATCTGACAAGGAATAACTATCCTACCAATAGCCTTTTGTGTTTCTCCATTGTATGCTGATATGCTGAGTTTTGTATAGATGAGCTTGCTAGTTGGGATTCCCAAATATTTTAAGGCTCGCAGTGGCACGAGGTTAATTGTTGATCCAGGGTCAATTTGCATTCTTGGTAATTCAACTTCACCGATATATCCTGTGCAGTATAATGGTCGATTGTGCTTTACATCCCCGAGTAACACGTCATCCTTCGTGAAACTGATTGTAGCAGCCATAACTGCTCTTAAATTGAAACATTCTTTACATTTCGCTTTTTGCTTTACTTGTACTTGGTGGACAATAGATGCATATTTGCTGCAACAACTTTTCGAATGTCTGGAGACTGTCTCAACATGTCATGCATGCTTAAACGTGCGGGGATGCACGCTAGATGTTCATGCAAATCAAATCTAAAGGGCTCCTAAAGACTAAGCAAACCACCATTCCTGACATTTCTTTCTGTAGGCTTTGTAGCCTTGTCTTGGTTAGCATTTGCATCATAATTTTTATGGTAATCTAGCCCAGAGCGAGTCCCTTTGCCTACCTCCTGTACCTCAGGAAAACATAAGGAAATCTCTTCGCTATCTGCTGTTGCAGTTTCCGAAGATTCAGAGGATGTCAAATTGGATGTTGATGAACTCTCTACTTTGTCTTCATCATCATTTTTCTCTTCATCAGAAATTTCATGGTCGATCCCAACCATATTACACGGCCAATATAATCCTTCGACATCCTGATCCGCATCCCATGGGGTATCATTATCCCATGTTAAGGCTTCAATTTCTTGGGGGGTCCTGGGTCCTCCTACAAAACACCATGGAATTGGGTCTAAAGGATTGAGGGGCCCAACTGGTCTAGGCATGTGGCTCATTGCATGAATGATCCTTTTTGCTTTGATTTCTCTTCTAGCCACATCATCATGCGCCCAGATTTCATCGTATGATCTTATGTTTTCTCTATTGGATGAGTAAAAGATCCACACATCAGAGTCTGAATCTGAACCATCAGCGTCAGATCCATCAAGTACGAGAGAATCATCACATACATCTGAGGACTTGTCCACTTCGTCAATCCTATCAATATCTGGATTTTCATCGGCTACTTCCCCCATGATAATTGTAGGAAGATCTTTTCTTTGCCATTCTAGAGTCAAATTCCATATGGATGCAGTATAAATGACAATTTTCACTATGCCTTCAATCCATCTCCTAATATCTTCATCATCAAGCAATTCATTGTCATCATTTGGGTCGGTTGACAAACTCGAGGGTTTTGAAGGGTCACTATCATTCTCTGTCGATCTGAGGTCGGGGATAAAGTATTGCTCATCATGGTTTCCTTGAGTAAAAATATGTCGTCTGGTTGAATCTTGACTTAATTCATCTGAACCTTCGGAAGAAATCACGCCATCTCTACATCCCCATCTAACGCCATAATTACCATCACCTTGATCCAGTTCTTTTTTCAACTCTACCATTGAGAGACAGTTGCATGAGAGTATATCATCTTTTAACTCACTTAATTCATCCTTCTGCTTTTGATTTTCTAAAGACAAAAAGAGATCAAGTGGCAAGAAGTCCTTGAGAGTAAATGGAACTCGAGGCTCTTATGTTAACAAATCTGCTGGGGTGACAACAACTTTTGATTTACTAGTCTTTTTCTTGTTATTTGGCCTACGTCTTTTCTTCTTTTTTTTCTTGCCCCATAGCATTGCTCATAGGATACTTGTCATTCCAGAAGGGATTTGACGTTGCAACAGAGCGTGATTTGCTTCTTACTGTCTCCCACCCTTCTTCTGACAAGATATCTGGATGGACCCACATCATTACACCATTTGGCATTTCTACTAGAACTAATCCATCCCTACTTTCCAATGGGTTTATGAAGCGAAACTCGACATCTCCCTCTTCTTCTTGCACAGTGGGAATTCTAACTGGTTCTTTGAAACTTCCAAAGTGAACAGAGACCAAGTTAGTTGTCACTTTCTTGTCTTCTTTAGCCAAGGTGATGATAAAACTGTCCAGTAACTCCTGGACCTTATTCTTAAAGACCTTCCAATCTTTTATACCATGAATTTTGACCCTGTGGTATATGCAATACTTTGGGTCATTTGTTTTGCCTTCTTCTTCTGGTCTTTTGCATGGCGGAAGCTATATTTTATCATTTTTTAGGAGAGTATGAAAAATTGACTCAGAATCTTCAATAGCAAAATCATATTCTCGAGACATTCTTTCTTTTAAAGTTTGACTTCTCTTCATCTTGTTTTGGTCCTCATTATCTCTCTTCTGATTATTTTCGAGTTTCCTTGAGTCAAGGGGTGAAGCTACTTGAACTGCCATAGTTTCTTTCTTTTTGCCCCCCACTTTTTGGTGGTTCAATCTTCCTGGTAGATTTCTTTTCTATTTCTCGATCTTTAATGATTGTTTCAGCTTCTATTGCTGCTTCTAACAACTCACCAAGGTCTTTTGCTTTATTTCCGACCAACTTAGCCCTTATTTTTTAATGCAAGTTTGTCCTACACATGTCGGTCAAGGACTCATGTGAAAGGTTTTCCGGACATTTAAATGACAAAGCTTGCCGTCTTTTGATAAAGGCAGTCGCTGATTCTTATTTGCCTTGTTTTTCTGTACATAGGCGAGCTGTAGTCACTGAACTGTCGGCATCGAAAAAATGATCAGTAAACTTTTGTTCTATATCCTTCCATGACTTTATGGAACCGCTTGGTAGCCTTTTATACCAGTCGAAGGTTGTTCCTTTCAATGTACTGGTGAACAATCGGATTTTTAATGCATCATTATTAGATATCTCTCCAGTCAAAACCTTGAAGTGGCATAGATGCTGATAAGATGAAGTACTTCCATCATATGATTACAAATGAGGCTGCTTGAATTTAGGTGGAAATGACTCATCATCCATCCAGGCTGTATAAGGTGGGTTTGATCCTTTTTTGGATGATGTTACCCCCTCAGTGGCATTTTCAATCATCTTTTGGACTGCTTCAACCGTGACTCGGGTTTTGCTCAACTCATCTTCGTCATTATTATGGTCCGTATCATGATCATGATTATCTCTTTGATCACGTCTGTTGTGATCATTGCGAGATTGTCGTCCGGACTTCTTTTTGTTAGTCTGCGTTTGAAGAGTGACCATCATTGTCATCATCTATTCAAATCATTTGTTTGTATCCTGGACATATTGCATGAAACTTGGTGTGGGATTTGACTCTGAGAACTCTGGATTACCCTCTTGGCCTGTCACATAGACAGGAGCTACACTTGATTCTGACGAGAGAAGACCAGTGAGCTCGCCTAATACTCCCAATGTTCTTGGTGCCTGTTCATTTGATGATCCTTGTGAACTACTTGCATCACAAATGTGATCTTTTTTTGTTACGTTCCTTCCTTTGGTAGTCGTGACACTCCTTGTTTGCAGCCGCTGGGTGTCGAATAAATCCACCATTTCCTTAACATAGGCTGATGATTCTTTATTTTTCTTACCTTTGCCAACCATATTGATCGACATAATTGATTCTTCGGGCTCTTTGGGGATCCACATGGGTACGATCTTAAATTCATGGGCCTTGTGGGCCGCTCTTCTTTTCCTTTTAGATGCCCGTTGGCATGCTATTTGTACGCTTGTCTCATCATATGGTGTCTTTTCTTTAAGCTTTACAATCAGTTGAGGTGCGGCATCATTTGAAGGTCGCTCCATAATTTCGACTTGGGTTAGATCAATTCTCCTCTTTGCCTTAGCCCTTTTGGCATAATGATGAGCTTTGTCTTGCTTGACTTGGTGATCGTCCATTATCACATTCTTTCCCTTAAGTAAGGTGAGAGGCTCGAGAGCATTTTCAATGGGTACCGACAAACGGTCCCATACTGAAGTCTTCCTAGGCCGTTGCGTCTAGCCAGGCTTAGCCACTTTGGTGGGGGTAAGCACTAGGACGCGACCTGGTAACATCATCCCAAGTTCTAGTCTTTCTTACCACTTTGGTGGGGTAAGTGTTAGATACAAGGGGCTTTTGTTTCATTTTTGAGCATCCATGACCCATAAACTGTACCGCTCTGGTGGGGCAGGTGTGGGTGCATGGAACTACAAAATTATCTTTATCATTTTTCATTTGACATTTTATATTTGATTGGAATTTAATGGCTTGATTAAACTTGGATCCATTCAAACATACCTTATTTTGAAATTGATATGTTGATGGAGTTTGGTGAGAGTTAGATAATTGGCAATCAGCTCCATGATTGGACGTCCCTTGCATGTCCATTGGAACTTGGTCGTTTTCTAACCCTTTGTGAACTTGCTGACCATTAACTAGCTGATCAACTTGAAAATGAGGAAATTTTCCTTCTTTTGACACTTCATGAGTTTTGGAGAAAGCAAACTTTTGATTTTCCAAAACTACATTTTCTCCTTGCAACTCTTTGAACCTTCTCTTTGCAGTCTTTACATGGGTCTTGATCATTTGCACATAGTTTCTTGCTTGGACTTTGGCCTCTAGGTAGGCCTTGTACTTGGTATCATCAAAGGTGACGACAAGCTTGGTTGCCATTGATGAAACTTGATGACAAACTTGAGATACTTTATGTTATGTCACCTGAAAAGAAGAAATAAACAGTGAGATGTGGTCCCACCAGGTATGCCAAAAATTTTGTACGGGCAGAAATTTTTATGAAAGCTCAATGGGTTTGTAGAACCCAATATGCTCATTAGAAGCAGGATGGTATGTGAATTAATTATAAACAGAAACTGTTACTTAATAAAATGCTCATGGAATTTTAAATCAGTAAATCTGACAAACTATTCCACCAATCATATTTTGGAATATATAGAGATACTTGTCTGAATGGGTTTTTGAGGATGAAATAATTTGTACTGATTGAAAACATATTTTCAATAGGTGGGAGTCAAACAGAAGTCACATCCTCAAGAAGCTAAGTATGCCGTGCACACTCATTTTCTTATATTGGATGATGACGGCCCTTACCTGAATGACTTATGGATTACTATAAAAAAAAGAACCAAAATAATTAAATAAATAAAAAACTTGAGACGAATATTCACTGATAAAGATATCAATTCATTCTTTTTTTTTTGTATTCATGAATAGGAATTTACAATGACACATTATCTACAAGCAATAAAATTCAGAGAAAAAAAAATCAGGAAATGTAGAATCAAATAGAGGTTCTACACATGCAATCCCGTTTTCTCACTCTACATGAAATGCCAATAAACAATAAAAAAAATGTAGGGATTTGGCTCAAAACTAGGAAATCATGCTCCATCACTTGATGGAGGCATGATCCTAGTCCTTAACCTGCTTCAAATCTTCTCTTTAGGAATGATCTCTTCGCTTGATAATTCTGGCAGCGCGTCGTCGGAAAATGGCAGCGTAGTTCTCTCTTTTTTTTATATCAAATTCTGCAGAGTTCTTCCTTGTCTTTGTTTTTTTTTTTTTTTTTTTTTCCTTTCTTGCATCAGGTAGTGGCCTTTTATAGGCTTCTTGGAGCCATCTCCAAGGCAGTTGTTGCCCCCACGTTCTCCATTTCCTACCCATTTTCTCTAGCTTAGAGTGGGTGAACACCACCTGTCCTCCTTTAACTAACTACCTTGCCATTTCTTATGATCGTTTGCCTTCATCTCATGAGTGGGTGACATTTTCAACATGAGGTGGTGGCATTTTCATCTAAAGAATGGGTATTCCTCTTAGACTCCACATGTCATTTAACCACATGTTTGCAAAAGATCTGGCCCCTATCACATGATTGATGTGAAAGTCCGGGGATCTGAACCCTAGAGGGGGGGGGGGTGAATAGGGTGAGCTTCAATTATGACCAATTTTAAACAATTTTAACTTCTTTAAATTAAACTAGTCACAAGTGGTGATTAAGTCAATAAATGCGGAAGCTTACAAAAACAATCACCACAAAGCATGCACAATCACACAAGGATTTATAGTGGTTCGGCCTCAATGCCTACATCCACTACCGGCTTGTGATCCAACACCCCACCGGATTTCCACTATTTATGCTTTTCAATAGGCTAAGCAATAACCTTTACAATATGCTTTTCAAGGCTAAGCAATAACCTCTACATTATGCTTTTCTTAGGCTAAGCAATAGACTCTTCAACCAAAAGGTTGGTTATCTCTCTAAGTAGTGTCTATAATACACTTGATGGAGATACAACTTATAGCTCATTACAATGCCTCTTAATTAGGCGGATATGAAAGTGAAAATCTAATTCACACACACACACACACTATGGATGCCAAGATGAATGCACAATGTGTATGTATGATGTCCTCAATCAATTTGAAAATGAAAGCTCATAAATGTATGCCAAAGGCTTTTGAAAGTTTTAGCTCATAAAAACATTTATGATTGAGGAAAGAATGCTAATCACATGTTAAAAATAACTTGTAAAAGATATACATATGTATTCTAAACAAGTTATGAAATTCTTAGAACAAAACATGTGATGCATAGGGATGTCAATCAAATTAACAATGTAGCTCAATATGTGTATGCTATAAGCAAAAAACATAAAAATAGATTTGATTGAAATTAGGGGACAAATCATATGTAATTATAAATTCAACTTGAAAATGATATACCTATCAAAGCAAGGCAAGTTGTGAAACTTTAAAACAAAAGTACATATGATTTGTGAAGTTGTTACATAAGATAGATTTGAAAGAGATTTTCTTATGATGAAAAAGAACAACCAAAGATTCAACCAAGTAAAAGAATCATGTTACATATAATTTCAAAGATGTTTTCACTAACATGATTTACTTAGATATACCAATTTAAGTACTACTTGTATTGAATCAAAGTGATGCATCCAAAACAATAGATCAATTCAAAAACATATACATGTTAAGAAAACAACAAATCATAGTTTATCATGCTACAAAAGATTTACCAAAAATAAAGCAAAGCATGAAAACATATGATTAAGAAAAGTAAAGCTTACTTAGAGATTTAACTTCATTAATCCAAGCTTTAGCTTTCCTAATGACCCCTTTCATCCCTTAGCTCATTCCCCTTTGATTGGCCTCAAAACATCTCAAGGATGGCCTAAAAATCTCTAATTTTTCAAAGGAATGAACCACTATTTATACCAAAAATCAGCCCAACGGCTAGTCCTCGGTCGACCTGCCCCTATACCCGGTCGACCTGGTACACAACGATCATAAAACTGACCGTTTGACAGGAGCCCCAACGGCTCTTTCTCGGTCGACTGCGCAGTGTGACCAGTTGACCGGGTCCCCTAGGCCGATCGACCGAGCCCAATGTGGGTCGACCTGGGCCTGGGACCAAAATCCCCTAAACTAGTATATTTCAAAGTATTTTCAAGAGGGGACTTTTGGGCCATTAAATCAATCTTGGAATCATGATTTAAATCAAACTAAGAGGGTTAAAATCATGAAACACAAAAAGACTAAAGTGATTTGAAAGATTTAAAACTCATAGGCTTGCTTGATTTCAAAAAGTTCTTTTCAAAAACAAATGCATTCAAGTTTAAAAACAAAACATGTATAAATCAATATTTTTACAAGTCTTAAAAACAATGCATGTATAAATCAAGATTTCATGTTTTTCTAAAACAATGCATGTGTGAAAATTCAAATGATGCTAGAATGATAATGCATCCATCAAATTGCAATACACAAAATTCCTAACATGATGTTCATACAATTTTTGGTAACGTGACTAAAATAATAGCCTGCCCATAGTCTATCAAATTTGGTCACATGGATTTGATGACAGGGTCACCAAAAATTGGGTTAAACCTGGATGACATGGTCATAAAGAAAATCAGCTTAGCCTTGTATTAATTGGTCCCAACACACTACCACATAAATCTGAGAGAGTCTGATGGGTCATGGAAAATTAATTGGCTAGAGATCCACTGCCAGTCATAGGATATAACATGGGGTGTGACTCACATAAACAGGTGGCCAGTTATTAATTTGAGAATGAGCCCAATGGCTAAATGGATTTAGGCATGTCAATACATAAGTGAGCCCAATGCATCGCTGGGTTTAGGCCCATCTAAACAGGTCCTGCGATAGTGAATTTTATGTATCATAGATTGTCATTTTTATCTTGGGTCAGGCCTAGGCCAGAATTTGACTTCGGCTTAGACCAAGATTGGTCACATACTTAGGCCAGAAATGACCCTCCTATTTTCAATCAAAATTGGTTGTATGGACTAATTCAAATGGCTCAGGCCAGAAATTGGCATGGATTAGCCACAAATAGGCATGAATTAATTCATATGGCTCAGGCCAGAAATTGGCATGGATTGGCCACAAATTGGCATGGATTAATTCATATGGCTCAGGCCTGGACCATCATCAACAAAGATTGGTCACATGGCCTGGGTTAGAAATTGATTTGAGCCTGATTCAACCAAAATTTGTCATGTATTTTTAGGCCCAAAAAATTAGCTTGGACTTGAATCAACCAAGGTCGGTTTTATGGCCAGGGTCAGAAACTAACTTGTGCCTAAATCAACCAAAATTGGTCATGCTGTTTAGGCCCGAAAATTTAACTTGGGCTTCATTGGACATGAAATGGCTGGCTTGAACCTATATTAATCATGTTAATCTCCCTCGTAAATTTAAGAGATTTTGATAGGACCCACCAAATTCATTAGGGTACAATTCCATGCCATGCAATGGTCACAAATCATTGGGTTGGGGATGGGTCCGATTGATTTATTCTCACTTGATCAAGATCACGCTGGATACAGTCCAAGTATTGATGGTGATGAATATATATATATATATATATATCTTATCTTCCAACAAATGCCCCCTTCGAGGATCGCTGACAAGGAGTTTTCCGGTGCAGGCGTGCCTCGAACCTGTCGTGTCACAATTTCTCCATATGGGCTTTCTCATTGGGCCCATCCATTTGAAACCGCCACTTAAGCCCAAAACCCATATGTGGAGAGAAATCTTCTTATTTCAAAACTTCAAGACTCCAAATCGAGGCTCTGCAATTCTTCACCCTAACTCTCTCCAAGCATTGGAGCATTTTTCTTTTCTTCAATCTTTTTCATCCCGGATCACGTCAAGCTCATGTCAAGGGGTATGTGTAGTCTTTTATTATTGTTCTTGTTTCAACCATTGAACTGATTTCAAGAAAGGGGGTATGCAAGCATTGTTCTTGTTTCAACCGTTGAACTGGTTTCAACAAAGGGGGTATGCAAACTGAAAGTCCACGAAGGATCCTAACCCTAGAGGGGGGGGGGGTGAATAGGGTGAGCTACAACTATGACCAATTTAAACCAATTTTAATTTCTTAAACAAAACTAGTCACATGTGATGAATAATCAATCAATATGCGGAAGCTAAACAAATCAATCACCACATAGCAATCACCACAACACAATATTTATAGTGGTTCGGCCAACGTGCCTACATCCACTACCGGCTTGTGTATCCAACACCCCACCGGATTCCACTATTTATGCTTTTTACTAGGCTAAGCAATAACCCTTACAAAGTTGTTTTTCTAGGCTAAACAACAACCTCTCAATGTGCTTTTAGAGGCTAAGCAATAACCTTTACAATGTTGCTTTTCAAAGGCTAAACAACAACCTTACAATGTGCTTTTCAAGGCTAAGCAATAACCTTTACAAATCAAGATTTCTCAAAGAAAGTGTCTTCACAAAAGAACACTCCAAGAGATACAATTTAAGCTCAATTTAATTTGCCTCTAAATAGGCGGATATGAAAATTAAAACTAACTCACACAAACACTCAAAGAAATGCAAAGATGTATGCTTATGAAGTGTGTGTGTGAAAACTTCAATCAAGTTTAAAAGTAAGCTCAATCAATTTGTGCTTAATGCACTTTGAAAGTTTAAGGCACAAAAAGATATGATTGAAGTTCTATGCAAATCACTTGAACAATTACACACTTGTGAATGATATGAAAATCTAAAGATCACAAGTTGTATGAAAGTGTTTAAGCCTAATCAAGTGATGCATGTGCAATGTTGTTTTCAAAAACTAATTTGACTAAAGATTAAATGAATGAAAACAACAAGGGAAGTTTCAACCAAGTGAAGTAATCATGCAATAAAAGAAATCAAAGATTTATGGCTAAGCATGATTAAGAAAGTTTAAAACAAAACTTGGGTTGAAATCAAAGTGATGAATCCAATCTTGAATATCAAAGATGGAGGGAAGAAAGGATTCAACACATCATTGTTATCATGCTTGAAATCATTTTCCAAAGATTCAAATAAAGCACATAACAAATGATTAATAAAAGTAAAACTTACTTGGAGATTTAACTTAGTTGATCCAAGCTTAAGCTTCACTTAATGACCCTTTGATGTCTCTTAGATCATCCCCTTTGTCCTCTCTCAAAGCTCCTCAAAGAGGGTTTCAAAATCTCCAACCAAAGACAAAGGAAAGAACTCATTTATATCCCCAAAACAGCCCAACGGCTATATCCCCGGTTGACCGGCCATGACAGGCAGGTTAACCGGCCAAGCACAACGGTCATAAAAATGCCCGTTGAAGCCTCAGCAGTCCGGTTAACCGCCAGTTTGGCCGGTTGACCGGCCATACACGGCCGGTTGACCGGGCCTGCCCAGAAATTCCCATTTTTTGGGTTTCTTGAAGATTTTCTTTGGGGATCTTTTGGGCCAATAAAATCAAGCTTTTTCACATGTTTTAAATCATCCAAAGAAGTATAAAAACATGAAACATCCAAAGCCTAAAATGATTTGAAACTTTAAACCATAGGCTAGCTTGATTTCTAAAAACTCCTTTTTCAAAAACAATGCATACACATATGATTATGAAGGGATGAATGTATGCAAAGTTCAAACCTAAATTGTCAAGATGATTTTCCAAATATAATGCACAAGGAAATAGGTTTTCAAAAGAGTTTGGGTTTCAAAACTAATGCATCCAAGTTTAAAACCAAAACATGCATAAAACAAGAACTTTTCCAAATCTTAAAAGCTATGCATGTATGAAACTAAATTTCAATGTTTTCTAAAACAATGCAAGTGTGAGAATTCAAATGATGCTAAAGTGCAAATGCATCCACCAAATTGCAAATTACAAAATCCCTAACACAAACTTGATGTATGACCTGTTCATATTTTTATTTTATTTTATTTTTTATTTTTTATTTTTTGAAGATACAAGGATATAGTAGACAATTATTGTGTGGTTTTTTTTCCCTATATGTTTAAGTGTTTTCAATGATAGAAGGGTTTTTTATGTGCCTTAGACCATGACAGGGGTGAGCTTTCCATATGGTGAAGGCTTACCAAAAAAAATAAAAAATTCTTCCACTCAATACTTTCTCTCTCCTGTACACATTTGACCAAGTCTAGTCATGAAGGCCAATTTTAGTGTTCTCACGTTTCCTTTACCTGATGCTCACCCCTTTTTTTTACTGTTCTTTATTTTTTAGTAAACATGATTATTGTACCAGATGATCATTCAGACCAAGATTTAACCAAAAAGAGAACTGATGAGGCATTAGTGAGGGAGAGAGCTAATATCTTAGCCACAAAGACCATTAGTTACTACAGAGTTATGGCAGCCAATATTACATGGAAGAGCCGAAATAAAATAGATAGCATTCGAAGGCCGGAGTTTTTATTTGGCGACCACTATCCTAACGAGGACATTCTTTCAGAAAAATCGACCATATCATTTACACATGAAGGAGAATTATACAATACAAGAAGCAAGCACCACATGACTAATTCGTTGAAGACCCTCTCATCTCGCTATCAACGAATTGATAGTGGTATAATTTGGACTCCGGGTGCTCGTGATATGAAACTTGGCATTTTCAAAGAGGGTAGTCTGGATTCCAGAGTTGACTCGAAAAGGATTGTGACCACTATGCTTGAGCCAGCACTCATGATGAATCCAATGAGGCCTTGTTCACAACTTCAACTGTAAGACCCCGACCCGAGTGAACCCGATTAGTGCTAATTAAGTTGCGTGTTAGTGCTAAGCTTGATTAGTGTTTTTGGTCTAGTTGGGTTTGGAATAGCCTTGATTCTAGTTTTGGGCCTTTTGGAGTGATTGATAGCTTGTGGGGCCCTTGGGGGTTCCCTTTTCGGCTTTGCTTTTCTCGTGAAATTTTTCCGACGTGTTTTAAATTGTGTTTTTGGCCCGTTGCATTCATCTTGTGGATTCTTACAACTTTCATGTTGATCCCGTGTCCATTCGAGGCCCCGAAACCCGATTTCATAGCCTTGAGGGTAAAATAGTCATTTCACACCAAATCTGTACCCAAAACTTAATATTCTCGAAACCCGCGAAACATACACTTTTTGGAAACTAGATATTTCAACGAACAATTCTTCCTTCTTTGTCGAATTCATCCGAGGACCCGAGAGAGATGATATCATCCCATTTAGTCTCATTAGTTGTGGGACCCAATCCAACCCAACTCTTTAGCTAACAAGAGAAGCCATTAGCCATTCACTTCATTTATCATTTTCCAGCACAAGAGAAGAGTCTAGGGTTTCCCTTGGTTTTCTCTTCTTCTTCTTGCTTCTCCATCTCAAATCCCCACAAATCTTGCACCAAACTCAATGTGGAGATCATCTTCTTCTTCCTCATCTTGCAAGCATTCCATTGCTACCATTTGTGAAGAGAACCCTCCATCACAAGACTTCCATTAAGCTTACTCTTGCCATTAGAGGACTTTCCAAGTAAGTGATTCTTCCCATCTCCTAGATTAGTGTTCATCTAGCCTTAGGGAAGCTACATTTGCATTATTGAAAGCTCTTTCATTTTCATTCTTTGTGTAACCCATTTTAGGGTTGTTTTTGGGGATTTTGCCTTGTAGCTTGGGCCATTTTCTTGGAGGACTTGATAGAGCTTAATATCATTAATTGAAGACTTGAGGCAAGTGAATGCTTGGATGTTTTTAAGTTTCAAATGATTTGTTGAAGCATTTATGGATTTTATGCTTTCATTGATTGCTTTTATTGAGTTTTCATGGTTGCAATAAATGATATTTATATCTCTTGATAGCCTCATTTAATGTCTTGGAAGCATGGGTTTTAGTCATCTTGTTTATAGTTAATTGTGGTTGTTGAAGTGTTGGAAAGAAAGGAACAAAGAGGAGAAAAATCAAAGTCCCGGACCTGCACTGCGCCCAGGTCCGATCGATCGGACGTGCAGACCGATCGATCGGACTGTCAGTAACTGTAAGGGTTTTTAGACCGATCGATCGGGCCCTGTGCGGAAATTTCGGCCGATCGATCGGGTCCTGTTCAGAAAATTTTGGCCGATCGGTCCGGTGGATTTTGAGATTTTTATTTTTCCTTAGTGCTAGGTGGGACCTTGGCTACCCTTTTTGGACTAATTGGACTATGGGTGAGATGTCTTGAGCCGACACTTCTCACGGTTAGTTTGGTGGCATCGAAGTTCAATCCATTTCAATCTTGAATGGGATGGAATGACGCGATAACTTCTTTATATCCAAATATAAGTCTTTTGCCTTGGTCATCGCGAATTCCATTCCTTTCGATGACTGAATAGGTTGGTCGATGTTTCCGAATTAATGTCATGCATAGGATGGACCGTTTATAACCTTGATTTTTCCTAGTATAAAATCTAGTTATAACCATAAGCTCATTTTAAGTTTGAAAATCGTGAAAGTGCATAAGGAGCCCGGAATGTCTTCAAACTCAAGCAGTACCAAGTTCTATCAATAATCGACATACGGGACCCCTATTCACTCAAATAAATCTTAAAATCATTGTCTTTCCTGAATTGGTATAGTTCATCATAACTCTCTATTTCCAAGCATTCTTTACATGAATTGTTTTCCCGAAAGCATGATAGTAGCATTGACTTGTCCAGATATGTATTGCCCGACATGAAATGACAGTGTGCCCTTGAGCACCCCCGTTTTCCCTGTTTATTTACTGTACTTGATTTACTTGTATATGTCTCGATTGGTTTTATCCTATGAGTCGGCATCACTAAGCTTGGATACCTTGTCAGTCTGATCCACTGACTTGGATATCCCTCTCCCGTCCCGCCAGCTGTAGTTTGGATCCCGATACCCGGTCATTACCGTGGTCCCGTCCCGATACCCGGTTCGCTACCGTGGTCCCGTTCCCGTATAATTATATTGTATATATGTATACGTTGTTTCTCCTCACCTTGTGTGACTGAGATCAACGTCCCGTGATACTGTTGTCACTTTAGTGACAGAGGACTTAGCTTTATGTGATTGCCACCTTGTTATTCCCGATTTCCTTGGTTACCTCATATGTTTTATCTTGTTTAATTGTTTTATAGCAAATGATTTACCTGCTTTATGAGAGTTCTTGCTTAAACAGATTTATATGCTTTTCAAGAGATTTCCTCTATATTATTGTTGTTGTATCTTGTCATTCTCTTGCCAGACCGTCGTGTCTGATCCTTTGCTTTGGTACTCAGGTCCCGTTGCCGGTTTCCTTGAGGAGGAGCCGGAGGAGGCGGTAGGTGAGCTGCAGCCTCTAGTTGAGTGGCGTGCTGACGATGTCATGTAGACATCGGGTTGCCAAGAGGCGTAACATTTTGGGAAGGACTTGTTAACTATTCTTTGGGTTATTATTTTGTAATATTGGCCTTTGTTGGCCTCTAATTTTGGGGAATGTAACTAAATGATATTTTGTCTAACTTTAACAACCTTTGGGAAACATGCTATAGATCATTGCTCTTTCTGATACAGTTTGATATTGATGTTAATGCTTGCATGACTAGATATAGTCTAACTATTTGATTTGCTACACGCTTCCGCATTAAAAAGAAACATTCATGCAAGGTTTTGATATCCTCACCGCGGACACCTGTGGGAAATTAAATAAGTTGTATTTTGAGGATGTAGGTAATCCTCATCACCAATTATCATTACACACTAATGTCCCGATCCCGGATTGGGATTCCCGGTCCGGGGTCGTGACATCAACCCCTAGCTGTTTCCATCATGAATGGTATGGGAGGTTGGAATGGTGAATTTAAATTGAAGGGCTGGTATCATATTTTCCGTGCTTGGTCAGTATGGACTGATCAGATAGTTGAAGCTTTTGGACATAGGCTACATCAAGTTGGTCTCTTGAAGGCAATACGGGCCACCTAGTACAACGTTGATTACTGCAATGGAGTGTACCAGGCCATGTTGGAGACTTTTCTTACAAGGTCAAATACTTGTGTGGTGCCAAACGGAGAACTAGGATTCGCACTCCACGAAATGGCTGACATTTCGGGTCTCCCTGTGGTTGGAGATTTGTATGAAGAATATGTCCCAACAGTTGATGACATAAAAGGAGAATCAAAAAATTTTAGACTCTTATATGCAGACTTGTTACATGAATATACTTCATTATCAAATAACAAGGGATATGTCACGTCATCTTCATGGCTTGACAAATTTGGGCCTGATAAAACAAGGATTAAACGCTTCAAGCTAAAGCGAAAATTCTAGTCCAATTTTTATGAAAGTTCAATGGGTTTGTAGTTCAAACCACGGTTAAATTTTTGTGCCTAAAAATAAATGACCAATTTTGGTTGAATCAGGCTCAAGTCAATTTTTGACCCATGCCATGTGACCAATCTTTGTTGATGATGATACGGGCCTGAGCCATATGAATTAATCCATGCCAATTTCTGGTTTGAGCCATATGATTTTCTTTTATTGAATAGAGGAGGGTCATTTCTGGCCTAAGTATGTGACCAATCTTGGTCTAAGCCAAAGCTAAATTCTGGCCTAGGCCTAATCCAAGATAAAAATGACAATGTATGAGACATAAAATCCATTGTCGCGGGATCTATTTAGATGGGCCTAAACACATCGATACATTGGGCTCACTTATGTATTGACATGCTTAAATCCATTTAGCCATTGGGCTCACTCCCAAATTAATAACTGGCCACCTATTTATGTGAGTCACACCCCATGTTATCCCTATGACTAGTAATGGATCTTTTTCAAATTAATTTTCCATGACCCATCAGACTCTCTCAGTATGTGGTAGTTTGTTAGGACCAATTAATACAAGACCAAGCTGGTTTTTTTTAGGACCATGTCATCCAGGTCTAACCCAAGTTTTGGTGACCATGTCATCAAATCCATGTGACCAAATTTGATAGATTATGGGTAGGCTTTTATTTTAGTCACGTTACAAAATTGTATGAACATCAATCATGTGATGGGGGGCGGAACTTTTGCAAGCATGCGTTTAAATGATATGTGGAGTCAAGAGGATTACCCACTCCTTAGATGAAAATGCAACATGAGTAATGCAAATACATGAACCGGTAGTCAACATGAAGAAGTAGTAAATACCCATAGGAAATGGGTAACGAATATGGCAGCAAGAGGACAGGTGGTGCCCATCCATTCCAAGCTACAAAAAATGGGTAGCAAAGTGGAGAGTGTGGGGCAGCAACTGCCTTGTGGATGGCTCCAAGAAGGCTATAAAAAGGAACTACTTGGTGGAAAAAAGACAAGGAAGAACTCTGCAGAATTTGATATAAAAAAAAGAGAGAGAACTACGCTACCATTTTCTGACGACGCGCTGCCAGAATTATCAAGCGAAGAGATCATTCCTGAAGAGAAGATTTGAAGCAGGTTAAGGACTAGGACCATGCCTCCAACAAGTGATAGAGCATGATTTCCTAGTTTTGAGCCAAATCCCTACATTTTTTTATTGTTTATTTGCATTTCAAGTAGAGTGAGAAAACGGGATTGCATGTGTAGAACCTCTCTTTGAGTCTACATTTCTTGATTTTTTTTTCTCTGAATTTTATTGCTTGTAGATAATGTGTCATTGTAAATTCCTATTCATGAATACAAAAAAAAAGAAGAATAAATTGATATCTTTATCAGTGAATAGTTGTCTCAAGTTTTTTATTTTTTATTTTTTTTTTGTTCATTTTTTTTATAGTAATCCATAAGTCATTCAGGTAAGGGCCGCCATCATCCAATATAAGAAAATGAGTGTGCACGGCATACTTAGCTTCTTGAGGATGTGACTTCTGTTTGACTCCCACCTGTTGAAAATATGCTTTGAATCAGTACAAATGATTTCATCCTCAAAAACCCATTCAGACAAGTATCTCTATATGTTCCAAAATATGATTGGTGGAATAGTTTGTCAGATTTACTGATTTAAAATTTCATGAGCATTTTATTAAGTAACCACTACAAAAAAAAAAGACTTTTAGTCTCGCTTTTAAATTGAATTTTTGTGTCGCTTTTACAATAAAGTGACACAGTATGGTCTGATGTGTCACTTTAGAGGAGTAGTAAACGAGAAAGAGGTTTGTTGTGTCACTTTTCTCAGACTTATGGTCTGATGTGTCACTTTAGAGGAGTAGTAAAAGAGGAGGAGGTTTGTTGTGTCACTTTTCTCATACTTATGGAACAAAACTTTTATAATATTGAGAAACAAATTATATATAATGCATTATTAATATAGTAATTTAAAATAATATTACAACGTCTAAATTTCACGTGGAGATAGCATTTGGAAATTTGAAATTATCTGGGTCTCAATTTTCAAAATTCTTACAACCAAACGGCCTTGAAAATAATCTAATACCGGGACCCACATGAGAATTGCAATCTACATAATTCCTCTCCTAGAAAGCTAGGGTTTCGTGTTGGTCTCCATCAGCCAGCCTCCTCCTTTCAGATATGAAGAAACGGCCACTGCAGCACCAAACCAACGATTTCAATGGAAAAAGCAAAGGCGAATCGACCGGGAACACTTACAATTTTGACAGAAGAAAGCGAAATAGGCAGCGTTTGGGCGGAAAAGGCCTCTCGTTGGAGGCCTTCACCAATGCCAAAACCAAGAGAGCTGATTACAATCCCGCTATTATCAGTAAGTGATTTAATTGCTTAATCACCTCAAAAAACCCATCTTTGATTGAATGATTCCGATCTCTGATGTAATGATTGTAACTCGCTTCGATTAAAAAGACTGGTTTTTTCTTTTTATTCCCAAACAGGTTCTGATTAAGAATCAAATAGGAAAAACTGTTGGTTTTTTGAAGAAAGTGTTTGCTGAAACAGTTAATTTTCTCTGAATTTGAGTTTGATAGAGCAATCTTCGTTCTTGTGGGTTTGGATGAACCCTTTTGTACTGGAGATTGTTGGGTGTTTCCTGTTTGCTGAAATTTTAGGGTTTTATCGTGTGAAGAAAATGCGAAAAGAGGCAGTAGTTATAACCCAAATTTCACCCTGTGGGAAACAGGTGCATCAATCAGACATTTTGATGTATTCTCATCTCACAAGGGGCATCTCAAACTATACTCTCTCATATAAAAACCCACCCATAGATTTGATAACATTTGCCTAATGTAGTTGAATTTTTACATAAATGCAACTGCGCTTGGAAGGGCCCATACCTCATCTAATTAACAGTTACCCATATTGGCTTGCAATGCGGTTTCATGAGTAAAGACAGTCCCCATCAATGTGAATGTTACTTGCAATCTTCTTTTGTAGCCAAAGTATGGAGGCAATTAGTTTAGCTGCTGATTATATCTATTTTAAGTACTCTGCCTCACATTGTAGATTATAGCATATACCCCACTCAAAATCTTGCTTTTGCTAGACATTTTCTGGTTTATTGTCCCAACGATAGTTACTGCTCATTATCTTTGACCCCACCATCTTGATTTTGCAATCTGCTGTAGTGTCTGGTTTGGCTGCAAGGACAGCAACATACAGTGCCCTTTGTTTCCAGCTGTTGCAGTCTTTCTTCAATTTTTGATAGCCTTTTCTTTCTTCATCCTTGTCATTTGTCAGAGCAAAATCATTGGCATGCCTTAATGACTACATGAAGGAGAAAAAAAGGGGTTGTTTGTAGGATTGCCTCAATTCCTATGAATGATAAACATGGCTGACTCGATCCATATGGCTTGGGAAGTGGCCTAATATCAAAACTGTATTAAGTCCTTGAGGGTCCTATTGGATCATTGGGACCCTTTAGGTTGGGGGCTCTTCGTAGTTCCCAAGTGCCCGAACTCTCGTGTTCTCTCTGACTCATGAGTTCTTCACCTTCCTCATAAAGACCCTGTAATAAAAAAGTGTGAAAGACAAAGGGAAAGGTAATAGTTTGGGGGGGGGGGGGGGGATTTGGGGTGATATGGAGAGCCAAGCAACAGTCTTTTCATTTTGAGGTTTTGTAAGGTCTCCCTGAAATTTGAGAGTCCTAACAACTTTTCAATTGAGCTGGAAATGGAAAGTAATCTTGGTAGGAGGGGACTGCACTATTGTTAATTTACTTGCGGCATGTTTTTTGTATAGACTGGTTCACAGAATGGCTAACTGGTTTGCAATTTGAATGAGTCATAGTCAGATTTTTTTAATTCACAATTTTGTACCTGTGATAGGTCACCAATTCATTTGTTAGGTTTATTTTTTTTTTCACTACCCAATTTAACTTGGGTTCACTGACTTTAATGAACAATTTAAATAACTAGTTCGACACAGTTTGGTTCAATTTGGACCACTCATTGCCCCAGTTCAATTAATTCATTATAGTGCATCCTCTTCTAGTATGTACTCATCCATAAATTGACTTGTCAAAGCTTATATTTATAGAAGCAATGGTCTATGAAATTGCCAGTATAACCTCTTTGACAAATATATATATATATATAGAAATAATTTCTATTTGGAGTTCATTCCTGGAGTTAATTTGGTAGTATTGTATTATTCAAAAAAAAAAAAACCTTGGTAGCATTGCAGTTGCAGTAGAGCTGTATAGATATTTTATGCTTCTCTTTTCTCCTGAATGTCGATACCTCATGTTGGTGGGAGCTAAATGATGGGGAGTTGTTATCTTTTTTGGCAGGGTCCATAGCATGATTGAGAAACTAGCACAGTTTACTGATATCAGATGTTGCCTTGTGGTCGGTGGGCTTTCAATGAAGGTATATACTCTTTTGTCAGTGTACTATTTCCTTGAATTTCGGATCTCCAGTAGGTTTTAATCGTCATACAAAGAAAGATGATAAGAGTCGATACATCCATGGCACAGGAACATGGTGATAGAGCTCTTGTAATTCCTTACAACCCAGGGTAAGTGCTTTTCAGTATTTATTTGTTAGACATCATTTTACTTTAGTACAATAATAAAATATATTAACGTAATTTGTTTTTTCACTTGATTGGCTGTAGAGGGCATTGGGTTTTGATCGTCATTGTCTTAACAGAAATGCAAGTCTATTGGTTGGATTCGTTAGGAAAGCAGTCAGATCCAACTTTTAAACTTGAAGTGAACACGTAAAGTATCTCTATCTCTTTTTTTTTCCCCTTAGTGTATATATTTTATTTTCCTTGACGATAATTTCTTGGGATTTTTAGAGCAATTCAAATATCAAACTTGTCTTCTGGAAAGCCGAGAAGATTAAATCCGAACCCAGATTGGGAGTATGTGACGGTAAGCATGCCTATTTATGCAATGAAGATGCAAGGTTTGTTACTCTTACCATTTGTCTATATGACATTTGTCCACAGTGCCCACAACAAGGAGACGGAATTGTATGTGGTTATTACATGATGAGTTTTATGCGACACTTTTTTGCTGATGCCGGTCAATCGCTCAAACGCAAGGTGAAAAAAATAGTTATACACAAATAAATAAATATATTTTTCTTGCTCAATAATTAAAAGTTCTATTAAAAAGAAAGAGAAAAACAAAAGAATGGGATGGAAGTTTAATTACACTAGCTAGTTTTCTTACACAAAAGAATGTGTAAAAGTTCCTTAGCTAGTTTTCTTACACTAATGACTACACTAACTTGATTTTTCTCGAAACAGGTTATGGAGTTGGCTAGCATAAAGACATACACCACCAAAGAAATAGATGAGATCCGACTCGAGTTTATCGACTTCATTCAAGGATTTCTTCCTTTATAAAGGTATACCTAGGAGTTCAATTTGTATAGTTGAGAAAATTTCATAGTAAGGCTTAGTGACGATACACTTAATTTAATGTGCATTTCAGTTTTTAGGCTTAGTGACTACCTGTTTCTTCATCGGACTATCATCAATGTGAATTGATTCATGCATTTTTGTCTGCATCGTGCACTTGGGTAGGTGGAGTTTTTTAGTTCATGATGCATTTCACACTTCATCACATATCATTAGGGGGGGGGGGGGCTGTCGACTGTGATTAACTTGCATAGTTTTCGGTACGTTAATGCTTATTGAGTGTTAGTTGTAGATGGCGATAGGAATACTAGGTCATCATATTAGTGAATTATTGATTGCTCCTAGTTTGCTTGCTACTATGATCTTATGACATGTGAACTGCTAGTGTTTCAATTGTTCTTTCTCTAGTGATGAAATGTTTTCTCTTTAACATGAATCCTTGATATTGTTGGTTAAACTCTCCTTCTTACTTGATTATATTATTGATACATAGTCAAATTGTTATTATTTTGTAGGTGAATGAAGAACTTAATTAAACGGAGATGGAATGCCTTTTGCTAAGTGGATCTACTAATTAGGTTAACTTAATTTTGGTTAGTTAGGGATTTTCGGAAATTGTTTACAATGTAGCTTGCCTTTTTTTGGATGCTTTTGTGAAGGTTTTGGATTATGTCGTGACGCTTTGGTTACGAATTCGAAGGTTAATGTAAATAGTTTGGATTATGGATGGATTCAAATTGGCTATGTTTTGAATAGTTTGTTTGATTTAGTGCGTGGACGAGCAAGTACGTTCATTAATGTGAATGGTGATTAATTTCCAATTAATGAAATGGTTCTTATTGAATGTTACTATTTATATTTTTTTGCATCTTTTATAAGGCAGGTTTAGTGATTTGAAAGTGTATCTATATTGCAGCATGTTATTAGTAATGTATATATTGCATTTTTATTTAAAAAAAAAAATGAATGGTATCTCGCTTCTATGGAAACTGTCACAACTGATGACTACTTGTGTCACTTTTGGTCCAAAAACAACATATTGATCACTGCTTTTGAAAAGGGAGACAACAAAGTTATCTTTCTTGTGACGCTTTTAAGTTATTTCAGTGTCACTTTTGGGTTTAAAGTGACACAAGTAACCATTTTTTTGTGTCACTTTGATAACAGAAACTGACACAACAAATGTATTTCTTGAGACGCTTTTACGAACTTTTAGTGACGCCGGCAGATAAGACGCTTGCATATTAATCAGAAAAGCGACACAAACCACTTTTTAAGACACTTTAAAAGTGACTCATTAAGTCATTTTTTTTGTGGTGAACAGTTTCTGTTTATAATTAATTCACATACCATCTTGCATCTAATGAGCATATTGGGTTCTACAAACCCATTGAACTTTCATAAAAATTTATGCCCATACAGAATTTCTGGCACACCCGGTGGGACAACAGCTCACTGTTTATTTCTTCTTTTCAGGTTGCATAACATAAAGTATCTCAAGTTTGTCATCAAGTTTCATCAATGGCAACCAAGCTTGTCGTCACCTTTGATGATACCAAGTACAAGGCCTACCTAGAGGCCAAAGTCCAAGCAAGAAACTCCGTGCAAATGATCAAGACCCATGTAAGGACTGCAAAGAGAAGGTTTGAAGAGTTGCAATTAGAAAATGCAGTTTTGGAAAATCAAAAGTTTGTTTTCTCCAAAACTCATGAAGTGTCAAAAGAAGGAAAAGTTCCTCATTTTCAAGTTGATCAGCTAGCTAATGGTCAGCAAGTTCACAAAGGGTTAGAAAACTACGAAGTTCCAATGGACATGCAAGGGACATCCAACCATGGAGCTGATTGTCAGTTAGATAACTCTCACCAAACTCCATCAACATATCAATTTCAAAATAAAGTATTGAATGGATCCAAGTTTAATCAATCCATTAAATTCCAATCAAATATAAAATGTCAAATGAAAAATGACGAAGATAATTTTGTAGTCCCATGCACCCACACCTGCCCCACCAGAGCGGTACAGTTTACGGGTCATGGACGCTCTAAAATGAAACAAAAGACCCTTGTATCTAGCACTTACCCCACCAGAGTGGTAAGAAAGACTAGAACTTGGGATGATGTTACCAGGTCCCGTCCTAGTGCTTACCCCACCAAAGTGGCTAAGCCTGGCTGGACGCAACGGCCTAGGAAGAATTCACTGTGGGACCAATTGTCTGTACCCATTGAAAATGCTTTCGAGCGTCTCACCTTGCTTAAGGGAAAGAATGTGATAATGGGTGAAAAGGCCCCGCAGCGCCCTCCCTAAGAAAATGAGAGGTCCTTTAGTTGTCAAATTTTCACCGGGCTCAAATGATCCCCGAATGGTGACAAGAAAAAACATGCCAGCAGAATTTAGACCTCGAAGCAAAAAGGATGATTATGACTTTGTTGCAAAGAAGCAGATGGTCCGACCTCGAGTTTTATCCAAGAGCTATAAAAAAAGAATTAACAAACGAGTCAACTCAAGTGGGAATCCACCTCTGCAGACTCAATCCCTTCACCAAGTCAAGCAAGACAAAGCTCATCATTATGCCAAAAGGGCTAAGGCAAAAAGGAGAATTGATCCAACCCAAGTCGAAATTATGGAGTGACCTTCAAATGATGCCGTACCTCAACCGATTATAAAGCTTAAAGAAAAGACACCATCTGATGAGACAAGCGTACAAATAGCATGCCAACGGGCATCTAAAAAGAAAAGAAGAGCGGCCCACAAGGCCCATGAATTTAAGATCGCACCCATGTGGATCCCCAAAGAGCCCGAAGAATCAGTTATGTCGGTCACTATGGTTGGCAAAGGTAAGAAAAAGAAAGAATCATCGGCCTATGTTAAGGAAATGGTGGATTTATTTGACACCCAGCGGCCGCAAACAAGGAGTGTCACGACTGCCAAAGGAAGGAAGGTAACAAAAAAGATCACATTTGTGATTCAAGTAGTTCACAAGGATCATCTAATGAACAGGCACCAAGAACATTGGGAGTATTAGGCGAGCTCACAGGTCTTCTCTCGTCAGAATCAAGTGTAGCTCCTGTCTATGTGACAGGCCAAGAGGGTAATCCAGAGTTCTCAAAGTCAAATCCCACGCCAAGTTTCATGCAATATGTCCAGGATACAAACAAACAATTTAAAGAGATGATGACAATGATGGTCACTCTTCAAACGCAGATTAACAAAAAAGACTCCGGACGACAATCTCGCAATGATCACAACAGACGTGATCAAAGAGATAATCATGATCATGATACGGACCATAATAAAGACGAAGAAGAGTTGAGCAAAACCCGAATCACGGTTGAAACTGTCCAAAAGATGATTGAAAATGCCACTGAGGGGGTAACATCATCCAAAAAAGGATCAAACCCACCTTATACAGCCTGGATGGACGATGAGCCATTTCCACCTAAATTCAAGCAGCCTCATTTGCAGTCATATGATGGAAGTACTTCATCTTATCAGCATCTATGCCACTTCAAGGTTTTGATTGGAGAGATATCTAATAATGATGCATTAAAAATCCGATTGTTCACCAGTACATTGAAAGGAACAGCCTTCGATTGGTATAAAAGCCTACTAAGCGGTTCCATAAAGTCATGGAAGGATATAGAACAAAAGTTTACTGATCATTTTTTCGATGCCGACAGGTCAGTGACTGCAGCTCGCCTATGTACAGAAAAACAAGGCAAAGAAGAATCAACGACTGCCTTTATCAAAAGATGGCAAGCTTTGTCATTTAAATGTCCGGAAAACCTTTCACATGAGTCCTTGACGAACATGTGTAGGACAAAATTGCATTAAAAAATAAGGGCTAAGTTGGTCGGAAATAAAGCAAAAGACCTTGGTGAGTTGTTAGAAGCAGCAATAGAAGCTGAAACAATCATTAAAGATCGAGAAATAGAAAAGAAATCTACCAGGAAAATTGAACCACCAAAAAGTGGGGGCAAAAAGAAAGAAGCTATGGCAGTTCAAGTAGCTTCACCCCTTGACTCAAGGAAACTCGAAAATAATCAGAAGAGAGATAATGAGGACCAAAACAAGATGAAGAGAAGTCAAACTTTAAAAGAAAGAATGTCTCGAGAATACGATTTTGCTATTGAAGATTCTGAGTCAATTCTTCATACTCTCCTAAAAAATGATAAAATCAAGCTTCCGCCATTCAAAAGACCAGAAGAAGAAGGCAAAACAAATGACCCAAAGTATTGCATATACCACAGGGTCATAAGTCATGATATAAAAGACTGTTGTGTCTTTAAGAATAAGGTCCAGGAGTTACTTGACAATGGGATCATCACCTTGGCTAAAGAAGACAAGAAGGTGACAACTAACTTGGTGTCTGTTCACTTTGGAAGTTTCAAAGAACCAGTTAGAATTCCCACTGTGCAAGAAGAATAGGGAGATGTTGCGTTTCGCTTTGTAAACCCATTGGAAAGTAGGGATGGATGTTAGACCCCGACCCAGACCAACTCGATTAGTGTGGTTGGGTTAGAAGTAATTGGTTTAGTCTTGGACATAGCTTTCAAAATTCTAAGAATGTTTAGTGTTTGTCTGACACACTCAGGAAGGCCTGAGTGCACGTGTAAGCTTGGGAGGATTGTATCGGTTTCCATGTGAGTGTGATTTTGAATTCATTTGAATAATTTTTCTATGTGTTACAACTTTTTTCTTAAGCCCATTCATGTTTGAAGCCCAAAAACCCATGTTTTGGCCCAAAGAGGGTAAAATTGTCTTTTATGCACAAATCTGGACACAATTTTCGAGATCTCAAAACCATGTCAAAAATATACTTTTTGGAAACTAGATATTTCGAGGATCGTTTTATCCTTCTTCGTCGAAGTCATCCGAGGTCCACAAGATCATGTTTTGGTCACTTCAAGGTTCATGTTAATTGGGGCCTATTGTCTTCACTTAAGCCCCATCTCCCTCTCTTTTCATTCACTTTACCAAATCTCTGCAACTTTCTTAACCTAGGGTTGAAAACCCCTTTTTCCCTTCCATCTTCCTCAGCTTGCATGATCTAGCTAGAGATCTCCAAATAGAATTCCAAGACCATCATCTTCTTCCTCTCATTGCAAGCTTTCTATTGGTACAAATTTCTTGGAGTTTCTTGTGGGACAAGCTCTTCATTCTCTTCCTCCTCTCTTGTTTGACCTTCTCTAGGTAAGAGCTTCAACCCATGCTTTTCATAAAGTCTTTTTAGTTCCTTAAAGATCTTGTTTTTCATGTTACAAACCCTTTTGGTAAAATGGGTTTCTTGATTTCAAGATTGAGTGAGTTTTGTGTGGTTTTCTTAGTTTTTTGTAGTTCTTTGGATTGGCTTGAGTGAAGTACTTGGAGAGGAGTGTTTAGTAATTAGGCAAGGCAAGTAATCTCTATAGGACCATTGTGCATGTGTATTTTAAGCTTCATTGTTGTTTTAGAAATCCTGCATATAAATATGTTTATAAGCTTCATGATCATGTTTTCCTTTGATTGAATGTTTGAAATTGGGAAAAATGTGTGTTTTGTCCCTTGGAGAGTATGTAGGCTCAGGGAGTGCAAGTGGAAGGAGAAACAAGAAGAAGGGAAGAAGGAAATGTAAAAATCTGAACTGGACTGCATTTCCCGTGCAGTTCGGTCAGCTGTCGGTCGGCTGGCGGCTAGCCGAAATCCTCATTTCGGTTAACCGCGAGCTGACCGAGCTCGGCGGTTCCCTTTCCAGAAGCTAACATTTCGACAGTGGGTCTCGGTCAGCTGGACGGTTAGCAAGCGGCTAGCCGGCCATACCCCATGTCGGCTAACCGCTGGCCAACCGCGCGTGTCGGTTCCTTTTCCCGAGAGCTACAATTCAGACTGGATTTCCCGCGGTCAGCCCTACGGTCAGCTTACGGCTAACCGCCAAGTCTCAGTTCAGCTAATCGTAAGCTAACCGCAGTCAGTTCGGTTTCTTTTCCAGAGGGCTGTGTTGGACCTGGACTTCCAACGGTCAGCCTGTCGGTCAGCTGGCGGCTAGCCGCCAGACCCTAGTTTGGCTAGCCGACACCTGACCGCGAGGTGACCGAAATTGACAAATTTCCTGTTTTGAAGAATTTTTGCAAGAATGAAAACTAGAACATGTTAAGTGGCCTTTAGCCTGATATTATGCACTCGAAACCTGAGATGTCCTTGAACTTCTGGGGCACCAATTCTGTTTTAATTCCAACATCTGGGCTTCGGCTGCACAACGATCAATCAAAGGTCCTTGCATGAGCTTGATAGGCTTTGTATTCATACTTTGGTTTCGATATAATGAATATCATCGTGTACTCGTTTTGAAGTTTAAGTACAAGCTCATTTTGAAGATGTGTTTCAAGAAAAAGGGGATCACTTCCTAAGCGTGTTATGCATATTAATTAGGCCCTTGCTAGTCGTGTCCATCGTGTTTTGATAAGTGATTTCCCCCTTTTTATCTCGACATGTTTTGATAGTGTTTCGCGTGTTTTGTGCATTCATGAATTAAGTAACACCACTAAGGTTGGACTGCCCTTTCAGTTTGATCCACTGGCTGGGGGTCCTTAAACATGTAGACTGTCTGCAGACTGGTCGTGTATTTATTACACATCATGCGTGTCCGGTTCCGCTACCGGAATTCCCATCTTTGTGGGAAATCGTGTCGTGATTATATTATGTATATCGTGCTTGTCATGCGTGCTAGCTCTTTTCATTATATAAATGATAGAGAAAGGATGGGCTCTTTGTGGATTGTAACTATTCATGCTATTATAAGTACTCATGCTAGTTTATTTTAGTATCACAGCTCAGTTAAATATTTCTGTAAATGTATCTCAGTCATTATAGTATTTCAGATCAAGGATTTGCTTATATGTTTTCTAAAACATTATTATTCATGCTTGCACTTAAATTGATTAGCTGCAAAACCGTTGTGTTTGATCCTTGTTTGTTGGTGCCCAGGTGCAGGAGACGTTACCTTTGAGGAGGAGCGTCAGAAGGAAGCTTGTGAGCCAACCCCTGTGTGAGAGTGGCAGCCAGACGATGTCATCTAGACGTCGGGCAAGTTCTTGAGTCTCGTCATCATTTTGTTTTGGGATTTCTTTGGATTATTTTGAGAAGTGTATTGGCCTCTGTTGGCCTCTTATGGGCTGTAATTAAACTTAAATTACTTTTAAGTCAATTTTATAACTTCAACTATGTTGGGAATGCCATGTTAGCTTCTTTCTTTGATACTATGTCTTGTTACTATTTGTCATGGCACTTAAATAGTTTATTGGTGCTCATTTTGATATGTTTTGCTACACGCTTCCGCATACTTGATCGTGTGAGTCAGATTCCACGTGTCTTTGGGAATCCTCACCGCGGGAACCTGTGGGAAAGTATATCTCCAAAATTCAATGTACACAATCACAACGTCGCGGGCTCGGGGGTCCCATTCCGGGGTCGCGACAGGACTGGTATCAGAGCGGGACATGTTTCAGGCACTTAAAAGAAGCTAAAAAGGTTTTAGGAACGTGGAGAGGATTCGTGAGTTTGAAAGATTCGTTGGTATAGGACCATAGAAACCCTCGTACCATGATTATTGTGCACTAACTCCTTGTTTTACAGCAATATGCCTCCAAGAAAAGCTCCAAATCATCATCCTTCAGGCAGTAATCAGAATGAGTCAGACGCATCTGATACACCAACAGCCACACAATTTCAGGAACTTATGCAAGCAATGATAGCACAACAAAGACAGGCTAATGAGAACCAAGCCAGATTTCAAGAACAATTGGCAAAGAAGGATGATGAGATGGCACAAGTTCAGAGGCAACTTTTGGAAGTACTTCAGAACAGAAACGTGGCACCACCCGTGGGTCCACAGATTGTTATTCAGAATAGGGATCCTGACCCTAATGCTCTATTTGAGAAGTTTAGGAAGAGAGCACCGAAGGAATTTTCGGGAAATGAGGACCCGTTGGTGGTAGATGACTGGCTAGTCAATACCGAGAAGATCTTTGATGTCTTCATGTGCACAGGTATACAGAAGGTCAACCTCACAGCTTCATTATTTTATGGGCTTGCAGACCGGTGGTGGCAAACAGTCAAGGATCCTTATGCAGTGGTGGATGACAATGAGGCATGGGCAGCATTCAAGACACAGTTTCAAGATAAATACATTCCCTCTCATGTCAAGAGGCAGAAGGCCATTGAGTTCCAGCAGCTCAAGCAAGGTAGCATGATGGTGCTAGATTACGTCACCAAGTTTGAAAGATTGGCTAGATATGCTACCGAGCTTATTGACACTGAAAGGAAGAAGATAACTAAGTATTTGGAAGGATTGAACTCGATCATCATGAGAGATGTCATAGGAGTAGTACCTCCAGCTACATATGATGAGGCAGTCAAGCGGGCTTACACATTTGAAGATATTAACAACATGATTGTTCAGGACAGGAAGCAGCACTATCAGCAGCAGAATCAGAGACAACAGCAGAGCAAGAAGCCAAGGCAAGAACAAGGCCAAGTGAGGCAAGGGTGTGGACATTGTGGCAAGAATCATGAAACACACGAATGTCGTAAGGCCATGGGTGCCTGTTTCAAGTGTGGGGCTATGAACCATGCAATCAAGGATTGCCCACTACTTCAGAATCAAGGGAACAGAAACCAGCAGCAGAGACAAGTAGCTCCTCAGAACCAAGCACCGGTGCAGAATCAGGTTAGACCACCCCAGCAGCAGCAACAGGCTAGGCAACCAGCACAGAATCAGAATGCTCGTCCTCCACAGCAGAACAGACATGGCCAAGGAAGGCAGAATCAAGTGCCAAATAGACTACAGATGCATGGACGTTTGTATTATCTCAACCGTGCAGATGCTGAAGCTGCAGGAGACGTGGTGGAAGGTAAACTCCTTGTCTGTGGGGTAGAAGCCCAGATTTTATTTGATCCTGGATCCACACATTCCTTTGCATCTCCTAGTTTTGCTAAGTTGATTGATGCACCATGTAGTGAGCTGGATTACATTTTAGTAGTGACTACTCCAGTAGGGAAACAAGTTGTGTGTAGGACCAATTACCCTAGTTGTTCAGTTTTGTTAGGAGATGTTAATCTACCAGCCAACCTCATAGTTTTGGACATGCATGATTTTGATGTCATTTTAGGCATGGATTGGTTAGAAGCATATCATGCCACTATGGATTGTTTTAGCAAGACCATCACATTCAGATTCCAAGGACCACAGGCAGAATTGATATTTCAGGGGAACAGGAGAAAATCTCAGGCAGGGTTTATTTCAGTCTTGAAGGCAAGCAGATTAATTCAGAGTGGGTGTTAGGCATTTATTGCGTTTATCACGGATGATAAATAGTCCCAAGGGGTGGTGGATATCCCCATTGTGTGTGAATTTCCGGATGTTTTTCCATGAGAAATCCCGAGTTTACCACCAATTAGAGAAGTTGAGTTCACAATTGAGCTCCTTCCAGGGACAGCTCCGATCTCGATTGCACCATACAGGATGGCTCCAGCAGATATGGGTGAGTTAAAGCTCCAATAGCAGGATTTGTTGAGCAAAGGTTTCATTAGACCAAGTGTTTCACCGTGGGGAGCACCGGTGTTGTTTGTGAAGAAGAAGGATGGAAGTTTGAGAATGTGCATCGACTACCGGAAGTTGAACCATGTGACCATGAAGAACAAGTATCCTTTGCCAAGGATAGATGAATTGTTTGACCATTTGCAAGGGGCGGCCTATTTTTCCGAGATCGACTTGAGGTCAGGGTACCATCAGTTGAGAGTTAGAGACTCAGATGTTCAGAAGACGGCCTTTAGAACAAGATATGGGCACTATGAGTTCTTAGTAATGCCCTTTGGTTTGACAAATGCACCCGCAATCTTTATGGCTTTTATGAACAAAGTCTTTGCACCCTATTTGGATCACTCCACAGTAGTATTCATTGATGATGTCCTTGTGTATTCTAAGAGTAAGAAGGAGCATGAAGAACATTTGAGGACAGCGTTGCAGCTTTTGAGGGACAACCAGCTGTATGCAAAACTCAATAAGTGCGAATTCTGGTTAGAGCAAGTCGCTTTTCTAGGCCACATCATCTCCAGAGAAGGTTTAACAGTTGATCCAGCTAAGATAAAGGCAGTTGTTAGTTGGGTGAGGCCAAGCAGTGTGACAGAAATTAGAAGCTTTTTAGGGTTAGTAGGCTATTGTAGAAGATTTGTCCAAGGTTTTTCGTCCATTGCAGCCCCGTTGACAAAATTGACTAGGAAGAATGTCCCATTTGTGTGGACCGATCAGTGTGAAACTAGTTTTCAAGAGTTGAAAGGAAGGTTAACCACCGCCCCAATCCTTACGTTACCCTCGAGCAACGGTGGGTTTATTGTTTACACAGATGCTTCGAATGTGGGACTGGGTTGTGTATTGATGCAAGAGGGCAAAGTGATTGCTTATGGCTCGAGACAGTTGAAGGACCATGAGAAGAATTATGCAACTCACGACTTAGAGTTGGCAGCAGTTGTTTTCGCATTGAAGATGTGGAGACACTACCTCTACGGAGAGAAGTTTGAGGTCCATTCTGTTAGGGTTTTTATAGATTGCAATTTGATGGATGCATTATCATTCAAGCATCATTTGATTTACACACTTGCATTGGTTTTAAATAAACTTGAAATCTTGTTTTATTCATGCATTGCTTTTAAGATTTGTAAAAGTATTGATTTATGCATGATTTGTCTTTTTATCTTGGATGCATTTGTTTTAGAAAAGAGTTTTCAAGAAATCAAGCAAGCCTTTGTTTTAAAAGTTTTGAATCTTTTTAGGCTTTTTATGTCATGTTTTAAAAACCATTAGAATCTTTAAAACATGTTTTCCAAGCTTGATTTAGTGGCCAAAAGGTCCCCCAGAGAAATACCTTTAAAATGTGAAAAGTTGAAATTTTTGCAAAAAAGGGGGTGGCCCGGCAGTGTCGCCGGTCGACCGGTGCAGAGGTCCCGGTCGACCGGGAACACTGCAGCAAAAAATTGCCTGGCGCACCAACGGTCAGAAATCCGACCGTTGTGTGTTCCCGGTCGACCGAGGCCTGTGTCTAGGTCGACCGAGGACTAGCCGTTGGCAACTTTTTGCTATAAATATGAGTTCTTTCCCTTGCCAAAAGTTGGGAATTTTAAGCCCCTCCTTGAGAGGTATTGAGGCATATCAAAAGGGAAAAGAACCAAGGGATGAAGGGGATGATTAGGAAAGCTAAAGCTTGGATTAATGAAGTTAAACCACCAAGTAGGCTCTTCCTTCCTTAATCATATGTTTTCATGCTTTTGTTTTATTTTTGGTAAATCATTTCTAGCATGTTAAACTATGTTTGTGTTGTGTCCTTAACATGTGTTATGTTTTGAGTTGATTTATTGTTTTGGATACAACACCATATGATTCAATCCAAGTAGTACTTAACTTTGGTAAATATAAGTAGATCATGTTAATGAAAGAACCTTTGAAATTATATGTAACATGATTCATATACTTGGTTGAATCTTTGGTTGTTGTTTTCCATCATAAGAACATCTCTTTCAAAACTAACTTATGTTTTGGATTCAACTTCTTTACAAATCATATGTTTTCATGTTTTGTTTTATCATTGGTAAATCTTAGTAACATGTTAACCTATGATGTGTTGTATCCTTAGCATGTGTTATATTTTGAATAGATCTATTGTTTTGGATACATCACCATTGATTCATCAAAGTAGTACTTTATCTTTGGTAAATCTAAGTAGATCATGTTAACGAAATATGTAACATGATTCATATACTTTGTTGAATCTTTGGGTGTTGTTTTCCATCATAAGAAAATCTCTTTCAAATGTACCTTATGTTTTGGATTCAACATCATTACAAATCATATGTGTATTATTGTTTTAAAGTTTCACAACTTGCATCACTTTGATAGGTAAATCATTTTCAAGTTGTATTTATAATTACATATGATTTGTCCCCTCTTTTCAATCAAATCTATTTTTATGTTTTGATCTTCATTGTTGATTTGATTGACATCCCTATGCATCACATGTTTAGAGCTAATCCATTTCATACAACTTGTGTAACTTTGATATCATTAACAAGTTGTTACTTTTAACATGTGATTGCATTACATCCTCAATCATAAATGTTTTATGGGCTAAAACTTTCAAAAGCCTTAGGCTTACTTTTATGAACTTTCATTTTCAAAATGATTGAGGACCACACACACACACTTCATGTACTTTCATCTTTGCATCCATAGTGTGAGTGTGTATTAGTTTTTCACTTCCATATCCGCCTATTTAAGAGGCATTGTAATGAGCTTAATAGAATCTCCATCAAGTGTATGTTAGACACTATCTTAGTGAGATAACCAACCTTGTGGTTGAAGAGGTTATTGCTTAGCCTATAAAAGCATAGTGTATAGGTTGATGTTAAGCCTTGAAAAACATCAATGTAAGGTTATTGCTTAGCCTTGGAAAGCATATTGTAAAGGTTATTGCTTAGCCTATTAAAAAGCATAAATAGTGGAAATCCGGTGGGGTGTTGGATCACAAGCCGGTAGTGGATGTAGGCATTGAGGCCGAACCACTATAAATACTTGTGTGGTGGTGATTGCTTTGTGGTGATTGTTTATATTAGCTTCCGCATATTGTTTGATAATCATCACTTGTGACTAGTTGGTTTTAAAGAAGTTAAAATTAGTTAAAATTGGTCATAATTGGAGCTCACCCTATTCACCCCCCTCTAGGGTTCGGATCCCCATGGACTTACACATTCATATCACAGAAGTTTACAGTATTTGTTCTCGCAGAAAGATTTGAATATGAGGCAGAGACGGTGGAAGGAGTATATCAAAGATTATGACTTTCCAATCAAGTATCATCCAGGCAAAGTGAATGTGGTAGCAGATGCTTTGAGTAGGAAATCAGTGGTTATGGCCAGTTTGAGAGGAATGGGTATCTTACAGCAGTTTGAAGAGTTGGGTGTAGAGGTGCAAACCCTAAGATTTGGTGCAATGTTAGCAAACATGACAGTATTAGAACCTACCTTCATCCAGAAGATCAAGGAAAATCAGTTGCAAGACCCAGACTTGGTTAAGATAGTGGAACATATTGCAGAGCGTCCCGATTTCAAGATGGTGAATGGGATATTGTATTTCCGTGACCGGTTGTGTGTGCCAAATGTGGATGATTTGAATAGTGAAATAATGAATGAAGCTCAGAGCATGAGATATTCTATGCATCCGGGTAGCACGAAGATGTACCACAATTTGAAGAATAGATTTTGGTGGAACAACATGAAGAGAGATAGCAGCTTTTGTGTCTCGTTGTCTAACTTGTCAATTGATTAAGGCAGAGCATCAGTAGCCTCCAGGTTTGTTACGGCCTTTGGAGATCCCGGAGTGGAAATAGGAGCACATTACCATGGATTTCGTTTCCGATTTGCCTAATACCAAGAAGGGAAATAATGCAATTCGGATCATTATAGATCGTCTGACAAAGTCTGCTCATTTCATTCTGATGAAGACTGGGAATATGAAGCATATGGCACCGCTTGCAAAGTTATTTGTTGATGAGATTGTTAGTAAACATGGCCAGCCCGTCTCCATTACTTCAGACAGAGACAGTAGGTCTATTTCAAAGTTTTGGAAAACACTTCACGAGTCGATGGGTACCAAACTTCAGTTGAGTACAGCTTATCATCCTCAGACCGATGGTCAGTCAGAAAGGACGATACAGACACTCGAAGACATGTTGTGTGCTTGTGTACTGGATTTCAAGATTCAGTGGGATGAGTGCTTACCTCTTTGTGAATTTGCTTATAACAATAGTTACCACTCGAGCATCGGTATGGCACCTTTCGAAGTACTTTATGGTAGAAGATGCAGAACTCCGGTTTGCTGGGAAGAAGTCGGTGAACGTAGTTTTCATGGACAGACGATAGTTGGAGAGACAAGTGACAAAGTCAAGTTGATTCAGGAAAGGTTGAAGATAACCCGAAGTAGGCAGAAGAGTTATGCAGATACTCGCCGAAGAGAATTGCAGTTTCAAGTAGGTGACAAGGTGTTTTTGAGAGTCTCACCAGCTAGAGGGACTTTGAGGTTTGGACATGTCGCGACCCCGGAATGGGACCCCCAGGCCCGCGACGTTGAGATTGTGTACATTGAATTTTGGAGGTATACTTTCCCACAGGTTCATGCGGTGAGGATTCCCAAAGACACGCGGAATCTGACTCACATGATCAAGTAAGCGGAAGCGTGTAGCAAAACATATCAAAATGAGCACCAATAAACTATTTAAGTGCCATGGCAATTAGTAACAAGACATAGTATCAAAGAAAGAAGCTAACATGGCATTCCCAACATAGTTCAAGTTCTAAAACTGACTCAAAAGTAATTTAAGTTTAATTACAACCCATAAGAGGCCAACAGAGGCCAATACACTTCTCTAAAAATAGTTAAAGGAAACCCCAACAAAATGATGACAAGACTCAAGAACCCGCCCGACGTCTAGATGACATCGTCGGGCTGCCACTCTCTCACAGGTGTTGGCTCACAAGCCTCCTCCTGACGCTCCTCCTCAAAGGTAACGTCTCCTGCACCTGGGCACCAACAAACAAGGGTCAAACACAACGGTTTGGCAGGTAATCAATTTAGGTGCAAGCATGAGCCAATAACGTTTAAGAAAACATATAAGCAATCCTTGACTTGAAATACTATAATGACTGAGATACTAAAACAAACTAGCATGAGTACATAATATATCATGAATAGTTATCATCCACAAAGAGCCCATCCTTTCTCTATCATTTATATAATGAAAAGAGCAAGGACGCACGACAAGCACGATATACATAATATAATCACGACATGATTTCCCACAAAGACGGGAATTCCGGCCGCGAAACCGGACACGCACGATGTGTAATAAATACACGACCAGTCTGCAGACAGTCCACATGTTTAAGGACCCCCAGACAGTGGATCAAACTGAAAGGGCAGTCCAAGCTCAATGGTGTTACTTAATTCATGAATGCACAAAACACGCAAAAACACTATCAAAACATGTCGAGATAAAAAGGTGGAAATCACTTATCAAAACACGATGAACACGACTAGCAAGGGCATAATTAATATGCATAACACGCTTAGGAAGTGATCCCCTTTTTCTTGAAACACATCTTCAAACGAGCTTGTACTTAAACTTCAAAATGAGTACACGATGATATTCATTATATCGAAACTAAAGAACGAATACAAAGCCTATCAAGCTCATGCAAGGACCCTTGGTTGATCGTTGTACAGTCGAAGCCCAGATGTTGGAATTAAAACAGAATTGGTGCCCTAGAAGTTCAAGGACATCTCGGGTTTCGAGTGCATAATATCAGGCTAAAGGCCACTTAACATGTTCTACTTTTCATTCTTGCAAAAACTCTTCAAAACAGGAAATTTGTCAATTTCGGTCACCTCGCGGTCAGGTGTCGGCTAGCCGAACTAAGGTCTAGCGGCTAGCTACCAGATGACCGACAGGTTGACCGCTGGAAGTCGAGGTCCAACGCAGCCCTCTGGGAAAGAAACTGAACTGAATGCGGTTAGCTTACGGTTAGCCGAACTTAGACTTGGCGGTTAGCCGTAAGCTGACCCTAGGGCTGACCGCGGGAACCCAGTTTGAAATGTAGCTCTCGGGAAAAGGAGCCGACAACGCGCGGTTGGCCAGCGGTTAGCCGACATGGGGTATGGCGGCTAGCCGCTTGCTAACCGACAAGCTGACCGTAATCCACTGTCGAAATGTCAACTTCTGGAAAGGGAACCGCCGAGCTCGGTCAGCTCACGGTTAACCGAAATGGGGATTTCGGTTAGCCGCCAGCCGACCGACGGCTAACCGAACTGCACGGGAAATGCAGTCCAGTTCAGATTGTTGCATTCCCTTCTTCCCTTCTTCTTGTTTCTCATTCCACTTGCACTCCCTGAGCCTACATGCTCTCCAAGGGACAAAACACATATTTTTCCCAAACTCAATATTCAATCCAAGGAAAACATGATCATGAAGCTTATATGCAAATTTCTAAACAACAATGAAGATTAAAATGCACATGCACAAAGGTCCTATAGAGATTACTTGCCTTGACCAATGCTAACAATCCTTCTCAAGCTAATCCAAAGAACTACAAAAACCCAAGAAAACCACACAAACTCACTCAAAATGGAAACAAAGAACCCATTGTAACAAAAGGGTTTGAAACATGAAAAACATGATCTTTAAGGAACTAAAAGACTTTATGAAAAGCATGGGTTGAAGCTCTTACCTAGGGAAGGTCAAACAAGAGAGGAGGAAGAAAATGAAGAGCTTGTCCCACAAGAAACTCCAAGAAATTTGTACCAATAGAAAGCTTGCAAGAAGATGAAGAAGATGATGGTCTTGGAATTCTATTTGGAGATCTCTAGCTAGATCATGCAAGGTGAGGAAGATGGAAAGGAAAGAGGGGTTTTCAACCCTAGGTTAAAAAGTTGCAGAGATTTGGTAAAGTGAATGAAAAGAGAGGGAGATGGGGCTTAAGTGAAGACAATGGGCCCCAATTAACATGAACCTTGAAATGACCAAAACACGATCTTGTGGACCTCGGATGACTTCGACGAAGAAGGACAAAACGATCCTCGAAATATCTAGTTTCCAAAAAGTATATTTTTGATATGGTTTTGAGATCTCGAAAATTGTGTCCAGATTTGTGCATAAAAGACAATTTTACCCTCTTTGTGCCAAAACATGGGTTTTTCGGCTTCAAACATGAATGGGCTTAAGACGAAAGTTATAACACATAGAAAAATCATTCAAATGAAATGAAAATCACAATCACACGGAAACTGATACGATCCTCCCAAGCTTACACCTGCACTCAGGCCTTCCTGAGTGTGTTTGACTAATATTAAACGTTCTCAAAATTCCCAAAGCTATGTCGAAGACTAAAACTAATTACTTCTAACCCAACGACAACTAAACCCACTTAGGACTAAACACATACTAATCGTACACTAATCGACTTGGTCTGGGTCGGGGTCTAACAGGACAGAAGGGCAAATTGTCTAGAAGGTTTATTGGTCCGTATGAGATTTTGAGCAAGATTGGAGATGTTGCATATAGGCTGAAAGAAAGTGCGATTCAGATCTGAACTCTTGATGAAACAAGGAGTTCTATGGCTGGAATTTAAAACTTTCTACTAGGATCATATTTAGTAAGTAAATCAGCCATCAAAATTGCAATAGAAACACCATGAAATCAAGACCAACTTGTGTGTAATCAAATAAGATACAATGGAGAAGACATACCTGATGTTCTTGGGCTGAATAAACTCCAAGATCTGAACTTGAAGATCAGATCTACTGCCTTTAAATTCCTGCACACCTTGCTGGAATTTCTTGCAATAGTTTCTTTCTAGTCTTCTTCTCTATTCCTCTTTCTCCAAATCTGATTGGTTAGTGTTGGTGGGAACACAATAGGCTTCCTTCTTCTTGTTTTTCTCTTGATCTAATGAGAGAAGATCAGATCTGAAAGTCTCTTTCTTCAAGAAGAAAAAGAGCAATCAGCAAGGGGGTTTCTTCATGCAATGGACGTCCAAAAGGGAAAGGAGTGGCTGGTCTCCTCTCTCAAAAAATCTCCCACGCCCCAAGCTAGTTTTCTCTCCTCTCCTTCTTAATGTTAATGCACGCCCAAGGAGAAGCTATCAGCTATATATAGAGCTGAAACCCTTTTAGAAGATGTTTCCTTAAAGAACTAGGAAACCAAGAAAGACTTTCTAAAAAAGAAACCAACTCCATGTGGACGTCCAGCCCTCTTCCTTTTTTTGTTTAGTTTCTAAATAGAATTAGAAAGCTACTAAACTTTAGGAAAACTTGCACAAAGAGAACTCCTTCGAAGTAATGGGACCTACACAAACTTGGGACCCACAAACTAGGGACCACTTTTACTACCCCACACTTACTATGGCCCACGTACCAAATAATTTATCTAGAGTTGTAATTCATGTATGCCATCATGGGCCTATTTGAATTTACACTCAAAATTATTTCTCCACACATTTAAACAATTTAGGAAACCTTGCCAATCTAGGAAAGTGGCTAGAGAAGGGACCAAAAGACATATTTGCCCTTGGCTTCCAAAATGACCAAAATGTCCATGCTAACCCCATAGCAACACTAGGATCATTTTAACCTTAACTCATTCCACTAGAGAGTTATGGTTGCACTCCAGGGACAAATATTAAATGCAAATGAAGCTCATCAAAAACTGACGATTGTCTTTGACCTACCAAGTACAATGACCACAATGCCCCTCTATGTAACATCCATAATCAAGTAGGTTAACCGATGTACTATCTACCTTCTTGATTACATCTTAACCTTAGAACTTCATACCCTTGACTTAATCATCATCCTGATATCATTCTCTTGATCCAGGGAGCGACCCACAAGTTCAATATCCATATGGAATATCCATATACTAAGATCTTAGATTCTGATGATTAATCGGATAATTCTAAGGGGACGATCATTCCATCACACGATGGCATAGATTCCATATTGCATTTGCACGTCCCAACTAATCAAGCCCGAGCACCCAAAACACAGAGCTGTTGACCCATGAACAGGATCTCACCCATAGTGAATTAAAGCACAAGAACTTGACTTCGTCAGTTCATCCACAAATGCTCAAGATTAAGAGCACTGGTCACTCAGTAGCAAGAGGTGAATTGATCTCTCTCTGTGATAGTACTATTTTAGAGATCACACCTACAAGTGGTCCTGTTCAATGCATGACACATGCACTAATGAGATAAATCCGGAAAAGCCTCCCGTGACTTAGGTAAGTCACCCTGAATACAGGAGAGTATCTCATTATAACTTATACCAAGATGAAGTGCCCAACTCCATCTCTCAGTTATGAACAAGTTTATTGTTTCAAGTGTCCATGACTCAGACCTTACTGTGTGTAGCCACTACACACCCAAGTCATTTACTAGAAAACAATGGGCCTTACAGAACCATACATATACACAAGTAATAAGAGAAAGATGTCATTCTATTAAATAACCAATAAATATCCAGTAACAGAGATGTGAGTGCAGTCAGTGGGCTTTAGGGCATACACCAATCCCAACAATCTCCCACTGCACTAAAGATCACTGCGACCTAACCTAACTCCCATAGACTCAACATGTGAAGTAAACACTTTCTCAGTAAGAGTCTTAGTAAATGGGTTAGCTAAGTTATTTGCTGAGGCAATCTGCTCTACCACTATTTCTCCATCCTGGACGAATTCCCGGATCAAGTGGTACTTTCTCTGAATATGCTCGCCTTTTTTGTGATTCCTGGGCTCTTTGCAGTTAGCTACTGCACCAGTATTGTCGCAGTACATGACAATCGGTTCTTGCACTACAGGAACTACTCCCAATTCCAATAGGAATTTTCTGAGCCATACTGCTTCCTTCGCAGCTTCCGATGCCGCCACATACTCTGCTTCCATGGTAGAATCAGCAGTATAATCTTGCTTGACACTTCTCCATGATATAGCCCCTCCTGATAGAGTAAAGACGTATCCCGAGGTAGACTTTCTGCCATCTACATCCGACTGGAAATCAGAGTCTGTATACGCCAGTGGCGTTAGATCATCTGCTCGGTAGGTTAGCATATAATCTTTCGTTCTCCGAAGATACTTGAATATATGCTTAACAGCTGTCCAGTGCATAGGTCCAGGGTTTGATTGATATCTACTAACCATGCCAACGACAAAACAGAAATCTGGTCTAGTACACAACATTGCATACATGAGGCTTCCAACAGCTGATGCATATGGTACTTTCCTCATGCTTTCTATCTCCTCAGATGTCTTCGGACATTGATTCCGAGATAGTGGTACTCCATGTCTAGAAGGTAGCAAGCCCTTCTTGGAGTCATGCATGTTATACTTGACCAATATCTTCTCAATATACGAAGATTGGGATAAGGTTAACATCTTGTTCTTGCGATCTCGCAAAAGCTTGATCCCTAAGACATAGCTCGCCTCACCCAAATCCTTCATCTGAAATTGAGATGATAACCAAACCTTAGCAGATGACAACATGCCAACATCATTTCCAATGAGTAATATGTCATCCACATATAAGACTAAAAATGCAACTGCGTTTCCACTCCCTTTCTTATACACACATGGTTCATCAATGTTTTGATCAAACCAAAGGATTTGACTGCCTGATTAAACTTGATGTTCCATGCCCTAGATGCTTGCTTAAGTCCATAAATGGACTTTTTAAGTTTACAGACCATGTTCTCTTGGCCACCAGCAATGAATCCCTCTAGTTGCATCATATAGATGCATTCGTCAAGACTTCCATTAAGAAAAGCTGTCTTGACATCCATCTGCCATATCTCGTAGTCATAATGACATGCGATGGCTAAGAGAATCCTTATGGACTTGAGCATGGCTACTGGCGAGAAGGTTTCCTCATAATCGATACCCTCTTTCTGAGTATATCCTTTCGCCACCAGTCTTGCTTTGAAGGTTTCAACCTTCCCATCCACTCCTCTCTTTCTCTTGAAGATCCACTTGCACCCTATGGGTTTGATCCCTTCAGGTGCATCCACAAGTTCCCAGACTTGATTGGAATACAGAGAATCCAATTCAGATTTCATCGCTTGCTGCCACATGTCAGCATCTATATCCGTTACTGCTTCATCGTAACTAGCAGGATCTTCAACCAGATCCTCGGAGTCTGTCATAAAAGACACTCCTAGGTATCTATCCGGTGGTCTAGAAATTCTCCCACTACGACGAGGCTCCGGAGTGTTAAAAGGAATGTCTTGATTATCTATAGTCTCAGGATCTGGCACAGATGTTGCAGGAGTTTCTGAAAGAATCTCCTCAAGTGTTTCTTTACAACCAAGCTCTTAGTGCATCATGCAATCATCCTCCAAGTATCTAGCATGTGTGCTGATAAGCACCTTTTGCTCCTTTGGATGATAAAAGATGCCTCCTCTCGTTCCCTTAGGATACCCAATGAAGTAGCACATTTCCGATCTGGGTTCTAGCTTGGTAGCGTTATCATTCAGTACATAGGCTGGACAACCCCAAATGTGGATGTGTCTTAAACTGGGTTTTCGACCTGTCCACATTTCTTGAGGTGTCCTAGGTACTGATTTAGAAGGTACCAGATTCAAAATGTATGCTGCTGCTTCTAGGGCATATCCCCAAAATGATATGGGTAGGGTTGCATGACTCATCATGGACCTTACCATATCAAGAAGGGTACGGTTTCTTCTCTCTGCTACACCATTTTGCTGGGGGTGTACCCGGTGCAGACAACTGAGAGACAATCCCATGTTGTGTGAGGTACTCCTTGAACTCACCCAGGAGGTACTCGCCACCTCGATCAGATCGAAGAGCTTTGATATGTTTCCCTAGTTGTAACTCCGCCTCAGCCTTGAATTGTTTGAACTTATCAAACGCTTCAGACTTGCGTCGCATTAGGTACACATATCCATACCTAGAGTAATCATCAGTGAAGGTGATGAAATACTCATAACCTCCTCTCGCTAGTTTGTTCATAGGACCACACACATCAGTGTGAACCAATTCTAACAACTCCTTTGACCTCAGTCCCTTTCCAGAGAATGACCTTTTGGTCATCTTTCCCATGAGACAAGATTCACACTGAGGTAAAGGTTCGAGATCTAATGAGCTTAAAAGCCCATCCTCTACCAACCTCTGAATCCGTTTTAGGTTAATATGACCCAAACGTAAGTGCCAAAGATAAGTGTCATTGGTCGAAGAAGCCTTCCTCTTAAGGGAAGATGAGCTTTCTAGTTGTACATTATGCAGTGTGGGAGCAATAGGATATATATAAAATAAGTTGTCATGCATTCTACCGGAACATATAATATTTCCATTTCTACTGATATCAACACCAGAATGGAAAGAAACTGAATAATGAAATTCAATAAGTCTGGAAACTGAAATTAAATTCTTCCTTATGTCCGGAACATAGATAACATTATTTAAAACTAATATCCTATCATGCGTAAAATGTAAAGTAACAGCTCCCACTGCAACAGCCCAAATCTTTGCTCCATTTCCAACTCTAAGGTCAAACTCCCCTTTCTCAAGCTTTTTCATTATCTGAAACCCCTTTCTTATCTGAGCCTAGGAGCTTGGGACAATCTTTCTTCCAGTGACCTTTGAGGCCGCACTGGAAGCATTTCCCTTTGGGCTTTTCACCTGTACCTTTGTCCTTCTTTCCAGCATTGCCCTTTTTCTGTCCTTTTCCCTTACCCTGCTTCTTCTTGAACTTTTTCCCTTTCGGGTTCAGTTTAGAGGAAGACTGGGAAAAGTGAACTTGGCCTTTAGTCTTCATGATGGCCTCTGCCGCCTGGAGTTCTTTCATTAACTCAGAGAGAGTCATGTCCATCTTGCTCATGTTGAAGTTGAGCTTGAACTGGTTGAAAGACTCCGGCAGAGTTTCGAGAATCATATCTGTAAGTCCATGGGGATCCGAACCCTAGAGGGGGGGGTGAATAGGGTAAGCTTCAATTATGACCAATTTTAACAATTTTAACTTCTTTAAAACAAACTAGTCACATGTGATGATTAAACATGCACGATGCGGAAGATAACAAAATAATCACCACAAAGCAATCACCATCACACAAGTATTTATAGTGGTTCGGCCTCAATGCCTACATCCACTACCGGCTTGTGATCCAACACCCCACCGGATTTCCACTATTTATGCTTTTCAATAGGCTAAGCAATAACCTTTACAATATGCTTTTCAAGGCTAAGCAATAACCTTTACAATGATGTTTTTCAAGGCTTAACATCAACCTATACAATATGCTTTTATAGGCTAAGCAATAACCTCTTCAACCATAGGTTGGTTATCTCACTAAGAAAGTGTCTAACATACACTAGATGGAGATTCAATTAAGCTCATTACATTGCCTCTTAATTAGGCGGATATGGAAGTGAAAAACTAATACACACTCACACTATGAATGCAAAGATGAAAGTATATGAAGTGTGTGTGTGTGGTCCTCAATCATTTTGAAAATGAAAGTTCATAAATGTATGCCTAAGGCTTTTGAAAGTTTTAGCTCATAAAACATTTATGATTGAGGAAGTAATGCAATCACATGTTAAAAGTAACAACTTGTTAATGATATCAAAGTTACACAAGTTGTATGAAATGGATTAGCTCTAAACATGTGATGCATAGGGATGTCAATCAAATCAACAATGAAGATCAAAACATAAAAATAGATTTGATTGAAAAGAGGGGACAAATCATATGTAATTATAAATACAACTTGAAAATGATTTACCAATCAAAGTGATGCAAGTTGTGAAACTTTAAAACAATAATACACATATGATTTGTAAACATGTTGAATCCAAAACATAAGATACATTTGAAAGAGATTTTCTTATGATGGAAAAACAACAACCAAAGATTCAATCAAGTATATGAATCATGTTACATCTAATTTCAAAGATGTTTCCATTAACATGATCTACTTAGATTTACCGAAGATTAAGTACTACTTGTATTGAATCAAATGGTGATGCATCCAAAACAATAGATCTATTCAAAGTATAAGACATGCTAAGGATACAACACATCATAGGTTAACATGCTACTAAGATTTATCAAAGATAAAACAAAACATGAAAACATATGATTTGTAAAGAAGTTGAATCCAAAACATAAGATAGTTTTGAAAGTGATTTTCTTATGATGGAAAACAACAACCAAAGATTCAACCAAGTATATGAATCATGTTACATATAATTTCAAAGGTTCTTTCATTAACATGATCTACTTATATTTACCAAAGTTAAGTACTACTTGGATTGAATCATATGGTGTTGTATCCAAAATAATAAATCAACTCAAAACATAACACATGTTAAGGACACAACACAAACATAGTTTAACATGCTAGAAATGATTTACCAAAAATAAAACAAAAGCATGAAAACATATGATTAAGGAAGGAAGAGCCTACTTGGTGGTTTAACTTCATTAATCCAAGCTTTAGCTTTCCTAATCATCCCCTTCATCCCTTGGTTCTTTTCCCTTTTGATATGCCTCAATACCTCTCAAGGAGGGGCTTAAAATTCCCCACTTTTGGCAAGGGAAAGAACTCATATTTATAGCAAAAAGTTGCCAACGGCTAGTCCTCGGTCGACCTAGACACAGGTCTCGGTCGACCGAGAACACACAACGGTCATATTTCTGACCGTTGGTGCTCCCAGGCAAATTTTGCCTGCAGTTGTCTCGGTCGACCGAGACCTGTATCTCGGTCGACTGGCGACACTGCCGGGACACCCCCCTTTTTGCAAAAAATGCAACTTTTGCATATTAAAGGTATTTCGTTGGGGGACCTTTTGGCCACTAAATCAAGCCTGGAAAACATGTTTTAAAGATTCTAATGGATTTTAAAACATGACATAAAAAGCCTAAAAAGATTCAAAACTTTTAAAACAAAGGCTTGCTTGATTTCTTGAAAACTCTTTTCTAAAACAAATGCATCCAAGATAAAAAGACAAATCATGCATAAATCAATACTTATACAAATCTTAAAAGCAATGCATGAATAAAACAAGATTTCAAGATTAACTAAAGCAATGCAAGTGTGTGTGAATCAAATGATGCTAGAATGAAATGCATCCATCAAATTGCAATCTACAAAATTCCTAACAATATCGGTCTGACTCCCTGCATCAATCTCAGCCCCTAGGATCTCAGCTTCATTGAAACAATCCATCATTTTGAGCATGTGCTCTCTGACAGGTGTTCCCTCAGCCATCCTAGTATTCATGATTCTCCTTAAAGCAGCTTGATTAGCTGGCCTGCTTTTGTCTGCAAACATCTCAGACAAGGACAACATGATATCAGAAGCTGTGTCCATTTGCTCATGCTGCGTTTGCAACACGTTGGACATGGAAGCAAGCATGTAGCATTTGGCCATGCTATTCGCCTTTTTCCATTTCCTTTCAGCCTCTAGCTGGTCATCTGTAGAATAATCATCAATCGTAGGACAGGGTTCCGACAAAACATACTTGTACTCCTCAGCGGTGAGTACTATGTTAAGGTTTCTTTTCCAGTCTACGTAATTTGGGCCAGTCATTTTGTTCTCACGCAAAATACTTATCAACGGGCTAAAAGAATCCTTCCCCATCTCTCTGGATATATATAACAGGTTATAATTAGACAGGCAGTATATATGTAACATGTATATGGTGCTTGTAATAAAAGGAAAAACATGCACAAAACTTTTTACATTATTTAACCCTAATTATAATGTATCAGTGTCTCAACCTCCTCATAGACCCTCCATCGAAGGGATGGCCGAGCCTACAGTCACGTTGAGTTAAGGTCTGCTTATTTGGATTATCACTGTCTGGATACACATATCATTGATAGTCCAATCACTGATTGGTTTGGCCTCATATGACAAACAACTCTAACTCCTAGGGAGAGGTCATCACCGTCTTATGTCAAGTGTATTACCATCTCTTATGAACGTTCCCAGAATGTCTATGACTCAAGTCCTTCGAAGGGAAATAACTTTAATCCAATCTTGAAGTGAACTTTAGTAAAGAGCTCCACCGAAGGGATGGCCGCTCCCACCAACACTTCATTGACATTCTATAGAAGTGATCTTTAGTAAAGAACTCCACCGAAAGGATGGCCGCTCCCACTAACACCTCATTACGAATATCCACATTAGTTCACCTACTAACCCATCGAAGCGATCTTTAGTAAAGAACTCCACCGAAGGGGTGGCCGCTCCCACTAATACTCCATTGAGATAGCATGAACCGAAAATGGAAGGCCGTGGGGTTTTTTCCAAACCCCTCTCCCACTTGATTATTTAACACTAGGGTTTTGAAAAACTCTTTTGACCTTTACATTGGTTACTCAAAAATCTTTTTAAATCTAGCAAACTTAGTTAATTAAATTCATGGCTCAATGACTTAAGTCATCTTGAACATAAAAAACTTTTGCTTTAAAATATTTGAGCAAATCACTTTAAAGGGTCAAATTTCCTAACTTGGGACCAGTGGGTTATGGGCCCACTAAGGTAGCAACATATTAGATTTTATTTTGGCCTCTTTTGGAAACTTAGGGTACCAAGATAAACTAAACCCTATCCAATTTTTAAACCTTAGACAAATAGAAGGTGCTGGTCTAAGATCCGTTTAAAACAATTTGCCAAACTAAAAACAATCCAATATAGAAAGATGCCAATTTTAAGAACCTAGTGGTGGCCATGTTACTAGGTGATAAACATAGCAATTATATAAAGCATTCAACCATGCATTCCATATATAAAAGCAAATAAAAGAATGCAATCCTTGATGGCTCCCTGCTCTTCGGACTTCAAATCCTTATCCAACTAGGAAACCTTGTCCAACTAGGAATCCTAATCCAACTAGGATACTTGGTTAAGAGTCCTTTTCGCACTAGGACACCTTTGTTGCCTCCACCACCATGGAATCCTTTTCTACTTGTAACCATGCAATCTTTGAAGCTTTCTTCTCCTTGCTTGTTACAATAAATAAATTTATACAAGCAAACCCTTGAAAAGCAAAAACCAAAAATTACATTGGAGATCCCTATGCTTTTCAAGAAAGCTTACATCAAGACTAGTTGGAATAAAAACAAGGAAAAAATTACAACCTCCTATGATTGCTAAACGCGCAATCGTACACTTTCCAACTAATTAAAAAAACATCCAAATCCACACACATACATGCGAACCATCAAGGATGCAATTATATGGCTGCAAACAAAGAGGTTAGTGCATTCAAAATGCTTTGTACAGCACTACACAGCATGCTGAAATTATTCCAGCAGTCTGGAAAAAATTTCTGCACACTCTTTATGCAGTAAACAGCATTCTGGAATTATTCCAGCAGCCTGGAAAAATTCCTGCACACTATTTATGCAGTAAAAAACAACTTAAAGGGTGCCACCATGCCCTTAATTGATCTAGAATTGATATCCACACAACATGGGATCATGATTAATCATGGTGTGGCTCTGATACCATTGAAAGAAAGTGCGATTCAGATCTGAACTCTTGATGAAACAAGGAGTTCTATGGCTGGAATTTAAAACTTTCTACTAGGATCATATTTAGTAAGTAAATCAGCCATCAAAATTGCAATAGAAACACCATGAAATCAAGACCAACTTGAGTGTAATCAAATAAGATACAATGGAGAAGACATACCTGATGTTCTTGGGCTGAATAAACTCCAAGATCTGAACTTGAAGATCAGATCTACTGCCTTTAAATTCCTGCACACCTTGCTGGAATTTCTTGCAATAGTTTCTTTCTAGTCTTCTTCTCTATTCCTCTTTCTCCAAATCTGATTGGTTAGTGTTGGTGGGAACACAATAGGCTTCCTTCTTCTTGTTTTTCTCTTGATCTAATGAGAGAAGATCAGATCTGAAAGTCTCTTTCTTCAAGAAGAAAAAGAGCAATCAGCAAGGGGGTTTCTTCATGCAATGGACGTCCAAAAGGGAAAGGAGTGGCTGGTCTCCTCTCTCAAAAAATCTCCCACGCCCCAAGCTAGTTTTCTCTCCTCTCCTTCTTAAATGTTAATGCACGCCCAAGGAGAAGCTATCAGCTATATATAGAGCTGAAACCCTTTTAGAAGATGTTTCCTTAAAGAACTAGGAAACCAAGAAAGACTTTCTAAAAAAGAAACCAACTCCATGTGGACGTCCAGCCCTCTTCCTTTTTCTGTTTAGTTTCTAAATAGAATTAGAAAGCTACTAAACTTTAGGAAAACTTGCACAAAGAGAACTCCTTCGAAGTAATGGGACCTACACAAACTTGGGACCCACAAACTAGGGACCACTTTGACTACCCCACACTTACTATGGCCCACGTACCAAATAATTTATCTAGAGTTGTAATTCATGTATGCCATCATGGGCCTATTTGAATTTACACTCAAAATTATTTCTCCACACATTTAAACAATTTAGGAAACCTTGCCAATCTAGGAAAGTGGCTAGAGAAGGGACCAAAAGACATATTTGCCCTTGGCTTCCAAAATGACCAAAATGTCCATGCTAACCCCATAGCAACACTAGGATCATTTTAACCTTAACTCATTCCACTAGAGAGTTATGGTTGCACTCCAGGGACAAATATTAAATGCAAATGAAGCTCATCAAAAACTGACGATTGTCTTTGACCTACCAAGTACAATGACCACAATGCCCCTCTATGTAACATCCATAATCAAGTAGGTTAACCGCTGTACTATCTACCTTCTTGATTACATCTTAACCTTAGAACTTCATACCCTTGACTTAATCATCATCCTGATATCATTCTCTTGATCCAGGGAGCGACCCACAAGTTCAATATCCATATGGAATATCCATATACTAAGATCTTAGATTCTGATGATTAATCGGATAATTCTAAGGGGACGATCATTCCATCACACGATGGCATAGATTCCATATTGCATTTGCACGTCCCAACTAATCAAGCCCGAGCACCCAAAACACAGAGCTGTTGACCCATGAACAGGATCTCACCCATAGTGAATTAAAGCACAAGAACTTGACTTCGTCAGTTCATCCACAAATGCTCAAGATTAAGAGCACTGGTCACTCAGTAGCAAGAGGTGAATTGATCTCTCTCTGTGATAGTACTATTTTAGAGATCACACCTACAAGTGGTCCTGTTCAATGCATGACACATGCACTAATGAGATAAATCCGGAAAAGCCTCCCGTGACTTAGGTAAGTCACCCTGAATACAGGAGAGTATCTCATTATAACTTATACCAAGATGAAGTGCCCAACTCCATCTCTCAGTTATGAACAAGTTTATTGTTTCAAGTGTCCATGACTCAGACCTTATTGTGTGTAGCCACTACACACCCAAGTCATTTACTAGAAAACAATGGGCCTTACAGAACCATACATATACACAAGTAATAAGAGAAAGATGTCATTCTATTAAATAACCAATAAATATCCAGTAACAGAGATGTGAGTGCAGTCAGTGGGCTTTAGGGCATACACCAATCCCAACATAGGCTTGTGTTACCGCCGGAACTCTCCGGGGTACACAATGCATTTCATGTTTCTATGCTCAAGAAATATGTCTCTAGTCCTGCACACATTCTACAGCATGAGCCTTTAGAGATTCGGGAAGATGCCTCGTATGTGGAAAGACCGACCACGATCATTGACACCAAAGAGCAGGAATTGAGAAACCGGACCATTCATTGGGTCAAGGTACTTTGGGAAAATCACGAGCCAGAGGAAGCCACTTGGGAATTGAGAGAGCAAGTGCAGAGGAAGTATCCACAGCTTTTACCAGAGGTAATTGTTTGATTTATTTGGTGGACCAAATATCCAAAGGGGTGGAGGATGTTAGACCTCGACCCAGACCAACTCGATTAGTGTGCGATTAGTATGTGTTTAGTCCTAAGTGAGTTTAGTTGTCGTTGGGTTGGAAGTAATTGGTTTAGTCTTGGACATAGCTTTGGGAATTCTGAGAACGTTTAGTGTTAGTCTGACACACTTAGGAAGGCCTGAGTGCACGTGTAAGCTTGGGAGGATCGTATCGGTTTCCGTGAGAGTGTGATTTTGATTTCATTTGAATAATTTTTCTATGTGTTACAACTTTCGTCTTAAGCCCAATCATGTTTGAAGCCCAAAAACCCATGTTTTGGCCCAAAGAGGGTAAAATTGTCTTTTATGCATAAATCTGGACAAAATTTTCGAGATCTCAAAACCATGTCAAAAATATACTTTTTGGAAACTAGATATTTCGAGGATCGTTTTATCATTCTTCGTCGAAGTCATTCGAGGTCCACAAGATCGTGTTTTGGTCACTTCAAGGTTCATGTTAATTGGGGCCCATTGTCTTCACTTAAGCCCCATTTCCCTCTCTTTTCATTCACTTTACCAAATCTCTGCAACTTTCTTAACCTAGGGTTGAAAACCCCTTTTTCCCTTCCATCTTCCTCACCTTGCATGATCTAGCTAGAGATCTCCAAATAGAATTCCAAGACCATCATCTTCTTCCTCTCCTTGCAAGCTTTCTATTGGTACAAATTTCTTGGAGTTTCTTGTGGGACAAGCTCTTCATTCTCTTCCTCCTCTCTTGTTTGACCTTCTCTAGGTAAGAGCTTCAACCCATGCTTTTCATAAAGTCTTTTTAGTTCCTTAAAGATCTTGTTTTTCATGTTACAAACCCTTTTGGTAAAATGGGTTTCTTATTTTCAAGATTGAGTGAGTTTTGTGTGGTTTTCTTAGATTTTTGTAGTTCTTTGGATTGGCTTGAGTGAAGTGCTTGGAGAGGAGTGTTTAGCAATTGGGCAAGGCAAGTAATCTCTACAGGACCATTGTGCATGTGTATTTTAAGCTTCATTGTTGTTTTAGAAATCTTGCATATAAATATGTTTATAAGCTTCATGATCATGTTTTCCTTTGATTGAATGTTTGAAATTGGGAAAAATGTGTGTTTTGTCCCTTGGAGATTATGTAGGCTCAGGGAGTGCAAGTGGAAGGAGAAACAAGAAGAAGGGAAGAAGGAAATGCAAAAATCTGAACTGGACTGCATTTCCCGTGCAGTTCGGTCAGCCGTCGGTCGGCTGGCGGCTAGCCGAAATCCTCATTTCGGTTAGCTGCGAGCTGACCGAGCTCGGCGGTTCCCTTTCCAGAAGCTGACATTTCGACAGTGGGTCTCGGTCAGCTTGACGGTTAGCAAGTGGCTAGCCGCCATACCCCATGTCGGCCAACCGCTGGCCAACCGCACGTGTCGGTTCTTTTTCCCGAGAGCTATATTTCAGACTGGATTTCCCGTGGTCAGCCCTACGGTTAGCTTACGACTAACCGCCAAGTCTCAGTTCGGCTAACCGTAAGCTAACCGCAGTCAGTTCGGTTTCTTTTCCAGAGGGCTGTGTTGGACCTGGACTTCCAGCGGTCAGCCTGTCGGTCAACTGGCGGCTAGCCGCCAGACCCTAGTACGGCTAGCCGACACCTGACCGCGAGGTGACCGAAATTGACAAATTTCCTATTTTGAAGAGTTTTTACAAGAATGAAAACTAGAACATGTTAAGTGGCTTTTAGCATGATATTATGCACTCGAAACCTGAGATGTCCTTGAACTTCTGGGGCACCAATTCTGTTTTAATTCCAACATCTGGGCTTCGGCTGCACAACGATCAACCAAAGGTCCTTGCATGAGCTTGATAGGCTTTGTATTCATACTTTGGTTTCGATATAATGAATATCATCGTGTACTCGTTTTGAAGTTTAAGTACAAGCTCATTTTGAAGATGTGTTTCAAGAAAATGGGGATCACTTCCTAACCGTGTTATGCATATTAATTATGCCCTTGCTAGTCGTGTCCATCGTGTTTTGATAAGTGATTTCCCCCTTTTTATCTCGACATGTTTTGATAGTGTTTCGCGTGTTTTGTGCATTCATGAATTAAGTAACACCACTGAGCTTGGACTGCCATTTCAGTTTGATCCACTGTCTGGGGGTCCTTAAACATGTCGACTGTCTGCAGACTGGTCGTGTATTTATTACACATCGTGCGTGTCCGGTTCCGCGGCCGGAATTCCCGTCTTTATGGGAAATCGTGTCGTGATTATATTATGTATATCGTGCTTGTCGTGCGTGCTTGCTCTTTTCATTATATAAATGATAGAGAAAGGATGGGCTCTTTGTGGATTGTAACTATTCATGCTATTATAAGTACTCATGCTAGTTTGTTTTAGTATCACAGCTCAGTTAAATATGTTTGTAAATGTATCTCAGTCATTATAGTATTTTAGATCAAGGATTTGCTTATATGTTTTCTAAAACGTTATTATTCATGCTTGCACCTAAATTGATTGCCTGTCAAACCGTTGTGTTTGATCCTTGTTTGTTGGTGCCCAGGTGCAAGAGACGTTACCTTTGAGGAGGAGCGTCAGGAGGAGGCTTGTGAGCCAACCCCTGTGAGAGAGTGGCAGCTAGACGATGTCATCTAGACGTCGGGCGGGTTCTTGAGTCTCGTCATCATTTCGTTTTAGGGTTTCTTTGGATTATTTTGAGAAGTGTATTGGCCTCTGTTGGCCTCTTATGGGTTGTAATTAAACTTAAATTACTTTTGAGTCAGTTTTATAACTTGAATTATGTTGGGAATGCCACGTTAGCTTCTTTCTTTGATACTATGTCTTGTTACTATTTGTCATGGTACTTAAATAGTTTATTGGTGCTCATTTTGATATGTTTTGCTACACGCTTCCGCATACTTGATCGTGTGAGTCAGATTCCACGTGTCTTTGGGAATCCTCACCGCGGGAACCTGTGGGAAAGTATATCTCCAAAATTCAATGTACACAATCACAACGTCGCGGGCCCGGGGTCCCGTTCCGGGGTCGCGACAATGGATTAGTTCATGTAGAAATGCCAAATAGCGTGATGATGTGGGTCCATCCAGATATCTTGTCAGAAGAAGGGTGGCTGACAGTAAGAAGCAAATCACGCTCTGTTACAACGTCAAATCCCTTCTGGAATGACAACTATCCTATGAGAAATGCTATGGGGGCAAGAAAACAAAAGAAAAGACGTAGACTAAATAACAAGAAAAAGACTAGTAAATCAAAAGAGGTTGTCACCCCAGTAGATTTGTTAACACAAGAGCCTCGAGTTCCATTTACTTTCAAGGACTTTTTGCCACTTGATCTATTTTTGTCTTTAGAAAATCAAAAGCAGAAAGATGAATTAAGTGAGTCAAAAGATGATATATTCTCATGCAACTGTCTGTCACTGGTAGAGTTGAAAGAGGAACTGGATCAAGGTGATGGTAATTATGGCCTTAGATGGGGATATAGAGATGGCGTGATTTCTTCCGAAAGTTCAGTTGAATTAAGTCAAGATTCAACCAGACCACATATTTTTACTCGAAGAAACCATGATGAGCCATACTTTATCCCCAACCCCACATCGACAGAGAATGATAGTGACCCTTCAGAACCCTCGAGTTTGTCAACCAACCCAAATGATGACAATGAATTGGTTGATGATGATGATATTAGGAGATGGATTGAAGGCATAGTGAAAATTGTCATTTATACTCCATCCATATGGAATTTGACTCCAGAATGGCAAATAAAAGATCTTCCTACAATTATCATGGGGGAAGTAGCCGATGAAAATCCAGATAATGATAGGATTGACGAAGTGGACAAGTCCTCAGATGTATGTGATGATTCTTTCGCACTTGATGGATATGATGCTGATGGTTCAGATTCAGACTCTGATGTGTGGATCTTTTACTCATCCAATAGAGAAAACATAAGATCATACGAATATGTGTCGGAGGAAGATGAAATCTGGGCACATGATGATGTGGCTAGAAGAGAAATCAAAGCAAAAAGGATCATTCATGAAATGAGCCACATGCCTAGACCAGTTGGGCCCCTCAATCATCTAGACCCAATGCCATGGTGTTTTGCAGGAGGACCTAGGACCCCCTAAGAAATTGAAGCCTTAACATGGGATAATGATACCCCATGGGATGCGAATGAGGATGTCGAAGGATTATGTTGGCCGTGCAATATGGTTGGGATCGTCCATGAAATTTCTGATGAAGAGAAAAATGATGATGAAGACAAAGTAGAGAGTTCATCAACATCCAATTTGACATCCTCTGAATCTTCGAAAACTGCAACTGCAGATAGCGAAGAGATTTCCTTATGTTTTCCTGAGGTACAGGAGGTAGGCAAAGGGACTCGCTCTGGGCTAGACCACCATAAAAATTATGTTGCAATTGTTAACCTAGACAAGGCAACAAAGCCTACAGAAAGAAATGTCAAGAATGGTGGTTTGCCTAGTCTTCAGGAGCCCTTTAGATTTGATTTGCTTGAACATCTAGCATGCATCCCCACACGTATAAGCATGCATGACATGTTGAGACTGTCTCCAGACATTCGAAAAGCTGCTGCAGCAGCTCTCATGAACCCAGACTAATATGCATCTCATGTCCACCAAGTACAAGTAAAGCAAAAAGTGAAATGTAAAGAATGCTTCAATTTAAGAGCAGTTATGGCTGCTACAATCAGTTTCACGAAGGATGACATGTTACTCGTGTTGGAAAATAGGTGGGCTATTCAGATAGGTTTCAAAAACTTTTGACCCACTTGATGCAGGGATCAACTATCTAGAAGGCAACAAACCCAATCCAGGATGCAATCCCTCAAACTCATAAATCATGTACAGCAACATAACCTATCTAGAAGATAGAAAACAAAACCTAAACATGCAACCGCGAAATCTACAACATACAAGGATGTAGATTATAATTTTGGAGCTTTGTAGTGCTCTAATGGAGGATTTGAATTCTTTCTTTGATGATGAACACCTTCACTAATCAAATTAGAATCTCCAACACCTTTTTTATCTTCCACGCTATGACCCGTATCAGATTCTCTTTTCTCAAGAAGATGGTAGATTCTACAAGAGAAAACCCTAAAGGAAACTAGAAGAGAAACTAGAAGAGGGAGAGGAAGAGAGTGGTGTGCAACACTTGCACAAACCTAGGGCTTGGGCGTGAATTCCAATGACAGAATAATGCATGGGGACGTCCAAGGCACTTCTCCTCTTATTTATAGCACTCAAGCAACCTCCTCTTACTAGTTGAAATAGAAGTCTTACTTCCAAAATAATTAGTTGCTTACTAAATCACAATTAGAAGTCTTACTATAAATATGATTAGTAACTTCCTCTTTTACTAATTAAAATAGAAGTCTCACTTCCATTAATAATTAGTAACTTACTATTACCACTATTAGAAGTCTCACTTGAAATAGAAATAGTAACTTTCTATTTCCTTTTAGAGTTCTACTATAATTAGTATCTTTCTAATATCTTGGGCTAGCGTGGGGACCACTAGGGATTCCTTAGAAAGCTGGCTCGAACTGGGACACGCGACCCCACATCTCATGTGCAATCCGGGCCCACAATTAATTGCAAATAACTCCACTATATAAATGCAATTGAACTCCAGTCTCAGGAATATATTACAATGAAGACCTTAAACTTTCTCAGTACCACAAGTAGGCCCCTCCATCTATATCCATAGATCAATTGGACCTGTCCACCAAAATAGACCCATATCTTATTATCCTTGAGCCCCAATTAATTTTAATGATCATTTGGTACCGATCCAATTAACTCTTAATTATAATGGGTGCGCACTTACTAATGGTAAATCCATTAATTGGCACAAGGGGATATTAAAGATAGATTCCATCTTGACCATTAAATGTTCCCACAACTCTACTACCACGTACCCAAATCACCGAGGTCTTGACCTACAATTGGCCTCACTCATTGGTGACTCAAAGCAAATGAATTGATAGAAACTTGAGTTCATTAATATCTCAGGATTATGAGCCTATTGCTAGGGAATTATGAGTGCAGACCTTAAAGTTAAGATAGTGTATATAAGGTGTTTCTCATGGTCCTTCAATGCATCCAATGTACCAGCACCATGATCCAGAATCTTACATTCCAATGATCGAGACAAATCACACTATCTCATACTGATCAAAGTGCTGCAACCTTGTCAAATGAGATGCCCAATCTCATCACTGGTTGTGAAGATATTTAAGTATAAGATTTGCAATACATGTCTCCTGTATGTGGATCTCATCCATACACATGTATTACATCTAGTATACTTGTGGACTCCGGTTCATCTCATGAACCATTATGTCATTCGTATTAGTTATGTGCAAACAAGTAATAAAACACCATTCATCTCATGAAAAGAAAGCAATAATATATATTGATAAATAAAGAAATTAATCAATTTATTCATCATATACTGGTATTGAGACCATAAAACGAACAATGTCCCACTTGGGCTCAATGCCAGTCAGGGTTGCATCTCATGCAGATCCCATCTACTAACTGCCCAAGGACTTTGGTACTCAAAGGCTTAGTAAAGGGATCTCCCAGATTGTCTGCAGAGTTTATCTAGGTGATAGCAGTATCACCTCTCTGTCCAATCTCTCTGACCATTTGTTGTAACCTTTATACATGCTTTTGGCTCTTGGGTTCCTTGGACTTATCGACTGCCCTGCTGTTATCACAGTAAACTGTGAGCGGCTGTCATGCCAAAAGCACCACTCCAAGTTCAATAAGGAATCTATTGGGCCAATTTGCTTCTCTGGTTGCTTCTCAAGTAGCTACAGCATAAACTCATACCCAGAAGTTGATTTCTTGGAATCCTTATCTGACTAGAAGTCAGTATCTATGTAACCGACTCATTACTGCCGTAAATCAACATGTGATTTAGTCCTTCTCAAGGATTTGAGAACACATCTAACTGCAGTCCAATGGTTAGGACCTGGGTAAGACTGATATATGCTGACTAAGCCCAATGCATGACATATATCCGGTCTAGTATATAGCATAACATACATGAGGCTACCAACACCCGAAGCGTATGGTATCAACCTCATTTGCTCCTTTTCCTTAGGTGTCTTGGGACACTGATCCTTGGAAAGGTGCACTCCATGCCTGAAAAGTGTAATACCCTTCTTGGAGTCTTGCATAGCAAACCGTACCAGTACCTTATCTATGTATGCATATTAGGTTAAGCCTATCATCCTATTTATCCGGTCTCAATGGAGTTTGGTCCCTAGGATGTGGCTGGCTTCTCCCAAGTCCTTCATATCAAAAGTCTTAGCCAACTAAACCTTTTACTATTGACAACATCCATATACCACTCTCTAGGAGAAGGATGTCGTCGACCAGAAAAATTACCTTGCCTCCTTTACTTTTCATGTACACCCATGACTCATCCGAATTTTCACAAAAATCAACTGACTTGATTGCTTAGTCAAAACGAATGTTCTAGGTTCGGGATACCTGCTTCAGTCCATAAATGGATATCTGCATCTTGCAAACTCTTTGCTCTTGGTTGTTTAGCTATAGAACCGTCTGGTTGCATCATATAGATGTCTTCCTCACGATGGCCGTTGAGAAACGCCGTCTTGACATCCATTTGCCAAATCTCATATTCGAGATGAGCCTCAATGGATAAGAGTATCCTGATGGACTTGAGCATGGCTACCGGCCTGAAGGTTTCCTCATAATCGATATCTTCTTTCTAAGTATACCCTTTTGCAACAAGCCTGACCTTTAAAGGTCTCAACTCTTCCATCTGGTCCTCTCTTTCTCTTGTAGATCCACTTGCACCCAATAGGTTTGATATTGGCAGGCAAGTCCACAAGTGTCCAGACCTGATTAGAGTACATAGACTCCATCTCAGCTTTCATAGCATCTTGCCAACGTCCCGAATCTATGTCATTAATTGCTTCATGATAGTTACAGGGATCTTGTTCCGGTTCTTCCTGGACTGCCTCGTAAGACTCTCCCAAGAACGAGAACCTGTCAGGGGGTCTGACAATCCTCCCACTACGACGAGGCACTGGTGTAATTACTAGGTTAGGCATGGGTGATTCTTCCTCAAGTTCGGTCATACTTGGATTTGGAATTGTTTGCTTTTGAATTTCTTCCAAGATCTCCTTTTCTAAAGATTTTTGGTCTATCATATAATCTTCCTCCAGAAAAACCGTATTAGTTCTCACCATCACTTTCTGCTCTCTGGGATTATAGAATAACCAACCTTTACTTCATTTAGGATATCATACAAATGTACATACTTCCGACTTCGCTTCCAACTGATCCGTCTTAACCTTTAGCACATGTGCCGGACAACCCCAACTGTGTAAATGTTGCAGACTAGGCTTTCGCCCGGACCACAACTCCCGGGGAGTTTTAGGTATAGACTTACATGGTACGAGGTTTAGTATGTACATCGCAGTATCCAAGGCGTATCCCCAAAAGGATATACGTAATCCTGAGAAACTCAGCATAGACCTAATCATATCTAAAAGAGTCATGTTCCTTCTTTCTGCTACTCCGTTCTGTTGAGGCATACCAGGAGCAGACAACTAGGATAAAATCCCATTTTCTGATAAGTATCGCATAAAATCAGTGAAGAGATATCCTCCTCTGGCCCTGACATTAATGGGTTCACACACATCAGTATACACTAATTCCAATAAATCTTTGGCCCCATTGCCCTTTGATGAAAATGGTCTTTTGGTCATTTTACCTTCCAAACAGGACTCACAGACAGGCATTGGTTCTACCACCATTGAAGGCAAGATACCATCTTTCAGTAGCCTGTCAATCCTATTTAGGTTTATATGACCTAGCCTCAAGTGCCAAAGTTTTGCTGGATCAGATGAAGGTGATTTCCTCTTTAATAATGGTCTATTAATTGTTTCAGTATCATGTATCTCATACATTGTGGGATTAACAAATAAATTCCATTGATTACCTTGTCAGAATACATAAAAGTACCGTATCTCTTTATGACAATTTCAGTACCAAGAGTAATAGAATAAATCTTATTCACCAAACTAGAAATTGAAATTGAATTCCGTCGTAAAGACGGTACATATAACGTGTCTGAGAAAACCAATTAATCATTTATAAAACGTAATGTAATAACTCCCACTGAAACAACGTCTGCCTTAGCATCAGATCCTAGGTTGACAATGATTTCTCTGTCACTGAACCTCCTGGTTTTCCTGAACCCCTGCAACGAATTACATATGTGATCACTTGCCCTGGAGTCCATACACCAAGATTCTGAAGTACCAGTTGCAAAACTAACTTCAGAAATAAGTGACTCAATCATACCCGAGGTCTTCTTCTTAGACAGATATTCTGGATAATTCCTTTTCCAATGTCCTGTCTTACCACAATGGAAACACTTTCCTTTTACTCCCTTACCCTTAGCCTTGGCCATACTATAAGTAGAACCATTCTCCACCTTAGGACCCTTGATGACTGATTTCTTCTTGCTATCTCGGTCTTTGCCTTTCGGCTTGGTCCTAGCAAATGACTTTTCTGTCAAGAGGGAATCTTGCTCTTTCTTCATGATTTCCTCAGTCACTACTAGCTGGCGAGACAGCTCAACTATGGTCATTTCAAATTTATTACAATTGATCTCGAAATGATTGAAAGAATCCGGTAGTGACTGAAGGATCATGTCGATCTGCGATTCTTTATCAATCGTAACACCTAGTACATCTAACTCATTTAGTGCGAGACTCATCTTCAAAAATGTTTTTGTACTGGGGTTCCCTCAGCCATCTTAGTGCTTATCAGCACCTTCATAGAAGCTTGCCTAGCAGGTCTAACCTGGTCCGCAAACATCTCCTTTAAGTTTAATATAATATCGTATGCTGACTTATAGGATTGATGTTGGTGTTGTAAAACACTAGACATGGATGCCTGTATAAAACATCTGGCTACCTCATTGTCTTTTGTCCATTTGGTGTAAAGGTCCTTTTCATATTGAGGTGCATGAAGCTCAGGCTCAGGAAGGGAGGGTATGGTAAGGACATATCTGCATCCTGAAGCTGTCAGGATAATATCCAGAGTCCTTTTCCAGTCTATAAAGTTGGATTCCATCAACTTATTCTGGTTGAGGATGATCGCAAGTGGATTGAAAGTATTTGAATTCATACTTGAAATACTATAGCACATAACCATACATTCAATTAATGAATTTAAATGACATTAGGGTTTAGTATTTTATCAAATTTATATGGAATCCTCATAACCACTAAATTCAAAATACATCGGAATCCCAATCCCCGGGGTATGTGTAAGACCCCGACCCGAGTGATCCCGATTAGTACTGATTAAGTTGCGTGTTAGTGCTAAGCTTGTTTAGTTTTTTTGGTTAAGTTGGGTTTAGAATAACCTTGTTTCTAGTTTTGGATTACTAGTGGGGCCCTTTGGGGGTTCCCTTTTCTGCTTTGCATTTTCTTGAGAAATTTTCCTGATTTGTCGTGAATTGTGTTTTTAGCCCGTTGCATACATCTTGTGAATTCCAACAACTTTCATGTTGATCCCGTATTCATTTGAGGCTCCGAAACCCGAATTCTTGGCCTTGAGGGCAAAACAGTCTTTACACACCAAATTTGTACCCAAAAACTTATCATTCTCGAAAACCGTGAAACATACACTTTTTGGAAAGTAGATATTTCGACGAACATTTCTTCCTTCTTCGTCGAATTCATCCGAGGACCCGAGAGAGATGATTTCAGCCAAATTAGTTCCTTAAGTTGTGGGACCCAAGCCTCCCTTGTTAACAAAGAGAACCCATCTCTTTCCTTCTCATTCACTCTCCATTGCTCCAGCACAACTGAACCTAGGGTTTCTTGTGACTCTTCTTTTCTTCTTCTTGCTTCTTCATCTCCAAGCCATACCTAGAGCTCATCAACCAAGCAATGGAAGTCACCAATCACTCCCTCATCTCTCAAGCTTTCCATTGGTATCATTTGTGAAGAGAACCCTCCATTCCAAGACCTTCATTGAGTTCGCTATTGCCATTAGAGGACCTTCAAGGTAAGTGATCATTCCCATCTCCTAGATTAGTGTTCCTCTAGCCTTTGAGAAGCTACATTTGCATTATTGTTGGTTTATTCATTGTCATTCTTTGTGTAACCCATTTTAGGGTTGTTTTGGGGATTTTTGTTTGTAGCTTGGCTTTGAGCAATAGAGGTGAATAGAGGCTTGTTTTCAACTAGCTTGGACTAGAGGCAAGTGAATGATGAAGTGTTTTAAGTTTTAAATGGTTTGGTGAAGCATTTATGGATTTTCATGCTTTCATTAATGTGCTTTAGTTGAAATAAATGCTCATAATGTATCTTGATAGTTTCATTCAATGTTTTATAAACATGTTGGTAGAGCATTTATTGTCCTTGTGATAGCTTGGATGACAATAGCTTGGATGAGCATTTCACAAACATTCATCCAAGCTATCACAAGGACAATAAATGCTCTACCAACATGTTTATAAAACATTGAATGAAACTATCAAGATACATTATGAGCATTTATTTCAACTAAAGCACATTAATGAAAGCATGAAAATCCATAAATGCTTCACCAAACCATTTAAAACTTAAAACACTTCATCATTCACTTGCCTCTAGTCCAAGCTAGTTGAAAACAAGCCTCTATTCACCTCTATTGCTCAAAGCCAAGCTACAAACAAAAATCCCCAAAACAACCCTAAAATGGGTTACACAAAGAATGACAATGAATAAACCAACAATAATGCAAATGTAGCTTCTCAAAGGCTAGAGGAACACTAATCTAGGAGATGGGAATGATCACTTACCTTGAAGGTCCTCTAATGGCAATAGCGAACTCAATGAAGGTCTTGGAATGGAGGGTTCTCTTCACAAATGATACCAATGGAAAGCTTGAGAGATGAGGGAGTGATTGGTGACTTCCATTGCTTGGTTGATGAGCTCTAGGTATGGCTTGGAGATGAAGAAGCAAGAAGAAGAAAAGAAGAGTCACAAGAAACCCTAGGTTCAGTTGTGCTGGAGCAATGGAGAGTGAATGAGAAGGAAAGAGATGGGTTCTCTTTGTTAACAAGGGAGGCTTGGGTCCCACAACTTAAGGAACTAATTTGGCTGAAATCATCTCTCTCGGGTCCTCGGATGAATTCGACGAAGAAGGAAGAAATGTTCGTCGAAATATTTACTTTCCAAAAAGTGTATGTTTCACGGTTTTCGACAATGATAAGTTTTTGGGTACAGATTTGGTGTGTAAAGACTGTTTTGCCCTCAAGGCCAAGAATTCGGGTTTCGGAGCCTCAAATGAATACGGGATCAACATGAAAGTTGTTGGAATTCACAAGATGTATGCAACGGGCCAAAAACACAATTCACGACAAATCGGGAAAATTTCTCAAGAAAATGCAAAGCAGAAAAGGGAACCCCCAAAGGGCCCCACTAGTAATCCAAAACACACAAAGTAATCCAAAACTAGAAACAAGGTTATTCTAAACCCAACTTAACCAAAAACACTAAACAAGCTTAGCACTAATACGCAACTTAATCAGTACTAATCGGGATCACTCGGGTCGGGGTCTTACATCCTCCACCCCTTAGGGCATTTGGTCCTCCAAATGAAATACAAGACTCACCTCTGGTAGAAGATGTGGGTACTTCTTCTGCACTTGATCTCGTAATTCCCATGTGGCCTCTTCCGGTCCATGATTCTCCCACAGTACCTTCACCCACTGAATAGTCCGAGTCCTCAACTCTTGTTCCTTTGTGTCGATGATCTCAACGGGCTTCTCCACATAGGTAGCATCCTCTCTGATCTCTAATGGTTCATGCCGAAGTACATGCGAAGGATCGGGAACATACTTCTTCAACATAGACACATGGAAGACGTTGTGTACACCAGATAGCTCAGGTGGTAAGGCCAATCTATAGGCCACGTCACCAATCTTGCTCACAATGTCATAGGGTCCAATGTATCTCTGTGATAGCTTGCCCTTCTGCCCAAATCTCAATGTTCCCCTCGTAGGTGACACTTTCAGGAAAACCTTATCTCCTTCCTTGAACTGTAGATCTCTGCGATGGGAGTCTGCATAGCTCTTCTGTCTACTCCTGGACACTTTCAGACGCTCTTGAATCAACTTGATCTTGTCGCTGGTTTCACTAACCATAGTCGGTCCATGGAAACTGCGAGTGCCGACTTCTTCCCAACAAACAGGTGTCCTACACCTTCTGCCATACAAAGCCTCAAAAGGAGCCATCCCAATGCTCGAGTGGTAGCTGTTGTTGTACGCGAACTCACACAACGGTAGAGTCTCATCCCATTGAGTCTTGAAGTCTAACACACACGCACGGAGCATGTCCTCTAAAGTCTGTATCGTCCTCTCTGACTGGCCATCTGTCCGAGGGTGATAAGTTGTGCTGAACTGTAATCTCGTACCCATAGACTCGTGCAATGTCTTCCAAAACCTTGAAACGAATCGCTGTCTCTGTCAGATGTGATGGAAACTGGCTGCCCGTGACGACTGACAATCTCGCTGACAAACAACTCTGCCAAAGGTAGCATGTGCATCTTCTTCCCTGTCTTCATAGCCAGGAAATGCGCTGACTTGGTGAGACGGTCCACAATGACCCAAATCGCGTCGTTGCCTCTACTAGTCCTCGGTAATCCTGAAATAAAGTCCATAGTAATGTGCTCCCACTTCTATTCCGGAATTTCTAATGGTTGTAACAAGCCTGGAGGCCTCTATGCTCTGCCTTAATCAACTGACAAGTCAAACAACGGGAGACAAACGCTGCAATCTCTCTCTTCATATTGTTCCACCAAAATCTACCCTTCAAGTTCTCATACATCTTTGTGCTGCCTGGATGCATAGAGTACTTTGTGCTATGAGCCTCGGTCATGATGTCGTTCCTCAAATCTTCAAAGTTAGGCACACACAGACGGTCACGGTAGTACAAAACTCCATCAACAACACGAAAGTCAGGACGTTCTGCTATATGCTCTGAAATTTTAACCAACTCTGGATCTTGCAACTGACTGTCCTTGATCTTCTGAATGAAAGAAGGTTCTGACACCGTCATGTTAGCCAACAAAACACCCTTCCTTAGAGGCTGCACGTCTAGACTCAACTCTTCAAACTGCTCAAAGATACAAGTGCCACTAAGATTTGCCAAGCCTACTGATTTCCTACTCAAGGCATCTGCAACTACATTGGCCTTCCCCGGGTGATACTTGATCGGAAAATCATAGTCCTTGATATATTTCATCCATCTTCTCTGCCTCATGTTCAAATCCTTCTGTGAAAACAAGTACTGTAAGCTGCGGTGGTCGGAGTGGACTTCGAACTGCTCTCCATAAAGGTAATGTCTCCACATTTTCAACGCGAACACAACCGCTGCTAACTCCAAATCATGGGTGGCATAGTTCTTCTCGTGCTCTTTCAACTGTCGAGATCCATAAGCAATCACTTTTCCCTCTTGCATCAACACGCAACCAAGTCCAACATTGGAAGCATCGGTAAAAATGGTGAAACCGCCGCTTCCGGATGGTAAAGTAAGGACTGGTGCTGTAGTCAATCTCTTCTTTAGCTCTTGGAAACTCTCTTCACACTGCTCTGTCCACACGTATGGTGCATTTTTCCTTGTCAACTTCGTCAAGGGCGACGCAATCGACGAAAAACCCTGCACAAACCTCCGATAATAACCTGCCAATCCTAGAAAACTCCTGATTTCTGTCACATTCCTCGGCCTTTCCTAATTCACTACTGCTTCAATCTTGGACGGATCCACTGACAAACCTTCTCTAGAGATAATGTGCCCCAGGAATGCTACTTGGTCTAGCCAAAATTCACACTTGTTAAGCTTAGCATACAGCTGATTCTCTCTCAAGAGTTGCAATGCAATCCTCAAATGCCCTTCATGTTCTTCCTTGGTCTTGGAGTACACCAAAATGTCATCTATGAACACTACAACAAACTGATCCAGATACTCTGCAAATATCTTATTCATCAATGCCATGAACACTGCCGGTGCATTAGTGAACCCAAATGGCATCACTAGAAACTCATAGTGGCCATATCTTGTCCGGAAAGCTGTTTTCAACACGTCTGATTCTCTAACTCTCAGCTGATGGTAACCGGATCTCAAGTCAATCTTCGAGAAGAATGATGCACCTTGCAACTGATCAAACAATTCATCTATTCTTGGTAATGGATATTTGTTTTTGATGGTCACTTGATTCAATCTTCTATAATCAATACACATTCTCATCGAACCGTCCTTCTTCTTAACAAACAACACTGGAGCTCCCCATGGTGAAACACTTGGTCTCACAAAACCTTTGTCCAACAACTCTTGCAACTGGGTCTTCAATTCCCCCAACTCTGCTGGAGCCATCCTATATGGTGCAATAGATATCGGAGCGGTCCCTGGTAGCAACTCGATAGTGAAATCGATCTCTCTCATGGGTGGTAAACCTGGAATCTCCTCCGGAAAAACATCCGGGAATTCCCAAACTATTGGGATCTCCTCCACCCCTTGGGACCGTTTATCCTCCGTGATAAACGCTAAATAAGCTTCACAACCACTTCTCAAAAGTCTGTCAGCCTTCAACGCTGAAACAAACCCTGCAAGAGGATTCCTCCTCTCTCCCTGAAACGACACTCCTGCTGGTGTCTCAACCAACTTGAAAGTGAGGGTTTTATGGAAACAATCCATTGTGGCATGGTACCCTGCCAGCCAATCCATCCCTAGGATGACATCATAATCAAACATCTCCAAAGAAATGAGATCTGCGGTTAAAACCACTTCTCCAATCTGGATTGTGCAACTAGGATAAAAGGTTCTACAAACAACTTGTTTACCTACTGGGGTTGCCACAGTCAAAATGAACTCCAGTTCTATAGCATGCATATCAATCAACTTAGCAAACTTATGGGACACGAAAGAATGGGTAGAGCCAGGGTCAAACAAAATCATAGCTTTAATCCCACAAACAAGGAGTGTACCTTCTACAACATTTCCCGCTGCCTCTGCATCCACTCTATTGACCCCGTAGATTTGCCCTCGAAGCTGTGGCATGTTCTGAACTTGTTGTGGCCTTCCATGAGGTGCATTCCTATTCTGCTGTGGTGGACGCTGTTGTCCCTGCTGATTTCGGGCCTGCTGTTGTGGCTGCTGTTGCTGTCTGAACTGTTGTTGCTGTGGTGCTTGCTGCTGAAGTGGCCTAGGCTGGTTTTGGACAGCCAAAGCATGCTGGGGTGGTGGTGGTGGACGTTGTGGCCCTTGCTGCTGCTGCTGCTGATGTCTGTTCTGCCTTGGACAATCCCTCATCCTATGGTCCATCGAACCACACCGGAAGCACGCTCCTGAAATAGTACGACACTCAGCACTAGCATGGTTCTTCCCACAGTGGATACAAACCACTGGATTCTGCACATTAGGCCCTGTCCTCTGCCTCTTGTTCTGATGGTTCCTTTGCTGGTGGTTCTGTTGCTGCTGGACTGGACTTTTGCCTTGCACCTTGAGGATCTTGTTGTGGAAGTTTTCGAACTTGTAGGCTCTCTTCACAGCTTCATCAAAAGTTACCGGTGGTACCACTCCAGTGGCATCTCTCTCAATGAAGGGATTAAGTCCCTCAAAGAACTTGGTAATCTTCTTCTCAACGGTATCCACCAACTCCGGGGCATACCTGGACAACCTCTCAAATTTGGTGAGGTACTCTAATACTGTCATGCTCCCTTGCACCAACTGTTGAAACTCTATAGCCTTTTGCTTCTTGACGTGGGCGGGTACATATTTGTCATGAAACTGCCTCTTGAAATTGGCCCACACTTCTGCATCAGCCATAGTTCTATATTCTTCTCTCACTGTCTTCCACCATCTATCTGCTGTGCCAACAAAAAGGGATGTTGCTAGCTTCACTCTATCACTTCCAGTACACTGAAAGATCTCAAAGATGTTCTCGGTGTGCTCCAACCAATCATCTGCAGCTAGTGGGTCCTCTTCCCCAAGGAATTCCTTTGGAGCTCTTTTCCTGAACCGTTCAAACAAGGCATTTGGATCATGTTGCCTTTGGTTTATGACTATAGCTGGTTGGGGTTGAACCGGATCTGGTCTTCTTTGCAAAACCTCTAGCAATTGCCTCTGCATTTCTTGCATCTCTCTAGCATGGTCTTCCTCTCTCTTTAGCATTTGTTCTTGAAGTCTGGCTTGGTTTTCATTAGCTTGACGCTGTTGCTCAAGCATTGCTCTCATCATGTCTTGGAATTGGTTGGGTGGATGACCATGGTTCTTTACTATATCCTCTTCTAGAGGCCCTGTATGCTCACTATTGCTTGCAGTAGGGTTGCCATTCAACGGTCTCTTACGTGGAGGCATGATGCTGCAAAACAGATGGTTAGCACATAATAATCCAATAAAAGGGTCACACATTGCTCACACGATACTAGCTAACGAAAGATCTAACGGATCCTCGCCACGTCCTTAGGATTTCTAGTTTCTTTTAATTGCTTGAAACACGTCTCGCTCTGATACCAGTGCATAAGGAGCCCGGAATGTCTTCAAACTCAAGGAGTACCAAGTAATGACTATAATCGACATACGGGACCCCTATTCACTTAAATAGATCTTGAAATTGATATCTTACCCGAAATTTGTTATAGTTCATTATTTCACCTCGTTTCCAAGATTTGCATCACATGACTTGTTTTCCCCGAAAGCATAGTGTACACTTGAAATGGTTACTTGACCCGAAGTGCATTGCACCACGTGATATGTCAGTGTGCCCTTGAGCACCCCCGTCTTGCCCGCTTGATTATATATATTTGTACTTGATTTACTTGCATTGTCTCGATTGTATTTGACCCATGAGTCGGCACCACTAAGCTTGGATAACCTCGTTGGTTTGATCCACCGACTTGGAGATCCCCCTCTTGTCCCGCCAGCTGCAGTTTGGATCCCGCTACCCGGTCATTACCGTGGTCTTGTCCCGATACCGCAGATTGCTATTGTGGTCCCCGATGCCCGGCTCGCTACCGTGGTCATGTATAGTATATGTATTTATATGAGATCCCCTGTTTCTCCTCACCTCGAGTGACTGAGATCAGGGCCTAGTTATTGCTCTATCGCCTTAGTGATAGAGGACTTAGCTTCGTGTGGTCGCCATCTTGCTTGTTCCCGATCCCTTGGTTACCTCATATGTTTTATCTTGTTTACATGTTTTCTAGCAAATGATTTATCTATTTTATGAGAGTTCTTGCTTAAACAACTTTCCTTGTTTTTCGAGATATTTCATTTATTATATGTTGTTGTATTTTCTCACTCTCTTGCCAGACCGTCGTGTCTGATCCTTTGCTTTGGTACTCAGGTCCCGTTGCCGGTTTCCTTGAGGAGGAGCCGGAGGAGGCGGTAGGTGAGCCGCATCCTCTAGTTGAGTGGCGCGCTGACAATGTCACGTAGACATCGGGTTGCTACTAGAGGCGTAACATTTTGGGGAGAACTTCTTAACCATTCTTTTGGGTTATTATTTTGTAATATTGGCCTTTGTTGGCACCTAATTTTGGGGAATGTAACTAAATGATATTTTGTCTAACTTTAACAACTTTTGGAAAACTTGCTATATATATCATTGCTCATTCTGATACAGTATTTATACCTGATGTCATTGCTTCTATGATTAGAGATAGCCTAACTATTTGATTTGCTACACGCTTCCGCACTTAAAAGAAATATTCATGCAAGGTTGTGATATCCTCACCGAGGACACCTGTGGGAAATTAAATAAAATTGTATATTGTGGATGTAGACCCTTCAGTCATTATCCACTAAATGTCCCGACCCCGGATTAGTCGGTTTCCTTCGGGATTCCCGGTCCGGGGTCGCGACAGTATGCCTCCTTGGGGAGTGTGAATACCACCTAGATTGGTGCGGATCAAAGTTGGTCAAAATTAGGATTAAGACTAACTTTCCATGATCCCCTTCATTCATTATTATCTTGGTATATCATACCAAATAATGAATGACTCCCGATTAGCTTCGGTTTCTAAAATAAATGAAGCAAATCCTTGGGGATACTACATCATTATTTTAGTTAAGTGTGACCCACCAACTAGCATTGCATGACAACCATTGCGAGCAACTCCTCTTTGGGGAGTGGGCCCCCGCCCCGTCTCACCAACACTATCCATAGGAGATCCATAACTAGTAACCAGACAAGTAAAAGCCCTCCGTGGGGAACGGCCATTCTCAAGATGGCGCTAGGCTAATACTTTCCTTACAATGGACCTATGGTGGAAAACCATGGGGATTTCTAAATATAAATGCTCCGCTCCCACTTAATATTTTAGAATTGAGGATTTCCTTGTAAGGTATTAGGGCCCACATGTATATATATGAACATCAAATCATCTCATGATATGATCAAAGATTGGTTCCAAGTCAAGTTATTTTAAGGAAAGTCCAGTTTCTAAAATTAGTGTTACCAATGTGTCCATCTCATGGGTCATCAACACTAATTAGAACTCTTTCCAAAAATTAATTTGATTTGACCAATTTTAGTAACTTGCTATGTTTGGATCAGATTTGGAAATATTCTAAATTAAGCATGCATCCATAAATAGAAAGTACTAAAATTAGAAACTAGTCCTCTCCTCCACATGGCCCAAGCGGAATAGACTTCTTGGACTTCTAGACTTTCCAAAACTTTGGGATTCCTCAAACTCTTTGGGCATCACCAAAAGGCTTTTGGTAATCTTCAAACTCTTTGATTAGGAGTCCAACTTTACTTTCCTTCCTCGTCTCGGACATCGCCAGAATTTACAAATTTAGAAAAATTACATAAATTCCTATGCCTCAATTATGAGACTTACATGGTCATCTAAACATAGAAATAAAACGGCTATAGGGAAATTCACCATGCCTTGCCCTTTCACGGGAAACCAAGGAAACCATGATGCCCTTTACACTTAGCCTCAAATAAACCAATAACCATTAAAAGAAAAAATTAAAAGACTTGTGGGCCATATGGAGAGGACATTATCACCTGCAAGTTAGTATCTCATACAACAAAGCATCTCACAAAACCAGGTTACCAAACCACAATGGAAAAACAAGATGCCAAAAGCAGCCACCCTTTTAATACATGCACTTCGCAGAGGGGGTCCGGGGGTGTCCCCCTGCGGTGGTCGAGCGGCCCCCGGACAAAAAAAAATCGGATCAAAGAATAAACTGATCCTGTGTTCCCTGTCGACCGCCCAGAGGGCTCGGTCAACCGACACTACAGGCACCCAGTCAACCGAGCACGAGGCCAGGTCGACCCGCCTGACGAAGGCAGAAAATTGGTTTTTCTCAATTCGAGTCCGAACACCTCCAAAACACTTTTGAAGGCTCTCAATGGCATCCTACCATCCTTCGATCATAATTAAACCCTTTTGTGACTATCCAAACATGGATTTACTACATAAAGAAAACAAACCCAATCATAATTGATCCTTACATGGCCCTAGGTCTATCCTCTTCGCATCTCATGCAAATATTAGATCTAGATCGCTGATCTAACATGATTAGAGATGTGGTCTGGCTCTGATACCAATTGTTGGGAAATAGGTGGGCCATTCAAATAGGTTTCAAAAACTTTTGACCCACTTGATGTAGGGATCAACTATCTAGAAGGCAACAAACCCAATCCAGGATGCAATCCCTCAAACTCATAAATCATGTACAGCAACATAACCTATCTAGAAGATAGAAAACATAACCTAAACATGCAACCACGAAATCTACAACATACAAGGATGTAGATTATACCTTTGGAGCTTTGTAGTGCTCTAATGGAGGATTTGAATTCTTTCTTTGATGATGAACACCTTCACTAATCAAATTAGAATCTCCAACACCTTTTTGATCTTCCACGCTATGACCCGTATCATATTCTCTTTTCTCAAGAAGATGGTGGGATCTCCAAGAGAAAACCCTAAAGGAAACTAGAAGAGAAACTAGAAGAGGGAGAGGAAGAGAGTGGTGTGCAACACTTGCACAAACCTAGGGCTTGGGCATGAATTCCAATGATGGAATAATGCATGGGGACGTCCAAGGCACTTCTCCTCTTATTTATAGCACTCAAGCAACCTCCTCTTACTAGTTGAAATAGAAGTCTTACTTCCAAAACAATTAGTTGCTTACTAAATCACAATTAGAAGTCTTACTTCAAATATGATTAGTAACTTCCTCTTTTACTAATTAAAATAGAAGTCTCACTTCCATTAATAATTAGTAACTTACTATTACCACTATTAGAAGTCTCACTTGAAATAAAAATAGTAACTTTCTATTTCCTTTTAGAGTTTTACTATAATTAGTATCTTTATAATATCTTGGGCTAGCGTGGGGACCACTAGGGATTCCTTAGAAAGCTGGCTCGAACTGAGACACGCGACCCCACATCTCATGTGCAATCCGGGCCCACAGTTAATTGCAAATAACTCCACTATATAAATGCAATTGAACTACAGTCTCAGGAATATATTACAATGAAGACTCTAAACTTCCTCAGTACCACAAGTAGGCCCCTCCATCTATATCCATGGATCAATTGGACCTGTCCACCAAAATAGATCCATATCTTATTATCCTTGAGCCCCAATTAATTTTAATGATCATTTGGTACCGATCCAATTAACTCTTAATTGGAATAGGTACGCACTTTCCAATGATAAATCCATTAATTGGCACAAAGGGTTATTAAAGATAGATTCCATCTTGACCATTGAATGTTCCCACAACTCTACTACCACGTACCCAAATCACCGAGGTGTTGACCTACAATTGGCCTCACTCATTGGTGACTCAAAGCAAATGAATAGATAGAAACTTGAGTTCATTAATGTCTCAGGATTATGAGCCTATTGCTAGGGAATTATGAGAGTAGACCTTAAAGTTAAGACAATGCATATAAGGTGCTTCTCATGGTCCTTCAATGCATCCAATGTACCAGCACCATGATCCAGAATCTTACATTCCGATGATTGATACAAATCACACTATCTCATAGTGATCAAAGTGCTGCAATCTTGTCAGATGAGATGCCCAATCTCATCACTAGTTGTGAAGATATTTAAGTATAAGATTTGCAATACATGTCTCCTGTATGTGGATCTCATCCATACACATGTATTACATCTAGTATTCTTGGTGACTCCGGTTCATCTCATGAACCATTATGTCATTCGTATTAGTTATGTGCAAACAAGTAATAAAACACCATTCATCTCATGAAAAGAAAGCAATAGTATATATTGATAAAGAAAGAAATTAATCAATTTAGTCATCATATACTGGTATTGAGACCATAAAAGGACCTCAAGGTCGATTGGCCTATATTCGAAGGTTCATTTCTAATTTATCTGGAAGATGCCGGCCATTCTCACGTCTGATGAAGAAAGGAGTGAATTTTGTATGTGATCAGGCATGTGATGAAGCCTTTGAAGATATCAAAAAATATCTTACTAGGCCTCATGTTTTAGTTGCTCCAGTGCAAGGGAGACCATTCATTTTGTATATGCGAGCTCTTGATCACTCCTTGGGGGCAATGCTGGCACAAAAGAATAACCAAGGGCATGAGGTGGCACTTTACTACTTAAGTAGGATGATGGTAGGAGCAGAACATCGATATCCACCGATAGAGAAAGAATGCCTCGCGCTAATGTTTGCAATACAAAAATTAAGGCACTACCGGCTCTCACAAACAATTTATCTTGTCTCTCGTGTAAACCCATTAAAGACCTTAGTAACAAAGGCGGGATCTTTGAGTGCAAGATTAGCAAAATGGTCCATTCTCCTTTCCCAATATGATATCATATATGTCCCACAAAAAGAAGTAAACGGTCAAGCATTAGCAGATTTCTTGGCCGCGCATCCGTTACCACCTGATTCCAAGCTAAGGGATGCTTTTCCAGATGAACCAGTCTTTTACATTGAGACCTTTCAAACCTCAAAACAAGAAGCCTGGGAAATGTATTTTGATGGTGCTTGATGGACCCGGCTTTTCTCTTTTTCCAAAGCTGCCTCCGCCCCGGGGCTGACGGGGTACGGTGGAGGGAAAGGAAGGAAAAGCGGGCATCAGTTTTTTTTTGTACGGGTATGCCAATTTCTCCTTTATACTTGGAATTTAGAAATGGTGATCCGGAGATCCACCTTCACAAGTAAAAAGGGAAATGAAACTTTTTTCTTGTTTTCCATTGCATACATATTTTAAGAAAAGAGACAGTTTTGTTTGAATGCCGTGAAAGGCGTTTTTGTGCCGTAGAAGGCGATTTGGTGCCGTTGAAGGCGATTTTGCCGTAAAAGGCAATTTACAAATCTTATCAAAAGTAAAAGACAAGAATTGTGAATTTTTTTGTCTCTTAAAAAAATACAATCTACAATAGAAAAGCAAGAAAAAGGAATCTAACTTCTCATGCGATTGTGGGAGGGCTCGTTCAGATCGACGGTCACGAGTCATGTATGGGCTCTGCCATCGTCCTTCAGATGAGAACATAGTGCTTGATTTCTTGGCTTGGCTCCAACCTCAGATTTTTAGAGGATAAGGACCAAGATAAGGTCCTATATCCGGTAAAAAGCTGAGTAGACGGGCTGAAAAGCCGCATCTAGCCATGTTGGATAGAAGGATAGGTGGCCTTTGAGAGGGGGGTGGCCCCCCAAGGGGCTTCAATCACCTTGTAGTACTTGTCGCAGCAGAGTTTTCTTGAAGGAGCAGGGTTGTAGAGATTTCTCCGAGGATTTTTGAATGATTTTCTGGTGATTTTTCCGGATCCTTCTGTGTGTGTCTCCCCTTGAAATGCTTGGAGGGGACTCCTATTTATAGGCCTTTAGGTAGCCTTTAGGAGTGATTTATGAGCCTTTATGGTAATAAAGCTCATTAAGGGAGGAGTTACGAGTTTAATTGCTTTTTGTTTTGTAACTCCTGACCCTTGGATTTCATTGGCCGGAGGAGAGTCATGGGCATTTAATCGCCTTTAATCTCCATTATGTTAAGAGTTTCATGGCTTGAATGCCATGATTGCTTGGACTTGTAACTCCTGAACAGAGGCTTCTGATTGGGCCGTCCAAGATAATGGGTTAATGACCGCATTAACTTGCCATAAACGGGCCAATTGATAGCATTAAGTGGCCGCCTTGGTAGCTGAAGAGTCGCGGGCCATGCTGCGTCTTTTGGAATTCCCTTTGCGATGATCATCGATGGATCCTTATGTAAATCAACATCAGATGATCATGTAGTTTCAGACATTGGTTGATACCAGCGGGCCGGCAGCATCTGTCCAGTTGATTTCACGATCGGGCGGGCAGAAAGTGCTCTTTTTTGGTTGTTCGGCTAGCAATCAACGAAGTTTTTAAAGTTCTGGAAAGGAGTTCTGTGATCTTGATGAATATCAGTGAATTTGGAGCTTCAAAAGCCTGAATCTGGAAAAATCACAGGGACAGAACAACTTGTCTCGCGAAAACGGACGAAACGGGGGTCCCGGGGCGAAATCGGCGCCCCGGACCTCCCAGGGTCGCCGGGCCCATGGTCGCCGGCGACCCTGGCCCAGGGTCGCAGGGGTCTGCGACCCTGGGGGAAAAATTCCTTCCCGGGGCCCCTTTTTGGCCGCTTTTCGTCGTTTTTCGCTTCCATTTTTTTTGCTTGTTTTCTCTGACATTTCTCCACATTATTTTTCTTGATTTCCCTCTGAAAAACCTGATGAGAATCCTTGCAAATTGGTTTGCAAAGTTTCTGATTTTCCGGGAAAAGCCGAACACAGAATTGCTAATTTTCCGCCAGTAGCTGAAACAGTATCAAACGATGTCGGAATGACCTGAAATTTGAGGTGAAGCTTCTTGAGCATTAAATAAGACCAACCATGGGCTTTTGTTTGAGTTTTGAAGCCATTTGGGGTCATGCAAATGCTTGCCTTTGATTTCACCGCGAGGGAAATGCTGAGCTTTGACTTTCGGTCAAACGATGTCCGATTGACCTAAAATTCGATGTGTGACTCCCTCATCAGTAGTTAAGACCAACCATAGGTTTTCGTTTGAGTTTTGAAGCCGTTTGGAGTCATGCAAATGCTTGCCTTTGATTTCACCGCGAGGGAAATGCCGAGCTTTGACTTTCGGTCAAACGATGTCCGATTGACCTGAAATTCGACGTGTGGCTCCCTCATCAGTAGTTAAGACCAACCATAGGCTTTCATTTGAGTTTTGAAGCCGTTTGGAGTCATGAAAATGCTCGCCTTTATTTCACCGCGAGGGAAATGCCGAGCCTTGACTTCTGGTCAAACGATGTCCGATTGACCTGAAATTTGATGGGGAGCCTAATGGAGTCATTTTGAGATGATCCACAAGCTCCGAATTGGGTGCCATGGTCCCGGGGTGCTCCGTTGCCGGGAGCTGCTGCTTAGCTGTTGGAGAAGTGAAGCTAGGCCAAATGATATCGAAATGGCCCGAAACTTCATGTGTACCTCTCTTTTGGTTCTTTTGAGTGACCTTGCAGTTTTTGTTTGATTCTGACAAGATCTGATGCTTGAAGTGGCGCCTGCCTATTTTTGGTAGGATGCGGCTCCGTGTAGCTTTTGGTGTGAAGAGGCAAAGTGACATTTTTGGCGTCAACAAATGCCCCCTCGAGGTACAGCGACGATATAGCTTTTGCTGTCGATGTTCCTCGAAGAGAATCTTGAAGAAGAGCTTCTGACTTGACCAAGAGTCTTTGAGCATTTTTTTTTTTTATATATATGGAGTAGCCTTTTGAGCTTCCAGGGGATTTTATGGTAGTGAGAGGGATCACGTACCATCTTAAGGCAAGATTTTGAGAATGACATTTGGATTTGGATTTGGTTTTGGTTTTTTGGTTTTGATTTTGATTTTGACCTTGTGACCTAACAAGCTGTATGTGGCAGGTTAGGGGGTCAGGTTTTTGGTTTTGGTTTTGACCTTGTGACCTAACAGGCTGTATGTGGCAAGTTAGGGGGTCGGGTTTTGATTTTTGGTTTTGGTCTTGTGCCCCAACAAGCTATATGTGGCGAGTTAGGGGACCATGGTTTGGTTTTTTGGTTCACTCTTTGGGACAATTTTGGGTCCATTGGAGTGGTTTGGGCTTTTGTGGAATGTCAATTTCAAGATTTTGGCTTAATTTGGTTCATGAGGTGGGATGGTTTGGATTTTTGGAAACTCATGAAGCTTGGATTTTTATATGGTATGGTCCAATCAACTCAAAAGAGGCATGGGACCATTTTTGTATGCTCTTGGTAAGAGAAATTTTGACTAAAAGCCACTTTTAGTGCCTAGGTGGTCAAACCTGGCTCATATGGGCTAATCCATGGGACCTTAAGCTTTGAAGGATGGCTTAGATCTCATATGGTGTCACTTTGTAAAGAATATCTAAAGATATCTCCTTTGGGTGGAGAATATCTAAAAATATCCTTACTTTGAGAGATTTTCTCAAGTTTCCTTGATTTTGGGAGAGATTCTCTCAAAATATCTTTCTTTGGGAGAGAATTTCTCAAAGAATCTTTGTTTTGGGAGAGAATATCTCAAGTTTCCTTTTCTTTTGGGAAGGCAAATTTACTTGGGAAGGTTGCTAATTTTTAGCCCTTACCTCCTTGCTTTTCTCTTGTTTCCTCTTTTGTTTTGCTCTCTTCTATAAAAGCAATTGAGGTGGGTGTTAGGAATTTTGTATTTGCAATTTGATGGATGCATTTGCACTTTAGCATCATTTGATTCACACACACTTTAGTTTGTTTTCGTGTATGTTTGTTATTGAAATTACACACTCTGTCTTCAGCTCCCGCTTAGCTAGACATGTCTTGAAATCTTCTTGGAAGCTCCTTCTCTTAGCTTGGGCTCTTGGGCTCTTTTCTTCAATCTTCTTGATGCTTGGAGCTTGATCATCCTTCAAGCTTTCTTTCCATCTTCCTCTCTTTAGCCAAGCATCTTCTTTAGCTCCAAGCTTTCTTTCTTCTACTTGCTCTCCCCCTTTGACATTAAATTGCAAAGGTACCTACACACATGGTCAAAGGGGGAGAGCAAGTAGAAGAAAGAAAGCTTGGAGCTAAAGAAGATGCTTGGCTAAAGAGAGGAAGATGGAAAGAAAGCTTGAAGGATGATCAAGCTCCAAGCATCAAGAAGATTGAAGAAAAGAGCCCAAGAGCCCAAGCTAAGAGAAGGAGCTTCCAAGAAGATTTCAAGACATGTCTAGCTAAGCGGGAGCTGAAGACAGAGTGTGTAATTTCAATGATGGGTAAGTTGCCATCAAATTGCAAAGGGGGAGATTGTTAGGAATTTTGTATTTGCAATTTGATGGATGCATTTGCACTTTAGCATCATTTGATTCACACACACTTGCATTGTTTTAGAAAACCTTGAAATCTAGTTTTATACATGCATAGCTTTTAAGATTTGGAAAAGTATTTGTTTTATGCATGTTTTGGTTTTAAACTTGGATGCTTTAGTTTTAGAACCCAAACTCTTTTGAAAACCTAATTCTTTGTACATTATGCTTGGAAAATCATGTTGAGAATTTAGGTTTGAGCCTTGCATACATTCTTCACAAAAAGAATAATTTTTGTATGCATTTTCATTTGAAAAGAGTTTTATCCAATCAAGCTAGCCTTTGGTTTTAAACTTTTGAATCATCTTAGGCTTTGTGTGTTCATGTTTTTAAACATCTTAGAATGTCTTAAAACATGTTTTCCAAGCTTGATTTAGTGGCCAAAAGGTCCCCCAAAGAAATACCTTTGAAATGGCAAAAGTTGCATTTTTTGCAAAAAGGGGGTGACCCGGCAGTGTCGCCGGTCGACCGAGACAACTGGAAGTCATTTTTTCCAGAACCTGTTCTGTAGCTCCAACGGTCAGAAATTTGACCGTTGTGCTTTCTCGGTCGACCGAGACCTGTTTGCCGGTCGACCGAGGAGCCGTTGGCAACTTTTTGGCTATAAAGTCCATTCATTTCCAACCTTTTTCAAGGCTTGACACATGAACTTTTGAGAGTATTTTGGAGCCAAAGAAAGCGGAAGAAGTTGGAAAGGCTAAAGGGCTATTTGGAAATCAAACTCATGAGTTTTTAAAAGGTACATCTTCTAAGTTATTTTGATTTCCATACAAATGAAATTCATGCATGTTCAAATCCTTTGTATTTTCATTTATGCATGATTTCAAGCCCTTAAAGAGTTGATTTGCAAGCTCAATATCTTTCTTGGTAAATTAGATTAGTTTGCAATCACTCTTATCAAATCACATGCTTTCTTAAACTTTAGTTTTCATACAACTTGTGATTCTTTGAATTTCATGTCATTAACAAGTTGTTTATTATTCATGTGATTTGCATCAAACTTCAATCAAAACTTTTGTGTGTCTTAAACTTTCAAATGCTTTAAGCATATATTTGATTAAGCTTTCTTTTTAAACTTGATTGAAGTCATCACACACACACATCATGAGCATACACTTTTGCATTCATAGAGTGTTTGTGTGAGTTGTTTTAAACTTTCATATTAGCCTATTTAAGAGGCAACAACATTTGAGCTTTAATTTGTATCTCTTAGAGCGATCTTTTGGAAAGACACCTTCTTAGAGAAATCTACATTGTGTAAGGTTATTGCTTAGCCTTTGAAAAGCATCTTGTAAGGTTATTGCTTAGCCTAAGAAAAGCATTTTGTAAAGGTTATTGCTTAGCCTAGAAAAGCACATTGTAAGGTTGTTGTTGAGCCTAGAAAAACAACATTGTATAGGTTATTGCTTAGCCTTTGAAAAAGCATACATAGTGGAAATCCGGTGGGGTGTTGGATGCACAAGCCGGTAGTGGATGTAGGCACGTTGGCCGAACCACTATAAATATTGTGTTGTGGTGATTGCTATGTGGTGATTGTTTTTGTTTTAGCTTCCGCATATTGTATGATCAATCATCACATGTGACTAGTTTTTGTTAAGAAATTAGAATTGGTTTAAATTGGTCACAATTGTAGCTCACCCTATTCACCCCCCCTCTAGGGTTAGGATCCTCGTGGACTTTCAATTGGTATCAGAGCCAAGTGCTCTATCCCTTAGGATCAAGTGTTTGGAACTCTTGATTAGGTGTAAAAACCTAGAGTAAAAACCCTAGAGTTGTGCTTATTTGAAAATCATTAAAATGGACTCCACTATGCTAGACTTTGTAGATTCTTCTAGACCCCTCATTCTTCCATCTTATGGAGATTCAAACATTGAAATTAAGGAATCTCAACTTGAATTAAAAGAAGAAGAATATGATGAACTTGAAGCCTATGAGGAATTGTACACATGGTCCTTAGAGGTTTCCAAGAAAAATAAAAGATTAAAAGAAGAATCTATAAGGCTAAACCAAGAATTAGACTCTTCTAAAAATGAACTTAGAGAAAAAGATGAATTTATAAATTGTGTAGAATCTAAGTTCATGATCTCTTTAAATAATCTATCTAACATTCAAGATGAACTAAAAGAATTAAAGATGGATTATGATAATGTCAATAAGGAAAATTTAATTCTAAGAGATCAAATAAAAAGGCAAGACAAAGACTTTAACAATTTAGAAGCCAAGTTGATTAAAAGTAAGTTAAAAACCCAAGAGCTTGGATCTAATGTTGTTAATGAACTAAAGCTTGAATTAAAACTTGCCAATGAAGAGCTAAGCAAATATAAGGAAATTGAAAATGAACTTTCAAAAGTCAAACATGAAAATTCAATCCTTATAACCAAAGTCACTCAACTTGAAGGATATAAAACAAAGTATGAGTGCAAGTTTACCCAAAGTGAAGATAGACTTGAAAAATTATTTAAATTGGGTAAACCTCATGGAGATAGGATGGGTATTGGATTTAATAGGAATATGTCTTATAACCCTAAATTCACCAACACATTTGTGAAAGGTGAGTCCTCCTTCTCTAGCACTCACACTTCTTTGCCCAAAACCAAATGTAATTTTTGTGGCATTGAAGGACATTTTAGGTTTGAGTGCAAACTAAGAAAAAGAAGCCATGTGTCTAAACCCATCTTTGAACTCAAAAATGGAGAATCTAAATCTATGAAGGGTAAGACACTAAAAATCAAGGAAAACTCCAAAAAGACTAAACAAGTTAAATCCTTTAAAATGGAGTCTCCTAAGATAGATTCTAAAAAGCTTAAACAAGTTAAGCCAAGCTTGAAAGAATCTAAGAACAAAAAGCTTCTCAATCTAACTCCCTTATATGAACCCATGAAAGAACTTTTGAAGAAAGTTGCTAAGTTAAATCTAAAATTCAAAAGTCAAGTAAAGGGAGAAAGTAAGAAGAAAAGAAAAGTGAAGCAATCCCCAAAGAAACAAACTCACCAACATCAAAAGACTAATCACCATTCTAAGCCAAATTTAGTAAAATCTAAATATCATGGTGATAAGTTTAAATTGAAAATTTATCAAGTTAAATCTCCTATAGTTGGTGAGAAGTCCAAACTAGACCTCAAAGTTCAACCCTCCCAAGACCTTAGGTGGATTCCTAAAGTTATCTACTTAGACAAACCTTAAGGCCTTGAACCTTCTTGACCAACCTATTCTTTATAGTCAAAACTTTTTGTTGGTCATGTTGCTTTGCATTTTGGTTCTTTCTATAGTTACATTTATTAAAATGCATTGCTTATTTATGATCATTTGATTTTGTTTTCATGCACCATTCTAAGTTACATGTCATGGTTTTCAAAATCATTTGATTATAATTTCATCATGTTTGATTTGCTTTTTTTGCTTGCATTTAGTTTTATGTTTTGCATTGCATTTCTACATGATTAATTGATTGTGATTTCAAAAGCCTTCATAGCTAGGTTTTTCATGATCAATTGTTGTTGAATCATTTGTAAGACTTTTTGAACAAATGATTTGACTCAATTCAAGTTTTTCCATGGACTTCTAAGTTAAACTTTTATATGGAGAACATTGTTTTGAAAAATCAACTTGTATGTGTTTCAATTAAGTTATATCTTTTAAAATACAATGTTGAAAATTGATCTTCAAAATCATTCTTTTTATGCTCATTGTTGGATTTTGTTTTTCAAAATGATTTGAAGATTGTTTGAATGGAAATGCCTATAACATCATTAGTTATATTCATCTAAAGCATGTTCCATGTTTTCATTTCCTTTTCTTTTGGTTTCATTATCTTAGAAATGGAAATGTATGTTGTTTGCATCTTTGCTTATTTAGTTATTCTTTTTATATGCAAATGACTATTGGTTCCAGGTATGGTTGTGATCTTAGTTACATTTGTAGAATCCATACTAGAACCCAAATCCATCCTCCATGTCTTATAGTCATATCTTTTTGGATGGTTATGATGTTGACTCATGTAGATTCTCTTGGTATCATCCTTATACATGTTTCAACTTCATAGTAGTGTTCTTAATCATATGAAACTCTTTGAAACACATTTCTCATATTCCTATATGTTTGATGGATATCTTAGATGTTGAATTCATATGATTTTGACACTTTGGAAATTGCATGCATTGCCAAGTAATATTCTTTTGCATTGCAATTTACCATGTTCATCACTATGCTCAATAGTTATATTTTAAAGTGATGAATATGCATTTATGATGCTTGATGGAATTTGAGTTTGTCACATCCTTGCTTTGATTAATGTTATCATAGTCAATTGGTTTCATTTGGTATAACTTTCCATTGATTTCTTATCCAATTGATATCTTATCTTGGGTATGTGATAGACCTTGTGTGCATTGGATTAAACTTGATAGTAATATATTTGTTCCATGTCACACACCATTAGCATCATAATGTTCATGTTGCCACCTCTCTTGCTCATATAGGTATATCTCATGACCACCATGTTTATGTGTTCATAATATTGGTTGGTTAATTGTTGAGGTAGGCTTCATGTTTGAATTTCATTTCACTCATCTTGCTCTTTAATAGTAATATTTATTGATTGAATGAAATGAGTTCAAAACCTTACATAGCATATGATTTTCATAAGTTATATTGATTGATGCTATGTTTAGTAAACCCCATTGCATCATGGATAGCTCTAAGTTGGATTTTTCCTAATAGGTATATCTTTAAATCCTTTTTAGAGTGATTGATTTAATAGTCTCATCCTTTAATCTCAATTGATATGTTTATTTCAATTGGTATCCATGATCGTTTCTCTCATTAGACCTTGATCTCTTTTGGTAATTTGATCATATGAGCCTTATAGTTAAATGAATCTAATCATTTCCTTGAAGTTGACCCTCACTTGGTTAAACCATCTACTTCTTGCATTTAATAGTTATATCTTGTCAAAGTTTGACAAAAGAAGAGAATGGATTGAGGGGGAGTGTAAACCTTCATAGGAAGTATTAGTTTTGATCAAATTCACCCTTGGATAGCCTTTGAGCCCTTAGAGATAACTTCCATACATGATAGCCTGTTATGAATTTCATTTTCGATTCCATTTGTTAACAGGTGCTACTAAAGGTATTCTTCTTGTCTCATGTGTGTAGGTACCTTTGCAATTTAATGTCAAAGGGGGAGAGAGAGTTCAAGTGTGACTCAAAGATCTCCTACTCTTCAAAGGGGGAGAGAGTTCGAGAGTTCAAGTACTCGAAGATCTCCTATCCATCAAAGGGGGAGAAAGAACTCAAGTTCTCAAAGGGAGAGAATGCATACCTTGCCAAAGGGAGAGAGAGGCATGGTCAAAGGGGGAGAGCAAGTAGAAGAAAGAAAGCTTGGAGCTAAAGAAGATGCTTGGCTAAAGAGAGGAAGATGGAAAGAAAGCTTGAAGGATGATCAAGCTCCAAGCATCAAGAAGATTGAAGAAAAGAGCCCAAGAGCCCAAGCTAAGAGAAGGAGCTTCCAAGAAGATTTCAAGACATGTCTAGCTAAGCGGGAGCTGAAGACAGAGTGTGTAATTTCAATGATGGGTAAGTTGCCATCAAATTGCAAAGGGGGAGATTGTTAGGAATTTTGTATTTGCAATTTGATGGATGCATTTGTGAGGTCCCACCCTTGGTGGGCCCTCTAAGGGCTATGTTATAGGATAATTAATCTTAATTTATCTTAATTATTGTTTAATTATGTTAATCTTCACTAATCTTCGCTAATTATTGCTAATTATGGCTAATCATTGTTAATTACTGCTTTAATTGAGTTTATTTGGGGCTAATTAGATGGACTAGTTAAATTTCCTAAGTTAGTTAGATTAACTTAGTGGTTAGTATTTTTTTTTATTGATTGGGGGTTGTGTTAATCCTAGGCTTTTAGAGTTAGGTTAGTTGTTAATAGAGCTTAATTAAGTTAATTAAGAGTGTTAGTGTAAGCTAAAGGTGCTTTCTAGAAACTTCCCAACCTAATGACCAACCTACCCTAAACCCTAACCCTAATCCCAAGTTAAACCCTAAAAACCCTAAGGGTATCATGGTCATTAGTCACTCCACTAATCCTATATAAAACCTCTCTTAACATTTGCAATAAGCCCTAAACCCTAATCTCAGCCCCCATCCCAAGGAGACCTTCAGCCCCCATCCCAAGATAACCTCCAGCCACCCAACTGCCATTTCAATTTCCTCCCCTACGTTGGAGCAAGAGATAGCCACTGTCATCTCCCTTCCCATCTCATTTCCACAAAGCTGCTGTAGCTGTCTTCTTCCACTACTCCTCCTTCGTTTCTGATCTGCTGGAACCACATCATACGGCTGTGATCTTCCTCTTCTTCACTTCAGCTGGAGCAGCCACATCTCCATCTCCCCTGCCGTGCTGGAAAATCCACCTTGAAGCTCTGCTGCTGTCTTCTTCATTTCCAGCTACTGCTCCAGCCACTCCATCACTTTCTTCATCTCCTTCTCTTCATTTCTCTACTGTTACTCTGCTGGAATTTTTCCAGGAGCTACTGATATCACCCCATCTTCCCTTCTCATTTCATTTTCTCCAAGGCTCTACAGCTGTGACTGTTGCTGGATTGTCCTAAGAGCAGCAGCAGGGTGATCATCTTCTCCTTCATCTTCTTATTTCCCTTCTCCTTCTCCTCTCTGTTTGAACTGGGAATTTTCCAAGCCATCTGCTACTACTGGAACCCATTTCCAGAGCTGCTGCAAAGTCATCTTCTCCTTCTTCTTCACTGCTGGAATTTATTAAAGGAGCTGCAGCTGCCATATTACTTCTTCTCCTTTGAGCTAGGACCATTTCAGTGGTGCTGGGACTGTTTTGGAGCTACTGCTACACTGCTACAGCAGCTGGGTGTTCATCTTCTTCTTCCCCTCTCCTCTGTTCTGCTGGACTGGGCCTTTTCCCTCTTTTATATAGCTCTACTTCTTCTCTACAACCTTCTCAAACACTAAAGAGGCAAGTGCATCATACTAATAACTTAGGGTGTATGTTTTATTTCATGATTCAGTGATTTTTAGTTCTTAAACATGCTCAGTTCAGTCTAGATTACATTTGAGCTTTGTTGTGTTTGTTTGGATGGTAAGGTCACTGATGGATGGGGGTTTTCACCCCCCATTTGGAAGATCAGTGGGCCATAAGGTGATGGATGGATGGTTTTTGTGTTGTTAATTGATTAGAAGTGTTTGGGTGAAGTTTGGAAGAGATTGGAAGTAGTTTGGGTGGAAATGGAGCCAAAACAGAGTGACTACAGAAACTGGGTTTTGTCCCAGTTTCGTGTAACCGGTTAACCGGCAGTGTAGCCGGTTAACCGGGCTTTGCAGGCCGGTCAACCGGCCACACTGAAATTGCAGAAATGGCAGCTCCCAGTTATTTCTTCTGCAGGAAGTGCTGCAGTGCAGCCGGTTAACCGGACTATGCAGGCCGGTTAACCGGCCACACTGAGATTTCTTGGAAAAACTGGCCCTTAGCCATTTCTTGCACAAATTTCATTTCAAATAGTCGGGTTGACCTGGTCTCGCACCGGTTGACCCGATTCACGCTGTTTGTGCAGGAAGTGACTGAAAGTTGGTTCTTCAATCAAAACTCAGACTCCTTACACCCAAATGGACTTGATACTTAGGATTTTACTTTAGAAAGTGTTTAAAGCTGGATCATCAATCTTTCTAAGGTTTTCAGAGTATGCGGTCAATCACCTAGGCCTGGTTGTTTGACCGGACACGCTGTAAGCCTTTAGAAACGATATAAGTTGTCCAGGAAGCCTGATTCAGATTAGTTAGTGCACTCGGTTGATCTTCCCGGCCAGGAAATCCACCGAGCTCACAACACATCAGGTTCACCTGGAAAACCCTGATTGTTCCAGTTTTCAACACTTAGGAGATATGATCAGTTGTGGGGCCCATTGACCATCCAAATGAGCATTTGTCAGTGTCCTAAGCCCGAGTCAACGGTGTGGCTCAACCTTGACTCGCGGGGACCACTGTTTAGAGTTTTGGTTGATAATCTAAGATGATTCGACCTCCAAGAGTTGTCATAGATGCCATTAACTAACTAAGCACCAAATACAATATTTTACGGCATTAATGACATCGTTTAGAGATCGAATTACCGGAGATAGACCCGAACCTAAAGTGGCCCATTTACCTAGGTTTGGACCGTTGCTTTTCCCGTTGATTCTCTGATTGAAGTTTATACTTCATTATTATTACTCTGTCATTCTTAGATCTTTAGTTTAGCTGTTACCGTTAATTAATCATAATTGGAAGACCTGAACCTAGGGTATCTAGAGGTGACCCGATGATGTGACTTCGGAGATCATTGACCCGTGTCTGTGTCTAGGCGGGCCCTTATTGGGCCTAAGTGTGGTGATGTGAACCCTTTAGCTTGAAGAGATAGTTTCTATTGGACTGTTAAGTTATATGGATTATAATGGAACTGTTTGTCAGTAGTAAGTGGACTAGTTGCCTCGTTTGGACGGTTTTAGACCAGGCCATGTACTGATGGGCCTTGGTATGGATCCAACGAGTGGGCCTGGATCTTGAATGAGATCCAGAGACTGAATCGAAATGTGTGGACCTTATAGAGGTATTGTTAGGACCTTGTTCACGCAAGGCAAAGCCTAGACAGACACAGACCTTAGAGTTATTCTCGAGTCGGCATGAACATTCACTCGGTTGATTTAAGCTCAGCCTGTGGACTGATCATCCCCGGTAGGAGCTAGTTGAGTGTTGTGGAGCTATCATGATGAGCTGTGTGGTTAAGACGGCAAGGTGTCATACCGTGCCGATCTGGAGTGATGAGATGATGAGTTGATGAGTGATATTCGGGATTAGTTATTCCCTGGTGAGATTCCCCACCGCGACTGTGTTCAGTATGGGAGGGCCGCGGCATAATATCCCGCGGTATTCCAGCTCGTGTGAATGTGCCACTTAGTTATAGTTGTTTAGATGTTTTCTTTTATACTGATTCCTTATGCTTTACATGCACAACTGCCTAGTTCTTTTCCCTTGCTATTCATTTAACTTATGTACCCGTCTTTAATTCCTTTGATATATATATGCTATGTTAGTAGTATGCTGTATCTTGCCAGATCGTTTAGATCTGACCCATTCTATGGTGCTTAGGCCTTGACCCAGAGATTCCCGACGACGCACTAGCCCTCGTGGAGGCACCTGTAGCTGGAGAGTACGCTTGGGGCCCGGCCGACACGGATGTCGAGCCGGAGGGCGAGGAGTTTATACCTGGGTTTTGAGGGACACACTTTTGTTTGGGTTTTTGGAGTGACATTTGTAGTGAGAAGGGTAGAATGAAAGATGTATAACTTTAAATTTACATTGAAGCACTTTAATTAGACCACTGTTCTGCTTTCCTTTAATATACATGATACCTATTGCTTCCGCTCTATTTAAATGTTATGCTTCCGCAAGTTTTAACCATTGAATGATATTTGGTTCAAAAAGCTTTAAATTGGACCTCACTGCGGCCTACGATCTTGGAAGTTCTCGGATTTTCCGGGAAGTAGCGCGCCAATTTCGGGTAATCGAACGAGTATATCGGTATCCGGAATTGGGGCGTTACATTTTATGGTATCAGAGCGAGCTGGTCTCTAGGAAATAAAACACACTAGAAACCATAGGACGTAGTGAGGATTCGAGTAACGGGATACGTGTGAGGACGATGGATTGGGTAGAGTCAGTATAGTTTTAGGTTTTGGATTTAAATTGACACAAGTTCTTTTTCATGACAGATGTCTGGAGGCGGTGCACCACGAGAGACGATAGCTATCGACAAGCTGACCGCCCATGAGCGCCGTTTCGAGAGATTTCTCCAGGCTTTCCTTGCTTCTCAGGAGGCCCAGACCGCAGCTCACCAGAGGCAGACAGAGGATTTTGCGCAGTTTCAGGCGCAGGTCCTGGATGTTATTGATAAGGTGGCTCCGCCAGCCCCCGGGGATGTGCCGGTTCGGGGGGCAGACCCGAACCTTATCTTTGAGAGGTTCCTCAAAAGGGGACCGCCTGAGTTCACGGGAGCAGACGACCCTATGGTGGCGGACGACTGGATCGTCCGGATGGAGAAGATCTTCCGAGTCTTCGAGTGCTCGGGGCGCCAGAGAGTGCAGTTAGCGGCTTACATGTTCCGCGGCGTGGCGGAGGATTGGTGGAGGACCATGCAGAGGCCCTATGAGGAGATTGGGGACGAGGTAGCATGGACTGCCTTCAAGACTGACTTCCTCCGGAAGTTCATCCCCACCCATGTTAGAGAGCGTAAGCTCCGGGAGTTCCAGACTCTCGTTCAGGGTGGCATGACAGTCTCGCAGTACGAGGTTCGCTTCACCCAGTTGTCCCGGTTTGCAGAGGCGCTGCTCACGTCAGAGGCCGAGAGGGTTCGGCGGTTCGTCGACGGTCTCAGCGAGGAGATTCAGATCGCCATGACCTGCATCGAGCTGCCTACCTATGAGGAGGCTTTGAGGAGAGCTTTCTGGGCAGAGGAGCGCGGCTAGAGTCCATTCGCCAGCAGAAGCGACTCCGGATCACTCCGATCAGGCAGCAGCCCATGCCTCTACGACAGCTGCAGCCATTTCAGAGGCAGAGGCCGGCAGGGCAGTTCCAGCCTCAGCATCAGCATCGTCAGCAGCAGCAGCCGCAGCATGGACCCCGAGTGTGCTACGACTGTGGAGAGCCAGGGCATATCTCCAGGTATTGCCAGCTCCGTGGAGGTCAGCCTCAGATGCTTCGACTTCCCGCACCTCCGGCAGCTCCAGCCCCAGCTCCAGCGGCTCAGCCCGCACGTCAGGCTGCACTTCCACCTCAGCAGCAGCAGTACCGTGCTCATCAGCAGCAGGCACGGGGACCTCAGCAGCCTAGAGGGCAGCCCTTCCACCGTGGACGTCATCAGAGGCATCAGGGCCAGCAGCATCATCAGCCGAGACCCCAGGCTGTGGGGCGAGCTTTCGCGCTAACTCATGAGGAGGCAGAGGCAGCAGGCAACGTCGTTGAAGGTACCCTTTCTGTTTGTGATCACCCTGCTAGAGTGTTGTTAGATCCAGGCGCGACACATTCGTTTGTGTCATCTGCTTTTGCTTTGATTCTTGGTGGAGTAGGTGAGGCTATGCCCTGCACCTTAGTTGTGTCCACTCCGATGGGTAGGAGTGTGATGTGTCAGACTTACCACCCCAGATGCCGAGTGCAGATCGGGGAGTGCATTTTGCTTGCAGATCTGATCGTGCTACCCATGCATGACTTCGACGTCATTTTGGGGATGGACTGGTTGGCCAGATATCGAGCAGTGATGGATTGCTTCAAGAAGACAGTCAGATTCTCCATCGAAGGTTCAGACGACGCGATCGAGTTTGTGGGTGAAAGGAGATCACCTAGCACTCGGATGATATCGGCACTGAAGGCCGAGAGATTGATGAGATCAGGTTGTGAGGGCTACATCGCTTTTGTCTCAGAGGACAAGGAGTCCAAGAGGGTCGAGGAGATTCCGGTTGTCTGTGAGTTTCCAGATGTGTTTCCCGACGAGATCCCGGGATTGCCGCCTATTCGAGAGATCGACTTCACCATCGAGCTTGCACCAGGCACGGCACCGATTTCGAGAGCTCCCTATCGCATGGCTCCAGCAGAGTTGCGAGAGTTGAAGACTCAGTTGGAGGAATTACTAGAGAAAGGCTTCATCAGGCCGAGCGTGTCGCCATGGGGCGCACCAGTTCTCTTCGTGAAGAAGAAGGATGGATCGATGAGGATGTGCATCGACTACCGGCAGCTGAACCAGGCAACGGTGAAGAACAAGTATCCTCTTCCCCGGATCGACGAGCTTTTCGACCAGCTTCAGGGCGCGCAGTTCTTTTCGAAGATAGACTTGAGATCGGGATACCATCAACTGCGAGTCAGAGATCAGGATGTGCAGAAGACAGCGTTCCGATCCCGCTATGGCCATTATGAGTTTCTCGTGATGCCGTTCGGGTTGACGAATGCACCAGCAGTGTTCATGTCCCTGATGAACAAGATCTTCGCTCCGCACCTCGACAGCTTCACAGTGGTCTTCATCGACGATGTTTTGGTCTATTCTAAGACCAGAGAGGAGCACGAGCAGCATTTGAGGACGTCTCTACAATTGTTGCGTGACAACCAGTTGTACGCGAAGCTCAGCAAGTGCGAGTTTTGGTTGGAGCAGGTAGTCTTCCTTGGACACATCGTCTCCAAGGATGGACTAGCAGTGGATCCATCAAAGATAGAAGCAGTGACGAACTGGGCCAGACCGAAGAACGCCACAGAGATCAGGAGCTTTCTCGGATTAGCAGGTTACTACCGCAGATTCGTCAAGAGTTTCTCCACGATCTCAGCACCGTTGACCAAGCTGACACGGAAGGATGTGCCGTTCGTTTGGTCCGATGCTTGCGAGAACAGCTTTCAAGAGCTGAAAGAGAGATTGACGACAACGCCGATCTTGTCTTTGCCTTCCGGCAGTGGTGGATTCGTAGTCTTCACCGACGCTTCAGGGACCGGTCTTGGATGTGTTCTGATGCAGGAGGGCAAGGTCATTGCCTATGGATCGCGGCAGTTGAAGGAGCACGAGAAGAAGTACGCCACTCACGACTTGGAGCTTGCAGCAGTTGTTTTTGCCTTGAAGTTGTGGCGGCACTACCTCTACGGCGAGAAGTTCGAAGTGCACTCAGATCATCGTAGTTTGCAGTACCTGTTCACGCAGAGCGACCTCAACAACCGGCAGAGGAGGTGGATGGAGTACATCAAGGACTACGACTTCCCTATCAAATACCATCCTGGTAAGGCGAACGTCGTAGCAGACAATTTGAGCAGGAAGACCGCCCTCGTCAGTTTCCTAGCAGCAGAGGGTGTGTGGACCGACGTCTTCAGCAGTTTAGACGTCCAGTTTCAGCCACTCGGCGAGAGAGTTTTGCTTGCCACCATGTCAGCGTGGGAACCAGAGTTGCTGGGCAAGGTCAAGGACAGTCAACGCAACGATCCGAAGCTTGTGAGAGTGATCGAGCAGATTGACCAGAGGCCAGAGTTCAGACTGATAGGAGGAGTGCTCTACTACCAGGACCGATTGTGCGTGCCAGACATTCAGGAGCTGAAGGACGAGATTCTTGCAGATGCACACCACAGCAGATACTCGATTCACCCCGGCAGCACCAAGATGTACCAGAACCTGAGGAGCTACTACTGGTGGAACAACATGAAGAAGGAGATAGCTCGCTATGTCTCCAGGTGTTTGACGTGCCAGCAGATCAAGGTCGAACACCAGAAGCCGCCAGGGCTACTTCATCAGCTCGAGATACCGCAGTGGAAGTGGGAGCACATCACCATGGACTTCATCGCAGGACTTCCAGCCACCAGGAGGCGCCACGACGGCATTTGGGTGATCGTGGATCGGCTGACTAAGTCAGCTCATTTCTTGCCAGTGTCGATGAGAGCAGGACTCGACGTCCTTGCTAAGCTGTACGTCGATCGGATTGTCTCGTTGCACGGAGTTCCAGCTTCGATTGTTTCAGACAGAGACCCGCGATTCACTTCGCACTTTTGGGAGAGTCTTCAGCAGGCCTTGGGTACCAAGTTGAGCTTCAGCACAGCCTACCATCCTCAGACAGACGGGCAGACAGAGCGCACCAACCAGACACTAGAGGACATGTTGAGGGCCTGTGTCTTGGACTTCAAGGAGAACTGGGAGGATTCCTTGCCGCTTTGTGAGTTCGCCTACAACAACAGCTTCCATGCGAGCATCAAGATGGCACCGTTCGAGGCTTTGTACGGGAGGAGATGCAAGACCCCAGTTTGCTGGGAAGAAGTTGGTGTCAGGAGTTTCCATGGTCCATCCATAGTCAGCGACACCAGCGAGAAGGTTCGGCAGATAGTTGAGAACCTGAAGGTCAGCCGCAGCAGACAGAAGAGCTATGCAGACAACCGGCGCAGACCGCTCGAGTTCGAGAAGGGAGACAGAGTTTTCCTGAAGGTTTCTCCGGCTAGAGGTACCCTAAGGTTTGGTGAGAAGGGTAAGCTAGCGCGGAGATATGTTGGACCCTTCGAGATCAGATCGAGAGTTGGAGACGTCGCCTACAAGCTTCAGCTACCGCCAGAGCTTTCAGGAGTGCATGACGTGTTCCACGTCTCCATGCTAAAGAAGTATGTGGAGGACCCGACCCACATTCTTTATCACGAGCCACTCGACATCCAGCCAGATGCTTCGTACGTCGCCAGGCCGATCGCGATCATCGACACCAAGGAGCAGGTGCTCCGAACCCGAACCATTCATTGGGTGAAGGTTCAGTGGGAGCATCACACTCCGGAGGAGGCTACGTGGGAGCTACGCAACCAGGTGGAGAAGGACTATCCGCATCTTCTACCCAGGTATGTTCTACTCTTGTTTTACATTTGGGGACAAATGTTTTTAAAAGGAGGGAATGATGTGAGGTCCCACCCTTGGTGGGCCCTCTAAGGGCTATTTTATAGGATAATTAATCTTAATTAATCTTAATTATTGTTTAATTATGTTAATCTTCGCTAATTATTGCTAATTATGGCTAATCATTGTTAATTACTGCTTTAATTGAGTTTATTTGGGGCTAATTAGATGGACTAGTTAAATTTCCTAAGTTAGTTAGATTAACTTAGTGGTTAGTATTTTTTTGTATTGATTGGGGGTTGTGTTAATCCTAGGCTTTTAGAGTTAGGTTAGTTGTTAATAGAGCTTAATTAAGTTAATTAAGAGTGTTAGTGTAAGCTAAAGGTGCTTTCTAGAAACTTCCCAACCTAATGACCAACCTACCCTAAACCCTAACCCTAATCCCAAGTTAAACCCTAAAAACCCTAAGGGTATCATGGTCATTAGTCACTCCACTAATCCTATATAAAACCTCTCTTAACATTTGCAATAAGCCCTAAACCCTAATCTCAGCCCCCATCCCAAGGAGACCTTCAGCCCCCATCCCAAGATAACCTCCAGCCACCCAACTGCCATTTCAATTTCCTCCCCTACGTTGGAGCAAGAGATAGCCACTGTCATCTCCCTTCCCATCTCATTTCCACAAAGCTGCTGTAGCTGTCTTCTTCCACTACTCCTCCTTCGTTTCTGATCTGCTGGAACCACATCATACGGCTGTGATCTTCCTCTTCTTCACTTCAGCTGGAGCAGCCACATCTCCATCTCCCCTGCCGTGCTGGAAAATCCACCTTGAAGCTCTGCTGCTGTCTTCTTCATTTCCAGCTACTGCTCCAGCCACTCCATCACTTTCTTCATCTCCTTCTCTTCATTTCTCTACTGTTACTCTGCTAGAATTTTTCCAGGAGCTACTGATAGCACCCCATCTTCCCTTCTCATTTCATTTTCTCCAAGGCTCTACAGCTGTGACTGTTGCTGGATTGTCCTAAGAGCAGCAGCAGGGTGATCATCTTCTCCTTCATCTTCTTATTTCCCTTCTCCTTCTCCTCTCTGTTTGAACTGGGAATTTTCCAAGCCATCTGCTACTACTGGAACCCATTTCCAGAGCTGCTGCAAAGTCATCTTCTCCTTCTTCTTCACTGCTGGAATTTATTAAAGGAGCTGCAGCTGCCATATTACTTCTTCTCCTTTGAGCTAGGACCATTTCAGTGGTGCTGGGACTGTTTTGGAGCTACTGCTACACTGCTACAGCAGCTGGGTGTTCATCTTCTTCTTCCCCTCTCCTCTGTTCTGCTGGACTGGGCCTTTTCCCTCTTTTATATAGCTCTACTTCTTCTCTACAACCTTCTCAAACACTAAAGAGGCAAGTGCATCATACTAATAACTTAGGGTGTATGTTTTATTTCATGATTCAGTGATTTTTAGTTCTTAAACATGCTCAGTTCAGTCTAGATTACATTTGAGCTTTGTTGTGTTTGTTTGGATGGTAAGGTCACTGATGGATGGGGGTTTTCACCCCCCATTTGGAAGATCAGTGGGCCATAAGGTGATGGATGGATGGTTTTTGTGTTGTTAATTGATTAGAAGTGTTTGGGTGAAGTTTGGAAGAGATTGGAAGTAGTTTGGGTGGAAATGGAGCCAAAACAGAGTGACTACAGAAACTGGGTTTTGTCCCAGTTTCGTGTAACCGGTTAACCGGTTGGTTAACCGGCAGTGTAGCCGGTTAACCGGGCTTTGCAGGCCGGTCAACCGGCCACACTGAAATTGCAGAAATGGCAGCTCCCAGTTATTTCTTCTGCAGGAAGTGCTGCAGTGCAGCCGGTTAACCGGACTATGCAGGCCGGTTAACCGGCCACACTGAGATTTCTTGGAAAAACTGGCCCTTAGCCATTTCTTGCACAAATTTCATTTCAAATAGTCGGGTTGACCTGGTCTCGCACCGGTTGACCCGATTCACGCTGTTTGTGCAGGAAGTGACTGAAAGTTGGTTCTTCAATCAAAACTCAGACTCCTTACACCCAAATGGACTTGATACTTAGGATTTTACTTTAGAAAGTGTTTAAAGCTGGATCATCAATCTTTCTAAGGTTTTCAGAGTATGCGGTCAATCACCTAGGCCTGGTTGTTTGACCGGACACGCTGTAAGCCTTTAGAAACGATATAAGTTGTCCAGGAAGCCTGATTCAGATTAGTTAGTGCACTCGGTTGATCTTCCCGGCCAGGAAATCCACCGAGCTCACAACACATCAGGTTCACCTGGAAAACCCTGATTGTTCCAGTTTTCAACACTTAGGAGATATGATCAGTTGTGGGGCCCATTGACCATCCAAATGAGCATTTGTCAGTGTCCTAAGCCCGAGTCAACGGTGTGGCTCAACCTTGACTCGTGGGGACCACTGTTTAGAGTTTTGGTTGATAATCTAAGATGATTCGACCTCCAAGAGTTGTCATAGATGCCATTAACTAACTAAGCACCAAATACAATATTTTACGGCATTAATGACATCGTTTAGAGATCGAATTACCGGAGATAGACCCGAACCTAAAGTGGCCCATTTACCTAGGTTTGGACCGTTGCTTTTCCCGTTGATTCTCTGATTGAAGTTTATACTTCATTATTATTACTCTGTCATTCTTAGATCTTTAGTTTAGCTGTTACCGTTAATTAATCATAATTGGAAGACCTGAACCTAGGGTATCTAGAGGTGACCCGATGATGTGACTTCGGAGATCATTGACCCGTGTCTGTGTCTAGGCGGGCCCTTATTGGGCCTAAGTGTGGTGATGTGAACCCTTTAGCTTGAAGAGATAGTTTCTATTGGACTGTTAAGTTATATGGATTATAATGGAACTGTTTGTCAGTAGTAAGTGGACTAGTTGCCTCGTTTGGACGGTTTTAGACCAGGCCATGTACTGATGGGCCTTGGTATGGATCCAACGAGTGGGCCTGGATCTTGAATGAGATCCAGAGACTGAATCGAAATGTGTGGACCTTATAGAGGTATTGTTAGGACCTTGTTCACGCAAGGCAAAGCCTAGACAGACACAGACCTTAGAGTTATTCTCGAGTCGGCATGAACATTCACTCGGTTGATTTAAGCTCAGCCTGTGGACTGATCATCCCCGGTAGGAGCTAGTTGAGTGTTGTGGAGCTATCATGATGAGCTGTGTGGTTAAGACGGCAAGGTGTCATACCGTGCCGATCTGGAGTGATGAGATGATGAGTTGATGAGTGATATTCGGGATTAGTTATTCCCTGGTGAGATTCCCCACCGCGACTGTGTTCAGTATGGGAGGGCCGCGGCATAATATCCCGCGGTATTCCAGCTCGTGTGAATGTGCCACTTAGTTATAGTTGTTTAGATGTTTTCTTTTATACTGATTCCTTATGCTTTACATGCACAACTGCCTAGTTCTTTTCCCTTGCTATTCATTTAACTTATGTACCCGTCTTTAATTCCTTTGATATATATATGCTATGTTAGTAGTATGCTGTATCTTGCCAGATCGTTTAGATCTGACCCATTCTATGGTGCTTAGGCCTTGACCCAGAGATTCCCGACGACGCACTAGCCCTCGTGGAGGCACCTGTAGCTGGAGAGTACGCTTGGGGCCCGGCCGACACGGATGTCGAGCCGGAGGGCGAGGAGTTTATACCTGGGTTTTGAGGGACACACTTTTGTTTGGGTTTTTGGAGTGACATTTGTAGTGAGAAGGGTAGAATGAAAGATGTATAACTTTAAATTTACATTGAAGCACTTTAATTAGACCACTGTTCTGCTTTCCTTTAATATACATGATACCTATTGCTTCCGCTCTATTTAAATGTTATGCTTCCGCAAGTTTTAACCATTGAATGATATTTGGTTCAAAAAGCTTTAAATTGGACCTCACTGCGGCCTACGATCTTGGAAGTTCTCGGATTTTCCGGGAAGTAGCGCGCCAATTTCGGGTAATCGAACGAGTATATCGGTATCCGGAATTGGGGCGTTACAGCATTTGCACTTTAGCATCATTTGATTCACACACACTTGCATTGTTTTAGAAAACCTAGAAATCTAGTTTTATACATGCATAGCTTTTAAGATTTGGAAAAGTATTTGTTTTATGCATGTTTTGGTTTTAAACTTGGATGCATTAGTTTTAGAACCCAAACTCTTTTGAAAACCTAATTCTTTGTACATTATGTTTGGAAAATCATGTTGAGAATTTAGGTTTGAGCCTTGCATACATTCTTCACAAAAAGAATAATTTTTGTATGCATTTTCATTTGAAAAGAGTTTTATCCAATCAAGCTAGCCTTTGGTTTTAAACTTTTGAATCATCTTAGGCTTTGTGTGTTCATGTTTTTAAACATCTTAGAATGTCTTAAAACATGTTTTCCAAGCTTGATTTAGTGGCCAAAAGGTCCCCCAAAGAAATACCTTTGAAATGGCAAAAGTTGCATTTTTTGCAAAAAGGGGGTGTCCCGGCAGTGTCGCCGGTCGACCGAGACACAGGTCTCGGTCGACCGAGACAACTGGAAGTCATTTTTTCCAGAACCTGTTCTGTAGCTCCAACGGTCAGAAATTTGACCGTTGTGCTTTCTCGGTCGACCGAGACCTGTTTGCCGGTCGACCGAGGACTAGCCGTTGGCAACTTTTTGGCTATAAAGTCCATTCATTTCCAACCTTTTTCAAGGCTTGACACATGAACTTTTGAGAGTATTTTGGAGCCAAAGAAAGGGGAAGAAGTTGGAAAGGCTAAAGGGCTATTTGGAAATCAAACTCATGAGTTTTTAAAAGGTACATCTTCTAAGTTATTTTGATTTCCATACAAATGAAATTCATGCATGTTCAAATCCTTTGTATTTTCATTTATGCATGATTTCAAGCCCTTAAAGAGTTGATTTGCAAGCTCAATATCTTTCTTGGTAAATTAGATTAGTTTGCAATCACTCTTATCAAATCACATGCTTTCTTAAACTTTATTTTTCATACAACTTGTGATTCTTTGAATTTCATGTCATTAACAAGTTGTTTATTATTCATGTGATATGCATCAAACTTCAATCAAAACTTTTGTGTGTCTTAAACTTTCAAATGCTTTAAGCATATATTTGATTAAGCTTTCTTTTTAAACTTGATTGAAGTCATCACACACACACATCATGAGCATACACTTTTGCATTCATAGAGTGTTTGTGTGAGTTGTTTTAAACTTTCATATTAGCCTATTTAAGAGGCAACAACATTTGAGCTTTAATTTGTATCTCTTAGAGTGATCTTTTGGAAAGACACCTTCTTAGAGAAATCTACATTGTGTAAGGTTATTGCTTAGCCTTTGAAAAGCATCTTGTAAGGTTATTGCTTAGCCTAAGAAAAGCATTTTGTAAAGGTTATTGCTTAGCCTAGAAAAGCACATTGTAAGGTTGTTGTTGAGCCTAGAAAAACAACATTGTATAGGTTATTGCTTAGCCTTTGAAAAAGCATACATAGTGGAAATCCGGTGGGGTGTTGGATGCACAAGTCGGTAGTGGATGTAGGCACGTTGGCCGAACCACTATAAATATTGTGTTGTGGTGATTGCTATGTGGTGATTGTTTTTGTTTTAGCTTCCGCATATTGTATGATCAATCATCACATGTGACTAGTTTTTGTTAAGAAATTAAAATTGGTTTAAATTGGTCACAATTGTAGCTCACCCTATTCACCCCCCCTGTAGGGTTAGGATCCTCGTGGACTTTCAGTGGGATCTCTTGCTCCTATTGCTTTCTTTTTGCAAAAGTCTTCAAGAGTTGCTCTAAGATCAAGAATCCTCCTTCTTCAAGAGTCTTCAAGTTCTCCTTTCTTCTCCATCCATGGCTTCAAGTAAGTTTTTTATTTCTTTTTTACAAGAAATTCCATGTAAAGAAAGTTTCATCAATTTTTTTTTTTTTTTTTTGCACGTGTTCTTTTTTTTTCTTTCTTCTTCTTTTTTTTTTTTTTTTCTTTCTCTCTTTTTTTTTTTTTTTGCTGCTGTACGGACATGTCCGTACAGCTTGGCCGTACGGCCATGTGGCCCATGGGCCACGGCCTGCGGGTTTCGGCCTGTGGGCCAGCCCATAATTTTTCTTTTTTTTTTTCCTTTTTTTTTTCTTTTTTTTTTTATATAAAAAAACTTTCCTTGCTCCCCTTTTTGCATCATCATGATAATGAGGTTTCATGCAATTCAAGATGTTTATGCATTTTTATTTTTTTTGCATCAAGATAGAAGGCTAGAATTTCTATGCTAAGCCAACATGAATTTTGACTTAGACAAAGTTTGATTTTGACCAAATTGGGTTGGAATTGGTCAAATTTTGTCAAGGTTTCCCTAGCATCTAGTGCATGATGATTTTCTTTTATGCATGATTTTTGTAAATTGGATTGGGAGCATGATGATGATGCACACCTGGATATCTTTTGCAAGTCTTGAGATTTGAAGCTCGCAGCAATGTTGAGCTCTTTCTTTAGTCTTGCGGGGGTTTCGAGGAGCTTTTTGCAAGTTTTGGGATTTGAAGCTCGCAGCAATGTTGAGCTCTTTTCCGATTCTTGCGGAAATTTGAGAAGACTGTCTTGATCTCGCAGCAATGTTTGAGTTCGAGTCTTCTTTGAGAATCCTTCATTGATCATGAGCTCTCAGCGATGTTGAGCTCATATTCAGGCTTCCTTTCTTTTCGGGGTGATTCCCTTTTCTTCAGAATTGCCCCGGAGTCATGCCAAAATTTCGCTAGGATTTTTTTTTAGCAAAATTCTGTCATTCTGTTGATTGATTTTTTTTTTCAATCTTTGCAGGTAGTTCCTCCAGAACGAACAAGGGTAAGAAGCCCGTTACCGATGCACCTCGTCGATCTGCCAGATCTTCCAATGCGGCTGTACAGCAGGCCTGGGAGAAGGTCCAGTATGTGGAGAGAAACTTGGAAGAGTGTGACTCGCTCAACCGAGATGAGATGAGACAGCGACTGATTGCTCTCAAGGATGAGGAGTTTTACAAGATTATGGCAAGCAATCGTCCTTGGGTCATGGACGATCAGAGCATTGTGCCCAAGCCTACCTTTTTCTTTGGTGATGCAGCTCCTGATGACTCGTCATATCAAAGGAGATGCTTTCAGTTCTCTTACACAGCCGATGGTGAGGAGAGAACCATTTCTACCCGGTCGCCTTTTGATCGTACTATTTCGATCATGAGTCTTTCTCCCACATGCTCTAAGAGAGAAGATCCTCCAAGCTGGGTGAAGAGGACCAATGTGGTCAAGACCGGGGTTTTTGTTGGCGGTCCTTCTGGTTATGCAGAGAAGTCGCCTGTCCGTCTGGACATGTTGATGCCGGCCAGCGGCTACCAAGGATCTGATCATCCATCGGTTGATTTGAGACCGGTGGGCCTTGGCATTTTCAGGGGCGATGGCAGCAATTGGGTGAAACCTTTTCGACTTCGTGGCCGTTTCAGTGTTGACTCAGGCTGGGAGTCGTGGACTGATCACATCCTGCAGATCGGCGGTGCCATTCTGAAGGAGGCCGAGATTTTTGATGCGGTTCACGCTTTTAGGCAAACCGTAGTTTTCTCCGATGAGGCTTTTATGGCCATGCTGGAGTCCTTCCTTCCACGAACCAACACCTTCATTGTTACGAATGGTGAGATTGGTTTTTCTTTGAAAGAGCTGAGTGCCATTACCGGGTTGCCCATCCTCGGCAAACTCTATGAGGAATTTATGCCAATCGACAGCGTCCTTGAGGAGCAGTCTGAGGAGTTCGGGCTTTTGTACTTTCAGCTCGTCGCCTTCTACGATTTTTTGAGGGAGAAGGAGGGCTTGAAAGTCCGGTGTAGCAGTTGGAGGAGTTTCAGCTCTTTGTCTCCAAACTTTTTTGGCGACGAAGAATCTTCTGAGAGTATGACCCAGGAAGCCAAGACTAAGAATCCGGGGAAAAAGATTTCTGCCATGCGAGAGAATTTGAAGAACTTTCTCACAAGTACAGACGCCGTTTGCTCCGACATTGAGCTGCGGAGAGATGTTGCTGCATACCTCACTTATTGGCTGGGTGAGGCTGTTTTTGCTGGAGGAGACGGAACACACATCAGGCCGCATTGTATATTTCCGGCTTGTCCGATGGCGTGCGGAGAGCAGTTGGCTTTGGTGCCTGCTCTTTACTCCTATTTGTGCACCGAACTGCAGGCTGCTGCTTTTCTGGTTCGGCTTGGGCTTCCTATGAATAGGGTATTTTCAGCCCATATTTTTTATTCGTGGTATGTGTACCACTGTCCCGGCTTCCACCGTTTGGGCGCTGCTCAGGATGATGACCCCTTTATGATTCGGTTGGCTAGGGGAAAAGCCGTTTCCGATTCACTTTTGTCTGCCCACTTGAGAATCCGACGATTCAGGGATGTCGAGATTGGGCAATCTTCAGTAAAGCTTTCTCCAGATTTGCGGAAGAAGGCTTTTGATTTTGGTGTCTCCCGTGATTCCACCAGGGCAGGATCGGGAAGGCACTATTCTTTGACCAACGCAGAGAAGAGGTGGCTTTTAAACATGCGTGTTGGGACGATGGTGTACCGCAGACATCTTTTTGTTGACATCCAGCCGTATGTCCCTTCGCGTTTTGCGTTGCAGTTAGGCTTCTCTCAAGGCGTTGTTGGAGCGCCTTCGAGCATGGTGAAGCGTTTTGGAGGTTTGCAGGACGGGAGAAATGCATGGGCTTTCTATAGTGCGGAGGACACTACTGCCATGATTTCCTATCCTGAGTTGCCCATTTTTCGGACTGCTGGCTTCACGAAGTGGTTCGTGGAGAGCTTTGCTGTGTACCGAGGGCTTTCCAAGAAGGAGCTGAATGTCAAGCAATCTCCTGGGAAGGGTCTTGGTAGATCAGATGGCGTCCGTCGAGGGGAAGTTTTGTTCTTCCTTTTTGGAGAGAAGCATAGGATAGGCTTTCTCGAGGAACAGGATGTCATTAGATCCGGAGCTGCACAAGAGATACCTGCTGAGGTCTTGAGACAGCTCGAGGAGGAGGAAGCCGAGATCGACACTTGGATGTAAGCAGAGCGAATGAAGGCTTCCATGGGGTCCACTGGCAGGAGCGGGTCGTCCAGTGAGGAGCCAAGTGGAAGTCCTGACTTTGACAGTGAGGCAGGTACTTCAAGTAAACCGGCTCGTAGAAAAAAGAGGAGGAGAGGACAGCGTCGCACTGAGAGACGCCACGAAGACTCTCTTGATCTGGAAGTCCCTTCTACCATCGTTGAGGAGGTATCAGGAGATGCTGATGAGCCTCCAGAGAAGAGGAGTCGTGAAGAAGAGACCGCCGATGTTGGTATGATTCTCCTTCTTCTCTATTTCCGCTTCTTTCCTTTTATGAGGGATTTTTTTTTATTTGCTGTTTTCTTTCTTTGCAGAAGATGAAAACTTGGTGATGCCCGAGGTTCCTGCTGATGAGGCGGTGATGGATCCAGTTGCGGCATCTGAAGAAGAGTTGAGGGACTCTGGGGAGGACCCAGAATCTCCACCTGGTATGAGGATGATTTTTTTTTTTTTTTTTTTTTTTTTTGAATTTGCTGACACATATTTTTGTTTTCTTGTCAGCTGACTTGCCAGAGGGTTCCGACTTCGAGCCCTCTATGGATATCGACGATGCCTCGAATGAGCAAATGGAGACAGAAAGTACTCCACCCATCATAGAAGAAGGTATTTCATAGTGATAATCTTGAAATTGATTTTTTTTGACAAGATCATATTCATACCTTTTCTTGTGTTTCTGTCAGCAGGTTGTGAAGCAACAGGAGAAGTTCCTTCGTCTTCCTCAGGGCCAGAGCAGGAGATGCCAACAGCCGATCCAGAAGTAGGGGCTTCTTCTACCAGTCCCGTCACGGCAGAGGCAGGACTTTGTGGTGATATTGCTTCTTCAGTGGCTCCGATTGGAAAGAGCCTTTTGATTTCTTCTCCACCACAGCCTGACATGGGCAGTCAGCCAACAGAGCGTGGTGAATCTCCATCCGGACCATCCCTTCGATATGCAAAGAAGGTGTTGAAGAGTGTGCTGAGCTCATGGGTTGAGACTCTTTCTTCTGGCCACTTGGAGGCTGGCTTTGGCATGGTCAAGCACGTGCAAGACATCCTTGCTGATAGTGCAGAGGTTTGCCTGGACATTACAAGTGCTAAGACCTTTGTTGATGATGTCATCGCGCTGGGTAACAAGTGGAATGAGACCAAGTATTTCCCAAATGATGACTTCTTCAGAGAGATGTTCTTCAAGCCATGCGGCGAGGTTAAATCTAAAATGAACGAAATCGCGCGGACTCGGAAGCAATACGTTCGGGAGAGGAACGTTACTGAGTTAGCGATCCTTGAGCTGACTCAGGACCTGCACCGTCTTGATAGGGAGGTCAAAGAGACTAGACAGCGCCTCGAACTGTTGGAAGAACAGGCTGCTGCCAAGTGGACTGCCGTCGTTGAAGCTCGTGCCAAAGAGGGAGCTTTGATTCGCCAGGTTGAGGAAACTGACAGCCATCTCCGGAGGAAGACTCAGGAGTATGAGCAGTGGCAAATTCTCTGGGAAGAGCTTCCTCGTGCCGAAGATGGGTCGCGGCGTTCTGCCATGTTTTATGGCAAGATCTTGAAGAAGCGCGGTCTGGAAGCTTTAGAAGCTAAGGCCAAGAGTCTGCTTGAGGAGCTGGATCTTTGGTTGAAGACCATGCTAGACTGAGCTCTTGATTTATAACAAACTCTTTTTTTTTTGTACCTCTATGTAAAACATTTTTGGTACTTTGTGTACCTTTTACTTAAGTTCTTTTGATGAAAATAAGCAAAGGTTGGATGAGAATGTTTGTTTGAAAATTTTGATCAAAAGGTTGTCATTTTGTGAAAATCTTTTGTCAAAAGCGTTGTTTTAGGCATGAGAGCCAGTTTTTGAGACATGTTTTGGCATGGGAGCCAGATTTTGTTTACGGCATGAAAGCCAAATTTCGGGTGGCATCTATAGCCGGATTTGGATGGCATCTATAGCCGGTTTGTTTTGAAAACCAGTTTGTTTCGTTGGCATGAAAGCCGGGTTTTTGTTTTGGTTGGCGTAAAAGCCGGTGTTTTTTTTTTAAATGGCATGAAAGCCGAGTTTGAGATGGCATGGGAGCCAAAGATTTTGTGGCATGAGAGCCAAGATTTGGTTTGCGGCATGAGAGCTGGTTTTGTTTTTGGTGTAAGAACCAGATTTTGTTTTTGGCATGAAAGCCGAAATTTATTTTTGGCATGGAAGCCAGATTTTTTGTTTTTGGCATGAAAGCCAGATTTTGAGGTGGCATGAAAGCCGATTTTTTTGGAGTGGCATGAAAGCCGGATTTTTTTTTTTGAAAACCGAATTTTGTTTTGTTGGCATGGAAGCCGAATTTTGATTTTTGGCATAAAAGCCGAGTTTTTGGCGTGAAAGCCAGGTTTTTGGTTTTTTGGCGTGAAAGCCGAATTTTTGCCATGGAAGCCGGGTTTTTTGGCGTGAAAGCCAGGTTTTTGGTTTTCAAAATTGCAAGTATCGACTAAAAGTCGCCTCCCTGCTGAATGGTATTGCAAGTATCGATGGAATGTCGCTTCCCTGCTCATTCGGTTGCGAGTATCGATGGAATGTCGCCTCCTCGCGGATTTGGGTGCAAGTATCGATGGGATGTCGCTCCCTTGCTTTTGTCTTCAAAAAATTTTGTTTTATGGGTATCGATGGAATGTCGCTTCCCCACGATTTTTGAAGTTTAAGGTTTTTTCGAACCTTTGTTTTGTTTTTTGTTTGTTTTAAAATTTGAGTTGTGGATATCAACTGGAACGTTGCGTCTCCACGATTTTGAAATTTTGAGGTTTTGGAAGTATCGAATGGGGTTCGCATCCTTCCGATTTTGGGTTTTGCAAGTATCGACTGAACGTCGCCTCCCTGCGGTTTTTGAAAAACCATTTTTTTTGTTTAAAGACACGAGGGTCGTAAATTTTGACTCAAAACCATTTTGGTGGTAAAAGTCGGGATGGACTAGGGCTGAAATCCCTAGGTCCTAATTTTGTTTCAAACCGTGAATTTTGGTTTCAAGGATCGAAAATTTTGGTTAAGTTTGGGAAGAAGCTCCTAAACTTGGATTTTTGGATTTACTTTTTTTTTTTTAACAATGAAACGATGAAAGAAACATTGTTTTGAGGGTTTTTTTTTAGAAATTTCAACAAGAGGATGAAAATTTCAAAAGGAGTGGGTTTGACGAGCAGATACCTAGGAATAGGCTTTGGCCGTGCAGGCGTCGCTCTGACCCGATGGAAGAAGCCTTCAAGGGTAGTACCGCTTCAAGAACTTTCCATTGATGGGCAGCATACATCTGTCACCTTCCATATTTAGAAGAGCGTATGCGCCGTTGGAGAAGACTTTGTCGATGACGAAAGGTCCCTCCTATTTTGGTTCAAATTTGCCTTTGGATTTGTTGGCAAAAACCATTGGTCTTTTTACTGTAAGAACCAAGTCTCCCTTTTTGTAGGCGCATTGCCTGACCTTTTTGTCAAAAGATCCTGCCATGCGTGCTTGGTAGAGTTCAATGCTTTGTAGAGCTTCGAGCCATCTCTCATCGAGGTTATCCAGCTCTTGGAGTCTCAATTTGACATTACTTTCTTGCGTCATGTCATTTTGTAGCGATACCCTTAAGGAAGGAATTTGAACTTCCAAAGGGACAACAGCTTCGCATCCATAGACCAAGGAGAATGGTGTGCTATGGGTTGGTCCTCGAACTGTGGTTCGATAGGCCCACAAAGCTTCAGGCAGTTTGTCGCCCCAATCTCTTTTGTGACTAGAGACCATTTTCTTGAGGATTTTGCAGAGCGTCTTGTTGAAGGCCTCTGCTAGCCCATTCGCCGCCGGATTGTACGGAGTTGAAGGACAACTTTGGATTTTGTATTTGTCGCAGAACTTGTAGAATCGGTGATCGCGAAACTGTGGTCCGTTATTATGGACGAATCTTTTAGGTATGCCGAAGCGACAAATGATGTTGGTGCGCAAGAACTGAAGGACTGATGAGGTCTTCATTTCACTAAGCGCAAATGCTTCTGACCACTTGGAGAAATAATCCGTAGCGGCGAAGATGAAGCGATGACCTTTGCTCGATGGAGGGGAGATAGGACCTATGATGTCCATACCCCAGGCTTCAAAAGGCCATGAGATTGCTGTAGGATGCAGCCATTCCGGAGGCATGTGGACATAATCTCCATGAACTTGGCATTGTTGGCAGCGCTTAGCAAATTGCATTGCATCAGCCACCATGGTAGGCCAATAATAACCTAACCTTTTTATCTGATCGTAGAGCTTAGGCCCAGCCTGATGGGCTCCACAAAGACCAGTATGTACTTCTTTGAGTGTTTCCTCAGCCTCTTGTTGTGACAAGCACCGTAGAAGTATTCCATTATAGGATTTTCTATACAGCATTTTTGAAGGAATATCCAAATGAAAGTTTGGGGCTCGCCTTTGGATGCTTACCCGTTCTTTTGGATCTTCAGGTAGGATTCCGAACATTATGTAATCAATGAACGGATCCCTCCAGTCGCCGATCAGAGGTTTAAGGACGGAGATCCGACTTCCAACCACTTCGTGGCATTCAGCAACTGCTTGATGTGTGTTGAGAGGAGGGAGAATCCTTTTTTGACACACTGTAATTTGCATGTTTCCTCTTCTTGGATTGCCATAGATGCAGCAAGTCCAGCCAGGGCATCTGCACGAATGTTTTCACCTCTGAGGATGTGGGTGATGTGACAGATGTCGAACTTTTGTCGAAGCGATTGTGCCTTGTTATAGTAAGGCAACAGATCAGGCTTCCTGACTTCAAATTTCTGATTCATCTGGTTGACGATCAGTTGAGAGTCTCCAAAAGCTTCCAGTGTAGTAATGCAGGATTCAAGGGCGAGCTCCAATCCTACGATGAGGGCTTGGTACTCAGCTGCATTGTTTGAACATGGTTCCAGTAGCGAGAATGCGTGTGGAATCATGTATTTGTCGGGACTAACAAAGAGAATGCCAATTCCCGATATTTGATTTCCCTTTTCATTTGTCCTGGTTGCGCCATCGAAGTACATGTGCCAGGAAGCATTTGATAAGGAAGTCTCCACACTGTAGACCGGTTCGTCTGGGAGATCATCTCTTAGTGGAGAATCTTCAGGCAACGGATGCTCCGCGAGAAAGTCTGCTAAAACTTGGCCTTTGATTGCTTTTTGTGGTATATACCTAATATCAAATTGTGATAGAAGGATAGACCATTTTGCCAGTCTTGCATTGAGAGAACCTGCTTTCGTGACAAGGACCTTTAAGAGGTTGATCCTTGAGACCAGATAAACTGTGTTGGAAAGCAGATAGTGACGTAGCTTTTGTATGGCGAACATCACTGCCAAGCATTCTTTTTCGACTGGAGAGTAGCGATGCTCTGCACCTATCAACATGCGGCTAAGGTAATATAGAGCAGCTTCTTTTCCCTCGCCATTCTTTTGTGCGAGTAGAGCGCCTAAAGAACAGTCAAGGGCTCTTGTGTACAAGATGAATGGTTTTCCAGTTGTGGGGGCAGCCAACACTGGAGGTTTAGTCAGGTATGACTTGATGTCCTGGAACGCGGCTTCACATTCAGCATCCCAGACAAAATCGACACCTTTTTTCATTAACCGAGAGAATGGACGGCACTTCCCTGATAGGTTGGAGATGAACCGTCGAATGTATGCCAATCTTCCTTGGAGCCCTTTTAATTGTCTTAGGGTTCTTGGAGATGGCATTTCTAGGATAGCCTTGACTTTGATGGGGTCAAGCTCTATGCCAGCTTTCCGTACTATGAATCCGAGAAACTTACCCGATGAAACACCGAAGAAGCATTTGAGGGGATTCATTCGCAGTTTGTGTTTGCGAAGTCGGAAGAAGACTTCTCGAAGATCTTTGAGATGGTCTTCTTTTCTTTTGCTTTTGACGGCGAGGTCGTCGACATAACATTCGACCGTCTTGTGCTGCATATCTTGGAAGATCTTCATCATAGCCCTCTGATATGTAGCGCCGGCATTCTTCAGACCGAATGGCATGACAGTGTAGCAATACACGCCAAACGGGGTCCGAAATGCTGTGTGTTTTTCATCTTCAGGATGCATCTTTATCTGATTGTAGCCAGAGAAGCCATCCATGAATGTCATTCGCTCGAACCCACAGGTGTTGTCGATCATCACCTCCGGTATAGGGAGCGAGAATTCATCTTTTGGGCATGCATTGTTTAGGTCTCTGTAATCAATGCAGACCCTGATTTGCCCGTTTTTCTTTGTCACGGGGACGATGTTGGCCAACCATTCAGGATGTTGTTCCTCACGGATGAAGCCAACGCTTTTGAGTTTTTGAACTTCTTGTTCAATTTTGTCCATCACATCAGGACGGAACCTTCTTTGGCCTTGTTTGACAGGCTTAATATTTTTTTGAAGATTGAGTTTGCGGACTGCTATTTTGGGGTCTAAGCCAGGCATCTCAGCGTAAGACCATGCAAAACAATCAACGAACTCATGAAGAAACGCGATATACTCGGGTAACTCATCATCCTTTATATTCTTGCTTATGAATACAGGACGTGGGTTATCAGGTGTTCCCAAGTCTATCTTTTGAACAGAATCTTCAGTTGGAAGGTTTGAAGGTGGTTCCTCCACAATATTTTCGGAGGCTTCCAACCCAACAAAGCCTTCTGGAGTTCCAAAGGTATCTACAGACCACGGCTCTGCTTTTGTCCATGGGTCTTCTTGATTGGTACTTTTCTCAAGATTTGCTATGAGGTGGTCCCAATCACCTGTTGAAACTAGGTCGAAGTAGGGCACTTCCTTTGGAGACAGTGGTTCTTCTGGGTCAGAGAACCGTGTATCTGTATTATCGAACAATTCTTCTTCATCATCAGAGGAATCATACCAATTGGATAAACTTCCTGGATCCTTGATGGTCAACTCTTCAAAGAAATATCCAGGGAGATCAATGTCTTCATTAATATGAGATGTTGAGGCTTGGTCGACAGGATGACTTTGCGGCCTTTGTGTCAACTGTCTCAAGGAGGCGTCAGGATCATACCCCGGCCCATATGAAGACTTTTCTATGTGGCGGTGGGGTTTCCAACTTTCCAGTTGACTTTTGGTCAGGGTTGGTTCCAATGGCGTGATAATACCACGGCCATCTCCCAAACCGATTGGGTTCTGAGCGTCGTAGCCCATTTTCTTCATGATAGCTTGCGCCATTGGACTATACAGAGATAGTTGAGGCATACCTTCATTTTGGAAAGGTTCAAGTGAAGAATTTGATGAAGAAACTCCCGATTTATGAAAGAAGATTGGCTTTTCTTCTGCTGATGTTGCAGGAACAACGAAGGAAGCAGATGCCAGATCTTCTATGTCAACGGTTGTCTCCATCGGAGTGAGAGCGAGCTGAACTTGTTGATCATCAGCTAAGCTTGACAATGTATCATCTTCTGGCTCTGAGTCCGAATTCATGTCTTGCAAGATAGACACGAAGGAGACAACAAACTTGCCCCCAGCCCTTTGTTTTGTCTTCTTTGCTTTGGTGGTGATCACCAGAGGCTTTGAAGACTTGAGGGAGACCATGAAGGGAGATTGATTATTCTCTTTAGTTTTGATAGAGGGTTTGTTTTCTTCCGGTGATTGCTGAGGAGCCTTGCCTTTGTCTTTCTGGAGATTTTCGGCAAAGGGTGCTGTTTCTTCCTCCCTATCTTCTTTTTCATCTTTGTATATCTGAGCATCTGTGAAATAGACTTCTTTGCCTTTGAAGGGCTTTTTGTCTGCAAACACTCGATGTATCAAGCCGTCATTGCCAACGAACTTGATGCACTGATGTAAAGTCGAAGGGACAACACCATTCTCGTGTATCCAGGGGCGTCCGAGAAGGATGTTGTAGCATGAAGGGGTCTTTATTGCATAGACAGTGACCTCGGAGATAAGATCATTGATTTGCAACTTGAACCTGATTTTGCCGATCGGCCTTTGAGCGCTGCCATCATATCCAAAGATGGACACAGACGTGTGGCTCAGCTTGCTAGGCGGAATGCCCAGTTCTTCGAGTGCCGAAGTGGAGATGAGGTTGAGTGCAGAACCTGGATCGATCTGGATTCTGCGTAGTGGTACCTCTTTGATGTACCCGGTGAAGTACAGGGGTCGGTTGTGCTTTGTCTCGCCTAGCAGGAGGTCTTCCTTGGTGAAGGCGATGGTTGCACTTGCTGCTTTTTGAACCGAGAGGCATTCGATGCAGGATTCCTCAGTTTTCTTCTTTTCTCCTTTTGAGGGAGTCTTTGACTTTTTGACCCTATGGTCCATTTCAATTTGTAGGACTTGTGGGGCATGTTTGTCGACATCCGCATCCAGCATTTGTAGTTCTGAAATGAGACTATCACGAGTCTGTGGTGACATTCATAACAAGTCTAGGATGTGCAGACGTGCAGGTACGTGTTTGAAGTGCTGAATCAAGTCGTACTTGAAAGCCTCCTTGGGGCCTGCATTTTCATTATTCTTGTCACTAGGGGCGTTTACAGCTTGTTTTCCCGAAGGATTTACATAAGAAGCAGAAGGTTGGTTGTAGTTTTTGTGGTAATCCCGGCCAGAACGGGTACCTCTACCAACTTCAAGAGCTTCTGGAGAAGGGTCTTTGTTTAGAAGATCACCCTCGAGATCGAGGGGTTGTTCCTTCTCATTTGCTGAAGATGTCTCTGTGTCAGCATTGCCATCTTCAGTAATTGTGTTGCATGTAGCATTTTCCGGGAACAAGTCCTGAACAGCATCCAGCAACTTTCCTTCTTTATCGAAGATTTTGTCGGTCCAGACATCATCGATGAGATCGGCATTTGGGACCAATTAACCGGATTTTCTCTGAAGAAGATTTCACCGGCTGGAATTTCTTCAAGGTGATCAGTCGGAAGAGGTTTGAGTTCCGATGTCACTGTTTCAGGAGACGAAGCCTGAGAAGGTGAGGAATTATCATCCTGAGTTATTGCATTGCAAGTAACTTTGACGGAAGATGCCTCCAAGATGAACTGTTGGGAATCAGATTCGTCCTCAGATGTAAGAGGATCATCGATCCAACAGCTTTCTTCGTTTTCCGGGGTTACCGGGGGAGATTCCTGTAAATTTTCAGGAACTTCCGGTGCTGGGTTGTGACGAAGCTGATTGATGCGACCTTGTTCTTGCTCTATAGCAAGGTGCTGCAAGATCCTTGCGTATTCATCGAGATTAGGCCCGAGAGCCAAATCTTCTTCTTCGTCTGCTCCTTGTGGTTCAACATGGTTGGGTTCCACTAGAGTATTTTCTTGGACAGCCTCTTGGTCTTCTTCATCATCAGACCAGGATCCTTGCGGCTGTAATGGGTTATACCAGATTACTGGCATAATATGAGATTCAGGGATCCATTCCTCGTCGGAGAGATATTCTCCTGTTTCGAGGGATTCCTCCCACTCATCGATGTCACTAGCGGTGTCACTGGACTCATATCCATCCATGGAGAATCCGACCACTGAGTTGCAAGAGTATGATGCTCCCTGCGTAGTTTCATCTTTGAGGTGTGGTGGCATGAAATCACCAAGAGTGAATTTTTTTGCCGCCTTTGAAGCCTTAGGAGAGGACTCTTCTATTGCCCCCAGTGAAGCGGTAGAGGAGGTTTCTGCCTTTTCAGCGACTTCTTGCTTTTCTGGAGTTTTCTCCTGCTGTTTGAGCCTGCGGAGTTGTCTCCTAGCTTGCCTTCGCTGTTGAGCGGTAGGCTTTGTTTTGACGACCTCCCAATCTTCATCTTCTAGGATATCGGGGTGTACCCATATGGGCAGTCTGTCTGATGTTGGATATGGAACCAACTCTTGGGACGTCTGGGTCATCTTTATCACTTTGAAGGAAGTAGTGATCTTCTCTTTTGGTGATTTTTGTTTTTGTCCATACGACACCATGTTGACGGAGGCAGACCCATAGTTCTTGTCGAAGGTAATGACTCCATTTTTCCACATCTCATTTATCTTCTCTCTCACAACAAAGCATTGATTGAGAGGATGCGAGACCATCTGATGGTATGGACAGTACCGAGGATCGTTGGTTTTGCCAACATCTCCTGGTCTTTTGGGGTCAGGCAATGTAAGTTTGCCGTTTGCTAGGAGTGCCCCAAAGATTTCTTCAACATCTTCATCGAATGGGTATTTCTTTTCTACTCGTTCTTTGAAGGCATCAGAGAGTTCATGCTTTTTACCTGCAGCTTTGTTTTCAGCTTTCTTTGGCGGCTGAGGAGCTGACTTGGTTTGCACAGTGAGAACCTCCTTTTTTTTTGGTTTTGAGGTTGCAATGGCAGTCGGCTCTTTCTTTGATGACTTCTGACTGTTTAGGTCTTTGATCACCGTTTCAGCTTCCATGGCTGCTTCCAGGAGTTCTCCCAGGTTCTTTGATTTGTTGCCGATGATCATGGAGCGGATTCTTGCTCTCATGTTGTTTCGGCAGATGTCAACCAGTGACGCTTGTGGCAGTACATCGGAGCATTTGTATGCCATTGCCTTCCACTTGTGAATGAAGTCATATGTTGACTCATTCTCTCCCTGTTTTAGGCTACAGAGCTGAGCCATAGTAACAGGATGATCCTCACCTTTGAAGTGGGTTAGGAAGCGTGTCTCCAACATGGCCCAATTTTGAATGGAGTCCTCAGGCAGAGTGGAGTACCAATCAAAGGCCGTACCTTTTAGGGTACTTGCAAAGAGGCGGATTTTGAGGGCATCTTGATCCGCAATAGCTCCCGTCAGGATCTTGAAATGGATGATGTGTTGTCTGGCTGAACCTTTCCCCGTATATGTTTGGAGAGTAGGTTGCTTGAATTTTGTAGGGAACGGGACCGAGTCCATCCACAAGGGATATGGTGGCTTGATCCCATGCTCCTTTAGTGTATCCTCTTCTTTTGCTTTGGCGAGGATATCGTCAACGTCCTTTTTGGTAAGGGCGCGTGACTCACTGTTTTCCGCATTTTCCTCGTCGCCTTGATGGCTCGGAGGAGCTTCATTGTTTTGTGGACGCTGAAGATTGAGAATTAGGTTCTCTATTAGAGTCTCTATCCTCTGCTGCCCCTGCTCCAGCTGCTGGATGCGTGCGGTTACGTCATCATGCGGCGGAGGTTGCTCAGCATTTGTGACCAAGACGTTCATTCTCGAGAGTCGAAAGAGGATACAGTCTTGGTGACTGAGCTGGAGCTCATTCTTTTAGATGAAGAGCTCGAAGAGTGGTCACTCTGATGTCCTTGGCTTGAAGGAGCGGGAGAGTTTTCTTTATGTCTTTGTGTCCGGGAGACGCTGCGAGTCACCGGTCGTCTGACATGGATTTTAGTTGCTGACTTCTGGCGTTTTCTGGTTTTGCCAACCATATTAACAGCAACAACTTGGTCGGGTCTTTCTTTTTCGACCCATTTTTGGGAGACCTGAAGTGCAGAATCCTGGGTTCTTTGCTTCTCTAGTCTCTTTTGTCGATATGCCGTGCGGCGACGCATACGACGAGCGATTTGAGCTTCGGTTAGCTCTGGCTGTGCTCTGGCAATGAAGGACGTAGTCCCTGGTGCGCAGCAGCCAAGCTTGTCTTCTTTGAAGATGGGCAGGGACATGATCTGGACGCGGTCCTTTGCCTGTAGCAGCGAAGCTTTGAATTTTGCGAGTTCGGCTCCTGTTGAGAGGAAGGGTCGATTCGCAGGTGTGCAGGCCTTGGCAGGTTCTTGCGGAGGCCTTACGATGCACGATTTGATTTTGGGCTTGTATGAGCAAGCCGGCTCGTGCTGAGTTGGTTTTGTTTCGCGGAGGGTAGGCTTCTCCTCTTTCATGTAAGCAAGAGGGTAGAATCGGTTCTCCTTGAGAGGGGCCAGGTATGCTGGCTTTGCTGATGTTTGTGACCTTCGCTGTTTGGGTGAAGGCCTTGGAGACCAAGTCTTTGAGCAGACCTGGTTTCTTGCCGGTTGAGGCTTTGCAGGAGCGCTACGGGCCTCAGGCTTCTTGATGATCGCCCTTGGTATCACTGTAGTGATACGTTGAGGGGCGGTTCTCTGCTTCTTGGCAGGTGCGGTTTCTTCTGCGGGTAGTTGGAATGGTCCCAATGACCCGAAGACAATGGTCCGGGGAGTAGAGTTTGACCCGGTGTCTTCTGAGTTGCCGAGGGAAATAACGCTTCGGCAGCTGGCAGGGCGCTTGTAAGTACCCTTGGTTTGTTTGTCTTGGAGCATGAGCTGGTACTTGTTCTCATCAAAGGTGATGGTTAATGAAGCTGCCATTGTTAGTTTTTGAAAACTTTTCTGAAACAAGACCATATCCATTAGTAATCACAAGAATATAGTGATCATAAATGGAAAATACTATGGTTTCGCCTCTTCAAGTCGCCCGAGGGGACATGGCCCAGCCCAAGCAACATGAGGAAGGTAGAAAAGCCATAGAGGGCACAATTGTTCTAAACGCAGGTAGGGTCAGCTCAGAATGAGCGTCCCAGTGACTGCTAGGAGCAATTGTGAACCTTAATTCAAATTACCGAGAAGCAAAGCTCACTCAAGGTAAAATGATATAAGGTTGAGATACAAATGTGTCGGTTGCGAATACAGTAGACCCGAAAGGGCGTACTAGCACCGCTAGGCACAAATGTTGCAAATCGCATCCTTGGAAAGGACACGAGATGGGATTTTTGAAAGGTCAAGATTGGATTCATAGGAGAGAGCAAATGGTATTCCAATCCGAAAATGAGCTCAACATTTCTGCGAGCTCGAAAGTCCGAAAAGGAAGGAACCAAGATTTCTCAAATGTGAATCCAAAAGTGACGGAAGTTTTTTTTTTTTAAGTGTCAAGATTGGACTTTATAGAAGAGAGCAAATGGTATTCCAATCCGAAAATGAGTTCAACATTTCTACGATCTCGAATTCCGAAAAGGAAGGAACCAGGATTTCTCAAATATGAATCCAAAAGTGACGGAAGTTTTTTTTTTTAAAGTGTCAAGATTGGACTTTATAGAAGAGAGTAAATGGTATTCCAATCCGAAAATGAGTTCAACATTTCTGCGATCTCGAAGTCCGAAAAGGAAGGAACCAGGATTTCTCAAATATGAATCCGAAAATGACAGAAGTTTTTTTTTTCTTTTTTTTTTCTTTTTTTTTTCTTTTTTAGAATTTTTTTGTTTTGAAGAATTCACATAGATTTCCAATTCGATCTTATGAAACCTCAGTGGATAGATCAGCCCCCAGGTAAGGGTAGGATTACTTAATGAACCCGTTTGGAGGACCCTTGCCTAGAACAGTCTAGCTGTCTCCACACTCTGGACAAGGCTTTTCTTAGATCCACTTTGGTCAAAGAACGCAATTGGTGCAACCTTAGTGGGTTTTTTTTTTTTAAAGATTTTTTTTTATGGATTCATAGAAGAGAGCGAATGGTGTTCCATTCCGAAAATGAGTTCAACATTTCTGCGATCTCGAAGTCCGAAAAGGAAGAAACCAAAGTTTCTCAACTTAACCCAAAAGGGAGAAATCTGAAGTTTTTTTTTTTGTGGATTCATAGAAGAGAGCAAATGGTGTTCCATTCCGAAAATGAGTTCAACATTTCTGCGATCCCGAAGTCCGAAAAGGAAGAAACCAAAGTTTCTCAACTTAAACCCTAAAAAGGAAAATCTGAAAAAAAATTTGTAAATCAGATTTTGTTTTTTTGATTTTTTTTTATGGATTCATAGAAGAGAGCAAATGGTGTTCCATTCCGAAAATGAGTTCAACATTTCTGCCATCTCGAAGTCCGAAAAGGAGGAAACCAAAGTTTCTCAACTTAAACCCAAAAGAGGAAAATCTGAAATTTTTTGTAAATCAGATTTTATTTTTTTGATTTTTTTTTATGGATTCATAGAAGAGAGCAAATGGTGTTCCATTCCGAAAATGAGTTCAACATTTCTGCGATCTCGAAGTCCGAAAAGGAGGAAACCAAAGTTTCTCAACTTAAACCCAAAAGAGGAAAATCTGAAATTTTTTGTAAATCAGATTTTTTTTTTTAGAAACAAGAAAGACTGGAAATAAACTCAAAAGAAGAAATTTCCAAGAATCCTATCTCATGTGTTCTTTTTTTTTAGATGCAAGATCCAACATAGGCCACCAACCAGAATGGAGCCAAAAGGAATCTAAGCACATGCTCATCAAATGAACGAGTCCCACCGGGTGTGCCAGCTTGATGGACCCGGCTTTTCTCTTTTTCCAAAGCTGCCTCCGCCCCGGGGCTGACGGGGTACGGTGGAGGGAAAGAAAGGAAAAGCGGGCATCAGTTTTTTTTTGTACGGGTATCCCAATTTCTCTTTTTATACTTGGAATTTAGAAATGGTGATCCGGAGATCCACCTTCACAAGTAAAAAGGGAAATGAAACTTTTTTCTAGTTTTCCATTGCATACATATTTTAATAAAAGAGACAGTTTTGTTTGAATGCCATGAAAGGCGTTTTTGTGCCGTAGAAGGCGATTTGGTGCCGTTGAAGGCGATTTTGCCGTAAAAGGCGATTTACAAATCTTATCAAAAGTAAAAGACAAGAATTGTGAATTTTTTTGTCTGTTAAAAAAATACAATCTACAATAGAAAAGCAAGAAAAAGGAATCTAACTTCTCATGCGATTGTGGGAGGGCTCGTTCAGATCGACGGTCGCGAGTCATGTATGGGCTCCGCCATCGTCCTTCAGATGAGAACATAGTGCTTGATTTCTTGGCTTGGCTCCAACCTCAGATTTTTAGAGGATAAGGACCAAGATAAGGTCCTATATCCGGTAAAAAGCTGAGTAGACGGGCTGAAAAGCCGCATCTAGCCATGTTGGATAGAAGGATAGGTGGCCTTTGAGAGGGGGGGTGGCCCCCCCAAGGGGCTTCAATCACCTTGTAGTACTTGTCGCAGCAGAGTTTTCTTGAAGGAGCAGGGTTGTAGAGATTTCTCCGAGGATTTTTGAATGATTTTCTGGTGATTTTTCCGGATCCTTCTGTGTGTGTCTCCCCTTGAAATGCTTGGAGGGGACTCCTATTTATAGGCCTTTAGGTAGCCTTTAGGAGTGATTTATGAGCCTTTATGGTAATAAAGCTCATTAAGGGAGGAGTTACGAGTTTAATTGCTTTTTGTTTTGTAACTCCTGACCCTTGGATTTCATTGGCCGGAGGAGAGTCATGGGCATTTAATCGCCTTTAATCTCCATTATGTTAGGAGTTTCATGGCTTGAATGCAATGATTGCTTGGACTTGTAACTCCTGAACAGAGGCTTCTGATTGGGCCGTCCAAGATAATGGGTTAATGACCGCATTAACTTGCCATAAACGGGCCAATTGATAGCATTAAGTGGCCGCCTTGGTAGCTGAAGAGTCGCGGGCCATGCTGCGTCTTTTGGAATTCCCTTTGTGATGATCATCGATGGATCCTTATGTAAATCAACATCAGATGATCATGTAGTTTCAGACATTGGTTGATACCAGCGGGCCGGCAGCATCTGTCCAGTTGATTTCACGATCGGGCGGGCAGAAAGTGCTCTTTTTTGGTTGTTCGGCTGGCAATCAACGAAGTTTTTAAAGTTCTGGAAAGGAGTTCTGTGATCTTGATGAATATCAGTTAATTTGGAGCTTCAAAAGCCTGAATCTGGAAAAATCACAGGGACAGAACAACTCGTCTCGCGAAAACGGACGAAACGGGGGTCCCGGGGCGAAATCGGCGCCCCGGACCTCCCAGGTGTTAGGTATTTTGTATTTGCAATTTGATGGATGCATTTGCACTTTAGCATCATTTGAATTCACACACTAGCATTGTTTTTAGAAACCTTGAAATCTAGTTTTATTCATGCATAGCTTTTAAGATTTGGAAAAGCTTTTGTTTTATGCATGGTTTGGTTTTAAACTTGGATGCATTAGTTTTGAAACCCAAACTCTTTTGAAAACCTATTTCCTTGTGCATTATATTTGGAAAATCATCTTGTGAATTTAGGTTTGAGCTTTGCATACATTCATTACAAAAAGAATCATTTTTGAATGCATTTTCATTTGAAAAGAGTTTTATCAAATCAAGCTAGCCTTTGGTTTAAACCTTTGAATCATTTTAGGCTTTGTGTGTTTCATGTTTTTAAATGTTTTAAAACATGTTTTTAAGCTTGGTTTAGTGACCCACAAAATTCCACAAAGAAAATCTTCAAAATGCAAAAGTTGGAATTTTTGGGGGTGTCCCGGCAGTGTCGCCGGTCGACCGAGACCACTGCAGGGCAAATGGACAGTTTTTGAACTGGAGCCCCAACGGTCAGAAATCTGACCGTTGTGCCTTCTCGGTCGACCGAGACCCCTTTGCCGGTCGACCGAGAACTAGCCGTTGGCAACTTTTTGGCTATAAAGTCCATTCATTTCCAACCTTCTTAAAAGCTTGAAACTTGAACTTTTGAGAGCATTTTGGAGCCAAAGAAAGGGGAAGAAGTTGGAAAGGCTAGAGGGCTATTTGGAAATCAATCTCATGAGTTTTTAAAAGGTACATCTTCTAAGTTATTTTGATTTCCATTCAAATGAAATTCATGCATGTTCAAATCCTTTGTATTTTCATTTATGCATGATTTCAAGCCCTTAAAGAGTTGTTTTGCAAACTCAATATCTTTCTTGGTAAATTAGATTAGTTTGCACACACTCTTATCCTAATCACATATGTTCTTAGACTTTAACTTTCACTCAACTTGTTTATCTTAATTCTTCAAAGTTGTTTGAATCTTTTATGTGATTAGTTTTCTCTTCAATCATCATTTTATAAACCTTGATTTTAAAATGCATCATGCATTCATTTAAAAGCTTCATTGTTAAAATTGATTGAAGAAACTCATACATACACTTTGTGCACACACTTTAGTTTATTTTAGTGTATGTTTGTAATTGGAATTTCATTTTCCTATTAGCCTATTTAAGAGGCAAATTCCATTGTGCTTAAATTATAATCTCTTAGAGTGATCTTTTGTAAAGACACCTTCTTAGAGAAATCCTCATTTGTAAAGGTTATTGCTTAGCCTTTGAAAAGCATTTTGTAAAGGTTATTGCTTAGCCTTTGAAAAGCATATTGTAAGGTTATTGCTTAGCCTAAGAAAAGCATATTGTAAGGTTATTGCTAAGCCTATAAAAGCACATTGAGAGGTTGTTGTTTAGCCTAGAAAAACAACTTTGTAAGGGTTATTGCTTAGCCTAGTAAAAAGCATAATTAGTGGAATCCGGTGGGGTGTTGGAGACACAAGCCGGTAGTGGATGTAGGCACGTTGGCCGAACCACTATAAAATATTGGTGTTGTGGTGCTTGCTATGTGGTGATTGATTTTGTATTAGCTTCCGCATCTTGTTTGTTTAATCATCACATGTGACTAGTTTAGTTTAAGAAATTAAAATTGGTCGAAATTGGTCATACTTGTAGCTCACCCTATTCACCCCCCCTCTAGGGTTAGGATCCTCGTGGACTTTCAATTGGTATCAGAGCCAAGTGCTCTATCCCTTAGGATCAAGTGTTTGGAACTCTTGATTAGGTGTAAAAACCTAGAGTTAAAACCCTAGAGTTGTGATTACTTGAAAATCATTTAAATGGACTTCACTAGGCTAGACTTTGTAGATTCTTCTAGACCCCTCACTCTTCCTTCTTTTGGAGTTTCAAACTCTCAAACTAATGAAAATCAATTTGATCCAAAAGAAGAAGAAAATGAATGTAATGAAGAAGACCTTCAACAAGCTTTTGAAGAATTATATGAAATATCCTTAAAGCTTGAAAAGAAAAACAAAAGTTTAAGGGAAGAATCTAAAAACCTAAACAAAGAGCTAGCATCTTCAAAAGATGAACTTAGAGAGAAAGAAGAAGTAATAAAATGTCTAGACTCTAAGTTCATGATCTCTTTGAATAATCTATCTAACATTCAAGATGAATTAAAAGAATTAAAGATGGATTATGACAATGTCAATAAGGAAAATCTAAAACTAAGAGATCAAATAAAAAGGCAAGATAAAGACTTTAACAATCTTGAATCTAAATTGACTATCTCTAAGGAAAATTTATCTAATGCTCAAAACGAATTAAATGAGATTAAGATAAATTGTGATGAGCTTACAAATGAAAATTTGAACCTAAGAGATACAATTAAAAAACAAGATAAAGACTTTAACAACTTAGAAGCCAAGTTGATTAAAAGTAAGTTAAAATCACAAGAACTTGGATCTAATATTGTTAATGATCTTAAACATGAATTAAAACTTGCCAATGAAGAGCTAAGCAAATATAAGGAAATTGAATATGAACTTTCAAAAGTTAAAAATGAAAATTCAATCCTTATAACCAAAGTCACTCAACTTGAAAACAATAAACAAAAGTATGAGTGCAAGTTTACCCAAAGTGAAGAGAAACTTGAAAAATTATTCAAATTGGGTAAATCTCATGGAGATAGGACGGGTCTTGGTTTTAATAGGAATATGACATATGACCCTAAATTCACCAACACTTTTGTGAAAGGTGAGTCCTCATTCTCTAGCACTCTTTCTCCTTTGCCCAAAACCAAATGTAATTTTTGTGGCATTGAAGGACATTTTAGGTTTGAGTGCAAACTAAGGAAAAGAAGCCATGTGTCTAAACCCATCTTTGAACTCAAAAATGGAGAATCTAAACCTATGAAGGGTAAGACACTAAAAATGAAGAAAGACTCCACAAAGACTAAACAAGTTAAATCCTTTAAAATGGAGTCTCCTAAAATAGATTCTAAAAAGCTTAAACAAGTTAAACCAAGCTTGAAAGAATCTAAGAACAAAAAGCTTCTAAACATATCTCCCTTATATCAACCCATGAAAGAACTTTTGAATAAAGTTGCTAAGTTAAATTTAAAATTCAAAAGTCAAGTAAAGGGAGAAAATAAGAAGAAAAGAAAAGTGAAGCAATCCCCAAAGAGACAAACTCACCAACCTCAAAAGACTAATCACCATTCTAAGCTAAACTTATTAAAATCAAAATATCATGGTGATAAGTTCAAATTGAAAAATTATCAAGTTAAATCTCCTATAGTTGGTGAGAAGTCCAAAATAGGCCTCAAAGTTCAACCCTCACAAGACCTTAGGTGGATTCCCAAAGTTTTATACTTAGACAAACCTTAAGGCCTTGGACCTCCTTGACCAACCTATGCTTTATAAGTTAAACCTTTTGTTGGTCATGATTGCATTTGCATTTTGTTTCTTTTAAGTCACATCTTTTAAAATGCATTGTTTCTTTATGATCATTCGATTTTGTCTTCATGCACCTTTCTAAGTTACATATCATGGTTTTCAAAATCATTTGATTATAATTTCATCATGTTTGATTTGCTTTTTGCACTCATATGCCTTGCATTGCATTTCTTTACATGATTAATTGATTGTGATGTTAAAAGCTTTCATAGCTAGATTTATTCATGATCAATTGTTGTTGAATCATTTGTAAGACTATTTGAACAAATGATTTGACTCAATTCAAGTTTTTCCATGGACTTATAAGTTATACTTTTATATGGAAAATCATTGTTTTGAAACATCAACTTGTATGTGTTGCAATTAAGTTATATCTTTTCAAATACATTGTTGATTCTTGATCTTCAAAAATCTTTCTTTTTATGCCCATTGTTGGATTTTGTTCATTGAAATGATTTGAAGATTATATGATTGGAAATGCTCTATAACATCATTAGTTAGATTCTTCAAAGCATGTTCCATGATTATCATTTCCTTTTCTTTTGGTTTCATTATCTTTAGAAATGGAAATGTATGTTGTTTGCATCTTTGCTTATTTAGTTATTCTTTTTATATGCAAATGACAATTGGTTCCATGTATGGTTGTGATATTGGTAGTTTTTGTAAAAAACCATACTAGAACCCAAATCCATCCTCTATGCCTAATAGTCATTTCTTTGTGGATGGTTATGATGTTGATTCATGTGTATTCTCTTGATATCATCCTTATACATGTTTCAACCTCATATTAGTGTTCTTGATCATATGAACCTTTTTGAAATCCATTACTTGTATTTCATAGTTATATCTCTTGTTTGATGGATTTCTTAGTGTTGAATTCATATGATCTAGACACTTTGGAAATTGCATGCATTACAAAGCTTTATCCTTTTGCATTGCAATTTGCCTTGTTCATCACTATGCTCTTTAGGAATATCATTAAAAGTGATGAATATGCATTTATGATGCTTGATGGAAGTGTATCACATCCTTGCTTTTACTCATGTTATCATATTCAATTGGTTTCATTTGGTATAATGTTCCATTGATTTCATATCCAATTGATATCTTATCTTGTGTATGTGATAGACCTTGTGTGCTTTGGACTAATCTTCATAGTTATATAATTGTTCCACGTCACACACCATTAGCATCATAATGCTCATGATTGCCACCTCTTTTTGCTCTCATAGGTAAATCTCATGACCACCATGTTTATGTGTTAATAATATTGGTTGGTTATTATTTGAGGTTGGCTTCATGATTGAATTTCATTTCACTCTTTCATGCACTTTAATAGTCATATTTATTGATTGAATGAAATGAGTTCAAAACTTACATAGCATATGATTTTCATAAGTAATATTGATTGATGCTATGTTTGAGTAAACCCCATATCATGGATAGCTCTAATTTGGATTTTTCCTAATAAGTAACATTCTTGAATCCATTTTAGAGTGATTATGTTAATAGTCATATCCTTTAATCTCAATTGATATGTTTGTTTCAATTGATATCCATGATTGCTTCTCTCATTTGTCCTAGATCTCTTTTGGTAAATTGATCATATTGTGCTCAATAGTTAAATGAATCTAATCCTTTCCTTGAAGTTAACCCTCACTTGGTTAAACCATCTTCTTCTTGCACCTAATAGTTAAATCTTTGTCAAAAGTTTGACAAAAGAAGAGAATGGATTGAGGGGGAGTGTAAACCTTCATAGGAAGTATTAGTTGTGATCAAATTGACCATTGGAATGCCTTTGAGCCCTTAGAGACTACTACCTCACATGATAGCCTGTTATGTATTTCATTTTCGATTTCATTTGTTAACAGGTGCTAAAAAAGGTATTTTCCTTGTTTCATGTGTGTAGGTACCTTTGCAATTTAATGGCAAAGGGGGAGAAATTATGCATGTTCTCAAAAGGGTGAAGAGAAAGTCCAAGCTTCCAAAGGGGAGAGTTGTGTATGATCTTCTACAAGGGGAGAGAATACATACCTTGCCAAAGGAAGAAAGAGGCATGGTCAAAGGGGGAGAGCAAATAGAAGAAAGAAAGCTTGGAGCTATAGAAGATGCTTGGCTAAAGAGAGGAAGATGAGAAGAGAAAGCTTGAAGAATGATCAAGCTCCAAGCATCAAGAAGATTGAAGAAAAGAGCTCAAGAGCCCAAGCTAAGAGAAGAAGCATCCAAGAAGATTTCAAGACTTGTCCAGCTGAGGGGGAGCTGAAGACAGAGTGTGTAATTTCAATGATGAGTAAGTTGCCATCAAATTGCAAAGGGGGAGATTGTTAGGTATTTTGTATTTGCAATTTGATGGATGCATTTGCACTTTAGCATCATTTGAATTCACACACTAGCATTGTTTTTAGAAACCTTGAAATCTAGTTTTATTCATGCATAGCTTTTAAGATTTGGAAAAGCTTTTGTTTTATGCATGGTTTGGTTTTAAACTTGGATGCATTAGTTTTGAAACCCAAACTCTTTTGAAAACCTATTTCCTTGTGCATTATATTTGGAAAATCATCTTGTGAATTTAGGTTTGAGCTTTGCATACATTCATTACAAAAAGAATCATTTTTGAATGCATTTTCATTTGAAAAGAGTTTTATCAAATCAAGCTAGCCTTTGGTTTAAACCTTTGAATCATTTTAGGCTTTGTGTGTTTCATGTTTTTAAATGTTTTAAAACATGTTTTTAAGCTTGGTTTAGTGACCCACAAAATTCCACAAAGAAAATCTTCAAAATGCAAAAGTTGGAATTTTTGGGGGTGTCCCGGCAGTGTCGCCGGTCGACCGAGACCACTGCAGGGCAAATGGACAGTTTTTGAACTGGAGCCCCAACGGTCAGAAATCTGACCGTTGTGCCTTCTCGGTCGACCGAGACCCCTTTGCCGGTCGACCGAGAACTAGCCGTTGGCAACTTTTTGGCTATAAAGTCCATTCATTTCCAACCTTCTTAAAAGCTTGAAACTTGAACTTTTGAGAGCATTTTGGAGCCAAAGAAAGGGGAAGAAGTTGGAAAGGCTAGAGGGCTATTTGGAAATCAATCTCATGAGTTTTTAAAAGGTACATCTTCTAAGTTATTTTGATTTCCATTCAAATGAAATTCATGCATGTTCAAATCCTTTTTATTTTCATTTATGCATGATTTCAAGCCCTTAAAGAGTTGTTTTGCAAACTCAATATCTTTCTTGGTAAATTAGATTAGTTTGCACACACTCTTATCCTAATCACATATGTTCTTAGACTTTAACTTTCACTCAACTTGTTTATCTTAATTCTTCAAAGTTGTTTGAATCTTTTATGTGATTAGTTTTCTCTTCAATCATCATTTTATAAACTTGATTTTAAAATGCATCATGCATTCATTTAAAAGCTTCATTGTTAAAATTGATTGAAGAAACTCATACATACACTTTGTGCACACACTTTAGTTTATTTTAGTGTATGTTTGTAATTGGAATTTCATTTTCCTATTAGCCTATTTAAGAGGCAAATTCCATTGTGCTTAAATTATAATCTCTTAGAGTGATCTTTTGTAAAGACACCTTCTTAGAGAAATCCTCATTTGTAAAGGTTATTGCTTAGCCTTTGAAAAGCATTTTGTAAAGGTTATTGCTTAGCCTTTGAAAAGCATATTGTAAAGTTATTGCTTAGCCTAAGAAAAGCATATTGTAAGGTTATTGCTAAGCCTATAAAAGCACATTGAGAGGTTGTTGTTTAGCCTAGAAAAACAACTTTGTAAGGGTTATTGCTTAGCCTAGTAAAAAGCATAATTAGTGGAATCCGGTGGGGTGTTGGAGACACAAGCCGGTAGTGGATGTAGGCACGTTGGCCGAACCACTATAAAATATTGGTGTTGTGGTGCTTGCTATGTGGTGATTGATTTTGTATTAGCTTCCGCATCTTGTTTGTTTAATCATCACATGTGACTAGTTTAGTTTAAGAAATTAAAATTGGTCGAAATTGGTCATACTTGTAGCTCACCCTATTCACCCCCCCTCTAGGGTTAGGATCCTCGTGGACTTTCACCAGGGTCGCCGGGCCCATGGTCGCCAGCGACCCTGGCCCAGGGTCGCAAGGGTCTGCGACCCTGGGGGAAAATTCCTTCCCGGGGCCCCTTTTTGGCCGTTTTTCGTCGTTTTTCGCTTCCGTTTTTTTTGCTTGTTTTCTCTGAGATTTCTCCACATTATTTGGCTTGATTTCCCTCTGAAAAACCTGATGAGAATCCTTGCAAATTGGTTTGCAAAGTTTCTGATTTTCCGGGAAAAGCCAAACGCAGAACTGCTGATTTTCCGCCAGTAGCTGAAACAGTATCAAACGATGTCGGAATGACCTGAAATTTGAGGTGAAGCTTCTTGAGCATTAAATAAGACCAACCATGGGCTTTTGTTTGAGTTTTGAAGCCATTTGGGGTCATGCAAATGCTTGCCTTTGATTTCACCGCGATGGAAATGCTGAGCTTTGACTTTCGGTCAAACGATGTCCGATTGACCTGAAATTCGATGTGTGACTCCCTCATCAGTAGTTAAGACCAACCATAGGCTTTCATTTGAGTTTTGAAGCCCTTTGGAGTCATGCAAATGCTTGCCTTTGATTTCACCGAGAGGGAAATGCCGAGCTTTGACTTTCGGTCAAACGATGTCCAATTGACCTGAAATTCGACGTGTGACTCCCTCATCAGTAGTTAAGACCAACCATAGGCTTTCGTTTGAGTTTTGAAGCCGTTTGGAGTCATGCAAATGCTCGCCTTTATTTCACCGCGAGGGAAATGCCGAGCCTTGACTTCTGGTCAAACGATGTCCGATTGACCTGAAATTTGATGGGGAGCCTAATGGAGTCATTTTGAGATGATCCACAAGCTCCGAAATAGGGTGCCATGGTCCCGGGGTGCTCCGTTGCCGGGAGCTGCTGCTTAGCTGTTGGAGAAGTGAAGCTAGGCCAAATGATATCGAAATGGCCCGAAACTTCATGTGTACCTCTCTTTTGGTTCTTTTGAGTGACCTTGTAGTTTTTGTTTGATTCTGACAAGATCTGATGCTTGAAGTGGCGCCTGCCTATTTTTGGTAGGATGCGGCTCCTTGTAGCTTTTGGTGTGAAGAGGCAAAGTGACATTTTTGGTGTCAACAGTGCTAGTAGGACAGATGGAAACGGAGAAAGGATATCTGGGGTAGGAGTTGTCTTCATAACCCCTGATGGATATATGATCCCTTATTCCCTCTCACTAATCAAATCATGTTCTAATAACATTGCAGAATATCAGGCCCTTATTATGGGAATGGAAATAGCTCATGAGGCACAAATTCGACATTTGGAAATACGTGGAGATTCAAAACTCATTGTAAATCAAGTGAATGATCAATATGAAGTTAAGAAACCCGACATTCGTCCCTACCATAAGATAGCTCAATGATTGATGAACGAGTTCATTTATTGTAATATTCAACATATCCTGCGAAGCCAGAATGCAAGGGCAGATGCACTAGCAAGTCTAGCAGCCTCGATGGCGCTTCCTGAAGGAGAAGTCCTTAAAGTATTGGTTTGTGAAAGAAGGATCTTGCCGCCATTAGATACACATGAAGCCGTTGCCGAATGCCAATTAGTCAAATCAAGTAGACTTTCTATATGCGAAATGGCAATCGGAAACTGGCGTGACCCATTTATTGATTATGTGCAGTTTGGAATTTTACCAGATGACCCAAAAGAACGAACAAGCATAAGAAGGAGGGCTCCTAAATTTTACTATGACATCAATACCAAAACTCTATATAGAAAGTCATATGATGGTATTTTACTTCGTTGTTTATCAAATCAGGAGGCAGATCAAGTCATGACCGAAACTCATAGTGGAACATGTGGAGCACATCAACCGGGTCCAAAATTCTGTGATCGAATTAGAAGGATGGGTTATTATTGGCCAACCATGATTAAAGATACACATGAATTAGCCAAACGATGTAAGGCTTGTCAACTTCATGCTGATTACATACACAGGGCCCCTGAACCTTTGCACCCTTCAGTGACATTGACGGGATCCCTATTCACTTAAATAGATCTTGAAATCAATATTTTCCCGGAATTGTTGTAGTTCATGTTATTTCTTCATTTCCAAGATTTACTTTACATGATCTGTTTTCCCGAAAGCTTGATGGTTATACTAGTAACATTGACTTGTCCCGAAGAGTATTGCCCGACATGAAATGAAAGTTATACATTTGGATATTCTTGCCCGTTCATTGATTTACTTGTACTTGATTTACTTGCATATGTATCGATGTGTTATTTAACCTATGTGTCGGCATCACTAAGCTTGGATACCTTGTCGGTTTGATCCACCGACTTGGAAATCCCTCTCCCGTCCCGCCAGCTGCAGTTTGGATCCCGATACCCGGTCATTACCGTGGTCCCGTCCCGATACCCGGTTCGCTACCGTGGTCCCGTTCCCATGTATGTATATTGTATATATGATTTGCGTTGTTTCTCCTCAACTTGTGTGACTGAGATCAACGTCCCGTGATACTGTTGTCACTTTAGTGACAGAGGACTTAGCTTTATGTGATTGTCATCTTGTGAGTTCCCGATCCCTTGGTTACCTCATGTGTTTTATCTTGTTTACATGTTTTCTAGCAAAGGATTTATCTATTTTATGAGAGTTCTTGCTTAAACAGATTTCCTTGCTTTTCGAGATATTTCATCTATTTTATGTTGTTGTATCTTCTCACTCTCTTGCCAGACCATCGTGTCTGATCCCTTGCTTTGGTACTCAGGTCCCGTTGCCGGTTTCTTTGAGGAGGAGCCGGTAGGTGAGCCGCAACCTCTAGTTGAGTGGCGTGCTGACGATGTCATGTAGACATCGGGTTGCTACAAGAGGCGTAACATTTTGGGGAGAACTTATTAACCATTCTTTTGGGTTATTATTTTGTAATATTGGCCTTTGTTGGCCTCTAATTTTGGGGAATGTAACTAAATGATATTTGGTCTAACTTTAACAATTTTTGGGAAACTTGTTATAGATCATTGCTCATTCTGATCCAGTTGTGATATTTAATATTAATGCTTGCATGATTAGAGATAGTATACTATTTGATTTGCTACACACTTCCGCACTAATAAGAAATATTCATGCAAGGTTGTGATATCCTCACCGCGGACACCTGTGGGAAATTAAATAAATTGTATATTGTGGATGTAGATAATCATCATCAATCATCACTACTACTAATTAGTCCCGATCCCAGATTGGGATTTCCCGGTCCGGGGTCGCGACAGATACCAAGTACAAGGCCTACCTTGAGGCCAAAGTCCAAGCAAGAAACTCCGTGCAAATGATCAAGACCCATGTAAGGACTGAAAAGAGAAGGTTTGAAGAGTTGCAAGGAGAAAATGCAGTTTTGGAAAATCAAAAGTTTGATTTCTCCAAAACTCATGAAGTGTCAAAAGAAGAAAAAGTTCCTCATTTTCAAGTTGATCAACTAGCTATTGGTCAGCAAGTTTACAAAGGGTTAGAAAACTACCAAGTTCCAATGGACTTGCAAGGGACGTCCTGTAAGTCCATGGGGATCCGAACCCTAGAGGGGGGGTGAATAGGGTGAGCTTCTTTTATGACCAATTTTAACAATTTTAACTTCTTTAAAACAAACTAGTCACGAGTGATGATTATCAAACAAAATGCGGAAGCTTAAAGAAAACAATCACCACAAAGCAAGCACCATCACACAAGGATTTATAGTGGTTCGGCCTCAATGCCTACATCCACTACCGGCTTGTGATCCAACACCCCACCGGATTTCCACTATTTATGCTTTTCAATAGGCTAAGCAATAACCTTTACAATATGCTTTCCAAGGCTAAGCAATAACCTTTACATTGATGTTTTTCAAGGCTTAACATCAACCTATACATTATGCTTTTATAGGCTAAGCAATAACCTCTTCAACCACAAGGTTGGTTATCTCACTAAATTAGTGTCTAACATACACTTGATGGAGATTCATTTAAACTCATTACAATGCCTCTTAAATAGGCGGATATGGAAGTGAAAAACTAATACACACTCACACTATGAATGCAAAGATGAAAGTATATGAAGTGTGTGTGTGTGGTCCTCAATCATTTTGAAAATGAAAGTTCATAAATGTATGCCTAAGGCTTTTGAAAGTTTTAGCTCATAAAACATTTATGATTGAGGAAGTAATGCAATCACATGTTAAAAGTAACAACTTGTTAATGATATCAAAGTTACACAAGTTGTATGAAATGGATTAGCTCTAAACATGTGATGCATAGGGATGTCAATCAAATCATCAATGTAGCTCATAAAACATGAAAATAGATTTGATTGAAAATAGGGGACAAATCATATGTAATTATAAATACAACTTGAAAAGATTTACCTATCAAAGCAAAGCAAGTTGTGAAACATTAAAACAATAATACACATATGATTTGCAAAGATGTTGAATCCAAAACATAAGATATATTTGAAAGAGATTTTCTTATGATGGAAAACAACAACCAAAGATTCAACCAAGTATATGAATCATGTTACATATTTCATTAACATGATCTACTTAGATTTACCAAAGATTAAGTACTACTTGTATTGAATCAAATGGTGATGCATCCAAAACAATAGATCTATTCAAAACATGCTAAGGATGCAACACATCATAGGTTATCATGTTACTAAAGATTTACCAATGATAAAACAAAACATGAAAACATATGATTTGTAAAGAAGTTGAATCCAAAACATAAGATAGTTTTGAAAGTGATTTTCTCATGTTGGAAAACAACAACCAAAGATTCAACCAAGTATATGGATCATGTTACATATGATTTCAAAGATTTTTCCATTAACATGATATACTTAGATTTACCAAAGATTAAGTACTACTTTGATTGAATCATATGATGTTGTATCCAAAACAATAAATCAACTCAAAACATAAAACATGTTTTGGACACAACACAAACATAGTTTAACATGCTAGAAATGATTTACCAAAAATAAAACAAAGCATGAAAACATATGATTAAGGAAGGAAGAGCCTACTTGGTGGTTTAACTTCATTAATCCAAGCTTTAGCTTTCTTAATCATCCCCTTCATCCCTTGGTTCTTTTCCCTTTTGATATGCCTCAATACCTCTCAAGGAAAGGCTAAAAATTCTCAACTTTTGGCAAAGGAAAGAACTCATATATATAGCAAAAAGTGCCCAACGGCTAGTCCTCGGTCGACCGGCAAACAGGTCTCGGTCCACCGGGAAGGCACAACGGTCAAATTTCTGACCGTTGGAGCACTTTTGGCCCTGACGGCCTGCAGTGTTCCCGGTCGACCGGGACCTCTACGCCGGTCGACCGGCGACACTGCAGGGATCCCAAATTCCACTTTTGCAATTTCAAACTTATTCTTTGTGGAACTCTTTGGGCCATTAAATCAAGCTTTAAAAACATGTTTTAAATCATTCTAAGGGTTTTAAAACATGAAACACACAAAGCCTAAAAATGATTCAAAACTTTACAACAAAGGCTAGCTTGATTTCTAAAACTCTTTCCAAAAACCAATGCATCCAAGTTTTAAAAGTAAATCATGCATAAATCAAAACTTTTACAACTCTTAAAAACAATGCATGAATAAAACAAGATTTCAAGTCTTTATAAATCAATGCATATGTGTGTAAATCAAATGATGCTAGAATGAAATGCATCCATCAAATTGCAATCTAGAAAATTCCTAACACGTCCAACCATGGAGCTGATTGTCAGTTAGGTAACTCTCACCAAACTCCATCAACATATCAATTTCAAAATAAAGTATGTTTGAATGGATCCAAGTTTAATCAATCCATTAAATTCTAATCAAATATAAAATGTCAAATGAAAAATGACGAAGATAATTTTGTAGTCCCATGCACCCACACCTATCCCACCAGAGCGGTACGGTTTACGGGTCATGGACGCTCGAAAATGAAACAAAAGACCCTTGTATCTAGCACTTACCCCACTAGAGTGGTAAGAAAGACTAGAACTTGGGATGATGTTACCAGGTCCCGTCCTAGTGCTTACCCCGCCAAAGTGGCTAAGCCTGGCTGGACGCAACGGCCTAAGAAGACTTCAGTGTGGGACCGATTGCTTGTACCCATTGAAAATGCTTTCGAGCCTCTCACCTTGCTTAAGGGAAAGAATGTGATAAAGGGTGAAAAGGCCCCGCAACGCCCCCCTAAGAAAATGAGAGGTCCTTTAGTGGTCAAATTTTCACCGGGCTCAAATGATCCCCGAATGGTGACAAGAAAAAACATGCCAGCAGACTTTAGACCTTGAAGCAAAAAGGATGATTATGACTTTGTTGCAAAGAAGCAGATGGTCCGACCTCGAGTTTTATCCAAGAGCTATAAAAAAAGAATTAACAAACGAGTCAACTCAAGTGGGAATTCACCTATGCAGACTCAATCCCTTCACCAAGTCAAGCAAGACAAAGCTCTTCATTATGCCAAAAGGGCTAAGTCAAAAAGGAGAATTGATCCAACCCAAGTCGAAATTATGGAGCGACCTTCAAATGATGCCGCACCTCAACTGATTGTAATGCTTAAAGAAAAGACATCATCTGATGAGACAAGCGTACAAATAGCATGCCAACGTGCATCTAAAACGAAAAGAAGAGCGGCCCACAAGGCCCATGAATTTAAGATCGCACCCATGTGGATCCCCAAAGACCCCAAAGAATCAGTTATGTCGGTCAATATGGTTGGCAAACGTTAGAAAAATAAAGAATCATCGGCCTATGTTAAGGAAATGGTGGATTTATTCGATCCCCAGCGGCTGCAAACAAGGAGTGTCACGACTGCCAAAGGAAGGAAGGTAACAAAAAAAGATCACATTTGTGGTTCAAGTAGTTCACAGGGATCATCTAATGAACCGGCACCAAGAACATTGGGAGTATTAGGCGAGCTCACAGGTCTTCTCTCGTTAGAATCAAGTGTAGCTCATGTCTATGTGACAGGCCAAGAGGGTAATCCCGAGTTCTCAGAGTCAAATCCCACGCCAAGTTTCATGCAATATGTCCAGGATACAAACAAACGATTTGAAGAGATGATGACAATGATGGTCACTCTTCAAACGCAAATTAACAAAAAGGAGTCCGGACGACAATCTCGCAATGATCACAACAGACGTGATCAAAGAGATAATCATGATCATGATATGGACCATAATAATGACGAAGAAGAGTTGAGCAAAACCCGAGTCACAATTGAAGCAGTCCAAAAGATGATTGAAAATGCCACTGAGGGGGTAACATCATCCAAAAAAGGATCAAACCCACCTTATCCAGCCTAGATGGATGATGAGCCATTTCCACCTAAATTGAAGTAGCCTCATTTGCAATCATATGATGGAAGTACTTCATCTTATCAGCATCAATGCCACTTCAAGGTTTTGACTCAAGAGATATCTAATAATGATGCATTAAAAATACGATTGTTCACCAGTACATTGAAAGGAACAACCTTTGATTGGTATAAAAGGCTACCAAGCGGTTCCATAAAGTCATGGAAGGATATAGAACAAAAGTTTATTGATCATTTTTTTCGATGCCGATAGTTCAGTGACTACAACTCGCCTATGTACAGAAAAACAAGGCAAAGAAGAATCAGCGACTGCCTTTATCAAAAGATGGCAAGCTTTGTCATTTAAATGTCTGGAAAACCTTTCACATGAGTCCTTGACGGACATGTGTAGGACAAACTTGCATTAAAAATTAAGGGCTAAGTTGGTCGGAAATAAAGCAAAAGACCTTTGTGAGTTGATAGAAGTAGCAATAGAAGTTGAAACAATCATTAAAGATCGAGAAAGAGAAAAGAAATCTACCAGTAAGATTGAACCACCAAAAAGTGGGGGCAAAAAGAAAGAAGCTATGGCAGTTCAAGTAGTTTCACCCCTTGACTCTAGGAAACTCGAAAATAATCAGAAGAGAGATAATGAGGACCAAAACAAGATGAAGAGAAGTCAAACTTTAAAAGAAAGAATGTCTCGAGAATATGATTTTGCTATTGAAGATTCTGAGTCAATTTTTCATACTCTCCAAAAAATTTATAAAATCAAGCTTCCGCCATGCAAAAGACCAGAAGAAGAAGGCAAAACAAATGACCCAAAGTATTGCATATGCCACAGGGTCGTAAGTCATGGTATAAAAGACTGCTGGGTCTTTAAGAATAAGGTCCAGGAGTTACTTGACAATGGGATCATCACTTTGGCTAAAGAAGACAAGAAGGTGACAACTAACTTGGTGTTTGTTCACTTTGGAAGTTTCACAGAACCGGTTAGAATTCCCACTATGCAGGAAGAAGAGGGAGATGTCGAGTTTCGCTTGGTAAACCCATTGGAAAGTAGGGATGGATTAGTTCCAGTAGAAATGCCAAACAGTGTGATGATGTGGGTCTATCCAGATATCTTGTCAGAAGAAGGGTGGGAGACAGTAAGAAGCAAATCACGCTCTGTTGCAACGTCAAATCCCTTATGGAATGACAACTATCCTATGAGAAATGCTATGGAGGTAAGAAAACAAAAGAAAAGACGTAGGCCAAATAACAAGAAAAAGACTTGTAAATCAAAAGAGGTTGTCACCCCAGTAGATTTGTTAACACAAGAGCCTCGAGTTCCATTTACTCCCAAGGACTTCTTGCCACTTGATCTCTTTTTGTCTTTAGAAAATCAAAAGCAGAAAGATGAATTAAGTGAGTTAAAGGATGATATACTCTCATGCAACTGTCTCTCTCCGGTAGAGTTGAAGAAAGAACTGGATCAAGGTGATGGTAATTATGGCCTTAGATGGGGATATAGAGATGGCGTGATTTCTTCCGAAAGTTCAGATGAATTAAGTCAAGATTCAACCAGACGACATACTTTTACTCAAGAAAACCATCACGAGCTATACTTTATCCCCGACCTCACATTGACAGAGAATGATAGTGACCCTTCAGAACCCTCGAGTTTGTCAACCGACCCAAATGATGACAATGAATTGCTTGATGATGATGATATTAGGAGATGGATTGAAGGCATAGTGAAAATTGTCATTTATACTGCATCCATATGGAATTTGACTCCAGAATGGCAAAGAAAAGATCTTCCTACAATTATCATGGGGGAAGTAGCTGATGAAAATCCATATATTGATAGGATTGACAAAGTGGACAAGTCCTTAGATGTATGTGATGATTCTCTCGCACTTGATGGGTATGATGCCGATGCTTCAAATTCAGACTCTGATGTGTGGATCTTTTACTCATCCAATAGAGAAAACATAAGATCATAAGAATATGTGTCGGAGGAAGATGAAATCTGGGCACATGATGATGCGGCTAGAAGAGAAATCAACGCAAAAAGGATCATTCATGCAATGAGCCACATGCCTAGACCAGTTGGGCCCCTCAATCCTTTAGACCCAATTCCATGGTGTTTTGCGGGAGGACCCAGGACCCCCAAGAAATTGAAGCCTTAACATGGGATAATGATACCGCATGGGATGCGGATGAAGCTGTCGAAGGATTATATCGGCCGTGTAATATGGTTGGGATCGACCATGAAATTTCTGATGAAGAGAAAAATGATGATGAAGACAAAGCAGAGAGTTCATCAACATCCAATTTGACATCCTCTGAATCTTCGGAAACTGCAACAGCAGATAGCGAAGAGATTTCCTTATGTTTTTCTGAGGTACAGGAGGTAGGCAAAGGGACTCGCTCTAGGCTAGATTACCATAAAAATTATGATGCAAATGTTAACCAAGAGAAGGCTACAAAGCCTACAGAAAGAAATGTCAAGAATGGTGGTTTGCCTAGTCTCAGGAGCCCTTTAGATTTGATTTGCTTGAACATCTAGGGCGCATCCGCGCACGTATAAGCATGCATGACATGTTGAGACTGTCTCCAGACATTCGAAAAGTTGCTGCAGTAGCTCTCATGAACCCAGACCAATATGCATCTCATGTCCACCAAGTACAAGTAAAGCAAAGAGCGAAATGTAAAGAATGCTTCAATTTAAGAGCAGCTATGGCTGCCACAATCAGTTTCACGAAGGATGACATGTTACTCGGGGATGTAAAGCACAATTGGCCATTATACTTCATAGGATATATCGGTGAAGTTGAATTACAAAGAATGCAAATTGACCCTGGATCAACAATTAACCTCGTGCCACTGCGGGCCTTAAAATATTTGGGAATCCCAACTAGCAAGCTCATTTATACAAAACTCAGCATATCAGCATAGAATGGAGAAACACAAAAGGCTATTGGTAGGATAGTTATTCCATGTCAGATTGGAGACATGAAATCTCAGGTCGTGGTCTACGCCATTGAGGACGAAACTTCCTACAATTTGCTCCTCGGAAGGCCATGGATCCATGAAAACTATGTAGTCCCTCCGACGTTACATCAATGTATCAATTACATTGATAAAAATTCAGAAGTACGTCGAGTCTTTGCTGACAAGAAACCCTTCAAAGGAATGGAAGCATATTGTGTGGATTCTAGATTTTACACGTTAGAGCCTAACGGTGATGCAAATGAAAGCACATCGGAAGCATTGATTGTCAAAAAATCTAAAAACAAAAAGAAAATTTTCAAGGTATCTATACCTCCACCCGCGAAACTACTCGAGTGTGTTGAGATAATAAATGGTAAATCCTCCACTAACGTTGCCACAAAAGCACCTGAATGCTCCAAGATCAGCATTCTTCTAAAGCTTGAAGAGACAACTTTCATTAAGAAAAGCCTAGTGGAGGTTCCAAGTGCGAGATGAAAAAAAGTCTCAGTAGGCATAATATCATTGGTGGGAGAAGATGAAGGTAGAGGGAAAAACACACTTATCGACTCTGTTAAACTCCCTATCCCGATGATATATCTTCCGAGGCCTCCAGAAGAACTAAAAGGAGCAATATTCGTTGTGCCCATGAAACATCGGCCACCTATCATGTTTTATAGAGTATCGAACCCTTCACCGATGATTGTTGGAGAGATTCCTATGGAAGGGACCCCGGATTTCTCTATGTATAGCTATAAGGCTAAATTGATAATGCGAAGGATGGGTTAAGATGTTACCAGCCGACAAGGACTAAAGCAGGGCCGTGGCATTCCAGTTCCATTGGAGACACATGTAAGATCATGGGAAAATCATGGACATGTTAGATTCATCCCATATGGTCTAGGATATTGTCCGGCATCAACAACAACAACCAATCGCCGTTACTGCAACAAGCTCTTAACACCCTCCCATGAAGAAAAAGAAAAAGACTTGAATTGTTCATCAAGTTGGGTTGTATTTTCAATTAATTGCATTTTCAATTCAGGTGAGGACGTAGATGAAAATGAAGAAATGTACTTCGAACCGGAAAAAGAAATGGAAAATGTAAAACCAAGTCCCCCCACGGAGGATAAGGTTAAACAAATTAACCTAGGAATAAAAAGTGACCCCCGTCCAATCTTTGTAAATGCATAATTGAATAAAGATGAAATTTCGGAGTATACTTGTCTTTTGAATGAATTTAAAGATGTTTTTGCATGGTCTTATTCTGAAATGCCAGGCCTTGATCCAGGAATTGCAATGCACAGATTAAATTTAAGAAAAGATGTTAAACCCATTAAACAAGCTCAAAGAAGGTTCCGACCAAACATAATGGATAAAATTGAAAAAGAGGTTCAAAAGCTTAAAGATGTTGGCTTCATTAGGGAGGAACAACATCCTGATTGGTTAGCCAACATTGTTCCAGTTACAAAGAAAAATGGCCAGATTAGAATCTGTATTGATTTTAGAAATTTAAATGAGGCTTGTCCTAAGGATGAATTCCCTTTACCCATCGCAAAAATCATGATTGATAATACTTTTGGTTACGAAAGAATGTCTCTTATGGACGGTTTCTCAGGATATAACCAAATCAAAATGCATCCTAATGACCAGAAGCACACTTCATTTCGAACACCATTTGGAATCTATTGTTACACCGTGATGCCTTTTGGTTTAAAAAATGCAGGGGCCACTTATCAAAGGGCAATGATGAAAATCTTTAAAGATATGCAACATAAAAAGGTGGAGTGTTATGTAGATGATCTTGCTGTTAAAAGCAAAAGAAAGGAAGATCACCTCAAAGACCTCAGGGAAGTGTTTGAAAGACTTCGACGGTATAACCTCCGCATGAACCCATTGAAATGCTTTTTTGGTGTTTCTTCCGAAAAGTTCTTATGGTTTATTGTTCGCAAAGATGGAATCGAGCTTGATCCAATCAAAACAAAAGCCATTTTAGAAATGAAACCTCCAAGAAATCTAAAAGAGCTAAAAGGACTCCAAGGTCGATTGGCCTATATTCGAAGGTTCATTTCTAATTTATCTGGAAGATGCCGGCCATTCTCACATCTGATGAAGAAAGGAGTGAATTTTGTATGGGATCAGGCATGTGATGAAGCCTTTGAAGATATCAAAAAATATCTTACTAGGCCTCCTGTTTTAGCTACTCCAGTGCAAGGGAGACCATTCATTTTGTATACGCGAGCTTTTGATCACTCCTTGGGGGCAATGCCGGCACAAAAGAATAACCAAGGGCATCAGGTGGCACTTTACTACTTAAGTAGGATGATGGTAGGAGCAGAACATCGATATCCACCGATACAGAAAGAATGCCTCGCGCTAATGTTTGCAATACAAAAATTAAGGCACTACCTGCTCTCCCAAACAATTTATCTTGTCTCTCGCGTAAATCCATTAAAGACCTTAGTAACAAAGGCGGGATCTTTGAGTGCAAGATTAGCAAAATGGTCCATTCTCCTTTCCCAATATGATATCATATATGTCCCACAAAAAGCAGTAAAAGGTCAAGCATTAGCAGATTTCTTGGCCGCGCATCCGTTACCACCTGATTCTGAGCTAAGGGATGCTTTTCCAGATGAACCAGTCTTTTACATTGAGACCTTTCAGACCTCAAAACAAGAAGCTTGGGAAATGTATTTTGATGGTGCTAGTAGGACGGATGGAAACATAGAAAGGATATCTGGGGTAGGAGTTGTCTTCGTAACCCTTGATGGATATATGATCCCTTATTCCTTCTCACTAATCAAATCATGTTCTAATAACATTGCAGAATAGTAGTCCCTTATTATGGGAATGGAAATAGCTCATGAGGCACAAATTCGACATTTGGAAATACGTGGAGATTCAAAACTCATTGTAAATCAAGTGAATGATCAATATGAAGTTAAGAAACCTGACATTCGCCCCTACCATAAGATAGCTCAACGATTGATGAACAAGTTCATTTATTGTAATATTCAACATATCCCGCGAAGCCAGAATGCAAGGGCAGATGCACTAGCAAGTCTAGCAGCCTCGATGGCGCTTCCTGAAGGAGAAGTCCTTAAAGTATTGGTTTGTGAAAGAAGGATCTTGCTGCCATTAGATACACATGAAGCCATTGTCGAATGCCAATTAGTCAAATCAAGTAGACTTTCTGTATGCGAAATGGCAATCGGAGACTGGCGTGACCCATTTATTGACTATGTGCAGTTTGGAATTTTACTAGATTACCCAAAAGAACGAACAAGCATAAGGAGGGCTCCTAAATTTTACTAGGACGTCAATACCAAAACTCTATATAGAAAGTCATATGATGGTATTTTACTTCGTTGTTTATCAAATCAAGAGGCAGATCAAGTCATGACCGAAACTCATACTGGAACATGTGGAGCACATCAACCGGGTCCAAAATTATGTGATCGAATTAGAAGGATGGGTTATTATTGGCCAACCATGATTAAAGATACACATGAATTAGCCTAATGATGTAAGGCTTGTCAACTTCATGTTGATTACATACACAGGCCCCCTGAACCTTTGCACCCTTCAGTGACATCCTGGCCATTTGAAGCATGGGGAATGGATATAGTTGGGCCGATTAATCCTTCGTGATCAAAGGGGCATCGATTCATATTTGCCGTGACGGACTACTTTTCTAAATGGGCTGAAGCAGTAGCCTTGAATGAAGTTAAGACCGCTGTTTTTCTTAACTTTCTCAAAACCAACATTATATGTAGGTTCGGGGTCCCGAATAGGTTTGTCCATGATAGTGGACCGCAGTTTCAAGACCATCATTTTTATAAATTCTGCGAGAAATATCACATCAAAAGTATTTCTGCTACAACTTATTACCCACCAGCCAATGGTTTAGTTGAAGCATTCAATAAGACGATGTGCAAACTGTTAAAGAAAATGGTCTCTAAAAACAAAAGAGATTGGCACGAACGATTGCCAGAAGCGCTATGGCCTATCGTACCACGGTTCGAGGAGCGACTCAATTTACACCTTTCTCACTCGTATATGGCTATGAAGTCGTTCTCCCACTCGAAATTCAAATCCCTTCACTCCGAATTGCGTTAGCTATCGGCACGAATGAAGAAGGGAATGCGAAATTACAGCTACAAGAACTGGAATCTCTTGACGAAGAAAGGCTCACCGCTCGTCAAAACATACGGATCTACCAATCTAGAATGGCAAATGCGTTTAATAAAAAAGTACATCAAAGGGTCTTTAAAAGGGGCGATTTGGTCCTCACTGTTAAAAGACCAATGATCATCACTCATAAATCAAAAGGGAAGTTTACAGAAAAATGGGAGGAACCATTTGTTATCGATTTTGTCTACTCTAACGGCTCTTACAGTTTAATTAATCAAGATGGTGATCGATGCCTTATGCCCATCAATGGTAAATTTCTTAAGAAGTATTATCTATGAAAACATGTCCTCTTATCATCTTCAATTTTCGTTATGATGCCTCGAGTCATAGAAGTCTGGATATAATGCCTCGAAAACCGAAAAGTTTTGGACCTCGACACCAAGCCACGGAATATTTAAAAGTTCCGATATCATGCCTCGAAGTTCATGAGATCTCAAACTTTGATATCAAGCCTCAGAACATTTAATTTTTTGATACCAAGCCTCAAAGTATGCAACATGTTGTCAAGTCTCAGAACCTCAAAAGTTTTGATACTATGCCTCGGAGATCGAAACTCCAAATTTAACATTTCAATATGTCATGTGAGACTTGACTGTGGCTTTTGAAGATATGCTGCCAAACCAAAAAAAAAAAAAAAAGAAAAGAAGAGGACACCCTTTAGGCTGAATCTAGCTTGTCCCAATCTGTCTAATTGGTATGAAAAGAAATTCCCCAGCATGAGTTACTCAGTCAACATTTTACAATAATCACTCAGACCAGGTCAGGAAGTCAATCCCACTGCCAAGCTCAAACTTGTGTGGATAAATTCTGAATAAAGCTGAGATGACATGTATACTTTGTTTTTGGCATATGCAAAGTGGGATTTTAAATGGGCGAGCCCAATTAGAGAGCCCATATGGAAAAATTGTGACGCGATGGGTTCGAGACACGCCTACTCCGGAAAACTCCTCGTCAACGATCCTCGAAGGGGGCATTTGTTGGAAGATAAAATATATATATTCATCACCATCAATACTTGGACCGTATCCAGCGTGATCTTGATCAAGTGGGACTAAATCAATCGGACCCATCCCCAACCCAATGATTTGTGACCACTACATGGCATGGAATTGTACCTTGATGAATTTGGTGGCTCCTATCAAAATCTCTTAAATTTACGAGGGAGATTAACATGATTAATATAGGTTCAAGCCACCCATATCATGTCCAATGAAGCCCAAGTTAAATTTTCGGGCCTAAACAGCATGACCAATTTTGGTTGATTCAGGCACAAGTCAATTTCTTACCCAGACCATATAACCAACCTTGGTTGATTCAAGTCCAAGCTAATTTTTTGGGCCTAAAAATACATGACCAATTTTGGTTGAATCAGGCTCAAATCAATTTCTGACCCAGGCCATGTGACCAATCTTTGTTGATGATGGTCCAGGCCTGAGCCATATGAATTAATCCATGGCAATTTCTAGCCTGAGCCATATGAATTAATTCATGCCAATTTGTGGGCAATCTATGCCAATTTCTGGCCTGAGCCATATGAATTAGTCCATACAGCCAATTTTGATTGAATTGAGGAGGGTCATTTCTGGCCTAAGTATGTGACCAATCTTGGTCGAAGCCAAAGTTAAATTCTGACCTAGGCCTGACCCAAGATAAAAATGACAATCTATGAGACACGAAATCCACTGTCCCAGGACCTGTTTAGATGGGCCTAAACCCAGCGATGCATTGGGCTCACTTATGTACTGACATGCCTAAATCTATTTAGCCATTGGGCTCATTTCCAAATTAATAACTGGCTACCTGTTTATGTGAGTCACACCCCATGTTATACCCTATGACTGGGAGTGGATCTCTAGCCAATTAATTTTCCTTGACCCGTCAGACTCTCTCAGATTTATGTGGTAGTGTGTTGGGACCAATTAATACAAGGCTAAGCTGATTTTTTTTATGACTATGTCGTCCAGGTTTAACCCAATTTTTGGTGACCATGTCATCAAATCCATGTGACCAAATTTGATAGGCTATGGGCAGGCTATTATTTTAGTCACGTTACCAAAAATTGTATGAACATCATTCATGTGATGGGAGCCAGATCTTTTGCAAACATGTGGTTAAATGACATGTGGAGTCTAAGAGGAATACCCATTCTTTAGAAGAAAATGCCACCACCTCATGTTGAAAATGTCACCCACTCATGAGATGAAGGCAAACGATCATAAGAAATGGCAAGGTAGTTAGTTAGAGGAGGACAGGTGGTGTTCATCCACTCTAAGCTAGAGAAAATGGGTAGGAAATGGAGAACGTGGGGCAGCAACTCCTTAGAGATGGCTCCAAGAAGCCTATAAAAGGCCACCACCTGATGCAAGAAGAAGGAGGAAAAAAAAAACAACAAAAGACAAGGAAGAACTCTGCAGAATTTGATATAAAAAACAGAGAGAGAAATACGCTGCCATTTTCCGACGAAGCGCTGCCAGAATTATCAAGCGAAGAGATCATTCCTGAAGAGAAGATTTAAAGCAGGTTAAGGACTAGGATCATGCCTCCATCAAGTGATGGAGCATGATTTCCTAGTTTTGAGCCAAATCCCTACGTTTTTTGTAATTGTCTATTTGGATTTCATGTAGAGTGAGAAAACGGGATTTGCATGTGTAGAACCTCTTTTTGAGTCTACATTTCCTGACCTTTGGACGCCCATTCAACAAAAATACAAATGATTCTTGAGACACTTGATTTCAAGCAATATTTTATCATTATCCTGAAAAGAAGTACCTAATCCACTCCCATAGCTATGGGTTGTTTTTTTAAGGTTTAGATGTCACACCCGGTGGGACATATAGCTCACTGTTTATTTCTTCTTTTCAGGTTGTATAACATAAAGTATCTCAAGTTTTGTCATCAAGTTTCATCAATGGCAACCAAGCTTGTCGTCACCTTTGACGAAACCAAGTACAAGGCCCACGTAGAGGCCAAAGTGTTGGGATTGGTGTATGCCCTAAAGCCCACTAACTGCACTCACATCTCTGTTACTGGATATTTATTGGTTATTTAATAGAATGACATTTTTCTCTTATTACTTGTGTATATGTATGGTTGTGTAAGGCCCATTGTTTTCTAGTAAATGACTTGGGTGTGTAGTGGCTACACACAGAAAGGTCTAAGTCATGGACACTTGAAACAATAAACTTGTTCATAACTGAGAGATGGAGTTGGGCACTTCATCTTGGTATAAGTTATAGTGAGAAACTCTCCTGTGTTCAGGGTGACTTACCTTAGTCACGGGAGGTATTTCCCGGATATATCTCACTAGTGCATGTGTCATGCATTGAACAGGACCATTAAAGGTGTGATCTCTAAAATAGTACTATCACAGAGAGAGATCAAGTCACCTCTTGCTACTGAGTGACCAGTGCTCTTAATCTTGAGCATTTGTGGATGAACTGACGAAGTCGAGTTCTTGTACTTTAATTCACTATGGGTGAGATCCTGTTCATGGGTCAACAACTCTGTGTTTTGGGTACTCGGGCTTGATTAGTTGGGACGTGCAAATGCAATATGGAATCTATGCCATCGTGTGATGGAATGATCGTCCCCTTAGAATTATCCGATTAATCATCAGAATCTAAGATTTTAGTATATGGATGTTCCATATGGATATTGAACTTGTGGGTCGCTCCCTGGATCAAGAGAATGATATCCGGATGATGATTAAGTCAAGGGTATGAAGTTCTAAGGATGAGATGTAATCAAGAAGGTAGATAGTACATCGGTTAACCTACTTGATTATGGATGTTACATAGAGGGGCATTGTGGTCATTGTACTTGGTAGGTCAAAGACAATCGTCAGTTTATGATGAGCTTAATTTGCAATTTAATATTTGTCCCTGGAGTGCAACTATAACTCTTTAGTGGAATGAGTTAGGGTTAAAATGATCTTAATGTTGCTATGGGGTTAGCATGGACATTTTGGTCATTTTGGGAGCCAAGGGCAAATATGTCTTTTGGTTCCTCTTCTAGCCATCTTCCTATATTGGCATGGTTTCCTAATCTAATTATATGATATGTGGTTGAATTAATTTTGTGGAAGAATAATTTTGAGTTTAAATTCAAATAGGCTTTTGATGGCATACATGAATTTAACTCTAGCTAAATTATTAACTTGTGGGCCATGGTGTGTTTATCTATCTTGTGGGCCAGCCATAAGGGGAGCCCCTTGTGTGAGGTTTCCAAGTTTAACTAGGTATCTTTACTTGGAAGGAAGAACTCCTCTTTGGGTAAGAATTCCTATAATTAAAGTTTACTAATTTTTAGTATCTTTAATTAGAAAGTGTTGCACAACTAAGGTGGCTGGTTGCTTATTTTATGGGATTGTTATTCCTATTAGAGAGAGGACTCATAAAGGAATGTGAACTTTATAAATATATGAGACACTACCCTGGGCGTGCAACACATGAAAAAAAAAAAGAGGAATTAACCCTAGGCGTGGATTAATAGGAGCTCCATTGGCCGCCCAAGTCAAGAAGAAAAACTCACGCCCAGCCCATTGCTCTCTTCTTCTTCATTGGAGAGAGGAGATCAAGTCCTGGTCAGGTCCTAGACTTTTTCCACAAAGTGTAGTTCAGAAAACCCTTCTTGGAATCCATATTTTGATCCCACAATCAGAGCCAATCAAATTGGGTTGTGGAATAGAAGAGAAGATCAAAGGAAAAATCTGCTGCAGAAATTCCTGCAACTTACATTCCTGATTGCAGGCTGAGATCAGACCTTTGTAGCTTTCTTTTCAGAGATTTGAGGCATTCATATCGTCAAGGTATTAGTCCTCTATCATCTCCTTGCTTTATACACATGTTGATCATGATTTCATGGAGTTTTTATGCATCTTTCATGGCTGAATAATCAGATTTGTTTTTGTTTTAAAACAAGAAAAACCATATCAGCCATGGACGTCCAAGTTCAGATCTCTATAGCATGAACTTTCACAAAGTCCAAGCAAGAAACTCCGTGCAAATGATCAAGACCCTTGTAAAGACTGCAAATAGAAGGTTTGAAGAGTTGCAAGGAGAAAATGCAGTTTTGGAAAATCAGAAGTTTGCTTTCTCCAAAACTCATGAAGTGTCAAAAGAAGGCAAATCTCCTCATTTTCAAGTTGATCAGCTAGCTAATGGTCAACAAGCTGACAAAGGGTTAGAAAACTACCAAGTTCCAAAGGACATGCAAGGGACGTCCAACCATGGAGCTTATTGTCAGTTAGGTAACTCTCACCAAACTCCATCAACATATCAATTTCAAAATAAGGTATGTTTGAATGGATCCAAGTTTAATCAAACCATCAAATTCCAATCAAATATAAAATGTCAAATGAAAAATGATGAAGATAATTTTGTAGTTCCATGCACCCACACTTGCCCCACCAGAGCGGTACGGTTTATGGGTCATGGACGCTCAAAAATGAAACAAAAGCCCCTTGTATCTAGCACTTACCCCACCAGAGTGGTACGAAAGACTATAACTTGTGATGATGTTACCAAGTCGCGTCCTAGTGCTTACCCCATCAAAGTGTCTAAGCCTGGCTGGACGCAACGGCCTAGGAAGACTTCAGTGTGGGACCGATTGTCGATACCCATTGAAAATGCTTTCAAGCCTCTCACCTTGCTTAAGGGAAAGAATGTGATAATGGATGAAAAAGGCCCACAACGCCCCCCTAAGAAAATGAGAGGTCCTTTAGTTGTCAAATTTTCACCGGGCTCAAAGATCCCTGAATGGTGACAAGAAAAAACATGCCAGCAGAATTTAGACCTCGAAGCAAAAAGGATGATTATGACTTTGTTGCAAAGAAGCAGATGGTCCGACCTCGAGTTTTATCCAAGAGATATAAAAAAAGAATTAACAAACGAGTCAACTCAAGTGGGAATCCACCTATGCAGACTCAATCCCTTCACCAAGTCAAGCAAGACAAAGCTCATCTTTATGCCAAAAGGGCTAAGGCAAAAAGGAGAATTGATCCAACCCAAGTCGAAATTATGGAGCGACCTTCAAATGATGCCGCACCTCAACTGATTGTAAAGCTTAAAGAAAAGACATCATCTGATGAGACAACCGTACAAATAGCATGCCAACGGGCATCTAAAACGAAAAGAAGAGCGGCCCACAAGGCCCATGAATTTAAGATCGCACCCATGTGGATCCCCAAAGAGCCCGAAGAATCAGTTATGTCGGTCAGTATGGTTGGTAAAGGTCAGAAAAAGAAAGAATCATCAGCCTATGTTAAGGAAATGGTGGATTTATTCGACACCCATCGGCCACAAACAAGAAGTGTCACGACTACCAAAGGAAGGAAGGTAACAAAAAAAGTTCACATTTCTGATTCAAGTAGTTCACAAGGATCATCTAATGAACATGCACCAAGAACATTGGGAGTATTAGGCGAGCTCACAGGTCTTCTCTCGTCAGAATCAAGTGTAGCTCCTGTCTATGTGACAGGCCAAGAGGGTAATCCAGAGTTCTCAAAGTCAAATCCCACGCCAAGTTTCATGCAATACGTCCAGGATACAAACAAACGATTTGAAGAGATGATGACAATGATGGTCACTCTTCAAACGCAGATTAACAAAAAGGAGTCCGGATGACAATCTCACAGTGATCACAACAGACGTGATCAAAGAGTTAATCATGATCATGATATGGACCATAATAAAGACGAAGAAGAGTTGAGCAAAACCCGAGTCACGGTTGAAGCAGTCCAAAAGATGATTGAAAATGCCACTGAGGGGGTAACATCATCCAAAAAAGGATCAAACCCACCTTATCCAGCCTGGATGGATGGTGAGCCATTTCCACCTAAATTCAAGCAGCCTCATTTGCAATCATATGATGGAAGTACTTCATCTTATCAGCATCTATGCCACTTCAAGGTTTTGACTAGAGAGATATCTAATAATGATGTATTAAAAATCCAATTGTTCACCAGTACATTGAAAGGAACATCCTTCGATTGGTATAAAAGGCTACCAAGTGGTTCCATAAAGTTATGGAAGGATATAGAACAAAAGTTTACTGATCATTTTTTCGATGCCGACAGTTCAGTGACTACAACTCGCCTATGTACAGAAAAACAAGGCAAAGAAGAATCAGCAACTGCCTTTATCAAAAGATGGCAAGCTTTGTCATTTAATTGTCCGGAAAACCTTTCACATGAGTCCTTGACGGACATGTGTAGGACAAACTTGCATTCAAAAATAAGGGCTAAGTTGGTCGGAAATAAAGCAAAAGACCTTGGTGAGTTGTTAGAAGCAGCAATAGAAGTTGAAACAATCATTAAAGATCGAGAAATAGAAAACAAATCTACCAGGAAGATTAAACCACCAAAAAGTGGGAGCAAAAAGAAAGAAGCTATGGCAATTCAAGTAGCTTCACCCCTTGACTCAAGGAAACTCGAAAATAATCAGAAGAGAGATAATGAGGACCAAAACAAGATGAAGAGAAGTCAAACTTTAAAAGAAAGAATGTCTCGAGAATATGATTTTGCTATTGAAGATTCTGAGTCAATTTTTCATACTCTCCTAAAAAATGATAAAATCAAGCTTCCGCCATGCAAAAGACCAGAAGAAGAAGGCAAAACAAATGACCCAAAGTATTGCATATACCACAGGGTCATAAGTCATAGTATAAAAGACTGCTGGGTCTTTAAGAATAAGGTCCAGGAGTTACTTGACAATGGGATCATCACCTTGGCTAAAGAAGACAAGAAGGTGACAACTAACTTGGTGTCTGTTCACTTTGGAAGTTCCAAAGAACCAGTTAGAATTCCCACTATGCAAGAAGAAGAGGAAGATGTTGAGTTTCGCTTGGTAAACCCATTGGAAAGTAGGGATGGATTAGTTCCAGTAGAAATCCCAAACGGTGTGATGATGTGGGTCCATCCTGATATCTTGTCAGAAGAAGGGTGGGAGACGATAAGAAGCAAATCACGCTCTGTTGCAACGTCAATTCCCTTCTGGAATGACAACTATCCTATGAGAAATGCTATGGGGGCAAGAAAACAAAAGAAAGGACGTAGGCCAAATAACAAGAAAAAGACTAGTAAATCAAAAGAGGTTGTCACCCCAGTAGATTTGTTAACACAAGAGCCTCGAGTTCCATTTACTTTTAAGGACTTCTTCCCACTTGATCTCTTTTTGTCTTTAGAAAATTAAAAGCAGAAAGATGAATTAAGTGAGTTAAAAGATGATATACTCTCATGCAACTGTCTCTCTCCGGTAGAGTTGAAGAAAGAACTGGATCAAGGTGATGGTTATTATGGCCTTAGATGGGGATATAGAGATGGCGTGATTTCTTCCGAAAGTTCAGATGAATTAAGTCAAGATTCAACCAGACGACATACTTTTACTCAAGAAAACCATCACGAGCTAGACTTTATCCCCGACCTCACATTGACAGAGAATGATAGTGACCCTTCAGAACCCTCGAGTTTGTCAACCGACCCAAATGATGACAATGAATTGCTTGATGATGATGATATTAGGAGATGGATTGAAGGCATAGTGAAAATTGTCATTTATACTGCATCCATATGGAATTTGACTCCAGAATGGCAAAGAAAAGATCTTCCTACAATTATCATGGGGGAAGTAGCCGATGAAAATCCATATATTGATAGGATTGACAAAGTGGACAAGTCCTTAGATGTATGTGATGATTCTCTCGCACTTGATGGGTATGATGCCGATGCTTCAAATTCAGACTCTGATGTGTGGATCTTTTACTCATCCAATAGAGAAAACATAAGATCATAAGAATATGTGTCGGAGGAAGATGAAATCTGGGCACATGATGATGCGGCTAGAAGAGAAATCAAAGAAAAAAGGATCATTCATGCAATTAGCCACATGCCTAGACCAGTTGGGCCCCTCAATCCTTTAGACCCAATTCCATGGTGTTTTGCAGGAGGACCCAGGACCCCCCAAGAAATTGAAGCCTTAACATGGGATAATGATACCCCATGGGATGCGGATGAGGATGTCAAAGGATTATATTGGCCGTGTAATATGGTTGGGATCCACCATGAAATTTCTGATGAAGAGAAAAATGATGATGAAGACAAAGCAGAGAGTTCATCAACATCCAATTTGACATCCTCTGAATCTTCGGAAACTGCAACAGCAGATAGCGAAGAGATTTCCTTATGTTTTCCTGAGGTACAGGAGGTAGGCAAAGGGACTCGCTTTGGGCTAGATTACCATAAAAATTATGATGCAAATGTTAATTAACCAAAAGAAGGCTACAAAGCCTACAGAAAGAAATGTCAAGAATGGTGGTTTGCCTAGTCTTCAAGAGCCCTTTAGATTTGATTTGCTTGAACATCTAGCACGCATCCCCGCACTTATAAGCATGCATGACATGTTGAGACTGTCTCCAGACATTCGAAGAGCTGCTGCAGCAGCTCTCATGAACCCAGACCAATATGCATCTCATGTCCACCAAGTACAAGTAAAGTAAAAAGCGAAATGTAAAGAATACTTCAATTTAAGAGCAGCTATGGCTGCTACAATCAGTTTCAAGAAGGATGACGTGTTACTCAGGGATGTAAAACACAATCGGCCATTATACTTCACAGGATATATCGGTGAAGTAGAATTACCAAGAATGCAAATTGACCTTGGATCAGCAATTAAACTCGTGCCACTGCGGGCCTAAAAATATTTGGGAATCCCAACTAGCAATCTCATCTATACAAAGCTCAACATATCAGCATACAATGGAGAAACACAAAAGGTTATTGGTAGGATAGTTATTCCATGTCAGATTGGAGACATGGAATCTCAGGTCGTGGTCTACGCCATTGAGGCCGAAACTTCCTACAATTTGCTCCTCGGAAGTCCATGGATTGATGAAAACTATGTAGTCCCTTCGACGTTACATCAATGTATCAATTACATTGATAAAAATTCAGAAGTACGTCGAGTCTTTGCTAACAAGAAACCCTTCAAAGGGATGGAAGCATTTTGTGTGGATTCTAGATTTTACACGTCAGAGCCTAACGGTGATGCAAATGAAAGCACATCGGAAGCATTGATTGTCAAAAAATCTAAAAAGAAAAAGAAAATTTTCAAGGTATCTATTGTTAGAGTTTTTGTTTTGTTGCAATTTGATAGGATGCATTCATTTTCATAGCTTGACCTCTCATTCTTTCATGTTCTTATTCTTAGGATCCTCATGCAAATTTCTCATTCATAATCTTTGTTTTTATCATATGTTATGCATGGTTTTCAATTTCTTAATGTCACTTAAGTTCATGAAGTTTTGAGTTCAGATTTTCAAGCCTCTAAGTGTTTAGTCTTTAAGTTCAAAAATCATTCAAGCTTTCCAAAGTTTTCTTCTTTAAATCCATATTTTGATTTGGAGTTTCATGTCTTTAGAAAATCAGTTTTCATCCTTTTTCAGTCATGAATCCAAGCTTGAGAGCTGGGCCTCAAAGTCCCCTGGAAAGATGCCCTCTTAGTTACAAGTTTCTAAAAATTCAGAATTTCTGGGCAATCTTCAGGTCGACCTGCCTGTGTGGCCGGTCGACCGGGCACATTGCAGGTCGACAGGGATTTTGAGTTGTAGCCTCTCCAACGAGCATTTTTATAACCGTTGTGTGTACCCGGTCGACCCGGCCCTGTTCCAGATCGATCGGGCACTAGCCGTTGGGAACGTTTTCTTTATAAAAAGTGGCTTTTTGTTTGGAAAAAGTTGTTGAACCTTCAAGGACTTTTGAGGCCAAGGACTTACAACTTTTCTAGAGCATTATTGAAGGGATTATGAAGCCATCCCATTGATTCAACCTTTGATCTTCTAAATGGGTGTGCTTCCTTTATCCTAAGTCTTTTAAAATCATGCTTTGTTTCTTTATCTTTGTTTTTCTTCAATGCATGATTAATTAGATGCTTATCCATTGAAGTGTTGTCTTTCATAACATGCTTTGAACTTTGAAATATCTTAGCTTTATGAAATCAACATATGATTGGTCATTCACATGAGTAATGAATCTTTGTTTTCAAATCTAACTTGTTAATCTTAAGGTTATACTTTTGTTATTCAAGTTTGATCTTTTTGGAAAACCATGTGTTTGTCAAACAACTCTTTCTCATACATATGATTATCATCTTTGCATCATTCAAAGCTTCATCTCTTTAAAAAGAGAAAGAGTGTTTTCTAGTATATGCATTATTCATAGACTTTGTCATTCATATGCATGTTTCTAGAAGTTGAGATTTCATTTTCTATTTAGCCTATTAGGGGCACTCAATTGCACTTACATTGTTCTCTTAATCCATGCAATCATAGGCATTTTTCTTAAGAGAAAACATCTTGTTGTTAAGGTTGGTGCTTAGCCTTGAAAAGCATAGTTAATGTTGTAAAGGTTTATGTTTAGCCTTGAAAAGAATAGTGATGAATTTGTAAGGTTTGAGGTGATCCTAAACCTTAATTTGAGTTAGTGAAATCCGGTAGGTTTACCGGGAGTGGATGTAGGCAATTTGGCCGAACCACTATAAACATGTGTGTTATGGTGATTGATCTTTTACCTTCTTTATATGAATGATGTTCTTATGCTCGAATGAAGGTTGTAGTTGGTTATTCATTGTGTATGCTTACCTTAGAGACTCCTCTCTATCACAAGATAATTAATCTTCATCAAAGCTTAATTGACTTAAAATTTAAAAGAATTCAAATTGGTCTAGGTTCTTAGAACTCACCATATTCACCCCCCCCCCCCTTCTAGGATTCGTTCATGGACTTTCAATTGGTATCAGAGAAAGGTTGCTCTTGTTTGGGTTTAACCACCTAGAGTTGGAATCCTAGTGAGTGCTTTTCTTTTGTTGCCACCATGCAAACTCATTTGGGTGAAGGCAATGCCACCAATAGACCTCCTTTGTTTAATGGAACACACTATCGTTATTGGAAAATTAGAATGCAAGTGTTCTTAGAATCCCAAAGCTTAGATGTGTGGAACATCATAGAAGATGGCTATCATCCTCCCACTACCACAGAAAAGGACTCTGAGGGGAATGTCATATCCAAACAAATCAAACCCAAAAGTGCCTGGACTCAAGGGGAAAAGGATAGAGCAAATTTAAATGCCAAGGCAAAAAACTCCCTATATTGTGCTCTATCTCAAGAAGAATTTAATAGAGTAGTTAATTGCAACTCTGCTAAGGAAGTCTGGGATACCCTAGAGACCACCCGTGATGGCACAGATCAAGTTAAGATAGCCAAAATTCAATTGTTGACCTCTAAATTAGAAGATATTAAAATGCTTGAAGAAGAAACATTTGACGAGTTCTACTCAAAATTCATGGAAATTGTCAACTCTCTCATAGGTCTAGGAGAAAAGATGGATGAATCTAAAGCTGTTAGAAAGATTTTAAGATCTCTCCAAAAAAGATTCAAACCTAAAATTGTAGCCATAACGGAAAGCAAAGATGTTGACAAAATTAAAATTGAAGAACTAAGAGGAAATCTCCTTACATATGAATTAGACTTTGAAGTTCAAGACAAAAACAAAGGAGAAGCTTTTTCCTCTCAATCTAAAGAAAATGAAAGTGAGGTTGATAGTGATGAGGATAATGCTTTATTTGTTAAGAAATTTAAAAAGTTCTTTAGGAACAACAAGAACAACAGAAATTTTGATGAAAGCAAAAGTCCTAGATTCCAAAGAAATCCCAAAGGATCTTTTATTAAAAAAAATGTGCAATGTTACAATTGCAAGGGGTTTGGACACATTGCCCAAAATTGCTCCACCCCTAAAGAATTTGAAAAAGGAGATAAGAAAGGAAAGAAGGCATTAAACATAACTTGGGATGAGGAAGATGAAGATTGTGACAAAAATGAATCCTCTAATGATGAAGATGAAAATTTCCCTAATTGGCTTCTACTTTCATCTATTGAAGATAACAATGAGCATAATACTTTAATAGATAACACATTAGGGCAAGAAGAAACAAATGAAGAAGATGAAGAAAATGGAATCCAACAAGCTTATGATGAACTATATGAAAATTGGGAAATCTTAATTAAGAAAAATAAAATTTTAAAAGAAGATTCCAAAAAGCTTGTAAATGAAGTAAGTATCTTAAAAGATGAATTGAAATTAGCAGTCAATGAGAAAATCAACTTGGAACATAAAATCACCACTCTAAATGAAGATTTAGCTCATGCTCAAAAACAAATTCATAATTTACAATCCAAGCTTGAATCTAGTCAACTTGAAACAAACTCTCTACAAATGAAACTCAATAAAGGAAAATTCATTGTTGATAAATTCACCTTGGGAAATGACAAATTTTATAAAATGTTGGGCATGCATAAAATTTATGGTGATAAGAATGGAATAGGTTTTGAAGGTTCCCCTAGTGTCATGAAGAATAGTTTTCAAATATCTACTAAGAGTCTCCACAAACCTATAGTTGAGAGAAATTATACCCCTAGATGGACTTGTCTTTTTTGCAATCATAGTGGACATTTGGTCCCTAATTGCCCATGCAAAATTAGGTTGTCTCTCAAAAATCCCTCTAGAATACCTTTCAAATTTGTCCCCAAGACCATTCCCTATAAAACTGCTTTATCTAGTTGGATGGTAAAAGGAACAAACTTTGAGAGTCTCCTAGTTCAAACCGCTTTAAAAGCAAAGGAAAACTGTCGCGACCCCGGACCGGGGATCCGAAGGATGGATCCGGGATCGGGACAATTGCATCTCAAATGATACATCTATTTAAATGACAACATACGTTTATTTAATTTCCCACAGGTGTCCGTGGTGAGGATATCACAACCATAAATGAACATTTCTATTAAGTGCGGAAGCGTGTAGCAAATCAAATAGTCAAACCATCCTTAGTCATCCAGACAATAACACAAGTCTAATATACTGTATCAGAATGAGCAATGAACATTAGCATGTTACCCAAAGTAAGTTAAAGTTTATACAAATATCATTTGATTACATTTCCCCAAAATTAGAGGCCAACCAGGCCAATATAAACAAAACAATAGCCCAAAAGAATGGTTAAGTAGTTCTCCCAAAATATTAGTCTCTCATAGCCACCAAACGTCTACATGACGTCATCAGCACGCCACTCAACTAACTGTTGCGGTTCTACGACCGCCTCCTCGTGCTCCTCCTCGGGGTAACCAACAACGGGACCTGAGTACCAAAGAGTAGGTCAAACACGACGGTTTGGCAAATGGAGGAAAACACAATAACAATATGAAAATAAATGGATTTACCTTCAAACATGCAAACCTGTTTAAATAACAATTTCCCTGGACGAGATAAAACATTTATTCCAAATACACGTATGCAATGTAAAACATGTAAGGTGACCAAGGAAACGGGAGACAATCAAGATGGCAACCACACGAAGCTAAGTCCTCTATCACTAAAGCGATAGAGCAATAACTATGCACTGATCTCAGTCACTCGAGGTGAGGAGAAACAGTGGATCTCATATAAATACACATACATATACATATACTACACATGACCACGGTAGCGAGCCGGGCATCGGGGACCACAGTAGCAATCTGCGGCATCGGGACAAGACCACGGTAATAACCGGGTAGCGGGATCCAAACTGCAGCTGGCGGGACAAGAGGGGGATCTCCAAGTCAGTGGATCAGACCAACATGGATATCAAAGCTTAGTGGTGCCGACTCATAGGTCAAATACTATCGAGACATATGCAAGTAAATCGAGTACAAATACATAAACAAACGGGCAAGACGGGGGTGCTCAAGGGCACACTGTCATATCATGTGGTGCACTGCACTTCAAGACAAGTAACTATTTCAAGTGTAATTCAATACTTTAGGGAAAACAAGGCATGTAGTATAAATTTCGGGATCGATAAAGTACCATAAACAATCGAAATTTTGGGTAAAGCATCGGTTTAAGATTTATTTGAAGTGAATAGGGATCCCGTATGTCAATTTAATAATAATTTGGTACTCTTGAGTTTGGGGACATTCCGGGCTCCTTATACACTTTGAATTTTTTAAAAACTTCGAATGACATCCATGTGATATGGTTTCTTTCTCGAATGGCCTCGTACAATGTCTAGTGAATCTCCTTCGATCGACAAAGCTCAACGCTCGAGCGAACCATGGAGTTGACTGAGTTTTCAGGTGGAGAAGTGTGCTCTCTGGAAAAGCAACCGTGACATTTCGGCTAGCTGGAGCTGCTAGGTGACTGCAGGCTGACCACCAGGTGCGGGAAACACCCACTGTGTTCAGATTTGAGCCCTTTCTCCTCCTCAAAACCATTCTCCCTACTTCCACTTAGTCCCTGCAATAAAATTGAGCTAAGAACTCCTTCAATACATCTATCTATACTTCTCCAAAACTCCAACTTGTGATCATTCATCAACTCATTCTTCCACATCAAATCCAATACAAAGGAAGGAGGAAGGAAACCATTTCACAACATTCATTTAGGATATAACCAAAAGACAATAAATGATAAACCAACATGTTTACAAAACATTAAATGACTTGGCCAATATGCATTCAAGCATTCATTTCAAAAGTAAATGCAAGCCAATAAATATGAGTGAAATGACAAATCAACCACCTTCTTCATGGAAACCATTGAAAGCTCATAAAAATCAAGTAATCCACTTGCCTTTGGTCTCTAATCAAGGAAAACAAGCTCTAAAACTCTTGCAAGCCAAAGACCCAAGCTATGACAAAAATCCCCAAAAACAAGCCCTAAAAGAGTCAAACAATGAAATAGAAAGGGAAACCTCACAATAATGGAAATGAAGCTTCTCTAAGGCTAGAAGAATGCAAATCTAGAAGAAGGGAATGATTACTTACTTGTAAGGTCCTCTAATGGCAAGAGTAAACTCAATGAAGATCTTGGAATGGAGGGTTTTCTTCACAAATGGTACCAATAGAGAGCTATGGAGATGAGGAAGAGAACGAGAACCTCCATTTTGATGTTGGTGCAAGATTGATGTGGATTGGAGATGGAGAAAGCAAGAAGAAGAAGAAAAGTTTCCAAAAGCAAACCCTAGGTTCTTTTTGTGCTGGAAAAAGGGAATGGAAGGGAAAGGTTTCCTTATAAACAAGTGGGGAGTGGGCTCCACCACTAGAAATCTAATTGGGCTGAAATCATCTCTTTCGGGACCTCGGATGAATTCGACGAAGAAGGAAGAAATGATCGTCGAAATATCTAGTTTCCAAAAAGTCTATGTTTCGCAGGTTTCGGGAATATCAAGTTTTTGGTACAGATTTAGTGCACAATGACTGTTTTGCCCTCAAGGCTATGAAGTCGGGTTTCGGGATCTCGAATGAGGACGGGATCAACATGAAAGTTGTAGAGCTTATCAATACGAATAAAACGGGATTAAAGTCATGAATGCAAAAACCTCCGATAAATCCTCAAACATATGCAATGTCATGAGAAGGAACCCCCAAAGGGCCCTACTAACCCAAAGCAATCAAAATTCCCTAAAACTAGTACAAAAGCTATTCCAAACTCAACTTAGCCAAAAACACTAATCAAGCTTAGAACTAATATGCCACTTAATTAGTACTAATCGGGTTCTCTCTGGTCGGGGTCTTACAAAAACCCTACTTGGTTCTTAGATAGTGGTTGTTCAAAACACATGACAGGAGACCGATCTAGATTCAGCTCTATAGTGGAATATTGTGTGGGGTCATTTCGTAATCACGGACTTATGCGGGACCACTCCCCGAATTCAGATTATCCTTAGTCTTGATGTTGTCCAAGCTCGGCAGTAGCACCATCTCGGGCGGAGAGCGGAGCCTGTCTCGGTGGCTATATTGGCGAATGTCCACCTCGGTCTCGGCCTTAGTCCGATCTCGGGCTCCTGTCACTCAGCCATAAATGCAGTCATAAATGCGCTGCCATGACGGGGACGACGAACTGACAAATAGAGTGGGCGCCGGACCTAGATAAGTGGCACGCCTTATCTCAGGGTCACATCCATAGGTGTAGGGAGATGGTCCTATGGGACGTTCCCTTTTTACCTACCCCCACTTAGGAGAGAATGGTACATGTTGATGGGACTTTCATCTCCCCCTAAGGGTCCACTCCAACAAGACTCCCACGTCTATATAATGCATGGAGAAAAATGATAGAAGGTATCCAACAATCCTCCCCCTCATACTTCTCCTTCTCCATTCTCCCAACTATCAAACTAACTTAGCCATCGGAGTGCCTTCGGCTGCCTACAGCCAGGGGCTCTGACTTTGGTTCTCTCTTTCTTCCTCTTCAGGTCACCGGAGGTCGATCCTTCCCCAAAATCATCAAATTGAGAGTTTAATCCTCTTCAAACTAAGCCCGTAATTTTTAGGCACTTACAATTGGTGCCGTCTGTGGGAACAGGATCTCTACCAAAACCAAATCTTCAAAAGGCATGCCTCCAAAAACCAGATACGGTGGCGAAGGGTCTTCAAAGAGCCGAAGAGCGTCGTCTTTTCCTCCGCCGGAACAACCCCCATTTCCACCATTTTTGCAACCAGAAACGCAGCCTCGGCCAGTACCTGCAGTGCCTCCCATTGTTGTTCGCTCTGCTCTTCTTCCTCCTCTGGGTTCGGCGGAGGCTCCCCCCGTCCCACAAGAGCTGCCAGGGATTCCCCGCCAGAGGAAATCTGGGGGGAAATCTGGCCCCGTGTACATGGAAGGTGTTGTCCAGTCGGATTCTTCATCTTGACCAACAACAACACTCCCCCCGGCGTAACGATCGCCATGAGGCTCCCCCCTAGATGATCAGCCACCCATGGGCTCCCAGCGGAATGTCTCCCCGTCAGATCTTCGACGACGAGGCAAAACCCCTGTCAGGGCAAAATCCCATCACTCTCACCATCGCGTTCGCAAGGACGATCAATCCTTTCACCGTGCTCGTGGAAGAGAAGACGACCCCCTACTTGGGGAGCTCGACGCCCAGAAATAGATCCTCCAGGAGAAAGAGGATTTGATTCGTCATCTCCAGGAGCGGCTTAAGGTAAATGAGAGAAGGCCTCATGTTCCGCATCCCGGGCGACAACAGACCCGTCAGGGCAGCCGAGATCTGAGGCAGGTCCTCAGTGGTAGAAGGAGAGATCGCCGCGAAGAGGAATGCTCGAACAGCAGCCACCTATTTAGCGACCTCCGGGGATCGTGTCGCGAGCCAGAGTCCCCGAGGCCAGAGAACACGACAGGTCTAAGGGAGCTGCTCGACCACTACGTCAAAAAAGAGGTCTAGGCTCGGATGGCCGAGATCGGTTTCGACCGAGACCAGGCAGAGGCCTGCGATGAAGAAGACCAGGGCATGTCCCCTTTCTCCTAGGAAATAAAGGGTTTTCTCTTCCCGAGAGATTCAGCGTCCCGAGGTTCGTCCTCTATGACGGGACCTCGGACCCAGAAGCGCACATGCGGCATTTCACTCAGTGGATGTCGGTTTGGGGGGATGTCGGTAACCTGAACTGCATGGTCTTTTCCTCCAGTCTAGGCGACCTCCCACTCCGAAGGTTCTGTGCTCTTCCCCCCGGGTCGGTCTAAAGCTGGCGATAGCTCTGAAGCTCCTTCGTCGAGAAGTTCCAGGCGCACCATGTTATCCCAAAGGCAGGTGGCAACCTCGTGGCGATCCGGATGAAGGACGGAGAAAGTATCACTGCATTCGCCAAGAGATTCTGGAAGATTTACAGCGAGATCGCAGACGCCAATGATGACATCGCCATCATGTGTTTCCAGCAGGCGCTGCTCCCAGGAAATGACCTCCGTAAAGACCTGGTCCAGACTCCGATGACCACAATGAAGGCGCTGATGGCCAGGGTGAAACACTACATCGAACAGGAAGAGGCCAAAGCTCATGGCAAGGAGCGGTTCGGCCTCTCGCAGAAGGGCCAAACCTCCAAGGGAGAGGAAACTTTCCCCAAGCAGAGGCCAGATAAGAAGAGGGCCACCGCCAGTTCGGTAACCTTCTCCACCTCGGTCCCGGGCAGCAGCAAGAGACCAAAGTTTAAACTTGTCGGGTCGGCAGGAGATCCTTACAAGGCCGTCAATGTCGTCTTCAAGGAGCCCATTTACAGAGTCCTGAACAAAATCAAGGTGGAGCCCTACTTCCAGTGGCCACAGCCGATGAAGAGCGACCCATCTACCCGAGATCAGAACAAGAACTGTTCTTACCATAAGCAGCGCGGGCACATGACCGTGGACTGCATGGCCCTGAAGTCCCACCTCGAGAAGCTCGTCCGGGATGGACACCTTCGGGAGTATGTCAAAGAAGGAGAAAGGGTCAACCAGGCTCAGCAGCGCGCCCCACCGCCTCCACCCGATGATGATCAAGACAACGACGGGCCAGTGGGAGTCATTAACGTTATTCACCTAGCCCCCACTCCCGATAAAGGAAGTCACCAAGCTCGGTTAGAGGCCAGGAGGGCAGCCCATGGCAAGCAGGTGATGTTGGCCGAACTGGAGCCGGTACCAAAGAAAGCTAAGAGGGGAAAGCCCAAGATCTGGTTCTCGGACGAGGACTTAGAAGGGGTCCATCTCCCCCACAATGACACACTCACCCTCACCTTAAGGCTGAACAATTACACTATGAAACGTGTCCTCGTAGATCCAGGGAGCTCGTCCGAGATCCTTTACTTCAGCTGCTTCAAAGAGCTCGGCCTGACCGAGTCTGATCTACAGGAAGCCCGCGTCCCCTTAATAGGCTTCAACGCCAAGCCAGTGTACCCCAAAGGGAGGATCTTGCTTGAAGTCAGAGTAGGGGGCGCCACGAGGATGGCCGACTTTATGGTAGTAGACGCGCCTTCGCCTTACAATGTGATAATGGGCCGGCCGGCATTGGCTGCATGCCATGGAGGCAGTACCCTCCACCCTTCACCAGAAGCTCAAGTTTCCATTAAAAGGGGCCGAAGGGGTGTTCGAGATAGTAACCGGGAGATCAGCACATGGCCCGGCAATGCCTCACGGCCATAGTGCCTGGCGAAACAGAGCCCCAGCAAGTGCATATGACCGAGTTCGAAGTCGAGCTGGAGGATGTCGGTCGGTCAGCAGAGCAGAAGAGCATAGAAGAGGTCACCGAGGTCAAGATCAATGCCAGTGACCCCGAGCGGTATTTCCTACTAGGAAGTCAGCTCACCGATAGTGAGACGTCCGAACTGCTCGACTTCCTACTGCAGAATAAAGACGTCTTCGCCTGGACCCCATATGAGATGCCCGGGGTCGACCCCGAAGTCATGTGCCACAAACTGAACGTGGACCCCGACACAAGCCCATAGTCCAGAAGGCTCGCAGAACGGGGTCCCACAAACAAAGGCTGTCATCGAAGAAGTGGATAAGCTCCTCGAGGCCGGAGCGATCCACGAGGTGCATGGACTAGCAAACACAGTAGTGGTGAAGAAGAAGGACGGTAAGTGGAGGGTCTGTGTGGACTTCACCGACCTCAACAAAGCCTGCCCCAAGGACAGCTTCCCCCTCTCGAAGATCGACCAAATGATCGATGCCACCTCGGGACACGATAGGATGAGCTTCCTCGACGCCTACCGAGGTTACCACCAGCTCCCCATGCACGGGCCCTGACGAAGAAAAAACTGCATTCATCACACCCCGAGGCATCTATTGCTATAAAGTGATGCCCTTTGGGTTAAAGAATGTCCGGGCAACATACCAGAGGCTGGTCACGCAGATGTTTCACGCCCAGCTCGGGAAGACAGTAGAGGTCTACATCAATGACATGGTGGTCAAGTCGAAGAAATCGCAGGACCATCTGGCAGACCTGCGTCAGGTATTCACCATCCTCAAACAGTTCCAGCTCAAGCTAAACGCCTCCAAGTGTGCATTCGGCGTCAGCTCTAGCAAATTTTTAGGGAGCCTGGTGACAAGGAGCCCGACCTCGGCCAAGCACGTCCAAAGGCTCACAGGGATGGCTGCTGCGCTCAACCGCTTCGTCAGCCGAGCTTCGGACAAATGTCACCCTTTCTTCCAACTCTTGAAAAAGAGCTCCAAGTTTAAATGGACCCCTGAATGTGATCAAGCGCTGGAAAAACTCAAGGAGTACCTTTCCTCGCCTCCACTGTTGACCACTCCATCACAAGGCGACCTCCTTTACCTCTATCTGGCAGTCTCGGTTCACATCGTGAGCTCGGTGTTAGTCAGAGACAACGGGAAGCAGCAGCAGCCCATTTACTACACGAGCAAAATCCTGCTTGACGCCGAGACTGGGTATCTTCCACTCGAGAAACTTGCGTTGGCACTCGTCAGTGCCTCTCGCAAACTCTCCCACTACTTCTAGACATATACAGTGGTCGTCGTCACAGCGTTCCCACTCAAATCCCTTTTTCGAAAGGCGGACTTCTCCGGACGAATCTCCAAATGGGCCGTCGAACTGGGGCAATTCGATATCCAGTATCAACCCAGAACGACAATCAAAGCACAAGTCCTAGCTGACTTCATCGTCGAGTTCACTTCTCCTAGTTCGGCACCGACCTCGCTCGATACCAAACTGAGGGGCGACAGGGAGAGTGATACAGCCGAGACCGAGGAGGACCGATCTTGGGAACAGTTCCTTAAGTCGGCCTGGAAGGGCTTTGTTGACGGATCATCCACATCCAGAAGGGTCGGCGCCGGCATTGTCCTCCGGTCTCCAGAGGGCCTCGTCATCAAGCAAGCCCTGACCCTTGATTTCAAAGCCTCTAACAATGAAGCAGAGTACGAAGCGCTGATTGCGGGTCTCGGTAGCGCGAAAATACTGGGGGCATGTCCGTTAGTGGTCTTCAGCGACTCCCAGTTGGTGACGAACCAGCTGAGCAGGGAATATCAAGCCCGAGATGAAAGGATGGTAGCTTACTTAGCCCACACGAAGCAGCTACTCTCCCAGTTCGAGAAAGCAGAAGTCAGGCAAATAGGCAGGGAGTCCAACTGCCATGCAGACGCCCTAGCCAACTTGGCCTCGGCCGTAGAAGCAAGAAAGAAAAGGACAGCTGATGTGGGGACTTTGAAAAAAATCGAGCATAGAACTTCTCCGAGCTCTGCAAATCATGTGCGTTGGTCTCGGTCCAAGCTAGATGGATCCGATCATAGCATTCCTCAAAGAAGATCGACACCCTGAAGACAGGAATGAAGTCCACAAGGTCAGAATGCAAGCAGCTCATATTTGGCTATCCCCAGATGAGAAGCACTACAGAAAGTCCTTCACAGGACCATATCTCCAATGTGTTCACCCGAGCGAAGTAGAGGACTTCCTTTTTGAGATACATGAAGGAATCTGCGGAAGCCACATCGGAGGAAGATCACCGACGTACAGAGCCATCAGCCAGGGCTATTGGTGGCCCTATATGCAGAAAGATGCCCAGCTCTACGCCAGGAAGTGTGAAAAATGCCAGAAGCTCTCCCACTCCTTGTACCAAACAACGCAGGACCTGAGTCCTCTCTCCAGCCCATGGCCCTTCTCTCAGTGGGGGTTAGACATCGTGAGACCTCTTCACCGAACTTTAGGGAACAAAAGGTGGTTGATAGTGGGTATTGATTACTTCACCAAGTGGATAGAAGCAGAGGCCTTGTCCTCCATCACCGAGCAGGACACAAAGAATTTTGTATGGAAGAACATTGTTATGAGGTTCGGGATCCCCCAGGTTCTGGTCTCGGACAACAGGACCCAATTCGACTCAAACTTCTTCAAAAGCTTCTACCAGGAGCTCGGTATCAGGAACCTCTATGCGACCCCGGCCTACCCACAGTGTAACGGGCAAGCAAAGATCTCGAACAAGGTGGTATTGGATGGGCTCAAGAAGAGACTTGACAGGGCTAAAGGTAGATGGGCGGAAGAATTACCAACTGTCCTTTGGGCATACAGGACCACCCCGAGACGGTCCACTTCGGCAACTCCCTTCTCTTTAGCCTATGGAATGGAGGCTGTAATCCCTCTTGAAGTCAGACTCCCGACCCTGAGGTCGGATCTCTTCGACTGGGGGCAGAATGAAGTAAATCTCGCCAAAGAGCTCGACCTGGCCGAGGAGCGAAGGGAAGCAGCATCCGTGCGCCTGGCCTCCTACCAGCAACAGTTATCCAGAGGATACAATCAGAAGGTCAAAGAAAGGAAGTTCCCTATCGGGGAACTGGTCTTAAAGAAAGCACTTTGAGCAGACAAAAATCCCAATGAAGGCAAGCTCGCGCCGAACTGGATCGGGCCTATTAAAGTGGTCTCGGTTTCCGAGAGGTCAGCTTATAGGCTTGAAAACATGGATGGCAAAGAGTTGTCACGGCCGTGGAATGCCACACACCTCAAAAAATACCACTTCTAGCTGTATTTAAAATGATGAAGTCAATAAAAGAGGAAGCTCGTGGAAGATGAATGCTTTGTCCCTTTCAAGTTGTGAGTCAAGGTTCGGCCCTCACGCCAGCCTCCTTGAGTTTGGTTATAGGACCAGCTCCCAAGGTTCGGCCCTCGCGCCAGCCTCCTTGAGTTCGGTTATAGGACCAGCTCCCAAGGTTCGGCCCTCACGCCAGCCTCCTTGAGTTTGGTTATAGGACCAGCTCCCAAGGTACGGTCCTCGCACCAGCCTCCTTGAGCTCGGCCATCAGGCCATCCCCTTTAACAGGAACACCATCAACTGTATAAAAAGTTCGCTCTAAAGTCACAGAGTTCGGCCTGCCTTGGGTCCAGGCGAACCCCCCTCGGATCATCGGAGTTGATTGCGCGGCCCCAGTTCTCCAGCAACAAGGTCGCATCCCAGGGTGTGGATCCAAAACTAATCTATGTTCTGTTAAGGGGTTTCCCCCGAAGGAACGTCGGTAAAGCCAGATGTTCACCGATCTGGCCCACATGAAGGTTTGAAGGATCGGTCGAGAGACAGTGAGCCTTGTCATCACCCAGTCTTACGAACTCACCAACCTTAGCTGCTTGGAGAGTTCAAAGACAAGGGGGGCTCATTCTCATTCAATGACCCGAGACTGGAAGGGTAAAGTCCAGTTTCTTCGCTGACCTCAGCCACTTGAAACTTCATGTTTAAAACTTCAGAACATCCACACACCATTGCGAGAAGAAAGAAAAAAAAGTTATTTTTTCATTGATAAGAAAAGATGATTACAAAACTCTGTACACTCAGGAAAAAGAGAAAAATACATCGAGAGAAAGAGAAAAGACAGACACCTATTTGCTCTGCTTCTCGGGCGTCACGTCTTTATTCTTCGACTCTGGAGGAACGGATGCGGCAAGGGCGCCCGAGGCTTCGGACGGAGGAGCCATGGAAGGAGCCTGGGCCGTATCGCCCTCGGCAGGAGTTGGGGGCGGAGGCGGAAGAACCATGGAGGAAGCCTGGGCCTTATTGCCCTCGGCAGGGGTCGGGGGCGGAGGGGGAGGGCCTGGAACTTCGGGAGGGGCTTCCTGAGGGTTGGAGTCGGCCCTGACTCTGGGCTCGGTATGACGGATTGGAATCGGGGAAGATTCGCGAATATGGAGTCGTCGTCAGAAACCCCGTACTCGAGGAGAGCTTCCCTGCATCCCATCTCATACAGCACCGAGCTCAGATCCTTGATTTGAGCCACATACTCCGTCGATGCCCAGTCCACTCCTTCCTGATATGCCTTTACGGCCTGAGCATGCAGAGTGGATTCGACATTGGCTCGCTCCTTCCTGGAAGACTCGAGCTCGGCCTCTTTTCCAGCCAACTCGGTTTCCTTCTTGGCGAGCTCGGCCTCCATCTGACTTACCCTCCTCGCCTTATCCTCGGCCGCGCCCTTCAGGTGCTTCCGTTCGCTCCCCAACTTGACTATCTCGGCCTTCGCGGCTTGTTACACATTTGCGGATTCAGCGATCTTTTCCTCCGCCTTCTTTATTTCGGCCGCACTGGCCTCCAGGGCGTCCCCCATCTTCTTCCTCTCTGCAATCAGCTCTGGAACTTGCGCGGCTGTCGCCTTCGTCCTCTCCAATATTATTTGGAGCCTCTGAACATTCTGCAAGGAGACAAAAGGGGCAGGAGGTTAGAACGGATGACCAAAGCATAAAGCTCAAAAGAGCAAGGAAAGGGGGATCACCTCGAGCGACGACCTCATCGCCTAGCGGATCAGGCTCGGCGTTCTGGATTTATTGTGCCTCTCCATGTCTAAAGGGAGAGCACACGCCCGGGCAACGGCCAAGATCGTCCTAGAGGAGGTTCCCATAAAGTCCTCCACAGTCATGGGCTCGCCGGGGTTGAGGTCGAAGTTAGGCCTCCAGGGCATCGGCTTGTGAGGTCGGGCCTCTAGGTCCTCCTCCTGGACCCGCTCCTCCTCGCCTCCCACGTGGGGCCTCTTCTCCGGTGGGGCCCCTCACCCTCCTTGTCGGACTCCGCAGCCCGTGGCCGAGTTTCTCCTGGCAGCGGAGTCTCCTTCTCGGTCTCCACTACCCGTGGTCTAGATGCCTGGAAAGGCCGAGGTTCTTTGGACGGCCGGGCATCCTTGGGAGGTTCTTCCGACCTCCCCCTCTTCTCCTGCGGAGGACCTCGCGCACTCTGGCCTTTAGCGGAGGAGGAGGTCCCTACTGAACCCAAGGGACCAGAGCAAGCGCTGGTGGAGGAGCCCTGGGCAGCGCCAGGTCCGCTGGGGGCATGCTTCGGGGTAGGGGAAATCCAACCCCCCAGGATCATGGCCCCCAAGTTCTTCAAAGGAGGGCGCGGCCCAGCCATCTCCTCTTCTGCCTGGTCTTAGTCCGAAGAGCTGTCTGCAACTAAGATCGGACCCTGGGGCTCCGAGGTCTGGCCGCTGGTCCCCGCGGGTGCGTGCGCGATCTCCCTTGTCGGCTCAAAGGAGATCTCCGCAGTCTTCCTAGTGTAAGACTGATAACGCGGTTTGTACCCAAGCAGCGAGAAGGCAGCCCGATCGTTGTGGCCATGGTAGTCGCGGATCTTCGTGAGCCAGGCGTCGTTCCTCTTCCATGATCATGATATGGACCATAATAATTACGAAGAAGAGTTGAGCAAAACTCGAGTCACGGTTGAAGCAGTCCAAAAGATGATTGAAAATGCCACTGAGGGGGTAACATCATCCAAAAAAGGATCAAACGCACCTTATCCAGCCTGGATGGATGATGAGCCATTTCCACCTAAATTCAAGCAGCCTCATTTGCAATCATATGATGGAAGTAATTCATCTTATCAGCATCTATGCCACTTCAAGGTTTTGACTGGAGAGATATCTAATAATGATGCATTAAAAATCCGATTGTTCACCAGTACATTGAAAGGAACAGCCTTCGATTGGTATAAAAGGCTACCAAGCGGTTCCATAAAGTCATGGAAGGATATAGAACAAAAGTTTACTGATCATTTTTTCGATGCCGACAGTTTAGTGACTACAGCTCGCCTATGTATAGAAAAACAAGGCAAAGAAGAATTAGCGACTGCCTTTATCAAAAGGTGGCAAGCATTGTCATTTAAATGTCCGGAAAACCTTTCACAAGAGTCCTTGACGGACATGTGTGGGACAAACTTGCATTCAAAAATAAGGGTTAAGTTGGTCGGAAATAAAGCAAAAGACCTTGGTGAGTTGTTAGAAGCAGCAATAGAAGCTGAAACAATCATTAAAGATCGAGAAATAGAAAAGAGATCTACCAGGAAGATTGAACCACCAAAAAGTGGGGGCAAAAAGAAAGAAGCTATGGCAGTTCAAGTAGCTTCATCCCTTGACTCAAGGAAACTCGAAAATAATCAGAAGAGAGATAATGAGGACCAAACCAAGATGAAAAGAAGTCAAACTTTAAAAGAAAGAATGTCTCGAGAATATGATTTTCCTATTGAAGATTCTGAGTCAATTTTTCATACTCTCTTAAAAAATGATAACATCAAGCTTGCGCCATGCAAAAGACCTGAAGAAGAAGGCAAAACAAATTACCCAAAGTATTGCTTATACCACAGGCTTGTTAGGGATTTTGTGTTATTGCAATTTGATGGATGCATTATCATATTAGCACCATTTGAATTTTCACACAGGCATTGATTTTGAAAATCTTGAAATCTTGATTTATACATGCATTGTTTTTAAGTCTTGTAAAAATATTGATTTATGCATGTTTTGTTTTTAAACTTGGATGCAATTAGGTTTGAAAAGAAATTATCAAATCAAGCTAGCCTTTGTTTTATATCTTTCAAATCTTTTTAGGCTTTTTGTGTTCCATGTTTTTAAACATCTTAGTTTGACTTAAAACCATGATTCCAAGCTTGATTTAATGGCCCAAAAGTTCCCTCAAGAAAATACTTTGAAAAATGGAATTTTAGGGAATTTTGGCCCCAGGCTCGGGTTGACCCGCAGTGACTCTCACCAAACTCCATCAAGTGTATTTTAGACACTACTTAGAGTGATAACCAACCTTGTCGTTGAAGAGGTTATTACTTAGCCTAAGAAAAGCATAGTGTAATAGGTTGATGTTAAGCCTTGAAAAACATCATTGTAAAGGTTATTGCTTAGCCTATTGAAAAGCATATATAGTGGAAATCCGGTGGGGTGATTGGATCACAAGCCGGTAGTGGATGTAGGCATTGAGACCGAACCACTATAAATCCTTGTGTGATGGTGCATGCTTTGTGGTGATTATTTTTGTAAGCTTCCGCATTTATTTACTTAATCCCCACTTGTGACTAGTTGGATTTAAAGAAGTTAAAATTGGCTAAAATTGGTCATAATTGAAGCTCACCCTATTCACCCCCCTATAGGGTTCGGTTCCCCGGACTTTCAATTGGTATCTTAGCGAGGTCACTCCATTTTAGGGCTTAACAACCCGGAGTTGATCCTTTCTAGATTAGAACCCTAGTATTGTGTTTTGTGGCATATATTTGTAATGATTTCCACTATGATCGAAAATGAAATTTCCCCTTGTATCATTGCACCACTCTAAGACTTTTTCAAGTTATATCTCCAAGAGTTGGTGAGTCCTCAAGTGAACTCTAAAGGACATCCTTATCAAGACCTTAGGTGAATCTTCTTTGGTACACATTTAGACTAACCTTAAGGCCTTGATCCTCTCTAGACCAACCTATCCTTTTTAGTACAATCTTTTTGTTGGTCATGTCACATTTGCATTTTGTTGCTTTATAGTCACATCTCTTAAAATGCAATGTTTCTTTGTGATCATTTGATTTTGTCTTCATGAATTTTTAAGTTATATCTCATGGTTTTCAAAATCCCTTGGTTGCAATATTTTCATGATGGATTTGCTTTTTGTTCATATAGTTATATCTCTTGTAGTGCATATCTATTCATGATCAATTGATTGTGATTACAAAAGCTTTCATATATAGCTAGATTTTTTATGATCAATTGATGTTGGAAAATCATTTGATGAATGTCATAGTTAGATCTTTTTTGTAAATCAAATGATTTGAAGAAATTTAAGTTTTCCATTCATTTTTCAAAGTTATATCTCTTGGTATGGAAAATATGTGTTCAATTTGTACGAGTGTCTATTGCCATTTTTAGAATACAAATTGAAAATTTATAGTAGTACACTTCTTGTTTTTCAAAATCACTTGCTCTTAATTCTATAAATGATTCTTTGTTGGAATTTTAAATATTGAAGTGATTTGAAAAACTTTGGAAAATGTTCTATGCTTGATTGGTTGTATTTATAGAAGCATTTTCATTTAGCTTAATTATGATTATATCATTTGGAAGGAAATAATTTTTACAAACAATTTGCATCATTGCTCATTAAATTACATTCTTTATGCAAATTGATTGTGATGTCTTACATTGCTTGGTTGGATATGGTTTCATTGATTTGCATGTTTGTGCCTAACTTGGTATATATTTTCATTAATGCAAATAGATGATTGTTTATGTGCTTTATAGTAAAATCTTTTGTTTTATTATCATTTAAGCCTAATAAGTACATATGTGATTTAGTGTGCTAAGCTCATTTGGTATAATCATCATATCCATTTTCCATTGCATTGTAAGCTTAGTGAAAGAAAGTGCGATTCAGATCTGAACTCTTGATGAAACAAGGAGTTCTATGGCTGGAATTTAAAACTTTCTACTAGGATCATATTTAGTAAGTAAATCAGCCATCAAAATTGCACTAGAAACACCATGAAATCAAGACCAACTTGTGTGTAATCAAATAAGATACAATGGAGAAGACATACCTGATGTTCTTGGGCTGAATAAACTCCAAGATCTGAACTTGAAGATCAGATCTACTGCCTTTAAATTCCTGCACACCTTGCTGGAATTTCTTGCAATAGTTTCTTTCTAGTCTTCTTCTCTATTCCTCTTTCTCCAAATCTGATTGGTTAGTGTTGGTGGGAACACAATAGGCTTCCTTCTTCTTGTTTTTCTCTTGATCTAATGTGAGAAGATCAGATCTGAAAGTCTCTTTCTTCAAGAAGAAAAAGAGCAATCAGCAAGGGGGTTTCTTCATGCAATGGACGTCCAAAAGGGAAAGGAGTGGCTGGTCTCCTCTCTCAAAAAATCTCCCACGCCCCAAGCTAGTTTTCTCTCCTCTCCTTCTTAATGTTAATGCACGCCCAAGGAGAAGCTATCCGCTATATATAGAGCTGAAACCCTTTTAGAAGATGTTTCCTTAAAGAACTAGGAAACCAAGAAAGACTTTCTAAAAAAAAAAACCAACTCCATGTGGACGTCCAGCCCTCTTCCTTTTTCTGTTTAGCTAAATAGAATTAGAAAGCTACTAAACTTTAGGAAAACTTGCACAAAGAGAACTCCTTCGAAGTAATGGGACCTACACAAACTTGGGACCCACAAACTAGGGACCACTTTGACTAGCCCACACTTACTATGGCCCATGTACGAAATAATTTATCTAGAGTTGTAATTCATGTATGCCATCATGGGCCTATTTGAATTTACACTCAAAATTATTTCTCCACACATTTAAACAATTTAGGAAACCTTGCCAATCTAGGAAAGTGGCTAGAGAAGGGACCAAAAGACATATTTGCCCTTGGCTTCCAAAATGACCAAAATGTCCATGCTAACCCCATAGCAACACTAGGATCATTTTAACCTTAACTCATTCCACTAGAGAGTTATGGTTGCACTCCAGGGACAAATATTAAATGCAAATGAAGCTCATCATAAACTGACGATTGTCTTTGACCTACCAAGTACAATGACCACAATGCCCCTCTATGTAACATCCATAATCAAGTAGGTTAATCGATGTACTATCTACCTTCTTGATTACATCTTAACCTTAGAACTTCATACCCTCGACTTAATCATCATCCGGATATCATTCTCTTGATCCAGGGAGCGACCCACAAGTTCAATATCCATATGGAACATCCACATACTAAGATCTTAGATTCTGATGATTAATCGGATAATTCTAAGGGGACGATCATTTCATCACACGATGGCATAGATTCCATATTGCATTTGCACGTCCCAACTAATCAAGCCCGAGCACCCAAAACACAGAGCTATTGACCCATGAAAAGAATCTCACCCATAGTGAATTAAAGCACTAGAACTCGACTTCGTCAGTTCATCCACAAATGCTCAAGATTAAGAGCACTGGTCACTCGTAGCAGGAGATGATTTGATCTCTCTCTGTGATAGTACTAATTTTAGAGATCACACCTTCAATGGTCCTGTTCAATGCATGACACATGCACTAATGAGATAAATCCGGGAAAGACCTCCCGTGACTAAGGTAAGTCACCCTGATCACAGGAGAGTTTCTCACTATAACTTATACCAAGATGAAGTGCCCAACTCCACCTCTCAGTTATGAACAAATTAGTTGTTTCTAGTATCCATGACTCAGACCTTTCTGTGTGCAGTCACTACACACCCAAGTCATTTACCAGAAAACAATGGGCCTTACACAATACATATACACATGAAATAAGAGAAAGATGTCATTCTATTAAATAACCAATAAATATCTAGTAATAGAGATGAGAGTGCAGTTCGTGGGCTTTAGGGCATACACCAATCCCAACAATCTCCCACTTGCACTAAAGATCACTACGACCTAACCTAACTCCCATAGACTCAACATGTGAAGTAAACACCTTCTCAGTAAGAGTCTTAGTAAATGGGTCAGCTAAGTTATTTGTTGAGGCAATCTGCTCCACCACTATTTCTTTGTCTTGGATGAATTCCCGGATCAAGTGGTACTTTCTCTGAATGTGCATGCCTTTCTTGTGATTCCTGGGCTCTTTGCAGTTAGCTACTGCACCAGTATTGTCGTAGTACATGACAATCGGTTTTTGCACTGCAGGAACAACTCCTAATTCCGATAGGAATTTTCTGAGCCATACTGCTTCCTTCGCAGCTTTCGATGCCGCCACGTACTCTGCCTCCATGGTAGAATCAGCAGTACAGGATTGCTTGACACTTCTCCATGATATAGCCCCTCCCGATAGAGTAAAAACGTATCCCGAGGTAGACTTTCTGGCATCTACATCTGACTGGAAATCAGAGTCTGTATACGCCAGTGGCGTTAGATCATCTACTCGGTAGGTTAGCATATAATCTTTCGTTCTACGAAGATACTTGAATATATGCTTAACAGTTGTCCAGTGCATAGGTCCAGGGTTTGATTGATATCTACTAACCATGCCAACGGCAAAGCAGATATCTGGTCTAGTACACAACATTGCATACATGAGCTTCCAACAGCTGATGCATATGGTACTCTCCTCATGCTGTCTATCTCCTCTGGTGTCTTCGGACATTGATTCCGAGATAGTGGCACTCCATGTCTAGAAGGTAGCAAGCCTTTCTTGGAGTCATGCATGTTAAACTTGACCAATATCTTCTCAATATACGAAGATTGGGATAAGGCTAACATCTTGTTCTTGCGATCTCGCAAAAGCTTGATCCCTAAGATGTAGCTCGCCTCACCTAAATCCTTCATCTGAAATTGAGATGATAACCAAACCTTAGCAGATGACAACATGCCAACATCATTTCCAATGAGTAATATGTCATCCACATACAGGACTAAAAATGCAACTGCGTTACCACTCCCTTTCTTATACACACATGGTTCATCGATGTTTTGATCAAAGCCAAAGGATTTGACTGCCTGATTAAACTTGATGTTCCATGCCCTAGATGCTTGCTTAAGTCCATAAATGGACTTTTTAAGTTTACAGACCATGTTCTCTTGGCCACCAGCAATGAATCCCTCTGGTTGCATCATATAGATGCATTCGTCAAGACTTCAATTGAGAAAAGTTGTCTTGACATCCATCTGCCATATCTCGTAGTCATAATGACATGTGATGGCTAAGAGAATTCTAATGGACTTAAGCATGGCCACTGGTGAAAAGGTTTCCTTATAATCGATACCCTCTTTCTGAGTATATCCTTTCGCCACCAGTCTTGCTTTGAAGGTTTCAACCTTCCCATCCACTCCTCTCTTTCTCTTGTAGATCCACTTGCACCCTATGGGTTTGATCCCTTCAGGTGCATCTACAAGTTCCCAGACTTGATTGGAATACAGGGAATCCAATTCAGATTTCATCGCTTGCTGCCACATGTCAGCATCTATATCCGTTACTGCTTCATCGTAACTAGCAGGATCCTCAACCAGATCCTCGGAGTCTGTCATAAAGGACACTCCTAGATATCTATCTGGTGGTCTAGAAATTCTCCCACTACGACGAGGCTCCGGAGTGTTAAAAGGAATGTCTTGATTACCTACAGTTTCAGGATCTGGCATAGGTGTTGCAGGAGTTTCTGAAAGAATCTCCTCAAGTGTTTCTTTACAACCAAGCTCTTGGTGCATCATGCAATCATCCTCTAAGTATCTAGCATGAGTGCTGATAAGCACCTTTTGCTCCTTTGGATGATAAAAGATGCCTCCTCTCGTTCCCTTATGATATCCAATGAAGTAGCACATTTCCGATCTGGGTTCTAGCTTGGTAGCTTTATCATTCAGTACATAAGCTGGACAACCCCAAATATGGATGTCTCAAACTGGGTTTTCAACCTGTCCACATTTCTTGTGGTGTCCTAGGTACTGATTTAGAAGGTACCATATTCAAAATGTATGTTGCTGCTTCTAGGGCATATCCCCAAAAAGATATGGGTAGGGTTGCATGACTCATCATGGACCTTACCATATCAAGAAGGGTACGATTTCTTCTCTCTGCCACACCATTTTGCTGGGGTGTACCCGGTGCAGACAACTGAGACAGAATCCCATGTTGTGTGAGGTACTCCTTGAACTCACCCAGGAGGTACTCGCCACCTCGATCAGATCGAAGAGCTTTGATATGTTTCCCTAGTTGTAACTCCGCCTCAGCCTTGAATTGTTTGAACTTATCAAACGCTTCAGACTTGCGTCGCATTAGGTACACATATCCATACCTATAGTAATCATCGGTGAAGGTGATGAAATACTCATAACCTCCTCGACCTAGTTTGTTCATGGGACCACACACATCGGTGTGAACCAATTCTAACAACTCCTTTGACCTTAGTCCCTTTGCAGAGAATGACCTTTTGGTCATCTTTCCCATGAGACAAGATTCGCACTGAGGTAAAGGTTCGAGATCTAATGAGCTCAAAGGCCCATCCTCTACCAACCTCTGAATCCGTTTTAGGTTAATATGACCCAAACGTAAGTGCCAAAGATAAGTGTCATTGGTCGAAGATACCTTCCTCTTAAGGGAATTCGAGCTTTCTAGTTGTACATTATGCAGTGTGGGAGCAATAGGATATATATAAAATAAGTTGTCATGCATTCTACCGGAACATATAACATTTCCATCTCTACTGATATCAACACCAGAATGGAAAGAAACTGAATAATTAAATTCAATAAGTTTGGAAACTGAAATTAAATTCTTCCTTATGTCCAGAACATAGATAACATTATTTAAAACTAATATCCTATTATGCGGAAAATATAAGGTAATGACTCCCACTGCAACAGCCCAAATCTTTGCTCCTTTTCCAACTCTAAGGTCAAACTCCCCTTTCTCAACCTTTTTCATTATCTGAAACCCCTGCAATGAATTGCAGATATGATTAGTGGCTCCAGAGTCTACTATCCATGAATCAGTAGAATCAACCACATGACAGGTTTCAATGTAGTAGGAAAGAGATATACCTTTCTTATCTGAGCCTAGGAGCTTGGGACAATCTTTCTTCCAGTGACCTTTGAGGCCTCACTTGAAGCATTTTCCTTTGGGCTTTTCACCTGTACCTCTGCCCTTCTTCCCAGCATTGCCCTTTTTCTACCCTTTTCCCTTACCCTGCTTCTTCTTGAACTTTTTCCCTTTCGGGTTCAGTTTAGAGGAAGACTGGGAAAAGTGAGCTTGGCCTTTAGGCTTCATGATAGCCTCTGCCGCCTGGACTTCTTTCATTAACTCAGAAAGAGTCATGTCCATCTTGCTCATGTTGAAGTTGAGCTTGAACTGGTTGAAAGACTCCGGCAGAGTTTCGAGAATCATATCAGTCTGACTCCCTGCATCAATCTCAGCCCCTAGGATCTCGGCTTCATTGAAACAATCCATCATCTTGAGCATATGCTCTCTGACGGGTGTTCCCTCAGCCATCCTAGTATTCTTGATTGTCCTTAAAGCAGCTTGCCTAGCTGGCCTGCTTTTGTCTGCGAACATCTCAGACAAGGACAACATGATGTCAGCAGTTGTGTCCATTTGCTCATGCTGCGTTTGCAACACGTTGGACATGGAAGCAAGCATGTAGCATTTGGCCATGCTATTCGCCTTCTTCCATTTCCTTTCAGCCTCTTGCTGGGCATCTGTAGGAGGATCATCAATCGTAGGACAGGGTTCCGAAAAAACATACTTGTACTCCTCAGCGGTGAGTACTATGTTAAGGTTTTTTTTCCAGTCTACGTAATTCGGGCCAGTCAATTTGTTCTCACGTAGAATACTCATCAACGGGCTAAAAGAATCCTTCCCCATTTCTCTGGATATATAACAGTTTATAATTAGACAAGCAGTATATATGTAACATGTGTATGGTGCTTGTTATAGAAGGAAAAACATGCACAAGACTTTTTACATTATTTAACCCTAATCATAATGTATCAGTGTCTCAACCTCCTCATAGACCCTCCATCGAAGGGATGGCCGAGCCTACAGTCACGTTGAGTTAAGGTCTGCTTATTTGGATTATCACTGTCTGGATACGCATATCCAGTGATAGTCCAATCACTGATTGGTTTGGCCTCATATGACAAACAACTCTAACTCCTAGGGAGAGGTCATCACCGTCTTATGTCAAGTGTATTACCATCTCTTATGAACGTTCCCAGAATGTCTATGACTCAAGTCCTTCGAAGGGAAATAACTTTAATCCAATCTTGAAGTGAACTTTAGTAAAGAGCTCCACCGAAAGGATGGCCGCTCCCACCAACACCTCATTGACATTCTATAGAAGTGATCTTTAGTAAAGAACTCCACCGAAGGGATGGCCGCTACTACTAACACCTCATTACGAATATTCACATTAGTTCACCTACTAACCCATTGAAGAGATCTTTAGTTAAAGAACTCCACCGAAGGGGTGGCCGCTCCCACTAACACTCCAATGAGATAGCATGAACCGAAAATGGAAGGCCGTGGGGTTTTTCCAAAACCCCTCTCCCACTTGATTATTTATCACTAGGGTTTTGCAACACTCTTTTGACCTTTACATTGTTTACTCAAAAACTCTTTTAAATCTAGCAAACTTAGTTAATTAAATTCATGACTCAATGACTTAAGTCATCTTGAAAATAAATAACTTTTGCTTTAAAATATTTGAGCAAAAACCCTTTAAAGTGTCAAATTTCCTAACTTGGGTTATGGAAACCCTTAGGTGGCATTTTATTAGATTTTAGTTTAGCCTCTTTTGGAAACTTAGGGTACCAAGGTGAACTAAACCCTTTCCAATTTTAAACCTTAGACAAATAGAAGGTGCTGGTCTAAGATCCGTTTAAAATAATTTGCCAAACTAAAAACAATCCAAAATAGAAAGCTGCCAATTTTAAAACCCAGTGGTGGCCATGTTACTAGGTGACAATTATAGCAATTATATAAAGCATTCAACCATGCATTCCATATATAAAAGCAAATAAAAGATGCAATCCTTGATGGCTCCCTGCTATTCGGACTTCAAATCCTTATCCAATTAGGAATCCTTATCCAACTAGGAATCCTTATCCAACTAGGATACTTGGTTAAGAGTCCTTTTTGCACTAGGAAACCTCCGTTGCCTTCATCACCATGGAATCCGGTTTGTTGCAACCTTCCTGGCTTGAAGCTTTCTTCTTCTTGCTTGTTACAATAAATAACATTTATACAAGCAAACCCATGAAAAACATAAACCAAAAATTACATTGGAGATCCCTATGCTTTTCAAGAAAGCTTACATCAAGACTAGTTGGAATAAAAGTAAGGAAAAATTACAATCTCCTATGGTTGCTAAACGCGCAACCGTACACTTTCCAACTAATAAAAAGACATCCAAATCCACACACATACATGCGAACCATCAAGGATGCAATTATATGGCTGGAACCAAAAAGATTAGTGCATGCAAACAACCATAAAGCAATCTGGAAAATAAAATTCCTGCACACATATCATGCACTAAAACCAACTTAAAGGGTACCACCATGCCCTTAATTGATCTAGAATTGATATCCACACAACATGGGATCATGATTAATCATGGTGTGGCTCTGATACCACTGAAAGAAAGTGCGATTCAGATCTGAACTCTTGATGAAACAAGGAGTTCTATGGCTGGAATTTAAAACTTTCTACTAGGATCATATTTAGTAAGTAAATCAACCATCAAAATTGCACTAGAAACACCATGAAATCAAGACCAACTTGTGTGTAATCAAATAAGATACAATGGAGAAGACATACCTGATGTTCTTGGGCTGAATAAACTCCAAGATCTGAACTTGAAGATCAGATCTACTGCCTTTAAATTCCTGCACACCTTGCTGGAATTTCTTGCAATAGTTTCTTTCTAGTCTTCTTCTTTATTCCTCTTTCTCCAAATCTGATTGGTTAGTGTTGGTGGGAACACAATAGGCTTCCTTCTTCTTGTTTTTCTCTTGATCTAATGAGAGAAGATCAGATCTCAAAGTCGCTTTCCTCAAGAAGAAAAAGAGCAATAAGCAAGGGGGTTTCTTCATGCAATGGACGTCCAAAAGGGAAAGGAGTGGCTGGTCTCCTCTCTCAAAAAATCTCCCACGCCCCAAGCTAGTTTTCTCTCCTCTCCTTCTTAATGTTAATGCACGCCCAAGGAGAAGCTATCAGCTATATATAGAGCTGAAACCCTTTTAGAAGATGTTTCCTTAAAGAACTAGGAAACCAAGAAAGACATTCTAAAAAAAAAACCAACTCCATGTGGACGTCCAGCCCTCTTCCTTTTTCTGTTTAGCTAAATAGAATTAGAAAGCTACTAAACTTTAGGAAAACTTGCACAAAGAGAACTCCTTCGAAGTAATGGGACCTACACAAACTTGGGACCCACAAACTAGGGACCACTTTGACTAGCGCACACTTACTATGGCCCATGTACGAAATAATTTATCTAGAGTTATAATTCATGTATGCCATCATGGGCCTATTTGAATTTACACTCAAAATTATTTCTCCACACATTTAAACAATTTAGGAAACCTTGCCAATCTAGGAAAGTGGCTAGAGAAGGGACCAAAAGACATATTTGCCCTTGGCTTCCAAAATGACCAAAATGTCCATGCTAACCCCATAGCAACACTAGGATCATTTTAACCTTAACTCATTCCACTAGAGAGTTATGGTTGCACTCCAGGGACAAATATTAAATGCAAATGAAGCTCATCATAAACTGACGATTCTCTTTGACCTACCAAGTACAATGACCACAATGCCCCTCTATGTAACATCCATAATCAAGTAGGTTAATCGATGTACTATCTACCTTCTTGATTACATCTTAACCTTAGAACTTCATACCCTCGACTTAATCATCATCCGGATATCATTCTCTTGATCCAGGGAGCGACCCACAAGTTCAATATCCATATGGAACATCCACATACTAAGATCTTAGATTCTGATGATTAATCGGATAATTCTAAGGGGACGATCATTTCATCACACGATGGCATAGATTCCATATTGCATTTGCACGTCCCAACTAATCAAGCCCGAGCACCCAAAACACAGAGCTATTGACCCATGAAAAGAATCTCACCCATAGTGAATTAAAGCACTAGAACTCGACTTCGTCAGTTCATCCACAAATGCTTAAGATTAAGAGCACTGGTCACTCAGTAGCAGGAGATGATTTGATCTCTCTCTGTGATAGTACTAATTTTAGAGATCACACCTTCAATGGTCCTGTTCAATGCATGACACATGCACTAATGAGATAAATCCGGGAAAGACCTCCCGTGACTAAGGTAAGTCACCCTGATCACAGGAGAGTTTCTCACTATAACTTATACCAAGATGAAGTGCCCAACTCCACCTCTCAGTTATGAACAAATTAGTTGTTTCTAGTATCCATGACTCAGACCTTTCTGTGTGCAGTCACTACACACCCAAGTCATTTACCAGAAAACAATGGGCCTTACACAATACATATACACATGAAATAAGAGAAAGATGTCATTCTATTAAATAACCAATAAATATCCAGTAACAGAGATGAGAGTGCAGTCAGTGGGCTTTAGGGCATACACCAATCCCAACACTTAGTACATTTGCTAAGAGTGGAGATGTTGCATGATAGATTAATGGATCATTTTAGATGAATTGGAATTAAACCATTGTTCTTAATAGGGATATCCATATATGTGATTCATCTTCATCTATATGTGATCCATGATGTCCCTCTAACTCCATACCTTCTTGTGCTTGCATAGTTATATTCTTTATTGATGATATGGTATGAGTTAGATCTTGAGTGTTGATTGATCCTCTCTATCCAAATGTCAAATCGTTCTATGTATGGTTGTGATATTTATTATATTTGTAGAAACAATACTAGAACTCAAATCCATCCTCTATGCCTTCTAGTCATTTCTTTTTGGATGGTTATGATGTTGATTCATGTATATTCTCTAAGTGGTCAAAGGGGAGAGCTAATAGAAGAGAGAAAGCTTGGGAGCTAAAGAAGATGCTTGGCTCAAGAAAGAAAGAAGAAGAGAAAGCTTGAAGAATGATCAAGCTCCAAGCATCAAGAAGAATAAAAAAAGGACCCAGAGCCCAAGCTAAGAGAAGAAGCATCTAAGAGATTTTAAGTCTTGTCCAGCTAAGGGGGAGCTGAAGACTTAGTGTTAATTCGGTGTTAAGTAAGTTTCCATCAAATTGCAAAGGGGGAGATTGTTAGGGATTTTGTGTTATTGCAATTTGATGGATGCATTATCATATTAGCACCATTTGAATTTTCACACATGCATTGATTTTGAAAATCTTGAAATCTTGATTTATACATGCATTGTTTTTAAGTCTTGTAAAAATATTGATTTATGCATGTTTTGATTTTAAACTTGGATGCAATTAGTTTTGAAAAGAAATTATCAAATCAAGCTAGCCTTTGTTTTATATCTTTCAAATCTTTTTAGGCTTTTTGTATTTCATGTTTTTAAACATCTTAGTTTGATTTAAAACCATGATTCCAAGCTTGATTTAATGGCCCAAAAGTTCCCTCAAGAAAATACTTTGAAAAATGAAATTTTAGGGAACTTTGGCCCCAGGCCCGGGTCGACCCGCAGTGGACGCGGTCGATCGGGCCTCTGCAGGTCGACCGGGTAAAGAGCCGTTGTGCCCTTTTTCAAACAGTCAGTTTTATGACCATTGAAGGCCAGGTTGACCGGGGAAAGGCCAGGTCGACCGGGGAAGAGCTGTTGGGCACTTTTTGGCTATAAATACTAGCTCATTCCTTTGCAAAAAGTTAGAGATTTTTAGGCCATCCTTGAGAGGTTTTGAGGCCAATCAAAGGGGAATGAACTAAGGGATGAAGGGGGTCATTTGGAAAGCTAAAGCTTGATTTCATTGAGTTAAATCACCAAGTAAGCTTTACTTTCTTTAATCATATGTTTTCATGCTTTGCTTAATTATTGGTAAATCTTTTCTAGCATGATAAACTATGATTTGTTGTGTCCTTAACATATTTTATGTTTTGAATTGATTTATTGTTTTGGATGCATCACCATGATTCAATTCAAGTAGTACTTAAATTGGTATATCTAAATAAATCATGTTAATGAAAACATCTTTGAAATTATATGTAACATGATTACTATACTTGGTTGAATCTATGGTTGTTGTTTTTTATCATAAGAAAATCTCTTTCAAATCTATCTTATGTTTTGGATTCAACAACTTCACAAATCATATGTACTTTTGTTTTAAAGTCTCACAACTTGCCTTGCTTTGATAGGTATATCATTTTCAAGTTGTTTTTATAATTACGTATGATTTGTCCCCTAATTTCAATGAAATCTATTTTTATGTTTTGAGCTACATTGTTAATTTGATTGACATCCCTATGCATCACATGTTCTGTACTTAGAATTTCACAACTTGTTTAGGATACAAATGTATATCTTTTACAAGTTATTTTTAACATGTCACTTGCATTCTTTCCTCAATCATAAATGTTTTTATGAGTTAAAACTTTCAAAAGCCTTTGGCATACATTTATGAGCCTTCATTTTAAAATTGATTGAGGATATCATACATACACATTGAGCATTCATCTTTGCATTCATAGTGTGTGTGTGTGTGAAATAGATTTACACTTTCATATCCGCCTAATTAAGAGGCATTGTATTGAGCTATAAATTGTATCTCCATCAAGTGTATTTTAGACACTACTAAGAGAGATAACCAACCTTGTGGTTGAAGAGGTTATTGCTTAGCCTAAGAAAAGCATAGTGTAATAGGTTGTTGTTAAGCCTTGAAAAACATCATTGTAAAGGTTATTGCTTAGCCTATTGAAAAGCATAAATAGTGGAAATCCGGCGGGGTGATTGGATCACAAGTCTGTAGTGGATGTAGGCATTGAGGCCAAACCGCTATTGTCGCGACCCCGGACCGGGAATCCATGAGAAGGAGCGGATCCGGAGTCGGGACAATTGCATCTTAAATGATACATCTGTTTAATAACAACATACGTTTATTTAATTTCCCACAGGTGTCTGCGGTGAGGATATCACAACCATCAATGAATATTTCTTTTAAGTGCGGAAGCATGTAGCAAATCAAATAGTCAGACTATCTCTGGTCATGAAAGCATTAACATCAAGTATCAAAAACTGTATCAGAATGAGCAATGATCTATAGCATGTTTCCGAAAAGTAGTTAAAGTTTAACAAAAGATCATTTAGTCACATTCCCCAAAATTAGAGGCCAACAAAGGCCAATATAGACAAAACAATAACCCAATGAATGGTTAAATAGTTCTCCTCAAAATGTACGCCTCTCGTAGCAACCCGATGTCTACATGACATCGTCAGCATGCCACTCGACTAGAGGTTGCGGCTCACCTACCGCCTCCTCCGGCTCCTCCTCAAGGAAACCGGCAATGGGACCTAAGTACCAAAGCAAAGGATCAGACACGACGGTCTGGCAAGAGAATGAAAAGATATAACATGTAATAAAGGAATTACCTTGAAAAGCATAGAAATCTGTTTAAACAAGAACTCTCATAAAGTAGATAAATCATTTGTTAGAAAACAAGTAAACAAGATAAAACATATAAGGTATCCAAGGGATCGGGAACTCACGAGATGGCAATCATATAAAGCTAAGTCCTCTGTCACTAAAGTGACAACAGTATCACGGGACGTTGATCTCAGTCACACAAGGTGAGGAGATTCAACACAAATCATATATACAATATAAATATATGGGACGGGACCACGGTAGAGAACTGGGTATCGGGACGGGACCACGGTAATGACTGGGTATCGGGACCCAAACTGTAGCTGGCGGGACGGGAGAAGGATCTCCAAGTCGGTGGATCAAACCGACAAGGTATCTAAGCTTAGTGATGCCGACTCATAGGTCAAATAACAAATCGGGACATATGCATGTAAGTCAAGTACAATAATAGACGAGCAAGACGGGGGTGCTCAAGGGCACACGGTCATTTCATGTCGGGCAATACATTTCAGGACAAATAACTGTTACTAGTGTAACTATCATGCTTTCGGGAAAACAAATCATATAATATAAATCTTGGAATGAAGTGAAACAATGAACTATAACAATTTCGGGTAAAATACTGGTTTCGAGATTTGTTTAGGGGTCGTTTGTTTCTTGTGAAAGTGATTCACATGTGTAAATGACCCACATATGAGTCATTTGCATATGTAAATGACTCACATGTGGATCAAATTCCATCGTTTGTTACTAACATAACATTTCACATGTGAATCTATGAATAAGTTGTAGATTGTTTGATGATATCTCAACATCCAAACATCATCAATGGTTGAAAATTGGACACATGACCGTGTTTGAGCTTCTGAAGAATATGAACGGTCCTGATTTTACAGGTGGGGCCCAGAACATTAAAAAAATTATAAAAGGCGGACTGGGTATGTGAGTAACAATAGGTTGTATATTATTTGATGATATCTCAACCTCCATACATCATCAACGGTTGAAAATTGGACACATGGCCGTGGTTGAGCTTCTGAAGAATATGAACGGTCCTGATTTTACAGGTGGGTCCCAGAAAAATAAAAAAATCATAAAAGGCGGACTGCTATATGTTAGTAACAGTAGATTAATCGAACGGCTGTGATTATGTTGATCATATCTCAACCTCCATGCATCATCAACGGTTGAAAATTGGACACGTGGCCGTGTTTGAGCTTCTTAAGAGAATGAACGGTTCGGATGTTACAAGTGGGGCCCAAAAAAAATAAAAATAAATAAAAGGCGGACTGCTCAGTGAGGCACTGTAGCAGTCCGCCTAGTAACAGTAACGTGTGTAAGTTTTTCACACCTCTTGAGGTGTGAAAATGCAATGCATAAAAAAGGCCATCTTTCACACCATTTACACATGTGAATCAAAATCACACCAAACAAACATGATTTTTGTGTATCCATTACCCATGTGATTCAATTACATATGTAAATGGAAAAAACAAACGTCCCCTTAGGGTGAATAGGGGTCCCGTATGTCGATTGTAATGATAACTCGGTACTCCTTGAGTTTGAAGACATTCCGGGCTCCTTATACACTTTGAATTTCCAAAACTTCGAATGACATCTTCATGATATAGTTTCTTTCTCGGATGGCCTCATGCAATGCCTAGTGAATCTCCTTTTACCGACAAAGCTCAACGCTCGAACGAATCGGAGAGTTCGTTCGAGCGAGGAGCTCTCCGAAACCTGGAAAATTTCGGTTACCTGGCGGTCAGCTGCCGTTGGGACGGGCGGCTAGCCGCTGGCTGACCGCTGCTGGGCTGCAGAAATCCAGCTTACTGGAAAGCTGACCGCCAAGTGCGGTTAGCTGGCGGTTAGCCGCCGATCCGCTGGCTAACCGTGGAGCTGACCGAGTTTTCAGGTGGAGAAGTGTGCTCTCTGGAAAAACAACCGTGACATTTCGGCTACCTGGCAGTTAGCCGCCAGTCACTAGGCGGCTAGCCACCGGGTGACCGCAGGCTGACCGTCAGGTGCGGGAATCACCCACTGTGTTCAGATTTGAGCCCTTCTCCTCCTCAAAACCATTCTCTCCACTTCCACTTAATCCCTGTAATAACATTGAGCTAAGAGCTCCTCCAATGCCTCTATTTACACTTCTCCAAAACCCCATCATATGTTCACTCCATCACTTCTTCCATATCAAGTCCAATACCAAGTAAAGAGGAAGGAAACCATTTCACAAACATTCATTTAGGATATACCCAAAAGACAATAAATGCTAAACCAACATGTTTACAAAACATTAAATGAGGCTATCAAGATGCAAAAAGGGCATTTATTTCAACCATAAACACATTAATGAAAGCATGAAAATCCATAAATGCTTCACCAAATCATTTAAAACTTAAAACACTTCATCATTCACTTGCCTCAAGTCCAAGCTAGCTGAAAACAAGCCCCAATCACCTCTATAGCTCAAATCCAAGCTACAATCAAAAACCCCCAAAACAACCCTAAAATGGGTTACACAAGAATGAAAATGAAAGAACTAATAATAATGCAAATGTAGCTTCCCTAAGGCTAGAAGACTACAAATCTAGAAGATGAGAAGGATTACTCACTTGGATGACCTTCAAATGAAGAGAGCTAGCTCAAAGAAGATCTTAAGGCTGGGAGATTTCTCCAAAAATGGTATCAAGATGAAGCTTGCAAGATGAGGGAGAGGTTGGTGATCTTCCTCTCTTGATTGATGAACTCTTGGTGTGGATTGGAGATGGAGAAGCAAGAAGAAGAAGAGAAAAGCAAGAAACCCTAGGTTCAGTTGGTTTGTGCTGGAACATGGAGAGTGAGTGGTAATGAGAATGGGCTTCCCTTTGTTAACAAATGAGGGGTTGGGTCCCACAACTAAAGGAGCTTGTTTGGCTGATATCATCTCTTACGGGATCTCGGATGGATTCAACAAAGAAGGAAGAAATGATTGTCGAAATATCTAGTTTCTAAAAAGTATATATTTCGCGGGTTTTGGGAATATCAAGTTTTTGGGCACAGATTTGCGTGAAATGACTGTTTTGCCCTCAAGGCTATGAAATTGGGTTTCGGGGTCTCATACGGGGACGGGATCAACATTAAAGTTGAATGAAATAAAAATTCCAATAAAACGGGATTAAAACCATGAGTGCAAAATCTCCGATAACTCCTCAACAATGCAATGTCATGAAAGGAACCCCCAAAGGGCCCTACTAACACCAAACAATCAAAATAGCCCAAAAACTAGAATCAAAGCTATTCCAAACCAACTAAGCCAAAAATCACTAATCAAGCTTACCACTAACACGCCACTAATTAGCACTAGTCGGGTTTACTCGGGTCGGGGTCTTACAACTATAAATCCTTGTGTGATGGTGCATGCTTTGTGGTGATTATTTTTGTAAGCTTCCGCATTTATTTACTTAATCACCACTTGTGACTAGTTGGATTTAAAGAAGTTAAAATTGGCTAAACTTGGTCATAATTGAAGCTCACCCTATTCAACCCCCCTATAGGGTTTGGTTCCCCTGACTCAATTGGTATCAGAGCGAGGTTACTCCATTTTAGGGCTTAACAACCCGGAGTTGATCCTTTCTAGATTAGAACCCTAGTATTGTGTTTTGTTGCATATATTTGTAATGATTTCCACTATGATCGAAAATGAAATTTCCCCTTGTATCATTGCACCACTCTAAGACTTTTTCAAGTTATATCTCCAAGAGTTGGTGAGTCCTCAAGTGAACTCTCAAGGACATCCTTATCAAGACCTTAGGTGAATCTTCTTTGCACTACAAAAAAAATGTCCTAATGAGTCACTTTTAAAGTGTCTTAAAAAGTGGTTTGTGTCGCTTTTTTTATTACTATGCAAGCGTCTTATCTGCCGGCGTCACTAAAAGTTCGTAAAAGCGTCTCAAGAAATACATTTGTTGTGTCAGTTTCTGTTATCAAAGTGACACAAAAAAATGGTTACTTGTGTCACTTAAAACCCAAAAGCGACACTGAAATAACTTAAAAGCGTCACAAGAAAGATAACTTTGTTGTCTCGCTTTTCAAAAGCAGTGATCAATATGTTGTTTTTGGACCAAAAGTGACACAAGTAGTCATCAGTTGTGACAGTTTCCATAGAAGCGAGATACCATCCATTTTTTTTAAATAAATATTTCTTTTTTCCCCCTTTTTTGGGACATTTTTTTCACTTTTATGGTCTATTTTTTAAGGATCTGAAATTTCATTAATAGAAACATCAAGATCAGACTGATAAAAACATAGTTTATCTGTAAACAACCACAATATGGAAACAAGGAATTTAGAAGCCCTATTGATGCCAAGTATGAAGTGTGACAGATGCGGAGAAAGGAAGCTCAAAATATAAATGTGCCAAAACAAGAACCAACAAAATCAGGATAAGAAATTGTATTCAAGTCGCAACCTACATTCCTTCAATACAAAATACAACATACACCTTAATACACAACTTAACTTTTATATAAATAGAACAATTGGCCAAGAAAATGTCCATCCAAACATCACCAAATTTTTCTTGCAAAGTTCAGCAACCTCACGGAAATACAGGCCATGTCTCACACTACCTGTTAAGCAGGTTGATCTTGGGAAACAACTATAGCAACATTTTCAATTTCTTCATATTGTGGAGCACCACTTGAACAACAAACTACAGGAGAGATGTTGATGCCCACAAACCCAACCATGATGGCAGCACCTCCAATCTAATCCATGAGATGAGGTGTCCACAACAGCAGCCATGGGAACCTGAATCGTGAGCCCTGCCGTTGTTGCTGTGGGTGTTGTTAGGAGAACAACTTGTGCCCATAAGTAATTGCTCAGTACATTATCTAGTAGACCTGAACATCATAGTAGTAACAACACTTTTCAAACTGATATTCTATAACTTAAGCAGAAATTATATATATAGTCAGCATCATCGTCATACACAGAAATACAAATGAGAATACAAGAAGATTTAAGGAAGACCAGGATGACATGTTTGAGAAAAATGGGCTAGAACACAGTAACCTAACCCTGAGATATGTAAGGAAGCCTGAAAAGTGGGTGAGAACCATGTGGATGTAAATATTTCTAAATCACTGTCAGATTAGGATTCCTTATTTGTTTATTTTTCATTTTTATTTAGGAGTTTAATGGGTATTTTGTGATCTATATAAGTAGGAAATGTTCTATTACTAGATAAACCGAGCTTCAATAACAAATGTTTGAATTGCTTATCATTCAATTGAAGACATGGGTTCTAATAACCTGAACAACGAAAGAAGAGTTGTGAAGTACAATGAATGAACAGATGATCCTGTTGATGTCCATCAATTGGATCCAACAAGACATGAAAAAACAGAATCCCAATATCAAAAACTCCCAACAATTATAAATTCAAGAAGCAGATGAAGGTGCAAGGTGGAGCATCAAAGAAAAGAAGGGATTTTCATAGCAAAAATCTTACCTTTGAGCATTCTTACGAGATGTTGGCTCAGTTTTCTGAAAGTAAATTACAACCAAAGCATTGGTCAAACTCAGCTATTGATTTAGAAAAAGAAATGAAGACACATATCTTCAGCCTGACAGCTTCCCTTTAGCTACAAATTCAAATATCCAAATTTTTTTTTTCTCTGCAGTGCTGGGTAAATTGCACAAATAGCTTCTAACTACCTGTTCACCAACAACATTCAAAACAGGCATAAGATTGACATGAAAAAGGTAGAAGTTGCCAGGATGTGCTATATAAAGCTTAAGACTAATTAATTGTTCAAGAGATCTTAAACCTGGGTGTTATCTAGACTTATCTGGGTTCAATAAAATTACATGCCCAAGTCCCTTACCTACACAATGGGAAAATTGATCCAAAGCCTCAATGAAACGCCAAACTCGATATCCCCTGACTATATCACCAAGAAAACAAGTAAGAAAGGATAATAATTAACTTCAGAATATTAAAAAGAAAAAAAAAAGAAAAACAAGTCAGAAAAGACAGAAGATGTAATCCAAGAGTGGGTACTATCTTTCCATTCAATTAGAACATGCTCAAGAATAAGGCAATTCACTCATATTACGATTGTAGGCTTATATTCTCATTTGGGTGAGTGAAACTCAATTCATTACATATGGGCATGTTTCCTCATTTGGGTTTGTGAGAGAAAAAGATGAGGAAGATTGGGTGAAGTTGTTATACTTAGATAAGCATAAAAACTACTAACAAAGCAAGAAATACTATTACTTGTGCTAATAGTATCACTCACCTTCCAATGAAGAAACAGAGTGAAGAAACAGGAAACAAATAAAAATCATATTTTTTTTTCTTTGCTTACAGAGAAAATCTTTGTTTCAGAGGAGGGGCTCTCTTTTTTCTAACTTTTCATACCTCAAGTATGAAATGGAATGCCAAGCAATTCACTGATAGCTCAATGTGAGGCACCTCCTTTATAAAAAGAAACAACCAGAGATTAATCTCTGGCTCTGTAGCAATGATAGCGAGGGACTTGAATGAGTGTCTGAGAGTACTCAACAAAAAAATATAAGATTGAAAAACAAAAAGAAAACGGCAAGAGGGTGGGGGCTATCATTAGCTCGTGGTCAAGTGGGGACTAAACACCATACATCCTGCAGTGGATCATCCACCAACAGTGATAATATGCAGATAAGGTATTTCAAACAAGTCTTTAGATAACAAAATTGAAGAGCATTGTCAATGTAAACCAATTAATTAAGTATCCATATAGATCATAATATTAGATAAAACCAGGTGTAATCCACATTGGTTTCAAATATGAACTTGCAATAGTGACTCAAAAATAAACAAAAACTTAGTTTCAGTACACAGGATGAATACAGTCGCAGTTTATCAGGTAGTTAAACCCTGGAAGCGGCAAAACAACAGATCAGAAACTCCTGCATATTCAGTCCTAACTCTTGTGGCAGTATCCGGGTCGTTGGTGGGGTTGGCCACTATCATATTACTCAGGAGGGATTCATTAGTTATCAACGGACTGTTTTAGTTCATGATGAGATTCATCAGCCATAGAACCTAATGTATATGTATGAAATGCGTCAGTAAAATTCTTTCATTACATCTGCAAATTGTTTTCACTTTTCACACTCTCTACTCACTTTTTTTTTCAAGGATAGCAAGAAAAATCTGAGAAAAGTATTTCCCAAACTAAGATCAATCAAGAATCATACCACATAGATCATTAACTTTCTTGGCCATTTCCTTAACTTCCTTCTCGGCTTTCTTTATGCTCGCAGAGTAAGGTCCCAGGCCCTGCCATCATTAGAGAAAAAAAACACCCAAAAAAAATCAAGATTATGATTCAGAGGCTCTCACTACACTCGCTCAGAAAACAGTAAAGAAAAAGAATGCAGAAAGAACAGAAAATCAAAATCAATGACTCCCTTCAACACTGCATCAAATATTCCCTGCTGTGTTTCTGAGTTCAAAACAGAGAAGGCTTTCAGAACAAGAAATAAATGAAATCCATAGCTTGTACAAAACAAGTTTGTCCTTTTTTTGTTGGAGAATATCATTATAACAACAATACTAACGAAATACCTGTCCAGAAAATCTTGCACAAAATTTCTTCACTTAATAATGAGATATAGACAAAGGAGGGAACAGGAACCCTCAAAGGATACTCCATGAAGTAAATAAGGCCTCCATTTGGACCTAAGCCGAGTTCCTCCATGACATCATCCAAGCATATGAGTTCTCTAATATCTGAAGGCAAAGAATTCATCAAAAGAATGTACACAGTTTTCAAACAACAGAGTAAAAATTTACAGTTCAGAAGACTTGAGAATAAAAAGGAAATGTAACTAGTAGATACCCATTGCTGCAGGATAGTCAAAGCTCTCTGCTGCAGGATCTAGGTTCACAATATGCATCGTTCTCCGAATGGTTTCACAATGTCGGTACAAACTAGAGCAGTAAGTAGACTGATTCAGCAGAAAAAAAAAAAAAGGTCAGAGAGGCCAAAGGATACAGTGGCTTCCATTGAGTAATTGTATTATGTTGTAAATGAAAATTAATCCTGCCATCAATAGAACAGATAATTGCAATAAACCCATTCATCATTAAAAGTTGAAAAAAAAAATTAGGACCTTATGTAAGGAAAATACTCAGGCAAGCATATTAATACCCAACATTAGACTTCTTTTCTTTCACAAGGCAAGATGATTTGCTACCCATACACAAAATCCACTAGTTAACATGTTATCATCTTAAAAAAAAAACTTCATCAACATCACAAAACCACAACCAACTTTGCAAGTATGTCAAAAAGACAAACCATGTGAACTACTTAAAACAATAACTTTGACTGATATCTTAGAGCTGAAAGTTAAAACTTCATTGTCATGATTTTATATTATGGATTACATAATAATTTAGTACCTGTCATACAGAGGATGACACTGCCTGGAGAGATCCAAGCCTCCTTTGGATTGCCATTGAAAAGGGATGGGGGATCAAAAGAGAAGAAAAAATCACACTGGATAAATCCCCCTAAACCTGCTATCGAAAACCATGCTGGAGTTTCCCATCTGCCCTACAACCTGATTGATCCAGCAGCAAAATATGTACACGAATTCTCTGTTTACAAGAACATTACACAAAACAGAGAGTCAAATCCTGGAATTTTCTGGGCAGTCCACACTAGCATTTCATGATTAGAACAATGAATATGACATTAGAAATGGGACAAAGGTTACAGTGTATTGCTGCCTCCTAAACAGGAGTTTACAAATGAAACAAGAAAAGAAATAAATGAAATAAAAAGGAACAGAAAAGAAGAAAAATGGGATGAATAAACAATACAATACCTAAAATTGACATCAACATAGATGAATCATGTGCTGGTATAACTTCTGTATGTAGTTCCCAACCACATGCATCTTTCTATCTGAACAACTGTTTGGAGCCAAAAGGCTGAAGTTGGTGAGTCGTTGACCAATTTGGAGGCAGCACTGGCAAAAAAATATTTTAATCAGTTTTGAACAAGAACAATTTAGCAATTTACAAGTTTTGAGTCTTTAACATGTACAGATTATTGTAAACAATTTAGTTGTAATCAAGATCTAATCATATATATGCAGATTGTAATCAAGCCCATGATATAAGGCACCTAGAAGCAGATTGTAATCAACCCATGAAATATCGACACCTCGTACTGTACATGGGACAATCCTCTCAAGGAGAGGTAGGTTATTCAATTGCAAATTTCTTGGTTTCTTTTGAAATAGATGGTATCAGTCTCAGAGCAAGGTTGCCCAATTGAGAGTGGGTCCTGTCCTAGTTGTATAAGTTCTGTTCGCCTTTGGGTTGTGGGCGGACTCAACTCTCTGTTCCTTGTCTCATTTCCAAAAGATGGTTTTTGACCCACTGGTGTACTTGAAAGGGGAGAAGCCTGGGGTTCTCAAAGCCCTAGGGTCTTGTGGTTTTAGTTAAAAACCTAGTTAAAAACTCTACACAATTCATAACCCACTTGATAAAATGATACCAAGTATGAGATCTGAAAGGCACTTTCTGGGAATAAGTACCAAAAGGAAAACTACCAAAATGCCACTGCATGCAGATCACAAAAGAAATGAACATCAATAATTTAGGCTGATGGCATTGTCATCAACACATGATTAGGTAGTGTAAAAAAGATCAGAACACCAACAACTTTAATTTCACTTTGATACTTGTCATAACTACAATGCGAAAATAGAGGCACCATCATCAGATTTCACATGCTCCTGCAACATAGCATCCAATCCATTCTCACATCTAGATACCCATCTTAAGACCTTTTCCAAAACCTAATTAATTTCCATTGAAAACTTTCAAATGGACAACTAAACCCTAAATGCTTTCGATATTATGGGGGAAGAAACATGAAGCAAGAGATGGGATTGAAATGGAACTCTAGCAGGTCACAGAACATGTGAATATAAATGAACATTTCGGGACTCAAAATCATCAAAAAAGGCAAAAGGTTATAACAAATTAGAAGCTCTTATGAGAGTGCCATAGAGAGGAAGCAAAATGAAAGAATCTGAAAGTAAACACAAAGTAAATCAGAACATGAAAACTCCTCAATTCAAGGCAAAATGAAAGAATCCGCTGCCATGCCCGTCGATTGGGGGAGAGTGAAGAAGAAGAAGAAAAAAAAAAGGGATTTTTTTTTGTTTGGGTCTCAGCAAAATCAAGGCAGAGAAAGGGGAAAATTGGGCATTTTGTGAATCCTGAAGAAATCACATCACAATCCCTAGAAATCCAAATGACCCAGATCACAAAATCCAGAGAATTCACCTGATTCGCCTTCGGCGAGCTTCTCCAGCTTTGCCCCAACCAAACGCCTCTCATCTACACCACCAGCTTTCAGCTCATAAATCACCTACAAACAAGAACCCACAAATGATCAATCAAGTTGCATCAGAGAGAGAAAGAGACCAATTTCAAAGAAGAAGATACCCACCTGGCGATGCTCCCAGTTCCATACGGATACATGATCCGATGCGTCTGCCGTGACGAGCCATGGATGCGTCGGATGGAGCTGGATCTTCACGATCTTGTCGTTTGAAGGACGAAATGCTCTCAATCGCAGCATACTTTTCGAGTGGAGGATTGAAAGAAATTTGAGGAAGTAGTGGAGACTAGTAGAGATCTGAAGGAGATGGAAGCAAATCTGCCATTAACGGATGGAAGTCTCTTGAGGAACGAATACGATGCAGGTCTGGTTTTTTCTGCAGTGAGATGCGTAGTGGAGTCGATTAGGGTTGGAGTGAGGGAACGAAATGCTTACGATGGACGGAACTTAAATTATCACTTGCCCAAATTCATGTGTCGCTTTTCTTTCCTATTTCATGAAAGAAAATAACAATCAAACTTCTTGTGTCACTTTTGTTTAGTGGGGAAAATCATAAATTTATTTTATGTGTCGCGTTATAGAAAAGTGACCCAACAAACCTCCTCCTCGTTAACTCCTCCTCTAAAGTGACACATCAGACCATACTGTGTCACTTTATTGTAAAAGCGACACAAAAGCTCCTTTCAAAAGCGAGACTAAAAGTCCTTTTTTTTGTAGTGTTGGTACACAATTAGACTAACCTTGAGGCCTTGATCCTCTCTAGACCAACCTATCCTTTTTAGTTAAATCTTTTTGTTGGTCTTGTCACATTTGCATTTTGTTGCTTTATAGTCACATCTCTTAAAATGCAATGTTTCTTTGTGATCATTTGATTTTGTCTTCATGAACTTTTAAGTTATATCTCATGGTTTTCAAAATCCCTTGATTGCAATATTTTCATGATGGATTTTCTTTTTGTTCATATAGTATATGTCTTGTAGTGCATATCTATTCATGATCAATTGATTGTGATTACAAAGGCTTTCATAGTTAGATTTGTCATGATCAATTGATGTTGGAAAATCATTTGATGAATGTCATAGTTAGATTTTTTTTTAAATCAAATGATTTGAAGCAATTTAAGTTTTCCATTGATTTTTCAAAGTTATATCTCTTGGTATGGAAATTATGTGTTCAATTTGTATGAGTGTATATTGCCATTTTTAGAATACAAATTGAAAATTTATAGTAGTACACTTCTTGCTTTTCAAAATCACTTGCTCTTAATTCTATAAATGTTTCTTTGTTGAAATTTCAAATATTGAAGTGATTTGAAAAACTTTGGAAAATGTTCTAAGCTTGATTGGTTGAATTTATAGAAGCATTTTCCTTGAATTTATTTCCTTGAGCTTAATTATGTTTATATCATTTGGAAGGAAATAATTTTTACAAACAATTTGCATCTTTGCTCATTAAATTACATTCTTTATGCAAATTGATTGTGATGTCTTACATTGCTTGGTTGGATATGGTTTCATTGATTTGCATGTTTGTGCCTAACTTGGTATATATTTTCATTAATGCAAATAGATGATTGTTTATGTGCTTTATAGTAAAATCTTTTGTTTTATTATCATTTGAGCCTAATAAGTACATATGTGATTTAGTTTGCTAAGCTCATTTGGTGTAATCATCATATCCATTTTCCATTGCATTATAAGCTTAGGCCATGTTTGGTATCTCTACTCTTCTTTTAATAGACCCAGTAAAAATTGAGTCATTAACAAAGGAGCCATAGAAAGAAGAGGCTAATTAAAAGAACATGTTTGGTAATGCACACATCTATTTTAAATAGACCATTTGGTATTCCCTTTTGCTTGCCTCTTTTCAGAAGTATTTGCCTATTTTTAGAAGGGTATTTATGTCATTATCTAATATTTGTTCTTATGTGTAATTGTTCCATTCGGTCAGAGTTGGAACTCAATGTTAGGTTGGCCATGGTGTCAAGCACTTGGAAATGTTGAACAACTGATACTCATGTGATCCAATCCTTTTGTGCTAATAAAAAAAAGAAAAAAGGAAAAAGGAAAAAGGAAAAAAGCATTAACAAGCTGGATTCGTGGGCCTGGTACTCTCCATAGTGGCCATGATTGCGGCCTCAATCACCGAGTGCAAGCGCTTGACAGTGGCACAATCGAGCGGGTTGGCCGACAAGCCCGGTGCTGAAATTCCGCTCAGCGTGTTCTGGCTCATACCCCAGTTCCTCCTGGTGGGCTCAGGCGAGGCATTTACATACATTGGGCAACTGACCTTCTTTCTGAGGGAGTGTCCAAAAGGGACGAAAACAATGAGCACATGGCTGTTTTTTAGCACCCTCTCACTTGGGTTCTTCTTCAATTCGATCTTGGTTTTGATAGTGCACCAGGTGACTGGGGATAGGAGGTCGTGCCTACCAGATAACTTGAACAAACGGAGGCTTTATGACTTTTACTGGCTGTTGGCTGTTTTGAGCGTGGTGAATCTAGGCCTTTATTTGATATGTGCAAGGGGTATGTCTACAAGGATACAAGGTTGGCCGAAGCTGGTGTGGAGTTGAAGGAAAATGAATCCATCTGCTATGCATGAGGATGAGGGGTCCCTTATTTACTCTCTTTTTTGGTTGTAATGTTGTGAACTTTTTTTTTCCGGTCTTCTTGGTGGAGAAACCAATGAAAAGTCCAAAATCTTTTCATTTGGACCCATTCCAAGTATCAACATGGACCCATTAAAAAACACATCTATTACCTACACATATGCCATCATATTATAACAACCTGTCATCAAACATTTCCATCAAAGTGTATCATGTAACTAGTAATCGATCAAGAAAACAAATAAAGACACAACTTAGTTGCAACACATTAATAAATCAAATGTAAAAAGCAAGACAGACTTAAGAAGATGCATCTAGCCAAATGGCATCTGCAATTGAATTTCCCTTCTCATCCATCTCTGTCCTATCCGTGATATCAAAAGTATATGTGTTTTCTTCAAGATCTTCCTCAAAGTCAGTGCCACACTCTACTTGGGTATCTTCACTTGAGAATTGGGCAAATAATCGATCCTCCATATCCTCTTTCCTAATGAAATTATGCATCGCCATTGTAACAACCACGATGCTCCGTTGTATAGGAAATGGGTAACGAGCCATCCGCTTGAGGATATGAAATCGAGCCTTCAATACTCCAAAGCTTCGCTCGATCACATTCCTCAAGGATGAGTGTAATCTATTAAAATGCTCCTCTCTAGTACGAGGAATGGCAACTCCTTGAAAATCTTGAAGCCAATAACGAACATTTCGAAATGGAGAAAGAAACCCTCGCATATTTGTGTAACCGGCATCAACCAAATAATATTTACCTAAAGAAAAATATATAAAAATGTTAAAGACCATGACAAAACATGTTGTAGCAATCATCTGATGGGATTTAAAGCACTCTAAATACTTTCTTACCGGGTGGGGCATGTGGAAACTGTAGCTTTTCATCAGAAATGGTATCCAAAAGAATCCGTTGATCATGAGCTGTACCTTCCCATCCGCATACCACATAAGTGAAAAGCATGTCAAATGAACATACTGCCATAACTTGTTGCATGCAATCCCCCTTTCTACCTCTATAAGGGATTTGTCTCTCTGGTTGGATAATGGCATGTACAAGGGTGCCATCTAAAGCACCAATACAATCCTATAAAAAATTGGAGATAAAAAAAATAAAGATGTCAACAATGAGAAAATTTAATGTTATATAGAATAAAGAAAACAATACGATGGATTCAAGAGATCAATACCTTAAAATATGGCTTAAAACGTGGATTCAAGAGAATTTCCTTAGGCACTTTATCTAGAGGAGGCGGCTTTATCATGTCTTTCGCAAATAGCATCATTGCTATCAGTACCTGACGGAAGTGTCTATGAATTGTTTCCCCTGAGTGTTGAAATTTGTCTTGTATTACTCTATTTGTATGGGCATGCGCAATGACCATCATGAACATCGCCAACTGCTCCTCCACGGGTATATAGTTACTGTCTTTTAGTAACATCTTTTCTCTAAAATACAAGCATAAACGCCGAAACACATGTTGTTCCATACGTAGTAACTGATGACAGATAATGGGGTTACCATTCAAAATTATTTGGACATGACCATATCCCGTCAGGATTGAGTTCCTACGTGGTTCCTTAATCAAACATCGTTGTCGCTTCTTATACAACAATATGATAAGTATGATTTTTCGAAGTAAACTTTGATCCATACGCACTGTATATATGTCAAACAAAAAAAAATCATGTATTCATAGGGTATGACAAGTCAACTTTCAACTAAATGAACATTCTTTAAATAAAAAAAATGCAGTCTATAAAAAAACAAGAGAAATAACAAACATGTTCCAAGCTAAATTTCACATAATACCATGTTTCAAACATCCATATTTCAAAAAAGAGAGATAAAATTCATATTTCAAACATCCATATTTAAAAAACAAGAGAGATAACATTTGTGTTTCACACCCAAATATAAACCCAAACAACTAAAGGCCACTATCACTTCCAAAAGCATTCTCCTTCTCTAATTGCAATTGATTTTTGAGCCAAGCCATCTTGCCTTCGTCTGTCCTGAGTCGCATCCAGATAGTCCTTTTATCCTTAACCATAAAACACGTAAGCGCAGTCAAATACAATGGGCTAGCCTCTGAAATTTCAGGCAGGGCATTCAATATGTCAATGCAGTCAATGCGAGGTCGATTATGCATGCATTTACTGCATCATTACGTGCCATTGATTGCTTTTTAGAAGGCCTTGGTCGCTTTCGCCTAATATTTGCCATCATGACATCTGCAGCAATATCACTAGCGGCTGAATCTTTTGGCAAGGTGAAGGATCGGGAATTTGTTAGGTTCAGGGATGGAGTGTCATCATCATGATTCAAGTTAAAACAACTTGAGCCCATATCTGTTATGATATCTTCAGGCACGCCATCCATTGTTGGAGCCCATTTATCATCCCCTCTTGCTGAAGTGCCATCAAATAAGGCAACCATCTCTTCAGGAAAAGGAAGGGGCTTGGACTTAAATACTTTGGCATCTCTATGGGTCTGCAATAAAGTTTAATGATAAATGTTAAAGGCTTTCACCTATCCTATAAATACCAAAACAACTACAAAATGCATATACCTTCATGTATTCCGTCCATCGGTCCTGTTCCATCTCCACACATCCTGTATGCGGGTTGAAGCCTATACCAGTTTGGCCTGTCAATTGCAACCAGGCATTGTAAAGTTTTTTCAGATTATCCAATTGATTCTTCAATTTTTTTTTATTAAAACTGTGTCATGTCCTTTGAGTAAACTTCTCTATGATAATCTTCCATGCTTTTGAGCTAAATTGTATCCCCGGGCGACCTCCAGATTTTACTTGTTCCAAACAAATGTCAATGAGACACTTTCTCATTCCATCAGACCATTGCGCACGATCTACGTCATCAGTCACTTTTGACTTTCCTTTATCTGCGACGATAATCACACCTAATTACACATAATTTGAATGAAAAAACATTTGACAAGGAAAATATACAACATCCGCAAGTTTTTCTAAATGATAGAACATCAAATCCACAGCCAAAGCCTGGTTCAAATCAGGTGTGAGCCATTGGCATAATAATTTGAACCAACCAACCGTCCTTAACCACACAGTTTGGTCGACCTTATCTAATCATTTCTCATATCTAATACCATGTTTCAAACATCCATAGTTTTTTTTTTTTGAACAAACCCTTTTTAAATAGTTTTCTTCATTCATTCCCCCACCTGGGGATGAATATTCAACATCCACACCATTTACATTTTGAAAAAGAAGTCAGAAGTTAGATGAACACACCATTTATTCAATCATTAACTACTACAAGACTACATCATTTTTTCCCCTGTATTCAAACAATGTATTGTGCAAAACCCCTTGATGAAACAGTCTCTGGCACAATAAAAGACCTGAAATGCATATATATGTGCAGTTTTGCACATGTCAGCTGCCAAATAACATTGAAGGCTATGGCCAACCCTTTGTGGACTTAGAAGATCAACAAAAACTAGATTGGGGAGACATGCTTTTCCTTTGGGGTTCTCCCTAATAAAGCAAGGAAATGGTCCTATGCAAAGGGAGAAAGGGGAGACCAAACGCTACCCCAACTTATGATGCTGGAGCCATAATTATCATCATTCCAAGCCTAATATAGACTAGAAATTGAGAATGCTTATGCAAATCCCAATTGTTATTTATTCTTTTTAGGCAAGCATGGTTTACCTACCCTAGCATATCCAACAGTCTATCCTAAGATGGATGGGTGTCATACATAATATATAATGTATTGTGCGTGCTGCAATTTGGCAACAATGGGCTAGGCTGTCTGCTGCAGGGCATCAGCAATAAGCATATTTTTTAAAATGAGAATCACACTTCATCAATGATACATAATTTATACATTTCCCTTTGCAGACTTTTAAGCTTTTGCGTAGAAGAATTTTTCCATGAGGAAGGGTAAATAAATACTTATTACCTAGTTACAGAACTTTGATCCTAACCTGTGGTGCATATATTTTGCAATCCAATGTGATTTCAGAGATGCAATGGACCAGTACTCATCAGAGCTGAAAAAAGTTGTGATTTCTCTATTAGGTTTTATGGCCAAGAACATTCATTCGAGCCAAACACTGCCAAATAACAGAGCCAAACAATGCCAAATAACATAGCCAAACAACATTCATCCGAGCCAAACAATGGTTCTGTGTTTGGTCACTCATCCGAGCCAAACAACAGTCTACCCACTCCAAACCCTTTCCATCCAAAACCCTAGACCCTACCCATTCTTGCCCTTTCCACCCACAGACCCCAACAACACCGAACCATTTCAAAATCAACAAAAAAAGCTACCAAAAATTACAAGCCCTAGAACCAGTCCTCCCAACATTCATAGACTCAATCAAAAGTCATCCCAAAACATTCTCTCTGATTGAAAAATGAAAAGAAAAAAGAGAGCTCAAGAAGTTCGATGAATACCTGCACGATCTTTCCTCCCTTTCTCCTCTCTTTGATCGCTCCTTCCTCTTCTCGCCGTTTGGTCTCTTGTGTAGAAAGTTGAAACGAAAAGAAAATGAATGAAACGAAAGGGCTTTTGTTTAATGGACAGACGGTGTCAATAAATGACCATCCAGGGGCAGTTTTTCCATAAAAAAGAACCTCCGCCTCTATATTTGAAAGAGCCAAAAGCTCTATTTTTCATCTGCCAACTTTTTGAGTATTTGGATTTTATAGGGTTTGCCTCTAAATGTCTAAAGTGGACAGAGGGTAGAATCTAGTGCCAAACGTTCTAATTTTCTTGATCTCTATCCGATTTAGACATTTAGAGAATAAGAGGCATAAAAAAGAGGGTCCAAACATGGGATTATTACATTTGCTAAGAGTAGAGATGTTGCATGATAGATTAATGGATCATTTTAGATGAATTGGAATTAAACCATTGTTCTTAATAGGTATATTCATATATGTGATTCATCTTCATCTATATGTGATCCATGATGTCCCTCTAACTCCATACCTTCTTGTGCTTGCATAGTTATATTCTTTATTGATGATATGGTAAGAGTTAGATCTTGAGTGTTGATTGATCCTCTCTATGCAAATGTCAAATCGTTCTATGTATGGTTGTGATATTTATTATATTTGTAGAAACCATACTAGAACTCAAATCCATCCTCTATGCCTTCTAGTCATTTCTTTTTGGAAGGTTATGATGTTGATTCATGTATATTCTCTAAGTGTTGTCATCCTTATACATGTCTCAACTTCATAGTAGTGATCTTGATCATATGAAACTCTTTGAAATCCATCCCTCGTATTTCTATATGTTTGATGGATATCTTAGTTGTTGAATTCATATGATTTTGTCACTTTGAAAATTGCATGCATTATCAAGTTATATCCTTTTGCATTGCAATTTATCTTGTTCATCACTATGCTCATTAGTTATATCTTTAAAAGTGATGAATATCATTTTATGATGCTTGATGGAATTTTATGTTTGTCACATTCTTGCTCTTAATCATGTTGTCAAATTCAATTGGTTTCAATTGGTACAATTTTCGATTGGTTTGATTTCTTGTGAATGTGATAGACCTTGTGTACATTGGATTGAACTTGATAGTAATATATTTGTTCCATGTCACACACCATTAGCATCATAATTTTAATGTTTGCCACCTCTCTTGCTCATATAGGTATATCTCATGATCACCATGCTTATGTATTCATAATCTTGGTTGGTTATTAGTTGAGGTTGGCTTCATGTTTGAATTTCATTTCACTCATCTTACACATTAATAGTCATATTTTTTTATTGAATGAAATGATTTCAAAACCTTCATAGCATATGTTTTTCATAATTAAATTAATTGATGCTATGTTTAGAAAACCCCATAATATCATGGATAGCTCTATTTTGGATTTATCTTAATAGGTATATTCTTTATAACTCCATTTTAGAGTGATTGTTTTAATAGAATTATCCTTGAATCTCAATTGGTATTCTTTGTTTTTCCAATTGGTATCCATGATTGCTTTTCTCATTGGCCTTGCTTTCTTTTGGTAATTTGATCATATTGTGCTCTATAGTTAAACGAATCTAATCCCTCTCTTGAAGTAGTTGACCCTCAATTGGCAAAACCATCTTCTTCTTGCAACTAATAGTTAAATCTTTGTCAAAAGTTTGACAAAAGGAGAGAATGGATTGAGGGGGAGTGTAAACCTTCATAGGAAGTATTAGTTTTGATCAAATTTACCCTTGGATTGACTTTGAACCCTTAGAGCCTAGTTCCCTACATGATAACCTGTTATGTATTTCATTTTCGATTTCTTTTGTTAACAAGTGCTACTAAAAGGTATTTTCCTTATTTCATGTGTAGGTACCTTTGCAATTTAATGTCAAAGGGGGAGAGAATGTCCAAGCTTCCTAAGGAGAGATATTGTAGGATCTTCTACAGGGGGAGAGAATGCATATCTTGCCAAAGGGAGAGAGAGGCATGGTCAAAGGGGGAGAGCTAATAGAAGAGAGAAAGCTTTGGAGCTAAAGAAGATGCTTGGCTCAAGAAAGAAAGAAGAAGAGAAAGCTTGAAGAATGATCAAGCTCCAAGCATCAAGAAGAATAAAGAAAAGGACCCAGAGCCCAAGCTAAGAGAAGAAGCATCCAAGAGATTTCAAGTCTTGTCCAGCTAAGGGGGAGTTGAAGACTTAGTGTTAATTCGGTGTTAAGTAAGTTGCCATCAAATTGCAAAGGGGGAGATTATTAGGGATTTTGTGTTATTGCAATTTGATGGATGCATTATCATATTAGCACCATTTGAATTTTCACACATGCATTGATTTTGAAAATTTAGAAATCTTGATTTATACATGCATTGTTTTTAAGTCTTGTAAAAATATTGATTTATGCATGTTTTGTTTTTAAACTTGGATGCAATTAGTTTTGAAAAGAAATTATCAAATCAAGCTAGCCTTTGTTTTATATCTTTCAAATCTTTTTAGGCATTTTGTGTTTCATGTTTTTAAACATCTTAGTTTGATTTAAAACCATGATTCCAAGCTTGGTTTAATGGCCCAAAAGTTCCCTCAAGAAAATACTTTGAAAAATGAAATTTTAGGGAACTTCGGCCCAAGGCCCGGGTCGACCCGTAGTGGGCGCGGTCGATCGGGCCTCTGCAGGTCGACCGGGTAAAGAACCGTTGTGCCCTTTTTCAAACAATCAGTTTTATGACAGTTGAAGGCCAGGTCGACCGGGGAAGAGTTGTTGGTCACTTTTTGGCTATAAATACTAGCTCATTCCTTTGCCAAAAGTTAGAGATTTTTAGGCCATCCTTGAGAGGTTTTGAGGCCAATCAAAGGGGAATGAACTAAGGGATGAAGGGGGTCATTTGGAAAGCTAAAGCTTGGTTTCATTGAGTTAAATCACCAAGTAAGCTTTACTTTCCTTAATCATATGTTTTCATGCTTTGCTTAATTATTGGTAAATCTTTTCTAGCATGATAAACTATGATTTGTTGTGTCCTTGCATATTTTATGTTTTGAATTGATTTATTGTTTTGGATGCATCACCATGATTCAATTCAAGTAGTACTTAAATTGGTATATCTAAATAAATCATGTTAATGAAAACATCTTTGAAATTATATGTAACATGATTACTATACTTGGTTGAATCTATGGTTGTTGTTTTTTATCATAAGAAAATCTCTTTCAGATCTATCTTATGTTTTGGATTCAACAACTTCACAAATCATATGTACTTTTGTTTTAAAGTCTCACAACTTGCCTTGCTTTGATAGGTATATCATTTTCAAGTTGTTTTTATAATTACGTATGATTTGTCCCCTAATTTCAATCAAATCTATTTTTATGTTTTGAGCTACATTGTTAATTTGATTGACATCCCTATGCATCACATGTTTTCTACTTAGAATTTCACAACTTGCGTAGGATACAAATGTATATCTTTTACAAGTTATTTTAAACATGTGACTTGCATTCTTTCCTCAATCATAAATGTTTTTATGAGCTAAAACTTTCAAAAGCCTTTGGCATACATTTATGAGCCTTCATTTTAAAATTGATTGAGGATATCATACATACACATTGAGGATTCATCTTTGAATTCATAGTGTGTGTGTGTGTGTGTGTGTGTGTGTGTGTGAAATAGATTTACACTTTCATATCCGCCTAATTAAGAGGCATTGTATTGAGCTATAAATTGTATCTCCATCAAGTGTATTTTAGACACTACTTAGAGAGATAACCAACTTTGTGGTTGAAGAGGTTATTGCTTAGCCTAAGAAAAGCATAGTGTAATAGGTTGATGTTAAGCCTTGAAAAACATCATTGTAAAGGCTATTGCTTAGCCTATTGAAAAGCATAAATAGTGGAAATCCGGTAGGGTGATTGGATCACAAGCCGGTAGTGGATGTAGGAATTGAGGCCGAACCACTATAAATCCTTGTGTGATGGTGCATGCTTTGTGGTGATTATTTTTGTAAGCTTTCGCATTTATTTACTTAATCACCACTTGTGACTAGTTGGATTTAAAGAAGTTAAAATTGGCTAAAATTGGTCATAATTGAAGCTCACCCTATTCACCCCCCCCCCCCCCATTCTAGGGTTCGGATCCCCGGACTTTCAAGGGTCATAAGTCATGGTATAAAAGGCTGCTGGGTCTTTAAGAATAAGGTCCAGGAGTTACTTGACAATGAGATCATCACCTTGGCTAAAGAAGACAAAAAGGTGACAACTAACTTGGTGTCTGTTCACTTTGGAAGTTTCAAACAACCAGTCAGAATTCCCGCTGTGCAAGAAGAAGAGGGAGATGTCGAGTTTCGCTAGGTAAACCCATTGGAAAGTAGGGATGGATTAGTTCCAGTAGAAATGCCAAATGGTGTGATGATGTGGGTCCATCCAGATATCTTGTCAGAAGAAGGGTGGGAGACAGTAAGAAGCAAATCACGCTCTGTTGCTGTCGTGACCCCGGAACGGATCCCGGGCCCGCAACGGTTTTGCATTTGCTTAAGACATTAGAGATATACTTTCCCACAGGTTCCCACGGTGAGGATTCCCAAAGAGACGCGGAATCTGACTCACACGATCAAGTTTGCGGAAGCGTGTAGCAAAACACATCAAGATAAGCACCAATAAATTTTTAGGTGCTGTAACAAAATAATAACAAGACATAGTATCAAAGAAAGAAGCTAACTTGGCATTCCCAACATAGTTCAAGTTATGAGACTAAACAAAGTAAGTTAAATATTTGTTACAACCCATAAGAGGCCAACAAAGGCCACTACATTCTCAAAATAATATAAGAAACCCCATGACAAAATGTTGCGTTACTCAAGAAACCTGCCCGACGTCTACATGACATCGTCGGGCTGCCACTCTCTCACTGGGGGTGGCTCAAGAGCCTCCTCCTGACGCTCCTCCTCAAAGGCAACGTCTCCTGCACCTGGGCACCAACAAACAAGGGTCAAACACAACGGTTTGGCAGGTAATCAATTTAGGTGCAAGCATGAAACAATAAACATTTTAAGAAAACATATAAGCAAATCCCTGATTTGAAAGACTACAATGACTGAGATACATTTTCAAGAGTACATAACAAAGCTAGAATACGAAAACAAACTAGCATGAGTACATATAATATCATGAATAGTTACTATCCACAAGGAGCTCATCCTTTCTCTATCATTTATAAATGAAAAGAGCAAGCACGCACGAGAAGCATGATATACATAATATAATCACGACACGATTCCCACATAGGGGATTTCTGGCCGCGGAACCGGACACGCACGATGTGTAATAAATACACGACCAGTCTGCGGACAGTCCACATGTTTAAGGACTCCCAAACAGTGGATCAAACTGAAGGGGCAGTCCAAGCTCAGTGGTGTTCACTTAGTTCATGAATGCAGAAAACACGGTCTAAACATGTTGAGATTAAAAGTGGGAAGTCACTTATCAAAACACGACGAACACGACTAGCAAAAGGCATAATTAATATGCATATCATGCTTAGGAAGTGATCCCCATGTTCTTGAAATAAATCTTCAAAACAAGCTTATACTTGAAATTCAAAACAAGTGCACGACTGTACTTATCGTACCAAGACGGAAGTTCAAAATACGAAATCTGACAAGCACGTGTTAAGGCTACTAATTGACCTTTATGTAATTGGAACCCCAAATGTTGGAATATACAAGAATTGGTGTCCCCGAAGTTGAGTTGCATTTCAAAGTTCCATTTACACAATGTCAAGTCAAAACCCTTAACATAGTCTAGTTTTCAACCTTCAAGAAAATACACAAAATGGAATAATTCTTCTTCCTGAATCTGGCAGGTTCGCTCCAGCGGACCTGGTAAGGTGATGACACTTCGCTCGAGCGAGACAGTTCGCTCGAGCGGACAATAAGTGCGCTCGAGCGGACAACTCTCTGTCTGCGCTCGGACCAAACAGAGGCTTGGTCGCTCGAGCGGACAAGCTTTTGCCTGTGCTTGCTGAGTGCAGAAAATGCCTTTCTCTTACACCTCTTCCACTACATTTTTCTCCTCCTTCTCATCCATCAATCACATACAATCCCTTGAGCCTTCATGCTCACCAAGGGTTCATTTTTACACTTTCAAACATTCAATCCAATACAAATCAAGATAATGAAATTTATAACAAATTCATATGTAAAATTTCTAAAATCACAATGTAATCAAAATACACATGCATCACTTCCTATAGAGATTACTTGCCTTGACTAATGCTAACTATCCTCTTCAAGCACTTCACTCAAGCTAAGCCAACACTACAAATAAACCAAGGAAATCCATTCAAAATCCACACAAATGAAACAAAGAATCAATTTTCACAAAAGGGTTTGCAAACATGGAAAACTAGACTTTTAAGAACCAAAAAGACTTCATGAGGATTATGGTTTGAAGCTCTTGCCTACAGAAGGTCAAACAAGAGAGGAGGAAGGAAATGAAGAGCTTATCCCATAAGAAGTTCCAAGAAGTTTATACCAATAGGAAGATTGAGATGAGAGGAAGAAGATGATATCCTTAGAATTTCATTTAGAGATCTCTAGCTAGGTCATGCAAGATGAGGAAGATGGAGAAGAAAGAAGGGTTTTCAGCCCTAGGTCAAGAAGTTGCAGAGATTTGGGGGAAATGAATGAAAAGAGAGGGAGATGGGGATTAAGTGATGACAATGGGCCCCAATTAGCTGAACCTTGAAGTGACTAAAACACGATCTTGTGGGCCTCGGATGACTTCGACGAAGAAGGATAAAACGATCATCGAAATATCTAGTTTTCAAAAAATATATTTTTGACATGGTTTTGAGATCTCAAAAATTGTGTCCAGATTTGTGCATAAAAGACCATTTTACCCTCTTTGGGCCAAAACATGGGTTTTTGGGCCTCAACCAAGAATGGGCTTAAGACGAAAGTTGTAACACATAGAAAAATCATTCAAATGAAATCAAAATCACAATCACACGGAAACCGATATGATCTTCCCAAGCTTACACGTGCACTTAGGCCTTCCTGAGTGTGTCTGACTAATATTAAACGTTCTCAAAATTCCCAAAGCTATGTCCAAGACTAAAACTAATTACTTGTAACCCAATGACAACTAAACCCACTTAGGACTAAACACACACTAATCGCACACTAATCGAATTAGTCTGGGTCGGGGTCTAACATCCTCCACCCCTTAGGATATTTGGTCCACCAAATAAATCAAACAATTACCTTTGGTAAAAGCTGTGGATACTTCCTTTGTACTTGCTCTCTCAATTCCTAGGTGGCTTCCTCTGGCTCGTGATTTTCCCAAAGTACCTTGACCCAATGAATAGTCCGGTTTCTCAATTCCTGCTCTTTGGTATCAATGATCCTGATCGGTCTTTCCACATACGAGGCATCTTCCCGAATCTCCGATGGTTCGTGCTGTAGAATATGTGAAGGACTAGAAACATATTTCTTGAGCATAGAAACATGAAAAACATTGTGTACCCCGGAGAGTTCCAGCAGTAACGCAAGCCTATAAGCAACATCTCCAATCTTGCTCAAAATCTCATATGGACCAATAAACCTTCTAGACAATTTGCCCTTCTATCCGAACCTCAAAGTTCCTCTAACTGGTGAGATCTTTAAAAACACTTTGTCACCCACTTGAAACTGCAATTCTCTTCTGCGAGTATCTGCATAACTCTTCTGCCTACTTCGGGCGATCTTCAACCGTTCCTGAATCAACTCGACCTTGTCACTTGTCTCTCCAACTATCGTCGGTCCATGGAAACTACGTTCACCGACTTCTTCCCAGCAAACTGGCGTTCTGCATCTCCTACCATAAAGTGCCTCAAAAGGTGTCATACCGATACTAAAGCGGTAACTATTGTTATAAGCAAATTCACAAAGCGGTAAGCATTCATCCCACTGAACTTTAAAATCCAATACACAAGCACGCAACATATCTTCGAGAGTCTGTATCGTCCTTTCTGACTGACCATCTATCTGAGGATGATAAGCTGTGCTGAACTGAAGTTTGGTACCCATCAACTCATGAAGAGTTTCCAAAACTTTGAAACAAACCTACTGTCTCTGTCTGAAGTAGTGGAGACTTGTTGACTATGTTTACTAACAATTTCATCAACAAATAACTTCGCAAGTGGTGCCATATGCATCATATTCCCTGTCTTCATCGGAATGAAGTGAGCAGACTTTGTCAGACGATCTACAATAATCCAAATCGCATTATTCCCCTTCTTGGTATTCTGCAAACCGGAAACGAAATCCATGGTGATGTGTTCCCATTTCCACTCCGGAATCTCCATAGGCTGTAACAAACCTGGAGGCTTCTGATGCTCTGCCTTAATCAACTAACAAGTTAGACAACGAGACACGAAAGCTGCTATCTCTCTCTTCATGTTGTTCCACCAAAATCTATTCTTCAAATTGTGGTACATCTTCGTGCTACCCGGATGCATAGAATATCTCGTGCTGTGACCTTCATTCATTATTTCACTCTTCAAATCATCCACATTTGGCACACACAACTGGTCACGAAAGTACAATATCCCATTCACTATGTTGAAATCCGGACGTTCTGTAATATGTTCCACTATCTTTGCCAAGTCTGGGTCTTACAACTGATTTTCCTTGATCTTCTGAATGAAGGTAGGTTCTGATACTGTCATATTTGCTAACATAGCACCCAATTTCTGGGTTTGCACTTCTACACCCAACTCTTCAAACTGCTGTAAGACACCCATTCCTCTCAAATTGGCCATTGTAAGTTTTATGGTCTCAATACCATGCGTATGATGTAATAAACTGATTATTTTCTTTAATTATCAATACAATTCGTGTTTTTCCTTTCATGAGATGAATGGTGTTTTATATACTTGCACTTAACCAATACGAAAGACATAATGGCTCATGAGATGAACTAGAGTCCATGAGTATACTAGATGTAATACATGTGTATGGTTGAGATCCACATACAGGAGACATGTATTGCAAATCTTATACTCAAATATCTTCACAACCAGTGATGAGATTGGACATCTCATCTGACAAGGTTGCAGCACCTTGATCACTATGAGATAGTGTTATTTGTCTCGATCATCGGAATGTAAGATTCCGGATCATGTTGCTGGTACATTGGATGTATTGAAGGACCATGAGATGCACCTTATATACATTGTCTTTATTTTAAGGTCTGCTCTCATAATTCCCTAGCAATAGGCTCAGAACCCTGAGACATTAATGAACTCAAGTTTCTATCTATGCACTTGCTTTGAGTCACCAATGAGTGAGGCCAATTGTAGGTCAACACCTCGGTGATTTGGGTACGTGGTAGTAGAGCTGTGGGAACATTCAATAGTCAAGAAGGAATCTATCTTCAACATCCCCTTGTGCCAATTAATGGATTTATCATTGGTAAGTGCGCACCCATTCCAATTAACAGTTAATTGGATCGGTACCATATGATCACTATAATTAATTGGGGCTCAAGGATAATAAGATATGGATCTAATTTGGTGGACAGGTCCATTTGATCCATGGATATAGATGGAGGGGCCTACTTGTGGTACTGTGGAAGTTTAGGGTCTTCATTCTAATTTATTCCTAAGAGTGGAGTGCAATTGCATTTATATAGTGGAGTTATTTGCAATTAACTGTGGGCCCGGGTTGCACATGAGATGTGGGGTCGCGTGTCCCAGTTGGAGCCAGCTTTCTAAGGAATCCCTAGTGGTCCCCACGCTACCCCAATTTATTAGAAAGATACTAATTCTACTTGAACTCTAAAAGGAAGGTTACTATTTCTATTTGAAGTGAGACTTCTAATAGTGGTAATGGTAAGCTACTAATAATTAACGGAAGTAGGACTTCTATTTTAATTAGAAAGGAGAAAGTTACTAATAGTTGTGGAAGTGAGACTTCTATGGCAATTAGTAAGGGAGATGTTTACTAATTTGTAATGGGAGTTAAACTTCAATTTCAAATAGGAAACGAGGAGTTATTGAGGGCTATAAATAGAGGAATAATCCTCATTAAATTCGTGCATAATAAAAAAGAGCACTTTCAGCACCCTTGTGCAAAAGTTGTACAAGTCTTCTTCTTCTCAAAGTTCCCCTCTCTTTCACCTTTAGTTCCTTAGAGTTACTAGTTAGGTTTTCTCTTGAAGATTCCACCATCTTCTTGAGAAAAGAGATCTAATACGGGTTATAGCGTGGAAGATCAAAAGGAGTTGAAGATTCTGAATTGGATTGTGAAATTGTTCATTACCAAGTAAAGAACTCAAATCCTCCATTGGAGCACAACAAAGCTCCAAAGGTATATCTACATCCTTGTATGTTGTGGATTTCGTGGTTGCATGTTTATGTGTTGTTTTCTATCTTATAGATAGTATATGTTGTTGTACATGGCTATGAGATTGAGGGAACTGCATCCTGGATTGGGTTAGTTGCATTCTAGACAATTGATCCCTGCATCAAGTGGGTCAAAAGTTTTGAAACCTGTCTGGAAGTCCAACCTACATTCCAACAATTGGTATCAGAGCCATACCTCATCTCTAATCATGTTAGAACAGCAACCTTGCTCTAATCTTTGCATGAGATGCGAAGAAGATGAAGCAAGGGCTATGTAAGGATCAGTTTTGATGTATTTACTTGGTTTGATAGTAGATTCATGTTTGGATAGTCACGAAAGGATTTAATAATGATGGAAGGATCATAGGAAGCCATTGGGACACTTTGGATGTGATTTGGGGAAGAATGGACACGAAACAGAAAACCCAAGTTGCAGAAATTCGTCCATCCGTTCGACCTGGCCCCCGTGCTCGGTCGACCGGCTGACTTGCAGGCCGGTCGACCGAGCCCCCCTGGCCGGTCGACCGGGCCAACTGCGCAGCATGTTGCGGAAACCTGATTTTTCAGTTTCGGGTCTTTTCTTATGTCCTATTTTTCCAGCATTATTTGGCAGCCTGTTTCTGTGATTTGTATGGTTGTATGAGATACTAAGTTGCAGATGATCATGTCCTCTCCATATGGCCCACAAGTCTTTTTGCTTTCTTTTATGGTGATTGGTTTATTTAAGGCTAAATGTAAAGGGAGTCATGGTTTCCTTGGTTTCCCGTGAAAGGGCAAGGCATGATGAATTTCCCTATAGCCCTTTTATTTCCATGATTAGATTACCATGTAAGTCTCATAATCGAGGCATAGGAATTTATGTATTTTTCTAAATTTGTAAATTATGGCGATGTCCGAGACGAAGAAGGAAAGCGATGATGGACTCTCATTCAAAGAGTTTGAAGATTACCAAAAGAGTTTTGGAGTTTCCCAAAGAGTTTGAGGAATTCCAAAGTTCTTGAAAGTCTAGAAGTCCAAGAAGTCTATTCCGCTAGGGCCATGTGGAGGAGAGGACTAGTTTCCTAATTTAGAATGTTTTCCAATATGATCCAAACATAGCAAGTTGCTAAAATTGGTCAAATCAAATTAATTTTTGGAAAGAGTTCTAATTAGTGTTGATGACCCATGAGATGGACACATTGGTAACACTATTTTAGAAACTAGACTCTTCTTAAAATAACTTGACTTGGAACCAATCTTAGATCACATCATGAGATGATTTAATATTCATGTGTATACATGTGGGCCCTAATACCTTACAAGGAAATCCTCAACTCTAAAATATTAAGTGGGAGCGGGGCATTTATATTTAGAGATCCCCATGGTTTTCCACCATAGGTTCATTGTAAGGAAAGTATTAGCCTCGCGCCATCCTGAGTATGGCCGTTCCCCACGGAGGGCTTTTACTTGTCTGGTTACTAGATATGGATCTCCAATGGATAGTATTGGTGAGACGGGGAGGGGGCCCACTCCCCAAGGAGGAGCTGCTCGCAACGGTTATCATGCAATGCTAGTTGGTGGGTCACACTTAACTAAAATAATAATGTAGTATCCCCAAGGATTTGCCTTATTTATTTTAGAAACCGAAGCTAATCGGGAGTCATTCATTATTTGGTATGAGATACCTAGATAATAATGAATGAAGGGGATTATGGAAAGTTAGTCTTGATCCTAATTTTGACCAACTTTGATCCGCACCAATCTAGGTAGTATTCGCACTCCCCAAGGAGGCATACCCCGGGGATTGGAATTCTGATGTATTCTGAATTTAATGGTCATGAGGATTCCATATAAATTTGGTAGAATACTAAACCCTAATGTCATTTAAATTCATTAATTGAATGTATGGTTATATGCTACAGTATTTCAAGCATGAATTCAAATACTTTCAATCCAGTTGCGACCATCCTCAACCAGAATAAGTTAGTGGGATCCAACTATGTAGACTGGAAACGGAACCTGGATATAGTCTTGACAGCTTTAGGATATAAATATGTCCTTACCAAAACCCCCCTTGATGAGCCATTGCCAAAAGCATCACAGCAAGAAAAGGATCAATACACTGAATGAGCCAGAGACGATGAGATGGCCAAATGTTACATACAGGCATCCATGTCTAGTGTTTTGCAACACCAACATCAATCCTTTAAGACTGCATATGATATTATATCAAACTTAAAGGAGATGTTTGCGGAACAGGGCAGGCCTGCTAGGCAGGCTGCTATGAGGGTGCTTATAAGCACCAAGATGGCTGAAGGCACACCAGTACAGGACCACATGTTGAAAATGATGGACTCATTGAATGAGTTAGATGTACTGGGGGCTGTGATTGATGCAGAGTCGCAGATTGATATAATCCTTGAGTCACTACCCGAGTCATTCAATAATTTCAAGGTCAATTACAACATAAATAAAATGAATCTGACTCTGGCTGAGTTGTCTAGCCAGCTGGTGGTGACTGAAGGGATTATGAAGAAGAAGCCAACTGCCCTGATGACAGAAAAGTCATTTGCCAAGTCCAAACCGAAAGGAAAAGGGCGGAAAGGCAAGAAGAAATCAGTTCTGAAGGGTCCTAAGGCAGAGAATGGTCCAAATGGTGGTGTTGGCAAGGCTAAAGGGTCGGGGACAAAAGGAAAGTGTTTCCATTGTGGTATGACAGGACATTGGAAGAGGAATTGTCCAGATTATCTGTCTAAGAAGAAGACCTCAGGTATGATTGAGTCACTTGTTTCTGAAGTCAGTTTTGCAACTGGTACTTCAGAATCTTTGTAAGACCCCGACCCGAGTGATCCCGATTAGTGCTAATTAAGTTGCGTGTTAGTGCTAAGCTTGATTAGTGATTCTTGGTTAAGTTGGGTTTAGATTTAACCTTGATTGTAGTTCTGGGTTACTTAGTATGTTTTGGATTGCTAGTGGGGCCCTTTGGGGGTTCCCTTTTCGGCTTTGTATTTTCTCGAGGAATTTCCCGATTTGTTGTGAATTGTGTTTTTGGCCCGTTGCATGCATCTTGTAGATCTCAACAACTTTCATGTTGATCCCGTATTCATTCGAGACCCCGAAAACCGATTTCATAGCCTAGAGGGCAAAACAGTCATTTGCACACCAAGTCTGTACCCAAAGCTCGATATTCCCGAAACCCGCGAAACATAGACTTTTTGGAAAGTAGATATTTCGACGAACATTTCTTCCTTCTTCGTCGAATTCATCCGAGGTCCCGAATTAGATGATTTCAGTCCATGTAGTACCTTGAGTTGTGGGACCCAAGCTTCATTTGTTTACAAAGGAGAACCCAACCCTCCATTTCTCATTTCACTCTTCCTTGCTCCAGCACACATTTGAGTCTAGGGTTTCCCTTGCTTCTTCTTCTTCTTCTTCTTGCTTCTTCATCTCCAAGCCATATCAATAGTTCATAGATCAAGCATTGGAACTCACCAATCACTCCCTCATCTCACAAGCTTTCCATTGATACTATTTGTGGAGGGATTCATCAACATTGAGATCTTCTTTGAACTAGTCCTCTTCATTTGAAGGTCATCCAAGTAAGTGATCATTTCCATCTCTTAGATTAGTGTTCCTCTAGTCATTGAGATTCTACATGTGCATTATTGGAAGCTCTTTCATTTTCAAGCTTGGTGTAACCCATTTTAGGGTTGTTTTGGGGATTTTGATTGTAGCTTGGCTTTGAGCAATAGAGGTGATCAAAGACTTGTTTTCAGCTAGCTTGGATTAGAGGCAAGTGAATGTTGGACGTTTTAAATTTTGAAATGATTTGGTGTAGTCTTTATGGAATTTCCATACTTTCATTTAATGAGGTTTGTTTGAAATAAATGCTCATAATGTATATTGATAGTTTCATTCAATGTTTTATAAACATGTTGGTAGAGCATTTATTGTTCTTGTGATAGCTTAGATGAATGCTTGTGAAATGGTTTACTTCTCTTTTATTTGCATTGGACTTGACATGGAAGAAGTGATGGAGAGAACTCTTAATGAGGATTTGGAGAAGTATAAAGAGATGCATTGGAGGAACTATTAGCCCAATGTTATTGTAAGGACCATGTGGATGTGAGGAAGATGGTTTTGAGGAGGAAAATGACTCAAAACTGAACTCAGTGAGCATTTTCGTAACTGGCGGTCAGCTCACGGTTAGCCAGCGGCTAACCGCCGAATGCATCGGCGGCTAACCGCCAGCTAACCGCGCACCGCGGTGACTTTTCCAGAGAGCATCATTTTCCGCCTGAAAAGGCGGTCAGCCTCACGGTTAGCCAGCGGCTAACCGCCGAACCCATCGGCGGCTAACCGCCAGCCAACCGCACAATCACGGTTCCTTTTCCCGAGAGCATCAGAATTCTCACCTGAAATTCGGTCAGCTCCACGGTTACCCAGCGGCTAACCGCCGAATGCATCGGCGGCTAACCGCCAGCTAACCGCCAGGTAACCGAAATTTCCCAGATTTCGAAAAGCTCCCCGCTCGAACGAACTCTCCGGTTCGTTCGAGCGTTGAGCTTTGTCAATCGAAAGGGATTCACTAGGCATTGTTGATGCCATCCGAGAAAGAAACCATATCACAAAGATGTCATCCGAAACTTTGAAAAATCATAAAAGTGAATAAGGAGCCCGGAATGTCTTCAAACTCACGGAGTACCAAGTAAGGACTACAATAGACATACGGGACCCCTATTCACTTAAATAGATTTTGAAATTGGTATTTTACCCGAAATGTGTTATAACTCGTTATTTCACCTCGTTTCCAAGACTTGTATTACATGACTTGTTTTCCCGAAAGCATTGGAGTTACATTAGTAACAGTTAATTGTCCCGAAATGCATTGCCCGACATGAAATGATAGTGTGCCCTTGAGCACCCCGTTTTACCCGTTTATCTACTGTACTTGATTTACTTGCATATGTCTCGATTGGTTTTATCCTATGAGTCGGCATCACTAAGCTTGGATACCATGTCAGTCTGATCCACTGACTTGGAAATCCCTCTCCCGTCCCGCCAGCTGCAGTTTGGATCCCGATGCCCGGTTTATCACCGTGGCCCCGTCCCGATACCCGGTTCGCTACCGTGGTCCCGTTCCCGTATAGTTATATTGTATATATGTATACGTTGTTTCTCCTCACCTTGTGTGACTGAGATCAACGTCCCGTGATACTGTTGTCACTTTAGTGACAGAGGACTTAGCTTTATGTGATTGCCACCTTGTTATTCCCGATTCCTTGGTTACCTCATATGTTTTATCTTGTTTACTTGTTTTATAGCAAATGATTTACCTGCTTTATGAGAGTTCTTGCTTTAACAGATTTATATGCTTTTCAAGAGATTTCCTCTATTATTGTTGTTGTATCTTGTCATTCTCTTGCCAGACCGTCGTGTCTGATCCTTTGCTTTGGTACTCAGGTCCCGTTGCCGGTTTCCTTGAGGAGGAGCCGGAGGAGGCGGTAGGTGAGCTGCAGCCTCTAGTTGAGTGGCGTGCTGACGATGTCATGTAGACATCGGGTTGCCAAGAGGCGTAACATTTTGGGAAGGATTTGTTAACTATTCTTTGGGTTATTATTTTGTAATATTGGCCTTTGTTGGCCTCTAATTTTGGGGATTGTAACTAAATGATAACTTGTCTAACTTTAACAACTTTTGGGAAACATTGCTATATATCATTGCTCTTTCTGATACAGTTTGATATTGATGTAAATGCTTGCATGACTAGAGATAGTCTAACTATTTGATTTGCTACACGCTTCCGCATTAAAAAGAAATATCCATGCAAGGTTTTGATATCCTCACCGCGGACACCTGTGGGAAAGTAAATAAGATTATTTTGAGGATGTAGGTAATCCTCTTGAATAATCATCACACACTAATGGTCCCGATCCCGGATTGGGATTCCCGGTCCGGGGTCGCGACAATCTTGGTGTGTGGACTCTGGGGCAACTAATCACATATGTAATTCGTTGCAGGGGTTCAAGGAAACCAGGAGACTCAGTGACGGCGAAATCATTGTCAACCTAGGATCTGATGCTAAGGCGGATGCGGTCTCAGTAGGAGTTATTACTTTATGTTTTCAAGATAATAAGTTGGTTTTGTCAGACACTCTATATGTACCGTCTTTAAGACGGAATTTAATTTCAGTTTCTAGTTTGGTGAATAAAAGTTATTCTATTACTTTTGGTACTGAAGTTGTCATAAAGAGGAACGGTACTTTTATATGTTCTGGCAAGGTAACCAATGGGCTTTATCTTTTAACTCCCACAATGTATGAGATACATGATACCAAAATAATTAATAGGCCATCATTAAAGAGAAAGTCACCTTCATCTAATCCAACAAAACTTTTGCACTTGAGGCTAGGTCATATAAACCTAAATAGGATTGACAGGCTAGTGAAAGATGGTATCTTGCCTTCATTGGTTGTAGAACCAATGCCTGTCTGGAAGGCAAAATGACCAAAATACCCTTTTTATCTAAGGGCAATAGGGCCAAAGATTTAATGGAATTAATGCATACTGATGTGTGTGGACCCATTAATGTCAGGGCCAGAGGAGGATATGAGTACTTCATCACTTTAACAGATGACTACTCAAGATATGGATACATATACCTTATGCACCGCAAGTCCGAGGCTTTTGAAAAGTTCAAAGTGTTTCGAGCGGAAGCGGAAAAGCAATTAGGTAAAAGTATCAAGACTCTTCGATCAGATCGATGAGGGGAATATCTGTCTGGAGATTTTATGGCACACTTATCAGAAAATGGGATTCTATCCCAATTGTCTGCCCTGGTATGCCTCAGTAGAATGGAGTAGTGGAAAGAAGGAACCGAACTCTTTTAGATATGATTAGGTCTATGTTGAGTTTCTCAGGATTACCTATATCCTTTTGGGGACATGCTTTGGATACTACGATGTACATACTAAACCTCGTACCATCTAAGTCTGTACCTAAGACTCCCCAGGAGTTATGGTCTGGGCGAAAGCCTAGTCTACAACATTTACACATTTGGGGTTGTTCGGTACATGTGCTAAAGGTAAAGACAGATAAGTTGGAAACGAAGTCGGAAGTATGCACATTTATAGGATATCCCAAAGGAACTAAAGGTTGGTCATTCTATAATCCCAAAGAGCAGAAAGTGCTTGTAAGCACCAATGCGGTTTTTCTGGAGGAAGATTATATGATGGACCGGAAATCTTTAGAAAAGGTGATCTTGGAAGAGATTCAAGAACAATCAATTCCAAATCCAAGAATGACCGAACTTGAGGAACAACTGCCCCAACCAGACCCAGTAGTTACACCAGTGCCTCGTCGTAGTGGGAGAATAATCAGGCCCCCTGATAGGTTCTCGTTCTTGGGAGAGTCTTACGAGGCAATCCGGAAGAACTTGAACAGGATCCCTGTAACTATGATGAAGCAATTAATGACATAGATTCGGGACATTGGCAAGATGCTATGAAAGCTGAGATGAAGTCTATGTACTCTAATCCGGTCTGGACACTTGTGGACTTGCCTGCCAATATCAAACCTATTGGGTGCAAGTGGGTCTACAAGAGAAAAAGAGGACCAGATGGAAGAGTTGAGACCTTTAAGGCCAGGCTTGTTGCGAAAGGGTATACTCAAAAAGAGGGTATCGATTATGAGGAAACCTTCTCGCTGGTAGCCATGCTCAAGTCCATCCGGATACTCTTATCCATTGTGGCTCATCTCGATTACGAGATTTGGCAAATGGATGTCAAGACGGCGTTTCTCAACGACCATCTTGAGGAAGACATCTATATGATGTAGCCATACGGTTTTATAGCAAGTAACCAAAAGTAAAGAGTTTACAAGCTGCAGAAGTCCATTTATGGACTGAAGCAGGCATCCCGAAGCTGGAACATTCGTTTTGACAAGGCAATCAAATCTTTTGGTTTTAGTCAAAATCCGGACGAGTCATGTGTGTACATGAAAAATGAAAGTGACAGGGTAGTTTTTCTAATTTTATATGTCGACGACATCCTTCTCCTTGGGAAAGATATAGGAATGTTGTCAACGGTAAAAGTTTGGTTAGCAAAGACTTTTGATATGAAGGACTTGGGAGAAGCTAGTTACATCCTAGGGATCAAACTCCATCGAGACCGGAAAAATAGGATGATTGGCTTATCTCAAGCTGCTTACATAGATAAGGTACTGGTACGGTTTGCTATGCAGGACTCCAAGAAGGGTATCACACCTTTCAGGCATGGAGTACACCTTTCCAAGGATCAGGGTTTTAAAACCCTGGAGGAAAAGGAGCAGATGAGAGCAATTCCATACGCTTCGACTGTTGGTAGCCTCATGTATGCTATGCTATGTACTAGACCGGATATCTGTCATGCAGTGGGCTTAGTCAGCAGATATCAGTCTAACCCAGGTCCTGACCATTGGACTGCTGTAAAATGTATCCTCAAGTACTTGAGAAGAACTAGAGATTACATGTTGATTTACGGCAGTGATGAGCTGATTCCACTCGGATACACAGATTCTGACTTCATGTCAGATAAGGATTCCAGGAAATCTACCTCTGGTTATGTGTTTATGCTTGGCGGAGGAGCTATCAGCTGGAGGAGTATAAAACAGGAATGTACCGCTGATTCCACTTCTGAAGCTGAATATGTAGCGACTTGTGAAGCAGTTAAGGAAGCAGTATGGCTCAAAAGATTCCTTTTGGAACTTGGAGTGGTACCTTTGGCGCGACAGCCGCTCACAGTTTACTGTGACAGTAGCAGGGCAGTCGCTCAGTCCAAAGAACCCAGGAGCCATAAAAGCCAAAAGCACGTACAAAGGAAGTATCACTTGGTCAGAGAGATTGTGCAGAGAGGTGATATTACAATCACCAAGATAGCTTCTGCAGACAATCTGGCAGATCCATTTACTAAGCCATCGACCACCAAAATTTTTGAGCAGCATGTGGACGGGGTGGGCATGGGATGCAATCCTGATTGGCATTGAGCCCAAGTGGGAGATTGTTAGTTTTATGGTCTCAATACCATGCGTATGATGTGATAAACTGATTCTTTTCTTTAATTATCAATACAATTCGTGTTTTTCCTTTCATGAGATGAATGGTGTTTTATATACTTGCACATAACCAATTCGAAAGACATAATGGCTCATGAGATGAACCAGAGTCCATGAGTATACTAGATGTAATACATGTGTATGGATGAGATCCACATACAGGAGACATGTATTGCAAATTTTATACCCAAATATCTTCACAGCCAGTGATGAGATTGGACATCTCATCTGACAAGGGTGCAACACCTTGATCACTATGAGATAGTGTGATTTGTCTCAATCATCGGAATGTAAGATTCCGGATCATGGTGCTGGTACATTGGATGTATTGAAGGACCATGAGAAGCACCTTATATACACTGTCTTTATTTTAAGGTCTGCTCCCATAATTCCCTAGCAATAGGCTCATAACCCTGAGACATTAATGAGCTCAAGTTTCTATCTATGCACTTACTTTGAGTCACCAATGAGTGAGGCCAATTGTAGGTCAACACCTCGGTGATTTGGGTACGTGGTAGTAGAGCTGTGGGAACATTCAATAGTCAAGAAGGAATCTATCTTCAACATCCCCTTGTGCCAATTAATGGATTTATCATTGGTAAGTGCGCACCCATTCCAATTAACAGTTAATTGGATCGGTACCATATGATCACTATAATTAATTGGGGCTCAAGGATAATAAGATATGGATCTAATTTGGTGGACAGGTCCATTTGATCCATGGATATAGATGGAGGGGCCTACTTGTGGTACTGTGGAAGTTTAGGGTCTTCATTCTAATTTATTCCTAAGAGTGGAGTGCAATTGCATTTATATAGTGGAGTTATTTGCAATTAACTGTGGGCCCGGGTTGCACATGAGATGTGGGGTCGCGTGTCCCAGTTGGAGCCAGCTTTCTAAGGAATCCCTAGTGGTCCCCACGCTACCCCAATTTATTAGAAAGATACTAATTCTACTTGAACTCTAAAAGGAAGGTTACTATTTCTATTTGAAGTGAGACTTCTAATAGTGGTAATGGTAAGCTACTAATAATTAATGGAAGTAGGACTTCTATTTTAATTAAAAAGGAGAAAGTTACTAATAGTTGTGGAAGTGAGACTTCTAAGGCAATTAATAAGGGAGATGCTTACTAATTTGTAATGGGAGTTAAACTTCTATTTCAAATAGGAAAAAAGGAGTTATTGAGGGCTATAAATAGAGGAATAATCCTCATTAAATTCGTGCATAATAAAAAAGAGCACTTTCAGCCCCTTTGTGCAAGAGTTGTACAAGTCTTCTTCTTCTCAAAGTTCCCCTCTCTTTCACCTTTAGTTCCTTAGAGTTACTAGTTAGGTTTTCTCTTGAAGATTCCACCATCTTCTTGAGAAAAGAGATCTAATACGGGTTATAGCGTGGAAGATCAAAAGGAGTTGAAGATTCTGAATTGGATTGTGAAGTTGTTCATCACCAAGTAAAGAACTCAAATCCTCCATTAGAGCACAACAAAGCTCCAAAGGTATATCTACATCCTTGTATGTTGTGGATTTCGTGGTTGCATGTTTATGTGTTGTTTTCTATCTTATAGATAGTATATGTTGCTGTACATGGCTATGAGATTGAGGGAATTGCATCCTGGATTGGGTTAGTTGCATTCTAGACAATTGATCCCTGCATCAAGTGGGTCAAAAGTTTTGAAACCTGTCTGGAAGGCCCACCTATATTCCAACAGCCATAACCACTGATTTCCTACTCAAAGCATCTGCTACAACATTCACTTTGCCTGGATGATACTTGATTGGAAAGTCATAATCTTTGATATACTCCATCCACCTTCTCTGCCTCATATTCAAATCCTTCTACGAGAACAAATACTGTAAACTTCGGTGATCTGAATGGACCTCAAATTTCTCTCCGTAGAGATAGTGTCTCCACATCTTCAATGCGAAAACAACTGCTGCCAACTCCAAGTCGTGAGTCGCATAATTCTTCTCATGGTCCTTCAACTGTCTCGAGCCATAAGCATTCACCTTGCCATCTTGCATTAATACACAACCTAATCCCACATTCGAAGCATCTGTGTAAACAATAAATCCGCCGTTGCTCGAGGGTAATGTAAGGATTGGGGTTGTGGTTAACCTTCCTTTCAACTCTTGAAAACTTGTTTCACACTGATCGGTCCAAACAAATGGGACATTCTTCCTAGTCAATTTTGTCAACGGGGCTGCAGTAGACGAAAAACCTTGGACAAGTCTTCTGTAGTATCCTGCTAACCCCAAGAAGCTTCTAATTTCTGTCACACTGCTTGGCCTCACCCAATTAACTACTGCCTCTATCTTGGCTGGATCAACTACCAACCCTTCTCTGGAGATGATGTGGCCTAGAAAAGCGACTTACAAAAAACCAGAATTCGCATTTACTGAGTTTTGCAAAAAGCTGGTTGTCCCTCAAGAGCTGCAACACTGTCCTCAAATGTTCTTCATGCTCCTTCTTACTTTTGGAATACACAAGGACATCATCAATGAATACTACTGTGGAGTGATCCAAATAGGGTGCAAAAACCTTGTTCATCAGAGCCATAAAGACTGCGGGTGCATTTGTCAAACCAAAGGGCATCACTAAGAACTCATAGTGGCCATATCTTGTTCTAAAGGCTGTCTTCTGAACATCTGAGTCTCTAACTCTCAACTGATGGTACCCTGCCCTCAAGTCTATCTTGGAAAAGTAAGCTGCTCCTTGCTGTTAGACCCCGACCCAGACCAATCCGATTAGTGTGTGATTAGTATGTGTTTAGTCCTAAGTGGGTTTAGTTATTGTTGGGTTAGAAGTGATTAGTTTTAGTCTTGGATGTAGCTTTGATAATTTTGAGAACGTTTAATATTAGTTAGACACACTCAGGATGGCCTGAGTGCACGTGTGAGCTTGGGAAGATCGTATCATTTTCCGTGTGAGTGTGGTTTTGATTTCATTTGAATGATCTTTTTATGTGTTACAACTTTCGTTTTAAGCCCATTCATGTTTGAGGCCCAAAAACCCAAGTTCTGGCCCAAAGAGGGTAAAATTGTCTTTCTTGCATAAATCTGGACACAATTTTCGAGATCTCAAAACCATGTCAAAAATATACTTTTCGGAAACTAGATATTTCGACGATCGTTTTATCCTTCTTCGTCGAAGTCATCCGAGGCCCACAAGATCGTGTTTTGACCATTTCAAGTTCAAGCTAAATGGGACCCATGAGTCATCACTTAAGTCCCCATCTCCCTCTCTCTCATTCATTTCCCAATCTCTGCAACTTTTGAGTCTAGGGCAAGAGAGAAAACCCCTTTTCTCCTTCATCTTCCTCACTTGGTTTGATCTAGCTAGAGAGCTCCAAACGAAATTCTAAGACTACCATTTTCTTCATCTCCTTGCAAGCTCTCCATTGATACAATTTTCTTAAGGTTTCAAGTTGGGAAAGCTCTCCATTCTCTTCCATCTCTCTTGTTTGACCTTCTCTAGGTAAGAGCTTCAACCCATATTTTTCATGGAGTCATTTTAGTTCCTTAAGATCATGTTTTTCATGTTTTCGAACCCTATTTGGAAAATGGGTTCCTTGTTTCCATTTTGAGTGAGTTTTGTGTATTTTCTTGTTTTGCTTGTAGTGTGAGATTAGCTTGTGTGAAGAGCTTGGAGGAGAGTGTTTAGCATTTGGGCAAGGCAAGTAATCCCTATAGGATCATGGTGCATGTTTATTTGAAGCTACATTGTTGTTTTAGAAATTTTGTGCATGAATATGTTTACAAGCTTGATGATTTTGTTTTCATGAGTTTGGATGTGTGTTTTGTCCCTTGGAGAGTATGTAGACTCAGGGAATATAAGTGGAATGAGAATGAATGGAAGGGAAGAAGAGAAATGTGAAAAATCTGTGCTGAAACGCATTCCCGTGCACTGGCGGTCAGCACAGCGGTCATCTCACGGCTAGCCGCCTGTGCCCACTGCGGCTAACCGCAGGCTGACCGAGCTCAGCGGTTCCTTCTCCAGAAGCTAGCATTTTCGCCTGGGTTCAGCGGTCAGCTCCGCGGTCAGCCCACGGCTAACCGCCAGTTCCACTTGCGGTTAACCGTAGGCCAACCGAGGATTTCGGTTCCTTTTCCAGAAGCTGACATTTCGACCATGTTTCGCGGTCAGCTACACGGTTAGCTAGCGGCTAGCCGCCTCATCCCATCACGGCTAACCGCCGGCCGACCGTGCATGGCGGTTCCTTTTCCCGAGAGCAAAACCCAGATTTGCATTCCAGCGGTCAGCCTGGCGGTCACCTAGCGGCTAGCCGCCAGACCCCAGTTCGGCTAACCGCCACCTGACCGCGAGGTGACCGAAATTCACTGTTCGTGTATTTTTAAGAGTTTTGCAAGAATGAAAAACTAGAACATGTTAGGTGACTTCTAACCTGATATTGTGCACTTGGAACCCAAGATGTCTTTGAACTTCCGGGGCATCAATTCCTTTCTAAATTTCCAATACTTGGGTCTCAATTGCACAAGGATCAATCAAAAGTCATTACGTGTGCTCGATAAGCTTTGTGTTCGTGTTTTGGTTTTGATATAATGAATATCATCGTGAACTCGTTTTGAAATACTAGTACGAGCCTGTTTTGAAGTTTTGTTTCAAGAAAAAGGGGATCACTTCCTAAGCGTGTTTTTGCATAAATATTATGCCTCGTGCTAGTCGTGCTCGTCGTGTTTGATAAGTGATTTCCCCCTTTCTACCTCGTCGTGCTTGATCGTGCTTTGCGTGTTTTGTGCATTCATGAACTAAGTAAACACCACTGAGCTTAGACTGCCCTTTCGGTTTGATCCACTGTCTGGGGGTCTTTAAACATGTGGACTGTCTGCAGACTGGTCGTGTATTTATTACACATCGTGCGTGTCCGGTTCCGCGGCCGGAATTCCCGTCTTTGTGGGAAATCGTGTCGTGCTTATATTATGTATATCGTGCTTGTCGTGCGTGCTTGCTCTTTTCATTATATAAATGATAGAGAAAGGATGGGCTCTTTGTGGATTGTAACTTTTCATGATATACTTAGTACTCATGCTAGTTTGTTTTGATACCTCAGCTATTGTGACAGTTCAAATCAAGTATTCGATTTCAAGTGCTTTTCCAAAGTATTATTGTCATGTTCATGCCTATATTGATTACCTGCCAAACCGTCGTGTTTGACCCTTGCTTGTTGGTGCCCAGGTGCAGGTGACGTTGCCTTTGAGGAGGAGCGTCAGGAGGAGGCTTGTGAGCCAACTCCCGTGAGAGAGTGGCAGCCCGACGATGTCATCTAGATGTCGGTCTGGTTCCTGAGTTTCGTCACATTTTGTCTTAGGGTCCTTTTGTTTATGTTGGAGTTGTGTATTGGCCTCTGTTGGCCTCTCTTGGGAATTGTAACAAAACTTAATTTACTTTCTTGTTAGACTTGTAACTTGAATAATGTTGGGAATGCCTTGTTAACTTATTCCTTTGATACCTTGTCTTGTATATTATTGTGATAGCACCTAAATATTTTACTGGTGCTTATCTAGTTGTGTTTTGCTACACGCTTCCGCAAATCGTGTACGTGTGAGCCAGATTCCGCGTGTCTTTGGGAATCCTCACCGCGGGAACCTGTGGGAAAATAATGAACCATTGAGCATAAACATCATCACCAACGTCGCGGGCCCGGGAATCCGTTCCGGGGTCGCGACAGGACTGGTATCAGAGCGAGACATGTTTCAGGCACTTAAAAGAAACTAGAAAGGTCTTAGGAACGTGGCGAGGATTCGTGAGTTCGATAGATTCGTTCGTATAGGATCTTAGAAACCCTTGTACCATGATTATTGTGTACTAACACCTTGTTTTACAGTATCATGCCACCATGGATTGTTTTAGTAAGACTATCACATTTAGATTCCAAGGACCACAGGCAGAGTTGATATTTCAAGGGAACAGGCGAAAATCTCAGGCAGGGTTTATTTCAGTGTTGAAGGCCAGCAGATTAGTGCAGAGTGGGTGTCAGGCATTTATTGCGTTTATCACGGAGGATAAACAGTCCCAAGGGGTGGAGGATATCCCCATTGTGTGTGAATTTCCGGATGTTTTTCCAGAAGAAATCCCGGGTTTACCACCAATTAGAGAAGTTGAGTTTACAATTGAACTCCTTCCAGGGACAGCTCCGATCTCGATTGCACCATATAGGATGGCTCCAGCTGAAATGGGTGAGCTAAAGCTCCAATTGCAAGATTTGTTGAGCAAAGGTTTTATTAGGCCAAGTGTTTCACCGTGGGGAGCACCGGTGTTGTTTGTGAAAAAGAAGGATGGAAGTTTGAGAATGTGCATAGACTATCGGAAGTTGAACCATGTGACAGTGAAGAACAAGTATCCTTTGCCAAGGATAGATGAATTGTTTGACCAATTGCAAGGAGCAGCCTATTTTTCCAAGGTAGACTTGAGGTCAGGGTACCATCAGTTGAGAGTCAGAGATTCAGATGTTCAGAAGACAGCCTTCAGAACAAGATATGGACACTATGAGTTCTTAGTGATGCCCTTTGGTTTGACGAATGCACCAGTAGTCTTTACGGCTTTGATGAACAAGGTCTTTGCACCTTATTTGGATCATTCCACAGTAGTGTTTATTGATGATGTCCTGGTATATTCTAAGAGTAAGAAGGAACATGAAGAACATTTGAGGACAGCGTTGCAGCTCTTGAGGGACAACCAGTTATATGCGAAACTCAGTAAATGCGAATTCTGGTTAGAGCAAGTTGCTTTTCTAGGCCACATCATCTCCAGAGAAGGGTTAGCAGTTGATCCAGCTAAGATAGAAGCAGTTGTGAGTTGGGTTAGGCCAAACAGTGTGACAGAAATTAGAAGCTTTTTGGGGTTAGCAGGCTACTACAGAAGATTTGTTCAAGGTTTTTCGTCCATTGCAGCACCGTTGACGAAGTTGACCAGGAAGAATGTCCCGTTTGTGTGGACTGATCAGTGTGAAACCAGTTTCCAAGAGTTGAAAGGAAGGTTAACTACAGCCCCAATCCTTACATTACCATCGGGCAACGGTGGATTTATTGTTTATACAGATGCTTCGAATGTGGGACTGGGTTGTGTATTGATGCAGGATGGCAAAGTGATTGCCTATGGCTCGAGACAGTTGAAGGACCATGAGAAGAATTATGCGACTCACGACTTGGAGTTGGCAGCAGTGGTTTTCGCATTGAAGATGTGGAGACACTATCTCTATGGAGAGAAATTTGAGGTCCATTCAGATCACAGAAGTTTACAATATTTGTTCTCGCAGAAGGATTTGAACATGAGGCAGAGAAGGTGGATGGAGTATATCAAAGATTATGACTTTCCAATTAAGTACCATCCAGGCAAGGTGAATGTGGTAGCAGATGCATTGAGTAGGAAGTCAGTGGTTATGGCCAATTTGAGGGGAATGGGTGTCTTACAGCAGTTTGAGGAGTTGGGTGTAGAGGTACAAACCCTTAGATTGGGTGCGATGTTAGCGAACATGACAGTTTCAGAACCTATATTCATCTAGAAGATTAAGGAAAATCAGTTACAAGATCCAGACTTGGCTAAGATAGTGGAAGTCATTGCAGAACGCCCCGATTTCAAGATGGTGAATGGGATATTGTATTTTCGTGACCGGTTGTGTGTGCCAAATGTGGATGATTTGAAAGATGAGATAATGAATGAAGCTCACAGCACGAGATATTCTATGCATCCGGGTAGCACGAAGATGTACCACAATTTGAAGAATCGGTTTTGGTGGAATAACATGAAGAGAGAGATAGCAGCTTTTGTGTCTCGTTGTCTAACTTGTCAGTTGATCAAGGCAGAGCATCAGAAGCCTCCAGGTTTGTTACAGCCTTTAGAGATTCCGGAGTGGAAATGGGAGCACATTACCATGGATTTCGTTTCCGGTTTGCCAAATACCAAGAAGGGGAATAATGCAATTTGGATCATTGTAGATCGTCTGACAAAGTCTGCTCACTTCATTCCGATGAAGACAGGGAACATGATGCATATGGCACCGCTTGCGAAGTTATTTGTTGAGGAGATCGTTAGTAAGCATGGTCAGCCCGTCTCCATTACTTCAGACAGAGACAGTAGGTTTGTTTCAAAGTTTTGGAAAACTCTTCATGAGTCGATGGGTACCAAACTTCAGTTCAGCACAGCTTATCATCCTCAGACCGATGGTCAGTCAGAAAGGACGATATAGACTCTCGAAGACATGTTGCGTGCTTGTGTATTGGATTTCAAGATTCAGTGGGATGAGTGCTTACCTCTTTGTGAATTTGCTTATAACAATAGTTACCACTCTAGCATCGGTATGACACCTTTCGAGGCACTTTATGGTAGAAGATGCAGAACTCCGGTTTGCTGGGAAGAAGTCGGTGAACGTAGTTTTCATGGACCGACGATAGTTGGAGAGACAAGTGAAAAGGTCAAGTTGATTCAGGAAAGGTTGAAGATTGCCCGAAGTAGGCAGAAGAGTTATGCAGACACTCGCAGAAGAGAATTGCAGTTTCAAGTGGGTGACAAGGTGTTTTTGAAAGTCTCACCAACTAGGGGGACATTAAGATTTGGACAAAAGGGCAAATTGTCTAGAAGGTTTATTGGTCCGTATGAGATTTTGAGCAAGATTGGAGATGTAGCTTATAGACTTGCGTTACCGCCGGAATTCTCCGGGGTACACAATGTTTTTCACGTTTCGATGCTCAAGAAGTATGTCTCTAGTCCTGCGCACATTCTACAGCATGAGCCTTTGGAGATTCGGGAAGATGCTTCGTATGTGGAAAGACCGATCAAGATCGTTGACACCAAAGAGCAAGAATTGAGGAATCGGACGATTCATTGGGTCAAGGTACTTTGGGAAAATCACGAGCCAGAGGAAGCCACCTGGGAATTGAGAGAGCAAGTGCAAAGGAAGTATCCACAGCTTTTACCAGAGGTAATTGTTTGATTTATTTGGTGGACCAAATATCCTAAGGGGTGGAGGATGTTAGACCCCGACCCAGACCAATCCGATTAGTGTGTGATTAGTATGTGTTTAGTCCTAAGTGGGTTTAGTTATTGTTGGGTTAGAAGTGATTAGTTTTAGTCTTGGATGTAGCTTTGATAATTTTGAGAACGTTTAATATTAGTTAGACACACTCAGGATGGCCTGAGTGCACGTGTGAGCTTGGGAAGATCGTATCGTTTTCCGTGTGAGTGTGGTTTTGATTTCATTTGAATGATCTTTTTATGTGTTACAACTTTCGTTTTAAGCCCATTCATGTTTGAGGCCCAAAAACCCAAGTTCTGGCCCAAAGAGGGTAAAATTGTCTTTCTTGCATAAATCTGGACACAATTTTCGAGATCTCAAAACCATGTCAAAAATATACTTTTCGGAAACTAGATATTTCGACGATCGTTTTATCCTTCTTCGTCGAAGTCATCCGAGGCCCACAAGATCGTGTTTTGACCATTTCAAGTTCAAGCTAAATGGGACCCATGAGTCATCACTTAAGTCCCCATCTCCCTCTCTCTCATTCATTTCCCAATCTCTGCAACTTTTGAGTCTAGGGCAAGAGAGAAAACCCCTTTTCTCCTTCATCTTCCTCACTTGGTTTGATCTAGCTAGAGAGCTCCAAACGAAATTCTAAGACTACCATTTTCTTCATCTCCTTGCAAGCTCTCCATTGATACAATTTTCTTAAGGTTTCAAGTTGGGAAAGCTCTCCATTCTCTTCCATCTCTCTTGTTTGACCTTCTCTAGGTAAGAGCTTCAACCCATATTTTTCATGGAGTCATTTTAGTTCCTTAAGATCATGTTTTTCATGTTTTCGAACCCTATTTGGAAAATGGGTTCCTTGTTTCCATTTTGAGTGAGTTTTGTGTATTTTCTTGTTTTGCTTGTAGTGTGAGATTAGCTTGTGTGAAGAGCTTGGAGGAGAGTGTTTAGCATTTGGGCAAGGCAAGTAATCCCTATAGGATCATGGTGCATGTTTATTTGAAGCTACATTGTTGTTTTAGAAATTTTGTGCATGAATATGTTTACAAGCTTGATGATTTTGTTTTCATGAGTTTGGATGTGTGTTTTGTCCCTTGGAGAGTATGTAGACTCAGGGAATATAAGTGGAATGAGAATGAATGGAAGGGAAGAAGAGAAATGTGAAAAATCTGTGCTGAAACGCATTCCCGTGCACTGGCGGTCAGCACAGCGGTCATCTCACGGCTAGCCGCCTGTGCCCACTGCGGCTAACCGCAGGCTGACCGAGCTCAGCGGTTCCTTCTCCAGAAGCTAGCATTTTCGCCTGGGTTCAGCGGTCAGCTCCGCGGTCAGCCCACGGCTAACCGCCAGTTCCACTTGCGGTTAACCGTAGGCCAACCGAGGATTTCGGTTCCTTTTCCAGAAGCTGACATTTCGACCATGTTTCGCGGTCAGCTACACGGTTAGCTAGCGGCTAGCCGCCTCATCCCATCACGGCTAACCGCCGGCCGACCGTGCATGGCGGTTCCTTTTCCCGAGAGCAAAACCCAGATTTGCATTCCAGCGGTCAGCCTGGCGGTCACCTAGCGGCTAGCCGCCAGACCCCAGTTCGGCTAACCGCCACCTGTCCGCGAGGTGACCGAAATTCACTGTTCGTGTATTTTTAAGAGTTTTGCAAGAATGAAAAACTAGAACATGTTAGGTGACTTCTAACCTGATATTGTGCACTTGGAACCCAAGATGTCTTTGAACTTCCGGGGCATCAATTCCTTTCTAAATTTCCAATACTTGGGTCTCAATTGCACAAGGATCAATCAAAAGTCATTACGTGTGCTCGATAAGCTTTGTGTTCGTGTTTTGGTTTTGATATAATGAATATCATCGTGAACTCGTTTTGAAATACTAGTACGAGCCTGTTTTGAAGTTTTGTTTCAAGAAAAAGGGGATCACTTCCTAAGCGTGTTTTTGCATAAATATTATGCCTCGTGCTAGTCGTGCTCGTCGTGTTTGATAAGTGATTTCCCCCTTTCTACCTCGTCGTGCTTGATCGTGCTTTGCGTGTTTTGTGCATTCATGAACTAAGTAAACACCACTGAGCTTAGACTGCCCTTTCGGTTTGATCCACTGTCTGGGGGTCTTTAAACATGTGGACTGTCTGCAGACTGGTCGTGTATTTATTACACATCGTGCGTGTCCGGTTCCGCGGCCGGAATTCCCGTCTTTGTGGGAAATCGTGTCGTGCTTATATTATGTATATCGTGCTTGTCGTGCGTGCTTGCTCTTTTCATTATATAAATGATAGAGAAAGGATGGGCTCTTTGTGGATTGTAACTTTTCATGATATACTTAGTACTCATGCTAGTTTGTTTTGATACCTCAGCTATTGTGACAGTTCAAATCAAGTATTCGATTTCAAGTGCTTTTCCAAAGTATTATTGTCATGTTCATGCCTATATTGATTACCTGCCAAACCGTCGTGTTTGACCCTTGCTTGTTGGTGCCCAGGTGCAGGTGACGTTGCCTTTGAGGAGGAGCGTCAGGAGGAGGCTTGTGAGCCAACTCCCGTGAGAGAGTGGCAGCCCGACGATGTCATCTAGATGTCGGTCTGGTTCCTGAGTTTCGTCACATTTTGTCTTAGGGTCCTTTTGTTTATGTTGGAGTTGTGTATTGGCCTCTGTTGGCCTCTCTTGGGAATTGTAACAAAACTTAATTTACTTTCTTGTTAGACTTGTAACTTGAATAATGTTGGGAATGCCTTGTTAACTTATTCCTTTGATACCTTGTCTTGTATATTATTGTGATAGCACCTAAATATTTTACTGGTGCTTATCTAGTTGTGTTTTGCTACACGCTTCCGCAAATCGTGTACGTGTGAGCCAGATTCCGCGTGTCTTTGGGAATCCTCACCGCGGGAACCTGTGGGAAAATAATGAACCATTGAGCATAAACATCATCACCAACGTCGCGGGCCCGGGAATCCGTTCCGGGGTCGCGACAGGACTGGTATCAGAGCGAGACATGTTTCAGGCACTTAAAAGAAACTAGAAAGGTCTTAGGAACGTGGCGAGGATTCGTGAGTTCGATAGATTCGTTCGTATAGGATCTTAGAAACCCTTGTACCATGATTATTGTGTACTAACACCTTGTTTTACAGTATCATGCCACCATGGATTGTTTTAGTAAGACTATCACATTTAGATTCCAAGGACCACAGGCAGAGTTGATATTTCAAGGGAACAGGCGAAAATCTCAGGCAGGGTTTATTTCAGTGTTGAAGGCCAGCAGATTAGTGCAGAGTGGGTGTCAGGCATTTATTGCGTTTATCACGGAGGATAAACAGTCCCAAGGGGTGGAGGATATCCCCATTGTGTGTGAATTTCCGGATGTTTTTCCAGAAGAAATCCCGGGTTTACCACCAATTAGAGAAGTTGAGTTTACAATTGAACTCCTTCCAGGGACAGCTCCGATCTCGATTGCACCATATAGGATGGCTCCAGCTGAAATGGGTGAGCTAAAGCTCCAATTGCAAGATTTGTTGAGCAAAGGTTTTATTAGGCCAAGTGTTTCACCGTGGGGAGCACCGGTGTTGTTTGTGAAAAAGAAGGATGGAAGTTTGAGAATGTGCATAGACTATCGGAAGTTGAACCATGTGACAGTGAAGAACAAGTATCCTTTGCCAAGGATAGATGAATTGTTTGACCAATTGCAAGGAGCAGCCTATTTTTCCAAGGTAGACTTGAGGTCAGGGTACCATCAGTTGAGAGTCAGAGATTCAGATGTTCAGAAGACAGCCTTCAGAACAAGATATGGACACTATGAGTTCTTAGTGATGCCCTTTGGTTTGACGAATGCACCAGTAGTCTTTACGGCTTTGATGAACAAGGTCTTTGCACCTTATTTGGATCATTCCACAGTAGTGTTTATTGATGATGTCCTGGTATATTCTAAGAGTAAGAAGGAACATGAAGAACATTTGAGGACAGCGTTGCAGCTCTTGAGGGACAACCAGTTATATGCGAAACTCAGTAAATGCGAATTCTGGTTAGAGCAAGTTGCTTTTCTAGGCCACATCATCTCCAGAGAAGGGTTAGCAGTTGATCCAGCTAAGATAGAAGCAGTTGTGAGTTGGGTTAGGCCAAACAGTGTGACAGAAATTAGAAGCTTTTTGGGGTTAGCAGGCTACTACAGAAGATTTGTTCAAGGTTTTTCGTCCATTGCAGCACCGTTGACGAAGTTGACCAGGAAGAATGTCCCGTTTGTGTGGACTGATCAGTGTGAAACCAGTTTCCAAGAGTTGAAAGGAAGGTTAACTACAGCCCCAATCCTTACATTACCATCGGGCAACGGTGGATTTATTGTTTATACAGATGCTTCGAATGTGGGACTGGGTTGTGTATTGATGCAGGATGGCAAAGTGATTGCCTATGGCTCGAGACAGTTGAAGGACCATGAGAAGAATTATGCGACTCACGACTTGGAGTTGGCAGCAGTGGTTTTCGCATTGAAGATGTGGAGACACTATCTCTATGGAGAGAAATTTGAGGTCCATTCAGATCACAGAAGTTTACAATATTTGTTCTCGCAGAAGGATTTGAACATGAGGCAGAGAAGGTGGATGGAGTATATCAAAGATTATGACTTTCCAATTAAGTACCATCCAGGCAAGGTGAATGTGGTAGCAGATGCATTGAGTAGGAAGTCAGTGGTTATGGCCAATTTGAGGGGAATGGGTGTCTTACAGCAGTTTGAGGAGTTGGGTGTAGAGGTACAAACCCTTAGATTGGGTGCGATGTTAGCGAACATGACAGTTTCAGAACCTATATTCATCTAGAAGATTAAGGAAAATCAGTTACAAGATCCAGACTTGGCTAAGATAGTGGAAGTCATTGCAGAACGCCCCGATTTCAAGATGGTGAATGGGATATTGTATTTTCGTGACCGGTTGTGTGTGCCAAATGTGGATGATTTGAAAGATGAGATAATGAATGAAGCTCACAGCACGAGATATTCTATGCATCCGGGTAGCACGAAGATGTACCACAATTTGAAGAATCGGTTTTGGTGGAATAACATGAAGAGAGAGATAGCAGCTTTTGTGTCTCGTTGTCTAACTTGTCAGTTGATCAAGGCAGAGCATCAGAAGCCTCCAGGTTTGTTACAGCCTTTAGAGATTCCGGAGTGGAAATGGGAGCACATTACCATGGATTTCGTTTCCGGTTTGCCAAATACCAAGAAGGGGAATAATGCAATTTGGATCATTGTAGATCGTCTGACAAAGTCTGCTCACTTCATTCCGATGAAGACAGGGAACATGATGCATATGGCACCGCTTGCGAAGTTATTTGTTGAGGAGATCGTTAGTAAGCATGGTCAGCCCGTCTCCATTACTTCAGACAGAGACAGTAGGTTTGTTTCAAAGTTTTGGAAAACTCTTCATGAGTCGATGGGTACCAAACTTCAGTTCAGCACAGCTTATCATCCTCAGACCGATGGTCAGTCAGAAAGGACGATATAGACTCTCGAAGACATGTTGCGTGCTTGTGTATTGGATTTCAAGATTCAGTGGGATGAGTGCTTACCTCTTTGTGAATTTGCTTATAACAATAGTTACCACTCTAGCATCGGTATGGCACCTTTCGAGGCACTTTATGGTAGAAGATGCAGAACTCCGGTTTGCTGGGAAGAAGTCGGTGAACGTAGTTTTCATGGACCGACGATAGTTGGAGAGACAAGTGAAAAGGTCAAGTTGATTCAGGAAAGGTTGAAGATTGCCCGAAGTAGGCAGAAGAGTTATGCAGACACTCGCAGAAGAGAATTGCAGTTTCAAGTGGGTGACAAGGTGTTTTTGAAAGTCTCACCAACTAGGGGGACATTAAGATTTGGACAAAAGGGCAAATTGTCTAGAAGGTTTATTGGTCCGTATGAGATTTTGAGCAAGATTGGAGATGTAGCTTATAGACTTGCGTTACCGCCGGAATTCTCCGGGGTACACAATGTTTTTCACGTTTCGATGCTCAAGAAGTATGTCTCTAGTCCTGCGCACATTCTACAGCATGAGCCTTTGGAGATTCGGGAAGATGCTTCGTATGTGGAAAGACCGATCAAGATCGTTGACACCAAAGAGCAAGAATTGAGGAATCGGACGATTCATTGGGTCAAGGTACTTTGGGAAAATCACGAGCCAGAGGAAGCCACCTGGGAATTGAGAGAGCAAGTGCAAAGGAAGTATCCACAGCTTTTACCAGAGGTAATTGTTTGATTTATTTGGTGGACCAAATATCCTAAGGGGTGGAGGATGTTAGACCCCGACCCAGACCAATCCGATTAGTGTGTGATTAGTATGTGTTTAGTCCTAAGTGGGTTTAGTTATTGTTGGGTTAGAAGTGATTAGTTTTAGTCTTGGATGTAGCTTTGATAATTTTGAGAACGTTTAATATTAGTTAGACACACTCAGGATGGCCTGAGTGCACGTGTGAGCTTGGGAAGATCGTATCGTTTTCCGTGTGAGTGTGGTTTTGATTTCATTTGAATGATCTTTTTATGTGTTACCACTTTCGTTTTAAGCCCATTCATGTTTGAGGCCCAAAAACCCAAGTTCTGGCCCAAAGAGGGTAAAATTGTCTTTCTTGCATAAATCTGGACACAATTTTCGAGATCTCAAAACCATGTCAAAAATATACTTTTCGGAAACTAGATATTTCGACGATCGTTTTATCCTTCTTCGTCGAAGTCATCCGAGGCCCACAAGATCGTGTTTTGACCATTTCAAGTTCAAGCTAAATGGGACCCATGAGTCATCACTTAAGTCCCCATCTCCCTCTCTCTCATTCATTTCCCAATCTCTGCAACTTTTGAGTCTAGGGCAAGAGAGAAAACCCCTTTTCTCCTTCATCTTCCTCACTTGGTTTGATCTAGCTAGAGAGCTCCAAACGAAATTCTAAGACTACCATTTTCTTCATCTCCTTGCAAGCTCTCCATTGATACAATTTTCTTAAGGTTTCAAGTTGGGAAAGCTCTCCATTCTCTTCCATCTCTCTTGTTTGACCTTCTCTAGGTAAGAGCTTCAACCCATATTTTTCATGGAGTCATTTTAGTTCCTTAAGATCATGTTTTTCATGTTTTCGAACCCTATTTGGAAAATGGGTTCCTTGTTTCCATTTTGAGTGAGTTTTGTGTATTTTCTTGTTTTGCTTGTAGTGTGAGATTAGCTTGTGTGAAGAGCTTGGAGGAGAGTGTTTAGCATTTGGGCAAGGCAAGTAATCCCTATAGGATCATGGTGCATGTTTATTTGAAGCTACATTGTTGTTTTAGAAATTTTGTGCATGAATATGTTTACAAGCTTGATGATTTTGTTTTCATGAGTTTGGATGTGTGTTTTGTCCCTTGGAGAGTATGTAGACTCAGGGAATATAAGTGGAATGAGAATGAATGGAAGGGAAGAAGAGAAATGTGAAAAATCTGTGCTGAAACGCATTCCCGTGCACTGGCGGTCAGCACAGCGGTCATCTCACGGCTAGCCGCCTGTGCCCACTGCGGCTAACCGCAGGCTGACCGAGCTCAGCGGTTCCTTCTCCAGAAGCTAGCATTTTCGCCTGGGTTCAGCGGTCAGCTCCACGGTCAGCCCACGGCTAACCGCCAGTTCCACTTGCGGTTAACCGTAGGCCAACCGAGGATTTCGGTTCCTTTTCCAGAAGCTGACATTTCGACCATGTTTCGCGGTCAGCTACACGGTTAGCTAGCGGCTAGCCGCCTCATCCCATCACGGCTAACCGCCGGCCGACCGTGCATGGCGGTTCCTTTTCCCGAGAGCAAAACCCAGATTTGCATTCCAGCGGTCAGCCTGGCGGTCACCTAGCGGCTAGCCGCCAGACCCCAGTTCGGCTAACCGCCACCTGACCGCGAGGTGACCGAAATTCACTGTTCGTGTATTTTTAAGAGTTTTGCAAGAATGAAAAACTAGAACATGTTAGGTGACTTCTAACCTGATATTGTGCACTTGGAACCCAAGATGTCTTTGAACTTCCGGGGCATCAATTCCTTTCTAAATTTCCAATACTTGGGTCTCAATTGCACAAGGATCAATCAAAAGTCATTACGTGTGCTCGATAAGCTTTGTGTTCGTGTTTTGGTTTTGATATAATGAATATCATCGTGAACTCGTTTTGAAATACTAGTACGAGCCTGTTTTGAAGTTTTGTTTCAAGAAAAAGGGGATCACTTCCTAAGCGTGTTTTTGCATAAATATTATGCCTCGTGCTAGTCGTGCTCGTCGTGTTTGATAAGTGATTTCCCCCTTTCTACCTCGTCGTGCTTGATCGTGCTTTGCGTGTTTTGTGCATTCATGAACTAAGTAAACACCACTGAGCTTAGACTGCCCTTTCGGTTTGATCCACTGTCTGGGGGTCTTTAAACATGTGGACTGTCTGCAGACTGGTCGTGTATTTATTACACATCGTGCGTGTCCGGTTCCGCGGCCGGAATTCCCGTCTTTGTGGGAAATCGTGTCGTGCTTATATTATGTATATCGTGCTTGTCGTGCGTGCTTGCTCTTTTCATTATATAAATGATAGAGAAAGGATGGGCTCTTTGTGGATTGTAACTTTTCATGATATACTTAGTACTCATGCTAGTTTGTTTTGATACCTCAGCTATTGTGACAGTTCAAATCAAGTATTCGATTTCAAGTGCTTTTCCAAAGTATTATTGTCATGTTCATGCCTATATTGATTACCTGCCAAACCGTCGTGTTTGACCCTTGCTTGTTGGTGCCCAGGTGCAGGTGACGTTGCCTTTGAGGAGGAGCGTCAGGAGGAGGCTTGTGAGCCAACTCCCGTGAGAGAGTGGCAGCCCGACGATGTCATCTAGATGTCGGTCTGGTTCCTGAGTTTCGTCACATTTTGTCTTAGGGTCCTTTTGTTTATGTTGGAGTTGTGTATTGGCCTCTGTTGGCCTCTCTTGGGAATTGTAACAAAACTTAATTTACTTTCTTGTTAGACTTGTAACTTGAATAATGTTGGGAATGCCTTGTTAACTTATTCCTTTGATACCTTGTCTTGTATATTATTGTGATAGCACCTAAATATTTTACTGGTGCTTATCTAGTTGTGTTTTGCTACACGCTTCCGCAAATCGTGTACGTGTGAGCCAGATTCCGCGTGTCTTTGGGAATCCTCACCGCGGGAACCTGTGGGAAAATAATGAACCATTGAGCATAAACATCATCACCAACGTCGCGGGCCCGGGAATCCGTTCCGGGGTCGCGACACTTGCAATTGATCAAATAATTCGTCTATCATTGGTAGTGGATACTTGTTCTTCATAGTCACATGGTTCAACTTCCTGTAGTCAATGCACATTCTCAAACTTCCATCCTTCTTTTTCACAAACAACACCGGTGCTCCCCACGGTGAAACACTTGGCCTAATAAAACCTTTGCTCGACAAGTCCTGCAATTGGAGCTTTAGCTCACCCATTTCTGCTGGAGCCATCCTGTATGGTGTAATCGAGATCGGAGCTGTCCTTGGAAGGAGCTCAATTGTAAACTCAACTTCTCTAATTGGTGGTAAACCCGGGATTTCTTCTAGAAAAACATCCGGAAATTCACACACAATGGGGATATCCTCTACCCCTTGGGACAGTTTATCCTCCGTGATAAACGCAATAAATGCTTGACATCCACTCTGCACTAATCTGCTTGCCTTCAACACTGAAATAAACCCTGCCTGAGATTTTCTCCTGTTCCCCTGAAATATCAATTCTGCTTGTGGTCCTTGGAATTTGAATGTGATGGTCTTGCTAAAACAATCCATGGTGGCATGATATGCTTCTAACCAATCCATGCCTAAAATGACATCAAAATCATGCATGTCTAAAACTATGAGGTTGGCCGGTAAATTCATATCTCCTAACAAAACTGTACAACTAGGGTAATGGGTTCTACACATAACTTGTTTCCCTACTGGAGTGGTAACTACTAGAATGTAATCCAAATCACTACATGGTGCATCAATCAACTTAGCAAAACTAGGGGATGAAAAGGAATGCGTGGATCCAGGGTCAAATAAAATCTGGGCTTCTACCCCACAAACAAGAAGTTTACCTTCTACCATGTCTCCTGCAGCTTCAGCATCTGCACGGCTGAGATAATACAAATGCCCATGCATCTGTAGTCTATTCGGTGCTTGGTTCTGCCTTCCTTGGCCATGTCTGTTCTACTGTGGAGGACGAGCATTCTGATTCTGTGCTGGTGGCCTAGCCTGCTGCTGTTGCTGAGGTGGTCTAATCTGATTCTGAACTGGTGCTTGGTTTTGAGGAGCTACTTGTCTCTGTTGTTGATTTCTGTTCCCTTGATTCTAAAATAGTGGGCAATCCTTGATTGCATGATTCATAGCCCCACATTTGAAACAGGCATCCATGGCCTTACGACATTCATGTGTTTCATGATTCTTGCCACAATGTCCACAACCCTGCCTCACTTGACCTTGTTCTTGCCTTGGCTTCTTGTTCTGTTGTTGCCTCTAATTCTGCTACTGGTAGTGCTGCTTCCTGTCCTGAACAATCATATTGTTAATATCTTCGAATGTATATGCCCACTTAACCGCCTCATCATATGTAACTGGTGGAACTACTCTAATGACATCTCTCATGATGATCGGATTCAACCCTTCCAAAAATTTTGTTATCTTCTTCCTTTCAGTGTCGATCAACTCGGTAGCATATCCAGCCAATCTTTCAAACTTGGTGACATAGTCTAGCACCGTCATGCTGCCTTGTTTGAGCTGTTGAAACTCAATAGCCTTCTGCCTCTTGACATGAGAGGGAATGTATTTATCTTGAAATTGTGTCTTGAATGCTGCCCATGCCTCTTCGTCAGCCATCACTGCATATGGATCCTTAACTGTTTGCCACCACCGATCTGTAAGCCCGTAGAATAGTGAAGCTGTGAGGTTGACCTTCTGTATTCCCGTGCACATAAAGACATCGAAGATCTTCTCAATATTGACTAGCCAGTCATCTGCCACCAACGGGTCCTCATTGCCCGAAAACTCCTTCGGTGCTCTCTCTCTAAATTTCTCAAATAGTGCATTAGGGTCTTATTCCCTATTTTCAATAACAATCTGCGGACCCACGAGTGGTGGAGCTACATTCCTGTTCTGAAGTACTTCCAAAAGTTGCCTCTGAACTTGTGCCATTTCGTCATCCTTCTTAGCTAACTGTTCTTGAAATCTGGCTTGGTTCTCATTAGCCTGCCTTTGTTGTGCTATCATGGCTTGCATAAGTTCCTGAAATTGTGTGGCTGTTGGTGTATCAGATGTGTCTGACTCATTCTGCCGACTGCCTGAAGCATGATGGTTTGGAGCTTTTCTTGGAGGCATAGTGCTATAAAACAAGGAGTTAGAACACAATAAACAAGGTACAAGGGTTTCTTAGATCCTACACAAACGAATCTATCGAACTCACGAATCCTCGCCACGATCCTAAGACCTTTCTCGTTTCTTTTAAGTGCCTGAAACATGTCTCACTCTGATACCAGTCCTGTCGCGACCCTGGAACGGATCCCGGGCCCGCGACAATTTTGCATTTGCTTAATACATTGGAGATATACTTTCCCACAGGTTCTCGTGGTGAGGATTGTAAGTCCATGGGGATCCGAACCCTGGAGGGGGGGCGAATAGGGTGAGCTCCAATTATGACCAATTTTAACAAATTTAACTTCTTTAAAACAAACTAGTCACATGTGATGATTTATCATACAAGATGCGGAAGCTAATAAAAGAATCACCACAAAGCAAACACCATCACACAAGGATTTATAGTGGTTCGGCCTCAATGCCTACATCCACTACCGGCTTGTGATCCAACACCCCACCGGATTTCCACTATTTATGCTTTTCAATAGGCTAAGCAATAACCTTTACAATATGCTTTCCAAGGCTAAGCAATAACCTTACATTGATGTTTTTCAAGGCTTAACATCAACCTATACACTATGCTTTTATAGGCTAAGCAATAACCTCTTCAACCACAAGGTTGGTTATCTCACTAAGATAGTGTCTTTAATACACTTGATGGAGATTCAATTAAGCTCAATACATTGCCTCTTAATTAGGCGGATATGGAAGTGAAAAACTAATACACACTCACACTATGAATGCAAAGATGAAAGTATATGAAGTGTGTGTGTGTGGTCCTAAATCATTTTGAAAATGAAAGTTCATAAATGTATGCCAAGGCTTTTGAAAATTTTAGCTCATAAAACATTTATGATTGAGGATATAATGCAATCACATGTTAAAAGTAACAACTTGTTAATGATATCAAAGTTACACAAGTTGTATGAAATGGATTAGCTCTAAACATGTGATGCATAGGGATGTCAATCAAATCACCAATGAAGCTCAAAACATAAAAATAGATTTGATTGAAATTAGGGGACAAATCATATGTAATTATAAAGACAACTTGAAAATGATTTACCAATCAAAGTAAGGCAAGTTGTGAAACATTAAAACAATAATACACATATGATTTGTAATGATGTTGAATCCAAAACATAAGATACATTTGAAAGAGATTTTCTTATGATGGAAAACAACAACCAAAGATTCAACAAAGTATATGAATCATGTTACATATTTCATTAACATGATCTACTTAGATTTACCAAAGATAAAGTACTACTTTGATGAATCAATGGTGATGTATCCAAAACAATAGATCTATTCAAAATATAACACATGCTAAGGATACAACAAATCATAGATTAACATGTTACAAAGATTTACCAATGATAAAACAAAACATGAAAACATATGATTTGTAAAGAAGTTGAATCCAAAACATAAGTTAGTTTTGAGAGAGATGTTCTTATGATGGAAAACAACAACCAAAGATTCAACAAAGTATATGGATCATGTTACATATGATTTCAAAGGTTCTTTCATTAACATGATCTACTTAGATTTACCAAAGTTAAGTACTACTTGGATTGAATCATATGGTGTTGTATCCAAAACAATAAATCAACTCAAAACATAAAATATGTTAAGGACACAACACAAACATAGTTTAACATGCTAGAAATGATTTACCAAAAATAAAACAAAAGCATGAAAACATATGATTAAGGAAGGAAGAGCCTACTTGGTGGTTTAACTTCATTAATCCAAGCTTTAGCTTTCCTAATCATCCCCTTCATCCCTTGGTTCTTTTCCCTTTTGATATGCCTCAAATCCTCTCAAGGAGGGGTTAAAAATTCCCAATTTTTGGCAAAGGAAAGAACTCATATTTATAGCAAAAAGTTGCCAACGGCTAGTCCTCGGTCGACCGGCACACAGGCCTCGGTCGACCGGGAACACACAACGGTCGGATTTCTGACCGTTGGTGCGCCAGGCAATTTTTTGCTGCAGTGTTCCCGGTCGACCGGGACCTCTGCGCCGGTCGACCGGCGACACTGCCGGGCCATTCCCCTTTTTGCAAAAAATCCAACTTTTCACATTTTAAAGGTATTTCTTTGGGGGACCTTTTGGCCACTAAATCAAGCTTGGAAAACATGTTTTAAAGATTCTAATGGTTTTTAAAACATGACATAAAAAGCCTAAAAAGATTCAAAACTTTTAAAACAAAGGCTTGCTTGATTTCTTGAAAACTCTTTCTTAAAACAAATGCATCCAAGATGAAAATACAAATCATGCATAAATCAATACTTTTACAAATCTTAAAAGCAATGCATGAATAAAACAAGATTTCAAGTTTATTTAAAACAATGCAAGTGTGTAAATCAAATGATGCTAGAATGAAATGCATCCATCAAATTGCAATCTAGAAAATTCCTAACAAGGATTCCCAAAGACACACGGAATCTGACTCACACGATCAAGTTTGCGGAAGCGTGTAGCAAAACTCATCAAGATAAGCACCAATAAATTTTTAGGTGCTATAACAAAAAAATAACAAGACATAGTTTCCAAGAAAGAAGCTAACTTGACATTCCCAACATAGTTCAAGTTATCAGACTAAACAAAGTAATTTAAATATTTGTTACAACCCATAAGAGGCCAACAGAGGCCAATACATTCTCAAAATAATATAAGAAACCCCATGACAAAATGTTGCGTAACTCAAGAAACCTGCCCGACGTCTACATGACATCGTCGGGCTGCCACTCTCTCACTGGGGGTGGCTCAAAAGCCTCCTCCTGACGCTCCTCCTCAAAGGCAACGTCTCCTGCACTTGGGCACCAACAAACAAGGGTCAAACACAACGGTTTGGCAGGTAATCAATTTAGGTGCAAGCATGAAACAATAAACGTTTTAAGAAAACATATAAGCAAATCCCTGATTTCAAAATACTACAATGACTGAGATACATTTTCAAGAATACATAACAAACCTGGAATACGAAAACAAACTAGCATGAGTACATATAATATCATGAATAGTTACAATCCACAAGGAGCTCATCCTTTCTCTATCATTTATAAATGAAAAGAGCAAGCACGCACGACAACCACGATATACGTAATATAATCACGACACGATTCCCACATAGGGGATTTCCGGCCTCGGAGCCGGACACGCACGATGTGTAATAAATACACGACCAGTTTGCAGACAGTCCACATGTTTAAGGACCCCAGACAGTGGATCAAACTGAAGGGGCAGTCCAAGCTCAGTGGTGTTCACTTAGTTCATGAATGCACAAAACACGGTCTAAACATGTTGAGATAAAAAGGGGGAAGTCACTTATCAAAACACGACGAACAAGACTAGCAAAAGGCATAATTAATATGCTTATCACGCTTAGGAAGTGATCCCCTTGTTCTTGAAATAAATCTTCAAAACAAGCTTATACTTGAAATTCAAAACAAGTGCACGATTGTACTTATCGTACCAAGACGGAAGTTCAAAATACGAAATCTGAGAAGCACGTGTTAAGGCTACTAATTGACCTTTGTGTAATTGGAACCCCAAATGTCGGAATATACAAGAATTGGTGTCCCCGAAGTTGGGTTGCATTTCAAAGTTCCATTTACACACTGTCAAGTCAAAACCCTTAACATAGTCTAGTTTTCAACCTTTAAGAAAATACACAAAATGGAATAATTCTTCTTCCTGAATCTGGCAGGTTCACTCGAGCGAACCTGGTAAGGTGATGACACTTCGCTCGAGCGAGACAGTTCGCTCGAGCGGACAATAAGTGCGCTCGAGCGGACAGCTCTCTGACTGCGCTCGGACCAAACAGAGGCTTGGTAGCTCTAGCGGACCCAAGGGTCGCTCGAGCAGACAAGCTTCTGCCTGTGCTCGCTGAGTGCAGAAAATGCCTTTCTCTTACACCTCTTCCACTACATTTTTCTCCTCCTTCTCATCCATCAATCACATGCAATCCCTTGAGCCTTCATGAAAGTCCAAGATCGAATCCTAGAGGGGGGGGGGGTGAATAGGGTGAGCTCAAAGACCTAGACCAATTTTAATTCTTTTAACTTTTAAGTCACTTATGCATTGGAGAATAATAAAGAAATCAACTAAGCAAGCATAATCCATAAAAAGAAAGCATAGAGGCAATCACCATAACACAAGCACGTATAGTGGTTCGGCCAAAATTGCCTACATCCACTCCCGGTACACCTACCGGTATTCACTAACTCCACTTAAGGTTTAGGATCACCTCAAACCTTACAACCAACACTTTGCTTTTCAAGGCTTAGCATAAACCTTTACTACATATGCTTTTCAAGGCTAAGCATGAACCTTTTCAACATGGAACTTTTCTCTTAAACAATATGCCTAATAATGCATGGATAAAGAGAACAATGAATTGCAATGAAGTGCCTCTTAATAGGCTAGTTTGAAAATGAAACTCAAGTTCTAGAACAAATGCATGTAAATGACAAAGTCTATGTGAAATGCATTTTCTAGAAGATTACTCTTTCTCTTTTAAAAGATAGGAACTTAAATGATGCAAAGATGTTTAACAAATATTTTAGAAAGAGTTGTATGTCTAACACATGTGATTCACAATGAAAAACAACTTGTTTCCAAAAAGATGTTCTAAAGTCTAACAAGTTGATTTTTGAACCAAGAAAGTAAAATCATGTGTAACTTAGACAATATGTTGCATTCATAAAGCTCATGTGATTTTTAAAGAGCTAAGCATGTTATGAAGGACAACATTCTAAAAGGAAAGCAACTTGTTTATCATGCATTGGAAATAAATCAAAGATTTGAAACAAAACATGATTTTGAAAAGAGTAGGATTAAAGGAAGCACACCCATTTGAAGATCAAAGGTTGAATGATAGGAATGGCTTCATAATCCTTGTGAAAATGCTCCTAAGAAGTTGCTTAGCCTTGGCCTCAAAGAACTCTCTGATATCAGCAACTTTCTTCAACCAAAAAGCCACTTTTTATAAAGATAAAGTTGCCAACGGCTAGTTCTCGGTCGACCGGCAAGGTGGTCTCGGTCGACCGAGAAAGCACAACGGTCATATTTCTGACCGTTGGCCTGTTACAGTTCAGAACCTGCACAGCCGACCAACAGTTGTCTCGGTCGACCGAGAGGCAGGTCTCGGTCGACCGAGACAACTGCCAAAATCAGTGCAGAAATTTCATAAAAGAGAGAAACTTGAGGCTTTTGAGGGCACCTTCCAAGGGACTTTTAGACACACCTACCAAGCATAAAATCATGACTGAAAGTAGATGAAAACTGAGTTTTAAAAGCCATGAAAACCCCAAACCAAAAAAATGATTCTAAAGAAAGAAACTTTGGAAAGCTTGGAAGGATTTTTGAAATCAAAAACTCCAAGGACTGAAGAGGCAACCTGAATATGAAAACCATGCATGATATTTGATAAAATCAAAGATTCAAGAAGTAGAAAAATGCATGATGATCCTATGAATAAAACCATGTATGAATGAGAGGACAAGCTTTAAGAAAGTGAATGCTTCCTATCAAATTGCAACAAAACAAAACTCTAACAATCTCCCCCTTTGCAATTTGATGGCTACTCTTGAAGCTTGAACTCTCTTTCAATTTCCTCTTCAGCTTGAACTCTTGAAGCTTGAACTTTGGATATTTAAGGAGCTTTGGATAATTAAGGAGCTTTGGATATTTGGGAGCATTTGGATCTTTTGGAGCTTTGGATTTTCCTTGTAGGAGCGACGACAAAAGACGACCAACCTAGAAGCTATACATGATAAGTACTCTAGGCAAAGCTACTCCCCCTCAATCAAAGCAACCCTTTTGAAATCTTCTCCCCCTCACTTGGTGAACTCTCTCCCCCTTTGACATCTAATTGCAAAGGAGCCTGCCCATCAAAGATAAGACACAAAACCTTGTTAGTAGCACCTGCTTATAAGAGATATAAAAAAAAGATTAGAAACAGGTGAGAAGCCAACAAGAAGCTAGAATTCAGGGCAAGGGCCAATGCCCAATTGATGTCTCAATTTAATGAAACGATCATTTCCAAGGGGTTTAGTGAACAGATCAGCCAATTGGGTATCTGTAGGGACAAACAATAGCTCAACAGTGCCTTGGTCAGCATGATCACGCAAGAAATGATAGCGAATGTCAATGTGCTTAGTGCGTGAGTGCTGAACAGGATTTTTTGAGATACTGATAGCACTAGAGTTGTCACACATGATAGGCATGCATTGTTGTGGAACATTATAATCTAATAAAGTTTGTTTCATCCACAACAGCTGGGCACAACAGCTACCTGCAGCAATATATTCAGCTTCTGCAGTAGACAAGGATACAGAATTTTGCTTTCTGCTATGCCAGGCTACTAAGCAGTTCCCTAAGAAATAGCAGCAACCACTAGTGCTCTTCCTATCATCTATAGATCCTGCCCAATCTGCATCACTATATCCAATTAATTGCAGAGTTGAGTCATGAGGATACCAGATACCATAATGAGAAGTCCCATTAATATATTTTATGATACGTTTAATAGCTTTAATGTGAGACTCTCGGGGGTCAGATTGATACCTAGCACATATTCCAACGCTAAACGAGATATCAGGGCGGCTAGCAGTGAGGTAGAGAAGGCTTCCTATCATGCTCCTATAAAGTTTTTGGTCAGCTTTCTTACCCTGAAGGTCACTAGAGATTTTAGTAGTGGATCCCATAGGATTGCAACTAGTCTTAGATTCTCCTAAGCCAAACTTTTTCACTATTTCTAGAGCAAACTTGGATTGACTAAGAAAGATACCTTGATCAGTCTGACTCACTTGTAATCCTAGAAAGAACTAAAGGGGTCCTACCAAACTCATTTCAAAGGTGGAGCTCATTAACTTAGAAAATCCTTGAGCAAGATGATCAGATGTTGATCCAAAAACAATGTCGTCAACATATATTTGAGCAATGAGAATATCTTTGTCAACCTTTTTAATGAATAGAGTTTTGTCCACATTCCCACACTCATATCCATTTTCAAGTAAGTGACTTGTCAGCTTTTCATACCAGGCTCTTGGGGCTTGTTTCAATCCATAAAGAGCCTTTTTTTAACTTAAAAACATATTCTGGGTGATGTGGATCCTCGAAGCCTTGAGGTTGAGAAACATACACATCTTCCTCAATTTCACCATTTAAAAAGGCACTCTTCACATCCATTTGAAACAGTTTAATCTTCATGCTGCTGGCATAAGCTAATAGAATTCGAATAGACTCCAACCGAGCTACTGGGGCGAAAGTTTCCTCAAAATCAATTCCTTCAATTTGGGCATACCCTTTGGCTACAAGTCTAGCTTTGTTCCTTATAACATTTCCTGATTCATCCAGCTTGTTCTTGAAAATCCATTTGGTGCCAATTTGGCTTTTGCCTTCAGGAAGAGGTACAAGATCCCACACATCATTCTTTCTAAACTGATTTAGCTCATCTTGCATGGCATCAATCCATTCAGACTTGGTTTCTGCTTCAGAGAAGTTCTTGGGTTCAATTTGTGAAACAAATGAATAGTGAGCACACAGATTGTGAACCTGTCTTCTTGTCATGACTCCTTTTGTGATATCTCCAATGACATTATCCAAGTTGTGATTTCTTAAAAGCTTTGTGGGCATAGTGGGGACTGAGGGAATCTCTTCTTCAATTTCAGATGAAATAGGCTGCTCAACTGAGATCTCTTCTTCATCATGAGGAGCTTTCTTAATTTGATTAGTCTCATCAATAACAACATGAGCTGATTCCATGACAGCCATTGATCTGAGGTTGAACACTCTATAAGCCTTGCTTTTATCAGAATATCCTAAGAAGATCCCTTCATCAGATTTTGAATCGAACTTTTCAAGCTGCTCTCTATCTCTTAAAATATAGCACTTGCTACCAAACACTTTAAGATAACCCAGATTTGGTTTTCTTCCAAAATACAGCTCATAAGGGGTTTTGTTAGTGTTCTTTGTCAAATAAACACGGTTAATAAGATAGCATGCCGTATTGATAGCTTCAGCCCATAAGTTTCGCGGGAGATTCTTCTCATTAAGAAGGGTTCTGGCCATTTCTTGAATAACTCTATTTCTTCGTTCAGCTACTCCATTATGCTGTGGAGTTTTTGGAGCAGAGAATTGATGACTGATCCCATAGCTTTCACAGAAGTCTGCAAATCTTTCATTTTCAAATTCACCTCCATGATCACTTCTTATCTTCTTAATTTTGCAGTCCTTCTCAACTTGAATTTTCTTGCAAATCCTTATGATATTATCTACTGCATCTGATTTAGCATGAAGAAAGGCTACCCATCCAAATCTCGAATAATCATCAACCATCACTAGGATATACTTTCTCCCACCAATACTCTGAACAGGTGCTGGTCCAATGAGGTCCATATGAATGAGTTCAAGGGGACGAGCAGAGGATATATCTTTTATACCTTTAAAACTTTTCTTGATCTGTTTACCCATTTGACAAGCCTTGCACAATTCAGATTTGTAATCATCTAATTTGGGTATTCCTCTAACAATTTCTTTCTTTGATAAGATCTTCATCAGTTTGTAATTTATATGTCCCATTCTTTGATGCCACAACTGATTTTCTTGAACTTTAGACATTAAACACATGGATTCATTCTCACTACATTCTTCTATGGTATAGATGTTATCTTTAGTACGTAATCCAGTGAGTAGAACTTTGTGGGATTTCTCATCCAGAACTTTGCAAGATTTGCTGTCAAAGACAACTTTGTTTCCTTTGTCACACAACTGACTTATGCTCAAGAGATTATGCTTTAAACCATCCACAAGGAAAACATCTTTTAATGTAGGCATTTGATCTCCTCCAACACAGCCTTTTCCTATAATTTGAGCTTTCCGATTATCTCCAAAAGACACATTACCTCCATCATAGTCCTCAAGAGTGATAAATCTAGAACGGTCTCCAGTCATATGCTTGGAGCAACCACTGTCCAAAAACCATCTAGAGTTTTCTTTAACTTTAAGAGCGGTTTGAGCAAAAAAAATTCTTGACACTTTTCTCTTTTTCAATCCAAGTAGCCTTAATGAAGGTAGAGGTAGAAGTCTTGGGAACAAACTTGAAATGAGCTCTAGAACTAAGATTTTGAGACATCCTAAACTTAAAAGGACAGTTAGGAACTAGATGACCTATTTGATTGCAAAAATGACAAGTCCATCTAGAGGAAAAGAAGATTTTACCTATAGGTTTGAGATGAGTCCTAGTATTATGTTGAAAGCTATTCTTCTTGCTACTAGAGGAGCATTCATAACCTATACCATTCTTGTTACCAAAGACTTTATTCAAGCCTAACATTTGATAGAATTTGTCATTGCCTAAGGTAAATTTTTCAACAACATGTTTTCCCTTTTCAAGTTTCATTTGAAGAGATTCTGATTCTTGTTGACTAGATTCCAACAGACTTTGTAATTTATGAATTTCTTTTTCAGCTTTAGCAAGATTGTCATTAGAGGTAGTCAACTTAGATTGAACATTTTTTATCTCATTGTCTTTCAACATTAATTGATCTTTTATAACATCTAGATCATTCACAAGCCTTTTAGATTCACTTTTTAAGCTTTTGTTTTTCTTGGTAATGACTTCACATAGTTCATATAGTTCCTCATAGGCTTGATGAATATCATTGTCACTATTCTCTTCATTTACTTCTTCTATTAACCTATTATGATCATTGTTTTCTTCAATGGGAGTGAAGAGAAGCCAAGAAGTGGAATTATCATTGTCTTCATCATTTTGAGGTTCATTATTGTCACTACTTTCATCTTCATCATCATCCCAAGTTATGTTTAAGACTTTCTTTCCTTTCTTATCTTTCTTTTCAGATTCCTTAGGGGAGGGACAATTTTGAGCGATGTGACCAAAACCTTTACAGTTGTAACATTGCACATCCCTTTTGGTAAAAGATCCCCTTGAGTTTCTTTGAAATTTTTCATTTTTAGAATCTTCATAATATTTATAGTTCTTTTTGTTCTTAAGGAAATTCTTGAACTTCTTAGCAAGTAAAATAGTGTTTTCATCATCACTCTCACTCTCATTGTCATTTTCTTTATGTTGGGAGCTAAGAGCTACACCTTTCTTCTTGCTAGGGGCTTCAAAGTCTAATTCATAAGTGAGAAGATTTCCTCTAAGTTCTTCTATTTTGATCTTGTCCACATCTTTGCTCTCAGTTATAGCAACTATCTTAGGTTTGAACCTTTTGGGAAGAGATCTTAATATTTTCCTAACAGCTTTGGACTCATCCATCTTCTCTCCTAGACCTATAAGGGAATTAACAATCTCCATGAATTTAGGATAGAACTCATCAAATGTTTCTTCCTCTTGCATTTTGAGTTCCTCATACTTAGTAGACAACATTTGGATTTTAGCTACTTTGACTTGATTGGTCCCTTCATGAGTGGTCTCTAAGGTATCCCACACTTCCTTAGCAGTAATACAATTTACTACCCTATTGAACTCTTCTTGGGACAAGGCACAAAACAAGGAATTTTTTGCTTTAGCATTTAGATTTGCCCTATCTTTCTCTCCTTGAGTCCAATCTTTTTTGGGCCTAACTTTGATAGCAATAACATGTCCTTCAGAATCTTGTTCAGTGATAATGGGATCATGATACCCTTCTTCAATGATACTCCAAACATCTAGATTTTGAGATTCAAGAAAGACTTGCATCCTAATCTTCCAATACCGGTAATGAGAGCCATTGAACAAGGGAGGTCTATTGGTGGCATGGCCTTCTCCTAATTGGGATTGCATGATGACAACAAAGGCTAAAACTCACTCTAAGGATTCTAACTCTAGGTTGTTAGACCTAAACAAGAGCACCTAGGCTCTGATACCAATTGAAAGTCCAAGATCGAATCCTAGAGGGGGGGGGGGTGAATAGGGTGAGCTCAAAGACCTAGACCAATTTTAATTCTTTTAACTTTTAAGTCACTTATGCATTGGAGAATAATAAAGAAATCAACTAAGCAAGCATAATCCATAAAAAGAAAGCATAGAGGCAATCACCATAACACAAGCACGTATAGTGGTTCGGCCAAAATTGCCTACATCCACTCCCGGTACACCTACCGGTATTCACTAACTCCACTTAAGGTTTAGGATCACCTCAAACCTTACAACCAACACTATGCTTTTCAAGGCTTAGCATAAACCTTTACTACATATACTTTTCAAGGCTAAGCATGAACCTTTTCAACATGGAACTTTTCTCTTAAACAATATGCCTAATAATGCATGGATAAAGAGAACAATGAATTGCAATGAAGTACCTCTTAATAGGCTAGTTTGAAAATGAAACTCAAGTTCTAGAACAAATGCATGTGAATGACAAAGTCTATGTGAAATGCATTTTCTAGAAGATTACTCTTTCTCTTTTAAAAGATAGGAACTTAAATGATGCAAAGATGTTTAACAAATATTTTAGAAAGAGTTGTATGTCTAACACATGTGATTCACAATGAAAAACAACTTGTTTCCAAAAAGATGTTCTAAAGTCTAACAAGTTGATTTTTGAACCAAGAAAGTAAAATCATGTGTAACTTAGACAATATGTTGCATTCATAAAGCTCATGTGATTTTTAAAGAGCTAAGCATGTTATGAAGGACAACATTCTAAAAGGAAAGCAACTTGTTTATCATGCATTGGAAATAAATCAAAGATTTGAAACAAAACATGATTTTGAAAAGAGTAGGATTAAAGGAAGCACACCCATTTGAAGATCAAAGGTTGAATGATAGGAATGGCTTCATAATCCTTGTGAAAATGCTCCTAAGAAGTTGCTTAGCCTTGGCCTCAAAGAACTCTCTGATATCAGCAACTTTCTTCAACCAAAAAGCCACTTTTTATAAAGATAAAGTTGCCAACGGCTAGTTCTCGGTCGACAGGCAAGGTGGTCTCGGTCGACCGAGAAAGCACAACGGTCATATTTCTGACCGTTGGCCTGTTACAGTTCAGAACTTGCACAGCCGACCAACAGTTGTCTCGGTCGACCGAGAGGCAGGTCTCGGTCGACCGAGACAACTGCCAAAATCAGTGCAGAAATTTCATAAAAGAGAGAAACTTGAGGCTTTTGAGGGCGCCTTCCAAGGGACTTTTAGACACACCTACCAAGCATAAAATCATGACTGAAAGTAGATGAAAACTGAGTTTTAAAAGCCATGAAAACCCCAAACCAAAAAAATGATTCTAAAGAAAGAAACTTTGGAAAGCTTGGAAGGATTTTTGAAATCAAAAACTCCAAGGACTGAAGAGGCAACCTGAATATGAAAACCATGCATGATATTTGATAAAATCAAAGATTCAAGAAGTAGAAAAATGCATGATGATCCTATGAATAAAACCATGTATGAATGAGAGGACAAGCTTTAAGAAAGTGAATGCTTCCTATCAAATTGCAACAAAACAAAACTCTAACACTTCATGCTCACCAAGGGTTCATTTTTACACTTTCAAACATTCAATCCAATACAAATCAAGATAATGAAATTTATAACAAATTCATAAGCAAAATTTCTAAAATCACAATGTAATCAAAATACACATGCATCACTTCCTATAGAGATTACTTGCCTTGACCAATGCTAACGATCCTCTTCAAGCACTTCACTCAAGCTAAGCCAACACTACAAATAAACCCAAGGAAATCCATTCAAAATCCACACAAATGAAACAAAGAATCCATTTTCACAAAAGGGTTTGTAAACATGGAAAACAAGACTTTTAAGAACCAAAAAGACTTCATGAGGATTATGATTTGAAGCTCTTACCTAGAGAAGGTCAAACAAGAGAGGAGGAAAGAAATCAAGAGCTTATCCCATAAGAAGTTCCAAGAAGTTTATACCAATAGGAAGCTTGAGATGAGAAGAAGAAGATGATATCCTTAGAATTTCATTTGGAGATCTCTAGCTAGGTCATGCAAGATGAGGAAGATGGAGAAGAAAGAAGGGTTTTCAGCCCTAGGTCAAGAAGTTGCAGAGATTTGGGGGAAATGAATGAAAAGAGAGGGAGATGGGGATTAAGTGATGACAATGGGCCCTAATTAGCTGAACCTTGAAGTGACCAAAACACGATCTTGTGGGCCTCGGATGACTTCGACGAAGAAGGATAAAATGATCATCGAAATATCTAGTTTCCAAATATATATTTTTGACATGGTTTTGAGATCTCAAAAATTGTGTCCATATTTGTGCATAAAAGACCATTTTACCCTCTTTGGGCCAAAACATGGGTTTTTGGGCCTCAACCAAGAATGGGCTTAAGACGAAAGTTGTAACACATAGAAAAATCATTCAAATAAAATCAAAATCACAATCACACGGAAACCGATACGATCTTCCCAAGCTTACACGTGCACTCAGGCCTTCCTGAGTGTGTCTGACTAATATTAAACGTTCTCAAAATTCCCAAAGCTATGTCCAAGACTAAAACTAATTACTTCTAACCCAACGACAACTAAACCCACTTAGGACTAAACACACACTAATCGCACACTAATTGAATTGGTCTAGGTCGGGGTCTAACAGTTGTAACGTCAAATCCCTTCTGGAATGACAACTATCCTATGAGAAATGCTATAAGGGCAAGAAAACAAAAGAAAAGACGTAGGCCAAATAACAAGAAAAAGACTAGTAAATCAAAAGAGTTGTCACCCCAGTAGATTTGTTAACACCAGAGCCTCGAGTTCCATTTACTCTCAAGGACTTCTTGCCAATTGATCTCTTTTTGTCTTTAGAAAATCAAAAGCAGAAAGATGAAATTAGTGAGTTAAAAGATGATATACTCTCATGCAACTGTCTCTCACTGGTAGAGTTGAAAAAAGAACTGGATCAAGGTGATGGTAATTATGGCCTTAGATGGGGATATAGAGATGGCGTGATTTCTTCCGAAAGTTAAGATGAATTAAGTAAAGATTCAACCAGACGACATATTTTTACTCAAGGAAACCATGATGAGCTATACTTTATCTCCAACCTCACATCGACAGAGAATGATAGTGACCCTTCAGAACCCTCGAGTTTGTCAACCGACCCAAATGATGACAATGAATTGCTTGATGATGATGATATTAGGAGATGGATTGAAGGCATACTGAAAATTGTCATTTATACTGCATCCATATGGAATTTGACTCCAGACTGGCAAAGAAAAGATCTTCCTACAATTATCATGGGGGAAGTAGCCGATGAAAATCCATATATTGATAGGATTGACAAAGTGGACTAGTCCCCAGATGTATGTGATGATTCTCTCGCACTTGATGGATATGACGCTGATGGTTCAAATTCAGACTCTGATGTGTGGATCTTTTACTCATCCAATAGAGAAAACATAAGATCGTACGAATATGTGTCGGAGGAAGATGAAATCTGGGCACATGATGATGTGGCTAGAAGAGAAATCAAAGCAAAAAGGATCATTCATGCAATGAGCCACATGCCTAGACCAGTTGGGCCCCTCAATCCTCTAGACCCAATTCCATGGTGTTTTGTAGGAGGACCCAGGACCCCCTAAGAAATTGAAGCCTTAACATGGGATAATGATACCCCATGGGATGCGGATGAGGATGTCGAAGGATTATATTGGTCGTGTAATACGGTTGGGATCGACCATGAAATTTCTGATGAAGAGAAAAATGATGATGAAGACAAAGCAGAGAGTTCATCAACATCCAATTTGACATCCTCTGAATCTTCGGAAACTGCAACAGCAGATAGCGAAGAGATTTCCTTATGTTTTCCTGAGGTACAGGAGGTAGGCAAAGGGACTCGCTCTGGGCTAGATTACCATAAAAATTATGATGCAAATGTTAACCAAGACAAGACTACAAAGCCTACAGAAAGAAATATCAAGAATGGTGGTTTGCCTAGTCTTCAGGAGCCCTTTAGATTTGATTTGCTTGAACATCTAGCACGCATCCCCGCATGTATAAGCATGCATGACATGTTGAGACTGTCTCCAGACATTTGAAAAGCTGCTGCAGCAAGTCTCATGAACCCAGACCAATATGCATCTCATGTCCAGCAAGTACAAGTAAAGTAAAAAGCGAAATGTAAAGAATGCTTCAGTTTCAGAGTAGCTATGGCTGCTACAATCAGTTTCACGAAGGATGACATGTTACTCAGGGATGTAAAGCACAATCGTCCATTATACTTTAAATGATATATTGGTGAAGTTGAATTACCAAGAATGCAAATTGACCCTGGATCAGCATTTAACCTCGTGCCACTGCAGGCCTTAAAATATTTGGGAATCCCAACTAGCAAGCTCATCTATATAAAACTCAACATATCAGCATACAATGGAGAAACACAAAAGGCTATTGGTAGGATAGTTATTCATTGTCAGATTGGGGACATGAAATCTCAGGTCGTGGTCTACGCCATTGATGCCAAAACTTCCTACAATTTGCTCCTCGGAAGGCCATGGATTCATGAAAACTATGTGGTCCCTTCGACGTTACATCAATGTATCAAATACATTGATAAAAATTCAGAAGTACGTCGAGTCTTTGCTGACAAGAAACCCTTCAAAGGGATGGAAGCATATTGTGTGGATTCTAGATTTTACACGTCAAAGCCTAACGGTGATGCAAATGAAAGCACATCGGAAGCATTGATTGTCAAAAAATCTAAAAACAAAAAGAAAAATTTCAAGGTATCTATACCTCCACCCGCGAAACTACTCGAGGGTGTTGAGATAATAAATGGTAAATCCTCTACTAACGTTGCCACAAAAGTACCTGAATGCTCCATGATCAGCATTCGTCCAAAGCTTGAAGAGATAACTTTCATTATGAAAAGCCTAGTGGAGGTTCCAAGTGCCAGATGAAAAAAAGTCTCAGTCGGCATAATATCATTGGTGGGAGAAGATGAAGGTAGAGGGAAAAAGTCACTTATCGACTTTGTTAAACTCCCTATCCCGATGATATATCTTTCGAGGCCTCCAGAAGAACTAAAAGGAGCAATATTTGTTGTGCCCGTGAAACATCGGCCACCTACGTGTTTTATAGAGCATCGTACCCTTCACCGATGATTGTTGGAGAGATTCCTATGGAAGGGACCCCGGATTTCTCTATGTATAGCTATAAGGCTAAATTGATAATGCGAAGGATGGGTTATGATGTTACCAGCCGACAAGGACTAAAGCAGGGTCGTGGCATTCCAGTGCCATTGGAGACGCACGTAAGATCGTGGGAAAATCATGGACATGTTAGATTCATCCCATATGGTCTAGGATATTGTCCGGCATCAACAACAACAGCCAATTGTCGTTACTGCAACAAGCTCTTAACACCCTCCCATGAAGAAGAAGAAGAAGACTTGAGCTGTTCATCAAGTTGGGTTGTATTTTCATTTAATTGCATTTCCATTTCAGGTGAGGACGTAGATGAAAATGAAGAAATGTACTTCGAACCGGAAAAAGAAATGGAAGATGTAAAACCAAGTCCCCCCACAGAGGATAAGGTTAAAAAAATTAACCTAGGAACAGAAAGTGACCCCCATCCAATCTTTGTAAATGCAGAATTGAATAAAGATGAAATTTCGGAGTATACTTGTCTTTTGAATGAATTTAGAGATGTTTTTGCATGGTCATATTCTGAAATGCCAGGCCTTGATCCAGGAATTGCAATGCACAGATTAAATTTAAGAAAAGATGTTAAACCCATTAAACAAGCTCAAAGAAGATTTCGACCAGACATAATGGATAAAATTGAAAAAAAGGTTCAAAACCTTAAAGATGTTGGCTTCATTAGGGAGGTACAACATCCTGCTTGGTTAGCCAACATCGTTCCAATTGCAAAGAAAAATGGCCAGATTCGAATCTGTATTGATTTTAGAAATTTAAATGAGGCTTGCCCTAAGGATGAATTCCCTTTACCCATCGCAGAAATCATGATTGATAATACTTTTCGTTACGAAAGAATGACTTTTATAGACGGTTTATCAGGATATAACCAAATCAAAATGCATCCTAATGACCAGAAGCACACGGCATTTCGAACACCATTTGGAATCTATTGTTACACCGTGATGCCTTTTGGTTTAAAAAATGCAGGGGCCACTTATCAAAGGGCAATGATGAAAATCTTTAAAGATATGCCACATAAAAAGGTGGAGTGTTATGTAGATGATCTTGCTGTTAAAAGCAAAAGAAAGGAAGATCACCTCAAAGACCTCAGGGAAGTGTTTGAAAGACTTCGACGGTATAAACTCCGCAAGAACCCATTGAAATGCTTTTTTGGAGTTTCTTCGGGAAAGTTCTTAGGGTTTTTTGTTTGCAAAGATGGAATCGAGCTTGACCCAATCAAAACAAAAGCCATTTTAGAAATGAAACCTCCAAGAAATCTAAAAGAGCTAAAAGGACTCCAAGGTCGATTGGCCTATATTCGAAGGTTCATTTCTAATTATCAGGAAGATGCCGGCCATTCTCACGTCTGATGAAGAAAGGAGTGAATTTTTATGGGATCAGGCATGTGATGAAGCCTTTGAAGATATCAAAAAATATCTTACTAGGCCTCCTGTTTTAGCTGCTCCAGTGCAAGGGAGACCATTCATTTTGTATACGCGAGCTCTTTATCACTCCTTGGGGGCAATGCTGGCACAAAAGAATAACCAAGGGCATGAGGGGGCACTTTACTACTTAAGTAGGATGATGGTAGGAGCAGAACATCGATATCCACCGATGGAGAAAGAATGCCTCGCGCTAATGTTTGCAATACAAAAATTAAGGCACTACCTGATCTCACAAATAGTTTATCTTGTCTCTCGTGTAAGCCCATTAAAGACCTTAATAACAAAGGCGAGATCTTTGAGTGTAAGATTAGCAAAATCATTCATTCTCCTTTCCCAATATGATATCATATATGTCCCACAAAAAGCAGTAAAAGGTCAAGCATTAGCAGATTTCTTGGTCGCGCACCCATTACCACCTGATTCCGAGCTAAGGGATGCTTTTCCAGATGAACCAGTCTTTTACATTGAGACCTTTTAGACCTCAAAACAAGAAGCTTGGGAAGTCTATTTTGATGGTGCTAGTGGGACGGATGGAAACGGAGAAAGGATATCTGGGGTAGGAGTTGTCTTTGTAACCCCTGATGGATATATGATCCCTTATTCCTTCTCACTAATCAAATCATGTTCTAATAATATTGCAGAATATCAGGCCCTTATTATGGGAATGGAAATAGCTCATGAGGCACAAATTCGACATTTGGAAATACGTGGAGATTCAAAACTCATTGTAAATCAAGTGAATGATCAATATGAAGTTAAGAAACCCGACATTCGCCCCTACCATAAGATAGCTCAACGATTGATGAAAAAGTTCATTTATTGTAATATTGAACATATCCCGCGAAGCCAGAATGCAAGGGTAGATGCACTAGCAAGTCTAGCAGCCTCGATGGCGCTTCCTGAAGTAGAAGTTCTTAAAGTATTGGTTTGTGAAAGAAAGATCTTGCCGCCATTAGATACACATGAAGCCGTTGCCGAATGCCAATTAGTCAAATCAAGTAGACTTTCTTTATGCGAAATGGCAATCGGAGACTGGCGTGACCCATTTATTGATTATGTGCAGTTTGGAATTTTACCAGATGACCCAAAAGAACAAACAAGCATAAGAAGGAGGGCTCCTAAATTTTACTATGACGTCAATACCAAAACTCTATATAGAAAGTCATATGATGGTATTTTACTTCGTTGTTTATCAAATCCGGAGGCAGATCAAGTCATGACCGAAACTCATGGTGGAACATGTGGAGAACATCAACCGGGTCCAAAATTATGCGATCGAATTAGAAGGATGGGTTATTATTGGCCAACCATGATTAAAGATACACATGAATTAGCCAAATGATGTAAGGCTTGTCAACTTCATGCTGATTACATACACAGGGCCCCTGAACGTTTGCACCCTTCATTAACATCCTGGCCATTTGGAGCATGGGGAATGGATATAGTAGGGCCGATTAATCCTCCGTCATCAAAGGGGCATCGGTTCATATTTGCCGTGACGGACTACTTTTCTAAATGGGCCGAAGCAGTAGCCTTGAATGAAGTTAAGACCGCTGTTGTTATTAACTTTCTCAAAACCAACATTATATGTAGGTTCGGGGTCCCGAATAGGTTTGTCCATGATAATGGACCGCAGTTTCGAGACCATCATTTTTATAAATTCTGCGAGAAATATCACATCAAAATTATTTCTTCTACCACTTATTACCCACCAGCCAATGGTTTAGCCGAAGCATTCAATAAGACGATATGCAAACTGTTAAAGAAAATGGTCTCTAAAAACAAAAGAGATTGGCACGAACGATTGCCAGAAGCGCTAAGGGCCTATCGTACCACGGTTCGAGGAGCGACTCAATTTACACCTTTCTCACTCGTATATGGCTGTGAAGTCGTTCTACCACTCGAAATTCAAATCCCTTAACTCCGAAGTGCGTTAGCTAGAGGCATGAATGAAGAAGGGAATGTGAAATTACGGCTACAAGAATTGGAATCTCTTGACGAAGAAAGGCTCATCGCTCGTCAAAACATAGGGATCTACCAATCTAGAATGGCAAATGCGTTTAATAAAAAAGTACATCAAAGGGTCTTTAAAAGGGGCGATTTGGTCCTCGCTGTTAAAAGACCAATGATCATCACTCATAAATCAAAAGGGAAGTTTACAGAAAAATGGGAGGGACCATTTGTTATCGATTCTGTCTACTCTAATGGCTCTTACAATTTAATTAATCAAGATGGTGATCGATGCCTTATGCCCATCAATGACAAATTTCTTAAGAAGTATTATCCATGAAAACATGTCCTCTTATCATCTTCGATTTTTGATATGATGCCTCGAGTCATAGAAGTCTCGATATAATGACTCGAAAACTGAAAAGTTTTGGACCTCGACACCAAGCCTCGGAATATTTAAAAGCTCCGATATCATGCCTCGAAGTTCATGATATGTCAAACTTTGATATCAAGCCTCAGAACATTTAATGTTTTGATACCAAGCCTCAAAGTTTGCAACATGTTGTTAAGTCTCATAACCTCAAAAGTTTTGATACTATGCCTCGGAGATCAAAACTCCAAATTTAACATTTCAATATGTCATATGAGCCTTGACTGTGGCTTTTGAAGATATGCTGCCAAACCAAAAAGAAAAAAAGAAGAGGACACACTTTAGGCTGAATCTAGCTTGTCTCAATCTGTCTAATTGGTATGAAAAGAAATTCCCCAGCATGAGTTACTCAGTCAACATTTTACAATAATCACTCAGACCAGGCCAGGAAGTCAATCCCACTGCCAAGCTCAAACTTGTGTGCATAAATTTTGAGTAAAACTGAGATGACATGTATACTTTGTTTTTGGCATATGCAAAGGGGGATTTTAAATGGACGAGCCCAATGAGACAGCCCATATGGAAAAATTGTGATGCGATGGGTTCGAGGCACACCTACTCCGGAAAACTCCTCGTCAACAATCCTCGAAGGGGGCATTTGTTGGAAGATAAAATATATATATTCATCACCATTAGTACTTGGACCATATCCAGCATGATCTTGATCAAGTGGGACTAAATCAATCAAACCCATCCCCAACCCAATGATTTGTGACCACTACATCGCATGGAATTGTACCCTGATGAATTTGGTGGCTCTAATCAAAATCTCTTAAATTTACGAGGGAGATTAACATGATTAATATAGGTTCAAGCCAGCCATATCATGTCCAATGAAGCCCAAGTTAAATTTTTGGCTCCAGTGATGGGAGCCAGATCTTTTGCAAACTTGTGGTTAACTGACAAGTGGAGTCTAAGAGGAATACCCATTCTTTAGATGAAAATGACACCACCTCATGTTGAAAATGTCACCCACTCATGAAATGAAGGCAAACGATCATAAGAAATGGCAAGGTAGTTAGTTAGAGGAGGACAGGTGGTGTTCATCCACTCTAAGCTAAAGAAAATGGGTAGGAAATGGAGAACGTGGGACAACAACTGCCTTGGAGATGGCTCCAAGAAGCCTATAAAAAGGCCACTACGTGATGCAAGAAAAGGGAGGAAAAAAAAAAACAAAAGACAAGGAAGAACTCTGCAGAATTTTATATAAAAAAAAGAGAGAGAAATACGCTGCCATTTTCCGACGACGTGCTGCCGGAATTATCAAGCGAAAAGATCATTCCTGAAGAGAAGATTTGAAGCAGGCTAAGGACTAGGATCATGCCTCCATCAAGTGATGGAGCATGATTTCCTAGTTTTGAGCCAAATCCCTACATTTTTTTATTGTCTATTTGCATTTCATGTAGAGTGAGAAAACGGGATTGCATGTGTAGAACCTCTTTTTGAGTCTACATTTCCTGATTTTTTTTTCTCTGAATTTTATTGCTTGTAGATAATGTGGCATTGTAAATTCATTTTCATGAATACAAAAAAAAAAAAAGAATGAAATGATATCTTTATCAGTGAATATTCATCTCAAGTTATTTACTTATTTATTTATTTTTTGTTTTTTTTATAGTAATCCATAAGTCATTCAGGTAAGGGCCGTCATCATCCATTATAAGAAAATGTGTGCACAACATACTTAGCTTCTTGAGGATGTGACTTCTGTTTGACTCCCACCTGTTGAAAATATGCTTTGAATCAGCACAAATTATTTCATCCTCAAAAACCCATTCAGACAAGTATCTCTATATGTTCCAAAATATGATTGGTGGAATAATTTGTCTGATTTACTGATTTAAAATTTCATGAGCATTTTTTTTAGTAACAATTTATGTTTATAATTAATTCACATAGCATCCTGCATCTAATGAGCATATTGGGTTCTACAAATCCATTGAACTTTCATAAAAATTTCTACCCGTACAGAATTTTTGGCATACCCGGTGGGACAACAGCTCACTGTTTATTTCTTCTTTTCAGGTTGTATAACATAAAGTATCTCAAGTTTGTCATCAAGTTTCATCAATGGCAACCAAGCTTGTCGTCACCTTTGATGATACCAAGTACAAGGCCTACCTAGAGGCCAAAGTCCAAGCAAGAAACTCCGTGCAAATGATCAAGACCCATGTAAGGACTGCAAAGAGAAGGTTTGAAGAGTTGCAAGGAGAAAATGAAGTTTTGGAAAATGAAAAGTTTGCTTTCTCCAAAACTCATGAGGTGTCAAAAGAAGGAAAAGTTCCTCATTTTCAAGTTGATCAGCTAGCTAATGGTCAGCAAGTTCACAAAGGGTTAGAAAACTACCAAGTTCCAATGGACATGCAAGGGACGTCCAACCATGTAGCTGATTGTCAGTTAGCTAACTCTCACCAAACTCCATCAACATATCAATTTCAAAATAAAGTATGTTTGAATGGATCCAAGTTTAATCAATCCATTAAATTCCAATCAAATATAAAATGTCAAATGAAAAATGACGAAGATAATTTTGTAGTCCCATGCACCCACACCTGCCCCACCTGAGCGGTATGGTTTACGGGTCATGGATGCTCAAAAATGAAACAATAGACCCTTGTATCCAGCACTTACCCCACCAGAGTGGTAAGAAAGACTAGAACTTGGGATGATGTTACCAGGTCCCGTCCTAGTGCTTACCCCACCAAAGTGGCTAAGCCTGGCTGGACGCAACGGCTAGGAAAACTTCAGTGTGGGACCGACTGTCTGTACCCATTGAAAATGCTTTCGAGCCTCTCACCTTGCTTAAGGGAAAGAATGTGATAATGGGTGAAAAGGCCCCGCAGCACCCCCCAAAGAAAATGGGAGGTCCTTTAGTTGTCAAATTTTCACCGGGCTCAAATGATCCCCGAATGGTGACAAGAAAAAACATGCCAGCAGAATTTAGACCTCGAAGCAAAAAGGATGATTATGACTTTGTTGCAAAGAAGCAAATGGTCCGACCTCGAGTTTTATCCAAGAGCTATAAAAAAAGAATTAACAAACGAGTCAACTCAAGTGGGAATCCACCTATGCAGACTCAATCCCTTCACCAAGTCAAGCAAGACAAAGCTCATCATTATGCCAAAAGGGCTAAGGCAAAAAGGAGAATTGATCAAACCCAAGTCGAAATTATGGAGCGACCTTCAAATGATGCCGCACCTCAACTGATTGTAAAGCTTAAAGAAAAGACACCATTTGATGAGACAAGCGTACAAATAGCATGCCAACGGCATCTAAAAAGAAAAGAAGAGCAGCCCACAAGGCCCATGAATTTAAGATCGCACCCATGTGGATCCCCAAAGAGCCCGAAGAATCAGTTATGTCGGTCAATATGGTTGGCAAGGGTAAGAAAAAGAAAGAATCATCGGCCTATGTTAAGGAAATGGTGGATTTATTCAACACCCAGCGGCCGCAAACAAGGAGTGTCACAACTGCCAAAGGAAGGAAGGTAACAAAAAAAGATCACATTTGTGATTCAAGTAGTTCACAAGGATCATCTAATGAACTGGCACCAAGAACATTGGGAGTATTAGGCTAGCTCACAGGTCTTCTCTCGTCAGAATCAAGTGTAGCTCCTGTCTATGTGACATGCCAAGAGGGTAATCCAGAGTTCTCAGAGTCAAATCCCACGCCAAGTTTCATGCAATATGTCCAGAATACAAACAAATGATTTGAAGAGATGATGACAATGATGGTCACTCTTCAAATGCAGATTAACAAAAAGGAGTTTGGACGACAATCTCGCAAGGATCACAACAGACGTGATCAAAGAGATAATCATGGTCATGATATGGACCATAATAATGACGAAGAAGAGTTGAGCAAAACCTGAGTCACGGTTAAAGCAGTCCAAAAGATGATTGAAAATGCCACTGAGGGGGTAACATCATCCAAAAAAGGATCAAACCCACCTTATCCAGCCTGGATGGATGATGAGCCATTTCCACCTAAATTCAAGCAGCCTCATTTGCAATCATATGAAGGAAGTACTTCATCTTATCAGCATCTATGCCACTTCAAGGTTTTGACTGGAGAGATATCTAATAATGTTGCATTAAAAATCCGATTGTTCACCAGTACATTGAAAGGAACAGCCTTCGATTGGTATATAAGGCTACCGAGCGGTTCCATAAAGTCATGGAAGGATATAGAACAAAAGTCTACTGATAATTTTTTCGATGCCGACAGTTCAGTGACTACAGCTCGCCTATGTACAGAAAAACATGGCAAAGAAGAATCAGCGACTTCCTTTATCAAAAGATGGCAAGCTTTGTCATTTAAATGTCCGGAAAACCTTTCACATGAGTCCTTGATGGACATGTGTAGGACAAACTTGCATTAAAAATAAAGGCTAAGTTGGTCGGAAATAAAGCAAAAGACATTGGTGAGTTGTTAGAAGCAGCAATAGAAGCTGAAACAATCATTAAAGATCGAGAAATAGAAAAGAAATCTACCAGGAAGATTGAACCACCAAAAAGTGGGGGCAAAAAGAAAGAAGCTATGGCAGTTCAAGTAGCTTCACACCTTGACTCAAGGAAACTCGAAAATAATCAGAAGAGAGATAGTGAGGACCAAAACAAGATGAAGAGAAATCAAACTTTAAAAGAAAGAATGTCTCGAGAATATGATTTTCCTATTAAAGATTCTGAGTCAATTTTTCATACTCTCCTAAAAAATGATAAAATCAAGCTTCCGCCATGCAAAAGACCAGAAGAAGAAGACAAAACAAATGACCCAAAGTATTGCATATACCACAGGGTCATAAGTTATGGTATAAAAGACTGCTGGGTCTTTAAGAATAAGGTTCAGGAGTTACTTGACAATGGGATCATCACCTTGGCTAAAGAAGACAAGAAGGTGACAACTAACTTGGTGTCTGTTCACTTTGGAAGTTTCAAAGAACCAGTTAGAATTCCCACTCTGCAAGAAGAAGAGGGAGATGTCGAGTTTCGCTTGGTAAACCCATTGGAAAGTAGGGATGGATTAGTTCCAGTAGAAATGCCAAATGGTGTGATGATGTGGGTCCATCCAGATATCTTGTCAGAAGAAGGGTGGGAGACCGTAAGAAGCAAATCACGCTCTGTTGCAACGTCAAATCCCTTCTGGAATGACAACTATCCTATGAGAAATGCTGTGGGGGCAAGAAAACAAAAGAAAAGACGTAGGCCAAATAACAAGAAAAAGACTAGTAAATCAAAAGAGGTTGTCACCGCAGTAGATTTGTTAACACAAGAGCCTCGAGTTCCATATACTCTCAAGGATTTCTTACCACTTGATCTCTTTTGTGTTTAGAAAATCAAAAGCAGAAAGATGAATTAAGTGAGTTAAAAGATGATATACTCTCATGCAACTGTCTTACATTGGTAGAGTTGAAAAAAGAACTGGATCAAGGTGATGGTAATTATGGCCTTAGATGGGGATATAGAGATGGCGTGATTTCTTCCGAAAGTTCAGATGAATTAAGTCAAGATTCAACGAGATGACATACTTTTACTCAAGAAAACCATCATGAGCTATACTTTATCCCCGACCTCACATTGACAGAGAATGATAGTGACCCTTCAGAACCCTCGAGTTTGTCAACCGACCCAAATGATGACAATGAATTGCTTGATGATGATGATATTAGGAGATGGATTGAAGGCATAGTGAAAATTGTCATTTATACTACATCCATATGGAATTTGACTCCATAATGGCAAAGAAAAGATCTTCCTACAATTATCATGGGGGAAGTAGCCTATGAAAATCCAGATATTGATAGGATTGACGAAGTGGACAAGTCCTCAGATGTATGTGATGATTCTCTCGCACTTGATGGATATGATGTTGATGGTTCAGATTCAGACTCTGATGTGTGGATCTTTTACTCATCCAATAGAGAAAACATAAGATCATACGAATATGTGTCAAAGGAAGATGAAATCTGGGCACATGATGATGTGGCTAGAAGAGAAATCAAAGCAAAAGGATCATTCATGCAATGAGCTACATGCCTAGACCAGTTGGGCCCCTCAATCCTCTAGACCCAATTCCATGGTGTTTTGCAGGAGGACCCAGGACCCCCCAAGAAATTGAAGCCTTAACATGGGATAATGATACCCCATGGGATGCAGATGAGGATGTCAGAATTATATTGGCCGTGTAATATGGTTGGGATCGACCATGAAATTTCTGATGAAGAGAAAAATGATGATAAAGACAAAGCAGAGAGTTCATCAACATCCAATTTGACATCCTCTGAATCTTCGGAAACTGCAACAGCAGATAGCGAAGAGATTTCCTTATGTTTTCCTGAGGTACATGAGGTAAGCAAAGGGACTCGCTCTGGACTAGATTACCATAAAAATTATGATGCAAATGTTAACCAAGACAAGGCTACAAAGCCTACAGAAAGAAATGTCAAGAATGGTGGTTTGCCTAGTCTTCAGGAGCCCGTTAGATTTGATTTGCTTCAACATCTAGCGCGCATCCCCGCACGTATAAGCATGCATGACATGATGAGACTATCTCCAGACATTCGAAAAGCTGCTGCATCAGCTCTCATGAACCCAGACCAATATGCATCTCATGTCCACCAAGTACAAGTAAAGTAAAACGTGAAATGTAAAGAATGCTTCAATTTAAGAGCAGCTATGGCTGCTACAATCAGTTTCATGAAGGATGACATGTTACTCGAGGATGTAAAGCACAATCGGCCATTATACTTCAGAGGATATATCGGTGAAGTTGAATAACCAAGAATGCAAATTGATCCTGGATCAGCAATTAACCTCGTGCCACTACGGGCCTTAAAATATTTGGGAATCCCAACTAGCAAGCTCATCTATACAAAACTCAGCATATCAGCATACAATGGAGAAACACAAAAGGCTATTGGTAGGATAGTTATTCCATGTCAGATTGGAGACATGAAATCTCAGGTCGTGGTCTACGCCATTGATGTCGAAACTTCTTACAATTTGCTCCTTGGAAGGCCATGGATTCATGAAAACTATGTAGTCCCTTCGACGTTACATCAATGTATTACATACATTGATAAAAATTCAGAAGTACGTCGAGTCTTTGCTGACAAGAAACCCTTCAAAGGGATGGAAGAATATTGTGTGGATTCTAGATTTTACACGTCACAACCTAACAGTGATGCAAATGAAAGCACATCGGAAGCATTGATTGTCAAAATATCTAAAAGCAAAAAGAAAATTTTCAAGGTATCTATACCTCGACCCGCGAAACTACTCGAGGCCGTTGAGATAATAAATGGTAAATACTTTACTAACGTTGCCACAAAAGCACCTGAATGCTCCAAGATCAGCATTCGTCCAAAGCTTGAAGAGATAACTTTCATTAAGAAAAGCCTAGTGGAGGTTCCAAGTGCCAGATCAAAAAAAGTCTCAGTCGGCATAATATCATTGGTGGGAGAAGATGAAGGTAGAGGGAAAAAGTCACTTATCGACTCTGTTAAACTCCCTATCCCAATGATATATCTTCCGAGGCCTCCGGAAGAACTAAAAGGAACAGTATACGTTGTGCCCATGAAACATCGGCCACCTGTCGTGTTTTATGGAGTATCGTACCCTTCACCGATGATTGTTGGAGAGATTCCTATGGAAGGGACCCCGGATTTCTCTATGTATAGCTATAAGGCTAAATTGATAATGCGAAGGATGGGTTATGATGTTACCAGCCGAGAAGGACTAAAGCAGGGTCGTGGCATTCCAGTTCCATTGGAGACGCACGTAAGATCGTGGGAAAATCATGGACATGTTAGATTCATCCCATATGGTCTAGGATATTGTCCGGCATCAACAACAACAGCCAATCGCCATTACTGCAACAAGCTCTTAATACCCTCCCATGAAGAAGAAGAAAAAGACTTGAACTGTTCCTCAAGTTGGGCTGTATTTTCAATTAATTGCATTTCCATTTCAGGTGAGGACGTAGATGAAAATGAAGTAATGTACTTCGAACCGGAAAAAGAAATGGAAGATGTAAAACCAAGTCCCCCCACAGAGGATAAGGTTAAACAAATTAACCTAGGAATAGACAGTGACCCCCATCCAATCTTTGTAAATGCAGAATTGAATAAAGATGAAATTTCGGAGTATACTTGTCTTTTGAATGAATTTAAAGATGTTTTTGCATGGTCTTATTCTGAAATGCCCGGCCTTGATCCAGGAATTGCAATGCACATATTAAATTTAAGAAAAGTTGTTAAACCCATGAAACAAGCTCAAAGAAGATTCCGACCAGACATAATGGATAAAATTGAAAAAGAGGTTCAAAAGCTGAAAGATGTTGGCTTCATTAGGGAGGAACAACATCCTGATTGGTTAGCCAACATCGTTCCAGTTACAAAGAAAAATGACCAAATTAGAATCTGTATTGATTTTAGAAATTTAAATGAGGCTTGTCCTAAGGATGAATTCCCTTTACCCATCGTAGAAATCGTGATTGATAATACTTTTGGTTACGAAAGAATGTCTTTTATGGACGGTTTCTCAGGATATAACCAAATCAAAATGCATCCTAATGACCAGAAGCACACTGCATTTCGAACACCATTTGAAATCTATTGTTACACCGTGATGCCTTTTGGTTTAAAAAATGCAGGGGCCACTTATCAAAGGCCAATGATGAAAATCTTTAAAGATATGCAACATAAAAAGGTGGAGTGTTATGTAGATGATCTTGCTGTTAAAAGCAAAAGAAAGGAAGATCACCTCAGTGACCTTAGGGAAGTGTTTGAAAGACTTCGATGGTATAAACTCCGCATGAACCCATTGAAATGCTATTTTGGTGTTTCTTCGGGAAAGTTCGTAGGGTTTATTGTTCGCAAAGATGGAATCGAGCTTGATCCAGTCAAAACAAAGCCATTTTAGAAATGAAACCTCCAAGAAATCTAAAAGAGCTAAAAGGACTCAAAGGTCGATTGGCCTATATTCGAAGGTTCATTTCTAATTTATCTGGAAGATGCTGACCATTCTCACGTCTGATGAAGAAAGGAGTGAATTTTGTATGGGATCAGGCATGTGATGTAGCCTTTGAAGATATCCAAAAATATCTTACTAGGCCTCCTATTTTAGCTGCTCCAGTGCAAGGGAGACCATTCATTTTGTATACGCGAGCTCTTGATCACTCCTTGGGGGCAATGCTGGCACAAAAGAATAACCAAGGGCATGAGGTGGCACTTTACTACCTAAGTAGGATGATGGTAGGAGCAGAACATCGATATCCACCGATAGAGAAAGAATGCCTCGCGCTAATGTTTGCAATACAAAAATTAAGGCACTACCTGCTCTCACAAACAGTTTATCTTGTCTCTCGTGTAAACCCATTAAAGACCTTAGTAACAAAGGCGGGATCTTTGAGTGCAGGATTAACAAAATGGTCCATTCTCCTTTCCCAATATGATATCATATATGTCCCACAAAAAGTAGTAAAAGGTCAAGCATTAGCAGATTTCTTTACCGCGCATCCGTTACCGCCTGATTCCGAGCTAAGGGATGCTTTTCCAGATGAACCAGTCTTTTACATTGAGACCTTTCAGACCTCAAAACAAGAAGCTTGGGAAATGTATTTTGATGGTGCTAGTAGGACGGATGGAAACGGAGAAAGGATATCTAGGGTAGGAGTTGTCTTCGTAACCCCTGATGGATATATGATCTCTTATTCCATCTCACTAATCAAATCATGTTCTAATAATATTTTTGAATATCAAGCCCTTGTTATGGGAATGGAAATAGCTCATGAGTTACAAATTCGACATTTGGAAATACGTGGAGATTCAAAACTCATTGTAAATCAAGTGAATGATCAATATGAAGTTAAGAAACCCGACATTCGCCCCTCCCATAAGATAGCTCAACGATTGATGAACAAGTTCATTTATTGTAATATTGAACATATCCCGCGAAGCCAGAATGCGAGGGCAGATGCACTAGCAAGTCTAGCAGCCTCGAGAGCGCTTCCTGAAGGAGAAGTCCTTAAAGTGGTTTGTGAAAGAAGGATCTTAAAGAATTACATCATATACCCATGGTATTGAGACCATAAAACTAACAATCTCCCACTTGGGCTCAATGCCAATCAGGATTGCATCTCATGCCCATCCCGTCCACATGCTACTCAAAAACTTTGGTGGTCAATGGCTTAGTAAATGGATCTGCCAGATTGTCTGCAGAAGCTATCTTGGTAATTGTAATATCACCTCTCTGCACAATCTGTCTGACCAAGTAATACTTCCTCTGTACGTGCTTTTGGCTTTTATGGCTCCTTGGTTCTTTGGACTGAACGACTGCCCCGCTACTGTCACAGTAAACTGTGAGCGGCTGTCGCACCAAAGGTACCACTCCAAGTTCCAAAAGGAATCTTTTGATCCATACTGCTTCCTTAGCTGCTTCACAAGCCGCTACATATTCAGCTTCAGAAGTGGAATCAGCGGTACATTCCTGTTTTATACTCCTCCAGCTGATAGCTCCTCCGCCAAGCATAAACATATAATATCATATGCAGTCTTAAAGGATTGATGTTGGTGTTGTAAAACACTAGACATAGATGCCTGTATGTAACATCTGGCCATCTCATCGTCTTTTGCCCACTTGGTGTAAAGTTCCTTTTCTTCCTATGATGCTTCTGGCAATGGCTCATCAAGGGGGGGTTTGGTAAGGACATATTTATATCCTGAAGCTGTCAGGACAATATCCAGGTTCCGTTTCCAGTCTACATAGTTTGATCCCACTAACTTATTTTGGTTGAGGATGGTTGCAAGTGGATTGAAAGTGTTTGAATTCATGCTGAAAATACGGTAGCACATAACCATACATTCAATTAATAAATTTAAATGACATTAGGGTTTAGTATTCTACCAAATTTATATGGAATCCTCAAGACCATTAAATTCAGAATACATCGGAATCCCAATCCCCGGCGTATGCCTCCTTGGGGAGTGCGAATACCACCTAGATTGGTGCTGATCAAAGTTGGTCAAAATCAGAATTAAGACTAACTATCCATGATCCCCTTCATTCTTTATTATCTAGGTATCTCATACCAAATAATGAATGACTCCCGATTTACTTCGATTTCTAAAATAAATGAGGGAAATCCTTGGGGATACTACATCATTATTTTAGTTAAGTGTGACCCACCAACTAGCATTGCATGACAACCGTTGCGAGCAGCTCCTCCTTGGGGAGTGGGCCCCCGCCCCGTCTCACCAACACTATCCATAGGAGATCCATATCTAGTAGCCAGACAAGTAAAAGCCCTCCGTGGGGAACGGCCATACTCGAGATGGCGCGAGGCTAATACTTTCCTTACAATGGACCTATGGTGGAAAACCATGGGGATTTCTAAATATAAATGCCCCGCTCCCACTTAATATTTTAGAATTGAGGATTTCTTTGTAAGGTATTAGGGCCCCATAAATGAATATATGAATATCAAATCATCTTATGATATGATCTAAGATTGGTTCCAAGTCAAGTTATTTTAAGGAAAGTCTAGTTTCTAAATTAGTGTTACCAATGTGTCCATCTCATGGGTCATCAACACTAATTAGAACTCTTTCCAAAAATTAATTTGATTTGACCAATTTTAGTAACTTGCTATGTTTGGATCAGATCTGGAATTATTCTAATTTAAGCATGCATCCATAAATAGAAATAGCAAAAATAGAAACTAGTCCTCTCCTCCACATGGCCCAAGCGGAATAGACTTCTTGGACTTCTAGACTTTCCAAAAATTTGGAATTCCTTAAACTCTTTGGGAAACTCCAGAACTCTTTTGGTAATCTTCAAACTCTTTGATTATGAATCCAACATCGCTTTCCTTCTTCGTCTCGGACATCGCCAGAATTTACAAATTTAGAAAAATTACATAAATTCTTATGCCTCATATATGAGACTTGCATGGTAATCTAAAACTGGAATTAAAAGGGCTATAGGGAAATTCATCATGCCTTGCCCTTTCATGGGAAACCAAGGAAACCATGACGCCCTTTACAATTAGCCTTAAATAAACCAATCACCATAAAAGAAAGCAAAAGACTTGTGGGCCATATGGAGAGGACATGATCATCTGCAAGTTAGTATCTTATACAACCATACAAATCACAAAAATAGGCTGCCAAACAATGCTGGAAAAATAGGAAGTAAAAGTAGACCCGAAACCTGAAAAATCAATTTCTGCAGAAATCTGCACAGAAGGCCCGGTCGACCGAGCACGGGCCTGGTCGACCGGACTGACGAATTTCTGCAACTTGGGTTTTTTGTTTCGTGTCCATTCTTTCCCAAATCGCTTCCAAAGTGTCCCAATGGCTTCCTATTATCCTTCCATCATTATTAAACCCTTTTGTGACTATCCAAACATGAATTTACTATCAAACCAAGTAAAATCATCAAAACTGATCCTTACATAGCCCTTGCTTCATCTTCTTCACATCTCATGCAAAGATCAGAGCAAGCTTGCTGGTCTAACATGATTAGAGATGAGGTTAGGCTCGGATACCAATTGTTGAAATATAGGTGGGCCTTCCAAACAGGTTTCAAAACTTTTGACCCGCTTAATGCAGGGATCAATTGTCTAGAATGCAACAAACCCAATCCAGGATGCAATTCCCTCAATCTCATAGCCATGTACAGCAATAACTACTATCTAAAAGATAGAAAACAGAACATAAACATGCTTCCACGAAATACACAACATACAAGGATGTAGATATACCTTTGGAGCTTTGTTGTGCTCTAATGGAGGATTTGATTTCTTTACTTTGGTGATGAACAACTTCACCATCCAAATCAGAATCTTCAACTCCTTTTGATCTTCCAACACTATGTCCCGTATTAGATCTCTTTTCTCAAGAAGATGGTGGAATCCTCAAGAGAAAACCCTACTAATAACTCTAAGGAACCAAAGGTGAAAGAGAGGGGAACTATGAGAGGAAGAAGACTTGTACAACTCTTGCACAAGGGGCTGAAAAGTGCTCTTATTATTATGCACGAATTTGAGAGGAGTATTCCTCTATTTATAACCCTCCATTACTCCTCTTTTCCTATTTGAAATAGAAGTTTAACTCCCATTACAAATTAGTAAACATCTCCCTTACTAATTGCTATAGAAGTCTTACTTCCACAACTATTAGTAACTTTCTCCTTTCTAATTAAAATAGAAGTCCTACTTCCATTATTAATTAGTAGCTTACCATTACCACTATTAGAAGTCTCACTTCAAATAGAAATAGTAACCTTCCTTTTAGAGTTTAAGTAGAATTAGTATCTTTCTAATATGTTGGGCTAGCGTGGGGACCACTAGGGATTCCTTAGAAAGCTGGCTCCAACTGGGACAAGCGACCCCACATCTCATGTGCAATCCGGGCCCACAGTTAATTGCAAATAACTCTACTAAATAAATGCAATTGCACTCCAGTCTTAGGAATATATTTCAATGAAGACCCTAAACTTCCACAGTACCACAAGTAGGCCCCTCCATCTATATCCATGGATCAAATGGACCTGTCCACCAAATTAGATCCATATCTTATTATCCTTGAGCCCCAATTAATTATAATGATCATATGGTACCGATCCAATTAACTCTTAATCAGAATGGGTGCGCACTTACCAATGATAAATCCATTAATTGGCACAAGGGGATATTAAAGATAGATTTCATCTTGACCATTGAATGTTCCCATAACTCTACTATCAAGTACCCAAATCACCGAGGTGTTGACCTACAATTGGCCTCACTCACTGGTGACTGAAAGCAAATGAATAGATAAAAACTTGAGTTCATTGATGTCTCAGGATTATGAGCCTATTGCTAGGGAATTATGAGAGCAGACCTTAAAAAAAAGACAATGTATATAAGGTGCTTCTCATGGTCCTTCAATACATCCAATGTACCAGCATTATGATCCAGAATCTTATATTCTGACGATCGAGATAAATCACACTATCTCATAGTGATCAAAATGCTGCAACCATGTCAGATGAGGTGTCCAATCTCATCACTGGCTGTGAAGATATTTAAGTATAAGATTTGTAATACATATCTCCTGTATGTGGATCTCATCCATACACATGTATTACATCTAGTATACTTGTGGACTCCGGTTCATCTCATGAACTATTATGTCATTTGTATTAGTTATGTGCAAGTATATAGAACATCATTCATCTCATGAAAGGAAAAGCATAAATTGTATTGATAAATAAAGAATTACATCATATACCCATGGTATTGAGACCATAAACTAACAGAACTGCCATAGCTTCTTTCTTTTTGCCCCCACTTTTTGGTGGTTCAATCTTCCTGGTAGATTTCTTTTCTATTTCTCGATCTTTAATGATTCTTTCAACTTCTATTGCTGCTTCTAACAACTCACCAAGGTCTTTTGTTTTATTTCCGACCAACTTAGCCCTTATTTTTTAATGCAAGTTTGTCCTACACATATCCGTCAAGGATTCATGTGAAAGGTTTTCCGGACATTTAAATGACAAAGCTTGCCATCTTTTGATAACGGCAGTCGCTGATTCTTCTTTGCCTTGTTTTTTTGTACATAGGCGAGCTGTAGTCACTGAACTGTCGGCATCGAAAAAATGATCAGTAAACTTTTGTTCTATATCCTTCCATGACTTTATGGAACCGCTTGGTAGCCTTTTATACCATTCGAAGGCTGTTCCTTTCAATGTACTGGTGAACAATCGGATTTTTAATGCATCATTATTAGATATCTCTCCAGTCAAAACCTTGAAGTGGCATTGATGCTGATAAGATGAAGTACTTCGATCATTTGATTGCAAATGAGGCTGCTTGAATTTAGGTGGAAATGGCTCATCATCCATCCAGGCTGGATAAGGTGGGTTTGATCCTTTTTTGGATGATGTTACCCCCTCAGTGGCATTTTCAATCATCTTTTGGACTGCTTCAACCGTGACTCGGGTTTTGCTCAACTCTTCTTCGTCATTATTATGGTCCGTATCATGATCATGAGTATCTATTTGATCACGTCTGTTCTGATCATTGCGAGATTGTCGTCCGGACTCCTTTTTGTTAATCTGCGTTTGAAGAGTGACCATCATTGTCATCATCTCTTCAAATTATTTGTTTGTATCCTGGACATATTGCATGAAACTTGGCGTGGGATTTGACTCTGAGAACTCTGGATTACCCTCTTGGCCTGTCACATAGACAGGAGCTACACTTGATTCTGATGAGAGAAGACCTGTGAGCTCGCCTAATACTCCCAATGTTCTTGGTGCCTGTTCATTAGATGATCCTTGTGAACTACTTCCATCACAAAAGTGATCTTTTTTTGTTACCTTCCTTCCTTTGGCAATCGTGACACTCCTTGTTTGCGGCCGCTGGGTGTCGAATTAATCCACCATTTCCTTAACATAGGCCGACGATTCTTTCCTTTTCTTACCTTTGCCAACCATATTACAGACATAACTGATTCTTCATGCTCTTTTTCTTACCTTTGCCAACCATATTGACAGACATAACTGATTCTTTTTCTTACCTTTGCCAACCATTTTCTTACCTTTTTCTTACCTTTGCCAACCATATCCACATGGGTACGATCTTAAATTCATGGGCCTTGTGGGCCGCTCTTCTTTTCTTTTTAGATGCCCGTTGGCATGTTATTTGTACGTTTGTCTCATCAGATGGTGTCTTTTCTTTAAGCTTTACAATTAGTTGAGGTGCGACATCATTTGAAGGTTGCTCCATAATTTCGACTTGGGTTGGATCAATTCTCCTCTTTGCCTTAGCCCTTTTGGCATAATGATGAGCTTTGTCTTGCTTGACTTGGTGATGGGATTGACTCTGCATAGGTGGATTCCCACTTGAGTTGACTCGTTTGTTAATTCTTTTTTTATAGCTCTTGGATAAAAGTAGAGGTCGGACCATCTGCTTCTTTGCAACAAAGTCATAATCATCCTTTTTGCTTCGAGGTCTAAATTCTGCTGGAATTTTTTTTCTTGTCACCATTCGGGGATCATTTGAGCCCGGTGAAAATTTGACAACTAAAGGACCTCTCATTTTCTTAGGAGGGCGCTGCGGGGCATTTTCACCCATTATCACATTCTTTCCCTTAAGCAAGGTGAGAGGCTCGAAAGCATTTTCAATGGGTACAGACAATCGGTCCCACACTGAAGTCTTCCTAGGCCGTTGCACCCAGCCAGGCTTAGCCACTTTGGTGGGGTAAGCACTAGGACGGGACCTGGTAACATCATTGTTAGGAATTTTGTGTATTGCAATTTGATGGATGCATTATCATTCTAGCATCATTTGAATTTTCACACTTGCATTGATTTAGAAAATCTTGAAATCTTGATTTATACATGCATTGTTTTTAAGACTTGTAAAAATGTTGATTTATGCATGTTTTGATTTTTAACTTGGACGCATTTTTATTTGGAAAGAAGTTTTACGAATCAAGCTAGACTATGTTTTAAATCTTTCAAATCATTTTAGGCTTTTTATGTTTCATGATTTTAGCCCTCCTAGTTTGATTTAAATCATGATTCCAAGCTTGATTTAATGGCCCAAAAGTTCCCTCAAGAAAATTATTTGAAATATGCATTTTTAGGGAATTTTGGTCCCAGGCCCGGGTCGACCCGCAGTGTGGCCGGTCATGCGGTCAACCGGGTAAAGAGCCGTTGTGCTATTTTCAAACGGTCAGTTTTATGACCGTTGAATGCCAGGTCGACCGAGCACAGGGGCAGCTCGACCGGGCACTCGCAGAAAGTCATTTTTTGAGTATAAATACAAGTTCATTCCTTTGAATAAGTTGTTGAAAACTAGAGGATTAAGAGGCCCTCCTTGAGATGTTTTGTCACGCCCCCGAACCGGAACCTCGGGGGCGGGAATGGGATTAACATAATTTATATTTTTCTCCCAAGATCCGCGTGTGTGAAGACAACACATTCCAACATGTTCTGAATATTTTGCGGAAGCTTTCGTGGCGTTGCGACCCGAAGTCCGTGGCCATCGGATTCCGTGTCGCACTCAACCTTTAGCACATAGCTATTATATCAAGAATCATATCAGACTGGAGTAACCATCACAATAAATTATAGAGCTGACAGTAACAGGATGTTACATTCCCATATATGTTCAAGTTACAATTATCAATGTACATTAATTAAGAATCCCAAGAAAAAGGCTAATAAAAGTCATACAACAATAAGCTATAATCACTACCCCAAATATGACGTAGCTCCTATGTCAAGCTCAATGTCTACATGACATAGCCGACAAAACAACCTGCAAAACATGGCTCCACAGCCAACAAAGCTCTCAACTCGGGACGAAGAAATCTGAACCTGAGTACCAAAAGTAGTGGGTCAGACGCGACGGTCTGGCAGGTGGATGAAAAGATAATAATATACTGAAGAATAAAACATAAGATAAATCATGCTATTCGATCAAATGCTGCATATAATTAAACGGGTGCAAAGTCGAGAATCTCGAGGAAAACCTGTATTCATTTCAAGCATGGGTAAAACGCGAATATCTAATAAAACATGTGTTCGTTTACATCATCTATAATCATAGATATTTGACAATCGGGTGTTCGTCTAAAACATGTATAAATATAGTGGTATGGCAAAACAACGTTCATTTGAAACTTAAGTAAAAACATAAGTATACAACAAACCAGGTATTCATAGCAGTCTAGCAAAACCAATGTCCATTTGAAACCTATGTAGAAATACGGATATTTAACAAACCGGTGTTCATTTAAACAGGTGTAACCAAAGAAATCTTACAAAACTAGTGTTCATTTAAACATATTTCAACGCATGGATATTTAACAAACCAGATATCGTTTAAAACAGGTATAAACGTAGGGATCTGGCAAACAAGTGTCATTTGAAACATATTTCAAGGCATGGATATTTAACGAATCGGGTAATCATTTAAAACAGGTATAAACATAGGAATCTGGCAAAACGCGTGTCGTTTAAAACATATTTCAAAACATGGATACTTAACAAATCGGGTACCATTTAAAAACGGGTATAAACATAGATATCTGACAAACCAAATGTCCTTTAAAGCAAGCTCGGATATTTAACAATTCGGGTATTCCTTTAAAACATGTGTAATCATATAAATCTAGCAAAATCATTGATCGTTTGAAACATATGTAAAAGCATGGGTATTCACCCAACCGGCATTCATTTAAAACATGTGCGGGTACAAAGAACAGAAGACAATATAATAATAACTGAATTTACATTGGAGAATATTAACACTTGTTTAAATAACAACTTTCATAAAGGAAACGAATCATTTATCGGAAAGCAAGTAAGCAATATAAAACATGTCGGGTATCCAAGGAATCGGGAACTGGCAAGATGGCAATCACAAAAAGCTAAGTCCTTTATCACCGAAGTGACAAGAGTATAACGGGATGTTGGTCTCAGTCACACAAGGTGAGGAGACTCAACGCAAATCATATATACAATATAAATATACGGGAACGGGACCACGGTAGCGAACCGGGTATCGGGACGGGACCACGGCAATAACCGGGTATCGGGATCCAAACTGCAGCTGGCGGGACGGGAGAGGGATCTCCAAGTCGGTGGATCAAACCGACAAGGTATCCAAGCTTAGTGATGCCGACTCATAGGTCAAATAACAAGCGGGACATATGCAAGTAAATCAAGTACAATAAATAAATGGGTAAAACGGGGGTGCTCAAGGGCACACTGTCATTTCATATCGGGAATACATCTCGGGACAAATAACTGTTACTAGAGTAACTTCAATGCTTTCGGGAAAACAAGTCATATAATGCAAATCTTGGAAATGAGGTGAAACAATAAACTATAACAATTTCGGGAAAAATATTAATTTCAAGATCTATTTAAGTGAATAGGGGTCCCGTATGTCAATCATAGTCATTACTTGGTACTCTTTGAGTTGGAAGACATTCCGGGCTCCTTATGCACTTTTACGATTTTCAAATGCACAATATCAAGCTAAAAACTCTTAATCACATACTAGTTTTCATTGGTTCAAATACTCACTTCATTCTTCAATATTTGCTCACTAAGATAAATATACCATTGGATTCCTTGCTTCAAGAGCTTTCCAACGGTATATAGAACTTCCAAATCCGATATGAGAATCAAAAGTTATAGGCGTTTCAAAGTGGCTCTTTTTACCCCTCCTGCAGGTTCCCGGCGTCCGGACGCCAGAAACCAGGCGTCTGGACGCCCGGAAGCAGAAAAGGGCGCCCAAGTCTCTGTCTCCTGGCGTCTGGACGCCCGAAACTTGGCGTCTGGACGCCAGGAGGCAGAAACCTCCCAGGCATCTAAAATTTTGCTGTTTTTTGACATCCTTTCCCTCCTTTCTCTTCCACTTGAACTCTTATACAAATTGAGCTTTTCCTTGCTTCAACAAACATCCAAACTAAAATAAAAACTCCCATCAAAACTTCAATGAACATTAAATCTAAACATCTCTTTCTTCTCATTTCACAATAAAGAAAAGGGAAGAATCCCCAATATACACAAGGGTCCATTTGAGCCAAGAATCTAGAGATAAATCAAGACTATTGATTCACATTTCCTTAACCATAGATGATTTAGCAAAACTCATTAAATGAGCATCTATTTCAAATCAATGCAAGCTAGTAAACATAAACATGGGTGGAGAAACCAACCCCATTCATTATAAAACCATATGAATAGACTTTGACCAAATGAAATGCATATATTTCCAAGAGATTTAACAAGAGAGAACAACCATTAATATGCATTTTCGAAATCAATAAATATGTGGCAAGAAACATATGTGAAAGCATGTATCCAATGATCAAGAACAAGTAATAAAACTTAGGATTTTCTCATAAAACTTAATAACATTCAAACCACCCATTCATCCACTTGCCTTTGACTCAAATCAAGCAAATCAAGCTCCTAATCACCCCTCAAGCTCAAGATCCACAATCTCTACAAAAAACCCCCAAAACAAACCCTAAAATGGGTTAAACAATGAAATGACAAGGAAACCTTTCAATAATCAAGGTGGAGCTTCTCTAAGGCTAGAAGATTACAATTCTAGAAGATGAAGAACACTTACTTGGAAGGTCCTCTAATGGACAAGGTAAGCTCAAAGGAAGTCTTGTGATGGAGGGTTCTCTTCACAAATGGTATCAATGGAAAGCTTGCAAGATGAGGAAGAGGTTGGTGATCTCCATTGCTTGATTGATGAACTATTGGTGTGGCTTGGAGATGAAGAAGCAAGAAGAAGAAGAGAAGCACAAGGAACCCTAGGTTCAGCTGGCTGTGCTGGAAAAATGGGGAATGAGATGCAATGAAGGGGGTGGGTTCTCTTATGTTAAAAAAGGAGGTTGGGTCCCACAACTTAAGGGACTAGTTTGGCTGAAATCATCTAATTCGGGACCTCGGATGAATTCGACGAAGAAGGAAGAAATGATCGTCGAAATATTTAGTTTCCAAAAAGTATATGTTTCGTGGATTTCGGGAATATCAAGTTTTGGGTACAGATTTGGTGTGCAAAGACTGTTTTGCCCTCAAGGCCAAGAAATCGGGTTTCGGGTTCTCAAATGGATACGAGATCAACATGAAAGTTGTAGGATTCCTCAAGATGAATGCAACGTGCCAAAAACACAATACGAAACAAATCGGGAAAATCTCACAAGTAAATGCAAAGCCGAAAAGGGAACCCCCAAAGGGCCCCACAAGCTACCAAAGCACTCAAAAGCCCAAAACTAGAAGAAAAACCATTCTAGCTCACAAACTCGACCCAATAAATACTAATCCCACTAAAAGAAACTAATCCACAAATAAAACAACACTAATCCAAGAGATTAGGGGTCGGGTTCTCACATGTTTTGAGGCCAATCAAAGGGGAATGAGCTAAGGGATGAAAGGGCTCATTTGGAAAGCTAAAGCTTGGTTTCATTGAGTTAAATCACTAAGTAAGCTTTACTTTTCTTAATCATATGCTTTCATTTTTTGCTTAATTATTGGTAAATCTTTTCTAACATGATAAACTATGATATGTTGTGTCCTTAACATGTTTATGTTTTGAATTGATCTATTGTTTTGGATGCATCACCTTGATTCAATCCAAGTAGTACTTAAATTGGTATATCTAAGTAAATCATGTTAATGAAAACATCTTTGAAATTATATGTAACATGATTCCTATACTTGGTTGAATCTATGGTTGTTGTTTTTCATCATAAGAAAATCTCTTTCAAATCTATCTTATGTTTTGGATTCAACAACTTCACAAATCATATGTACTTTTATTTTAAAGTTTCACAACTTGCCTTGCTTTGATAGGTATATCATTTTCAAGTTGATTTTATAATTACATATGGTTTGTCCCCTAATTTCAATCAAATCTATTTTTATGTTTTATGCTTATAGCATACACATATTGAGCTACATTGTTAATTTGATTGACATCCCTATGCATCACATGTTTTGTTCTTAGAATTTCACAACTTGTTTAGAATACATATGTATATCTTTTACAAGTTATTTTTAACATGTGATTAGCATTCTTTCCTCAATCATAAATGTTTTTATGAGCTAAAACTTTCAAAAGCCTTTGGCATACATTTATGAGCTTTCGTTTTAAAATTGATTGAGGACATACATACAGATTGTGCATTCATCTTTGCATCCATAGTGTGTGTGTGTGTGTGTGTGTGTGTGTGTGTGTGTGTGTGAAATAGATTTTCACTTTCATATCCACCTAATTAAGAGGCATTGTAATGAGCTGCAATTGTATCTCTGTCAAGTGTATTTTAGACACTACTTAGAGAGATAACCAACCTTTGGTTGAAGAGGTTATTGCTTAGCCTAAGAAAAGCATAATGTAGAGGTTATTGCTTAGCCTTGAAAAGCATATTGTAAAGGTTATTGCTTAGCCTATTGAAAAATATGAATAGTGGAAATCCGGTGGGGTGTTGGATCACAAGCCGGTAGTGGATGTAGGCAATGAGGCCGAGTCACTATAAATCCTTGTGTGATGGTGCATGCTATAAGACCCCGACCCGAGTGAACTCGATTAGTGTTAATTAAGTCGTGTGTTAGTTCTAAGCTTGATTAGTGATTTTGGCTAAGTTGGGTTTGGAATAGCTTTTGAAATAGTTTTAGGGAATTTTGATTGCTTATGAGTAGTGGGGGCCCTTTGGGGGTTCCTTCTTTATGACCTTGCATCCGCTTGAGGATTTATCGGAGATTTTGCATTCATTTTTCTAATCTCATTTTATTTGTATTGTTAATCCCTACAACTTTCATATTGATCCCATCTCCGTTCGAGATCCCGAAACCCGATTTCATAGCCTCGAGGGCAAAACAGTCATTGTACACAAAATCTGTACCCAAAACTTGATATTCCCGAAACCCGCGAAAAATATACTATTTGGAAACTAGATATTTCGGCGATCATTTCTTCCTTCTTCGTCGAATTCATCCGAGATCCCGAAAGCCAAGATTTCAGCCGTTGAATGTCTTAAGTAGTGGGACCCATTTCCATTTGCTCATATAAGGGGAACCCATCTTCCTTATTCCATTTTTCCGGAACAAAAGAACCTAGGGTTTGTTTGGCAACTTTTCTTCTTCTTCTTGCTCTCTCCATCTCCAATCCACTCCAAACTTGCATCCATCAAGAAATGGAGGTTACGATTCTCCTCCCCACCATACAAGCTTCCTTTTGATACCCTTTGTTGAGAAATCCACCAACTTTGAGATCTTCATTGAACTAACCCTTGCCATTTGGAGAACCTACAAGTGAGTAATCCTTCCCTTCTTCTAGATTTGTATTCTTCTAGCCCTAGAGAAGCTTCATCTTCATTACTGTAAGGTTTCCCTTTCTATTTCATTGTTTGACCATTTTAGGGTTTGTTTGTTTTGGGGATTTTGTTCATTGCTTGGATCTTTGGCTTGGAAGAGTATAAGAGCTTGATTTGCTTATTAGAAAACCCAAGGAAAGTGGATGATTTGATTTTTATAAGCTTTCAATGATTTTGGTATCTTCCATTCATGTCTATTTATTGCATTGGTTTGAAATAAATGTTCATGATAGAGTTTGGTAGTGCATTTATGGCTTATAAGTGTATTGGTGAATGACATTTATTTCTTCTTGTTTGCACCAAATGTACTCCATTGTGAAATGGTTTCCTTCTTTCTTTCCTTGTATTGGATTTGATGTTGATGGAGGAGGTGATGAAATGAACCCATTTGGAGTTGTGGAGAAGTATAGATAGTTGCATTGGAGGAGCTTTTAGCTTAGTTATATTGCAAGGATTAAGGGGAAGTGAGGAGAGTGGTTTTGAGGAGAAAAAAGGGGCTCTAATCTGAACACAGTGGGTGTTTCCCGCACCTGGCGGTCAGCCAGCGGTCACCTGTCGGCTAGCCGTCTGGTGACTGGCGGCTAACCGCCAGCTAGCCGAACAGTCGCAGTTACTTTTCCAGAGAGCAACATTTTTCTCCTGAAAACGCAGTTAGCCTCACGGTTAGCTAGCGGCTAACCGCCGAACCCTCGGCGGCTAACCTCCAGCCAACCGACTCAATCGATTGCTTTTCCAGAGAGCAACATTTTCTTCTGAAAGTACGGTCAACCTCACGGTTAGCCAGCGGCTAACCGCAGAACCCATCGGCGGCTAACCGCCAGCCAACCGAACCATTTCGATTACATTTCCAGCAACCTGTCTTTCTATTAGGCCAACCGCGGTCAGCCGTGTAAGACCCCGACCCGAGTGAACCCGATTAGTGCTAATTAAGTTGCGTGTTAGTGCTAAGCTTAATTTGTGATTTCTGGTTAAGTTGGGTTTGGATTAGCTTTGATCATGGTTTCGGGCTAATTCGATTGTCTTGATTTGCTTTGGTAGCTTGTGGGGCCCTTTGGGGGTTCCCTTTTCGGCTTTGTATTTTCTCGAGGAATTTCCCGATTTATTGTGGATTATGTTTTTGGCCCGTTGCATGCATCTTGTAGATCTCAACAACTTTCATGTTAATCCCGTATTCATTCGAGATCCCGAAACCCGATTTTCATAGCCTAAAGGGCAAAACAGTCATTGCACACCAAGTCTGTACCCAAAACTCGATATCCTCGAAACCCGCGAAACATGTACTTTTTGGAAACTAGATATTTCGATGATCTTTTCTTCCTTCTTCGTCGAACCCATCCGAGGTCCCGAAGTAGATGATTTCAGCTAATATAGTTCCTTAAGTTGTGGGACCCAAGCTCCCTTTGTTAACAAAAGAGAACCCATCTCTTCTTTCTCATTCACTCTCCATTCTTGTTCCAGCACAACTGAGCCTAGGGTTTGCTCTTGTGCTTTTCTTCTTCTTCTTCTTCTTGTTTCTTCATCCCCAAGCCACACCTAGGGCTCATCAATCAAACATTGGAGATCACCAATCACTCCCTCATCTCTCAGGCTTTCCATTGGTACCATTTGTGAGGAGAACCCTCCATTCCAAGACCTTCATGTTAGGGATTTTGTAATTTGCAATTTGGTGGATGCATTTGCACTTTAGCATCATTTGAATTCACACACTAGCATTGTTTTTAGAAACCTTGAAATCTAGTTTTATTCATGCATAGCTTTTAAGATTTGGAAAAGCTTTTGTTTTATGCATGGTTTGGTTTTAAACTTGGATGCATTAGTTTTGAAACCCAAACTCTTTTGAAAACCAATTTTCTTGTGCATTATATTTGGAAAATCATCTTGACAATTTAGGTTTGAACTTTGCATACATTCATCCCTTCATAATCATATGTGTATGCATTGTTTTTGAAAAAGGAGTTTTTAGAAATCAAGCTAGCCTATGGTTTAAAGTTTCAAATCATTTTAGGCTTTGGATGTTTCATGTTTTTATACTTCTTTGGATGATTTAAAACATGTGAAAAAGCTTGATTTTATTGGCCCAAAAGATCCCCAAAGAAAATCTTCAAGAAACCCAAAAAATGGGAAAATCTGGGCAGGCCCGGTCAACCGGCCACACACTGGCCGGTCAACCGGGCTCCTGAAGCCAAACGGCTCTTTTTATGACCGTTGTGTTTGGCCGGTCAACCTGCCATGTCATGGCCGGTCAACCGGGGATATAGCCGTTGGGCTGTTTTGGGGATATATATGAGTTCTTTCCCTTGCCAAAAGTTGGGAATTTTTAGCCCCTCCTTGAGAGGATTTGAGGCATATCAAAAGGGAAAAGAACCAAGGGATGAAGGGGATGATTAGGAAAGCTAAAGCTTGGATTAATGAAGTTAAACCACCAAGTAGGCTCTTCCTTCCTTAATCATATGTTTTCATGCTTTTGTTTTATTTTTGGTAAATCATTTCTAGCATGTTAAACTATGTTTGTGTTGTGTCCTTAACATGTGTTATGTTTTGAGTTGATTTATTGTTTTGGATACAACACCATATGATTCAATCCAAGTAGTACTTGAATTGGTAAATCAAAGTAGATCATGTTAATGAAAGAAACTTGGTAAATCATATGTAACATGATCCATATACTTGGTTGAATCTTTGATTGTTGTTTTCCATCATAAGAACATCTCTTTCAAAACTAACTTATGTTTTGGATTCAACTTCTTTACAAATCATATGTTTTCATGTTTTGTTTTATCATTGGTAAATCTTTGTAACATGTTAATTTATGATTTGTTGTATCCTTAGCATGTGTTATATTTTGAATAGATCTATTGTTTTGGATACATCACCATTGATTCATCAAAGTAGTACTTTATCTTTGGTAAATCTAAGTAGATCATGTTAATGAAATATGTAACATGATTCATATACTTTGTTGAATCTTTGGTTGTTGTTTTCCATCATAAGAAAATCTCTTTCAAATGTATCTTATGTTTTGGATTCAACATCATTACAAATCATATGTGTATTATTGTTTTAAAGTTTCACAACTTGCATCACTTTGATAGGTAAATCATTTTCAAGTTGTATTTATAATTACATATGATTTGTCCCCTAATTTCAATCAAATCTATTTTTATGTTTTATGAGCTACATTGATGATTTGATTGACATCCCTATGCATCACATGTTTAGAGCTAATCCATTTCATACAACTTGTGTAACTTTGATATCATTAACAAGTTGTTACTTTTAACATGTGATTGCATTACATCCTCAATCATAAATGTTTTATGAACTAAAACTTTCAAAAGCCTTAGGCTTACATTTATGAACTTTCATTTTCAAAATGACTGAGGACTACACACACACACTTCATTTGTTTTCAACTTTGCATTCATAGTGTGAGTGTGTATTTGTATTTCACTTCCATATCCGCCTATTTAAGAGGCAATGTAATGAGCTTAAATGAATCTCCATCAAGTGTATTATAGACACTAAATTAGTGAGATAACCAACCTTGTGGTTGAAGAGGTTATTGCTTAGCCTATAAAAGCATAGTGGATAGGTTGATGTTAAGCCTTGAAAAAAACATCAATGTAAGGTTATTGCTTAGCCTTGGAAAGCATATTGTAAAGGTTATTGCTTAGCCTATTGAAAAGCATAAATAGTGGAAATCCGGTGGGGTGTTGGTTCACAAGCCGGTAGTGGATGTAGGCATTGAGGCCGAACCACTATAAATCCTTGTGTAATGGTGCTTGCTTTGTGGTGATTGTTTTGTTAGCTTCCGCATCTTGTATGATTAATCATCACTTGTGACTAGTTTGTTTTAAAGAAGTTAAATTTGTTAAAATTGGTCATAATTGGAGCTCACCCTATTCACCCCCCCTCTAGGGTTCGGATCCCCATGGACTTACAAGTGGTATCAGAGCGGGTTACTCCATTTTAGGGCTTAACAACCCGGAGTTGATCCTTGCTAGATTTGAACCCTAGTGTTGTGTTTTATTGCATATCTTTTCAAAGATTTCCACTATGTTTGAAATTGAAAATTTTCCCTAGCCTCCTTGCACCACTCTAAGTCTTTTCCAAGTTATATCTTCTAGAGTTGGTGAGTCCTCAAAGTGATCTCTCAAGGACATCCTTTTCAAGACCTTAGGTGAATTTTCAAAGGTAGACTATTTGAGTAACCTTTAGGCCTTGATACCCCTAGACCAACCTAATCTTTTTAGTTATATCTATTTGTTGGTCATGTTACATTTGCATTTTGTTGCTTTATAGTCACATCTTTTAAAATGCAATGTTTCTTTGTGATCATTTGTTTTTGTATTCATGAACTTCTAAGTTATATCTCATGGTTTTCAAAATCCTTTGATTACAATACTTTCATGATGGATTTGCATTTTGATCATATAGTTATATCTCTTGTAGTGCATATCTATTCATGATCAATTGATTGTGATTACAAATGCTTTCATAGCTAGTTTTTCATGATCAATTGATGTTGGAAAATCATTTGATGATTGTCAATAGTTAGATCCTTTTTGCATATCAAATGATTTGAAGCTATTTAAGTTTTCCATTGTTTTTTCAAAGTTATATCTCTTGGTATGGAAACTTTGTGAGTATCTATTGTTTTACAAATTGAAAATTTACAATAGTACACTTCTTGTTTTTCAAATTCACTTGCTCTTAATTCTATAAATAATTCTTTCATAAATTGAAGTGATTTGAGAAACTTTGGAAAATGTTCTATGCTTTATTGGTTGTATTTATAGAAGCATTTTCCTTGACTTTATTTCCTTGTATCTTTTGAAAGGAAATAATTTTTACAAACAATTTGCATCTTTGCTCATTGAGTTACATTCTTTATGCAAATTGATTTTGTTGTCTTACATTGCATGGATGGATATGATTTCATTGATTTGCATGTTTGTGCCTAACTTGGTATATTCTCATTAATGCATTTTGATGATTGTTTATGTGCTTTATAGTAAAATCTTGTATTTGAGCTTTTTAAGTACATATGTGATTTTATGTGCTAAGTTCATTTGGTATAAACCTCATATCTTTTTCCATTGCATTGTAAGCTTAGTGCATTTGCTAAGAGTGGAGATGTTACATGATAGCTTAATGAATCATTTTAGATGAATTGGAATTAAACCATTGTTCTTAATAGGTATATCCATTTATGTGGTCCATCTTCATCTTTATGTGATCCATGATGTCTCTCTAACTTCATACCTTCTTGTGCTTACATAGTTATATTCTTTATTGATGATATGGTATGAGTTAGATCTTGAGTGTTGATTGATCCTCTCTATGCAAATGTCAAATTGTTCTATGTATGGTTGTGTTATTCATTATATTTGTTGAAACCATACTAGAAATCAAATCCATCCTCTATGCCTTATAGTCATATCTATTTGGATGGTTATGATGTTGATTCATGTGGTTTCTCTAAGTGATTTAATCCTTATACATGTTTCAACTTCATAAGTAGTGTTCTTAATCATATGAAACTCTTTGAAACCCATTTCTCATATTTCTATATGTTTGATGGATATCTTAGATGTTGAATTCATATGATTTTGACACTTTGGAAATTGCATGCATTACCAAGTAATATCCTTTTGCATTGCAATTTGCCTTGTTCATCACTATGCTCAATAGTTATATCCTTAAAAGTGATGAATATGCATTTATGGTGCTTGATGGAATTTTTGTCACATTCTTGCCCTTTATCATGTTGTCAAAGTCAATTGGTTTCATTTGGTATAATTTTTTGATTGATTTGATTTCTTGAGAATGTGATAAACCTTGTGTGCATTGGATTGAACTTGATAAGTAATATGATTGTTCCATATCACACACCATTAGCATCATAATGTTCATATTGCCACCTCACTTGCTCTTATAGGTATATCTCATGACCACCATGTTTATGTGTTCATAATATTGGTTGGTTATTAGTAGAGGTTGGCTTCATGCTTGAAATTCATTTCACTCATTCTTGCACATTAATAGTAACATTTATTGTTTGAATGAAATGATTTCAAATCTTACATAGCATATGATTTTCATAAGTAATATTGATTGATGCTATGTTTGAATAAACTCCATTTCATCATGGATAGCTCTAATTTGGATTTTTCCCAATAGTCATACTTTTAAATCCATTTTAGAGTGATTGATTTAATAGTCACATCCTTTAATCTCAATTGATATGTTTATTTCAATTGGTATCCATGATCGTTTCTCTCTTTTTGACCTAGCTCTCTTTTGGTAATTTGATCTTATTGTGCTTTATAGTTAAATGAATCTAATCCTTTCCTTGAAGTTGACCCTCACTTGGTTAAACCATCTACTTCTTGAATCTAATAGTTAAATCTTGTCAAAAGTTTGACAAAAGAAGAGAATGGATTGAGGGGGAGTGTAAACCTTCATAGGAAGTATTAGTGTTGATCAAATTCACCCTTGGATTGCCTTTGAGCCCTTAGAGATATCTTCCATACATGATAGCCTGTTATGTATTTCATTTTCGATTTCATTTGTTAACATGTGCTACTAAAGGTATTCTTCTTGTTTCATGTGTGTAGGTACCTTTGCAATTTAATGTCAAAGGGGGAGAGAGAGTTCAAGTGTGACTCAAAGATCTCCTACTCTTCAAAGGGGGAGAGAGTTCGAGAGTTCAAGTACTCGAAGATCTCCTATCCATCAAAGGCGGAGAGTTGTCCAAGCTTCCAAAGGGGAGAGAATGCATACCTTGCCAAAGGGAGAAAGAGGCATGGTCAAAGGGGGAGAGCAAATAGAAGAAAGAAAGCTTGGAGCTAAAGAAGATGCTTGGCTAAAGAGAGGAAGATGGAAAGAAAGCTTGAAGAATGATCAAGCTCCAAGCATCAAGAAGATTGAAGAAAAGAGCCCAAGAGCCCAAGCTAAGAGAAGAAGCATCCAAGAAGATTTCAAGACTTGTCCAGCTTAGGGGGAGCTGAAGACTAAGTGTGAAATGTCAATGATGAGTAAGTTGCCATCAAATTGCAAAGGGGGAGATTGTTAGGGATTTTGTAATTTGCAATTTGGTGGATGCATTTGCACTTTAGCATCATTTGAATTCACACACTAGCATTGTTTTTAGAAACCTTGAAATCTAGTTTTATTCATGCATAGCTTTTAAGATTTGGAAAAGCTTTTGTTTTATGCATGGTTTGGTTTTAAACTTGGATGCATTAGTTTTGAAACCCAAACTCTTTTGAAAACCAATTTTCTTGTGCATTATATTTGGAAAATCATCTTGACAATTTAGGTTTGAACTTTGCATACATTCATCCCTTCATAATCATATGTGTATGCATTGTTTTTGAAAAAGGAGTTTTTAGAAATCAAGCTAGCCTATGGTTTAAAGTTTCAAATCATTTTAGGCTTTGGATGTTTCATGTTTTTATACTTCTTTGGATGATTTAAAACATGTGAAAAAGCTTGATTTTATTGGCCCAAAAGATCCCCAAAGAAAATCTTCAAGAACCCCAAAAAATGGGAAAATCTGGGCAGGCCCGGTCAACCGGCCATGTGTGGCCGGTCAACCGGCCACACACTGGCCGGTCAACCGGGCTCCTGAAGCCAAACGGCTCTTTTTATGACCGTTGCGTTTGGCCGGTCAACCTGCCATGTCATGGCCGGTCAACCGGGGATATAGCCGTTGGGCTGTTTTGGGGATATATATGAGTTCTTTCCCTTGCCAAAAGTTGGGAATTTTTAGCCCCTCCTTGAGAGGATTTGAGGCATATCAAAAGGGAAAAGAACCAAGGGATGAAGGGGATGATTAGGAAAGCTAAAGCTTGGATTAATGAAGTTAAACCACCAAGTAGGCTCTTCCTTCCTTAATCATATGTTTTCATGCTTTTGTTTTATTTTTGGTAAATCATTTCTAGCATGTTAAACTATGTTTGTGTTGTGTCCTTAACATGTGTTATGTTTTGAGTTGATTTATTGTTTTGGATACAACACCATATGATTCAATCCAAGTAGTACTTGAATTGGTAAATCAAAGTAGATCATGTTAATGAAAGAAACTTGGTAAATCATATGTAACATGATCCATATACTTGGTTGAATCTTTGATTGTTGTTTTCCATCATAAGAACATCTCTTTCAAAACTAACTTATGTTTTGGATTCAACTTCTTTACAAATCATATGTTTTCATGTTTTGTTTTATCATTGGTAAATCTTTGTAACATGTTAATTTATGATTTGTTGTATCCTTAGCATGTGTTATATTTTGAATAGATCTATTGTTTTGGATACATCACCATTGATTCATCAAAGTAGTACTTTATCTTTGGTAAATCTAAGTAGATCATGTTAATGAAATATGTAACATGATTCATATACTTTGTTGAATCTTTGGTTGTTGTTTTCCATCATAAGAAAATCTCTTTCAAATGTATCTTATGTTTTGGATTCAACATCATTACAAATCATATGTGTATTATTGTTTTAAAGTTTCACAACTTGCATCACTTTGATAGGTAAATCATTTTCAAGTTGTATTTATAATTACATATGATTTGTCCCCTAATTTCAATCAAATCTATTTTTATGTTTTATGAGCTACATTGATGATTTGATTGACATCCCTATGCATCACATGTTTAGAGCTAATCCATTTCATACAACTTGTGTAACTTTGATATCATTAACAAGTTGTTACTTTTAACATGTGATTGCATTACATCCTCAATCATAAATGTTTTATGAACTAAAACTTTCAAAAGCCTTAGGCTTACATTTATGAACTTTCATTTTCAAAATGACTGAGGACTACACACACACACTTCATTTGTTTTCAACTTTGCATTCATAGTGTGAGTGTGTATTTGTATTTCACTTCCATATCCGCCTATTTAAGAGGCAATGTAATGAGCTTAAATGAATCTCCATCAAGTGTATTATAGACACTAAATTAGTGAGATAACCAACCTTGTGGTTGAAGAGGTTATTGCTTAGCCTATAAAAGCATAGTGGATAGGTTGATGTTAAGCCTTGAAAAAAACATCAATGTAAGGTTATTGCTTAGCCTTGGAAAGCATATTGTAAAGGTTATTGCTTAGCCTATTGAAAAGCATAAATAGTGGAAATCCGGTGGGGTGTTGGTTCACAAGCCGGTAGTGGATGTAGGCATTGAGGCCGAACCACTATAAATCCTTGTGTAATGGTGCTTGCTTTGTGGTGATTGTTTTGTTAGCTTCCGCATCTTGTATGATTAATCATCACTTGTGACTAGTTTGTTTTAAAGAAGTTAAATTTCTTAAAATTGGTCATAATTGGAGCTCACCCTATTCACCCCCCCTAGGGTTCGGATCCCCATGGACTTACACTTCATTGAGCTTACCATTGCCATTAGAGGACCTTCAAGGTAAGTGATCATTCTCATCTTCTAGATTTGTTGTCTCCTAGGCCATGAGGTACTACATTTGCATTATTGTTGGCTTGTTCATTGTCATTCCTTGTGTAACCCATTTTAGGGTTGTTTTTGGGATTTTTGATTTGTAGCTTGGCTTTGAGCAATAGAGGTGATAAAAGGCTTGATTTCAACTAGCTTGGACTAGAGGCAAGTGGATGTTTTGATCTTTATAAGGTCCATGATTTTCTGGTGTTTTTCACTTATGTCTATTTATTACATTGCTTTGACATAAATGTTCATAATGGAGCTTTGGTAGTGCATTCATGGTATTGCATTTATGACTTATAAGTGTAGTAATGAATGGCATTTAATTCTTCTCTTGTTTATACCCAAAGTACTCTATAGTGAAATGGTTTCCTTCTTTCTTTGTATGGAATGGGATGTTGATGAAGGAAGTGATGCATGAACAATTATGGGAGCCTTGGGAGAAGTGTAATTAGATGCATTGGAGGAGCTTTTAGCTCAGTTTTGTGTCAAGGATTAAGTAAAAGTGAGGAGGATGGTTTTGAGGAGGAAAGTGACTCAAAATCTGAACACAGTGGGTGATTCCCGCACTGGCGGTCAGCCTGCGGTCACCCGGCAGTTAGCCGCTTGGTGACTGGCGGCTAACCGCCAGCTAGCCGAAATGTCACGGTGGCTTTTCCAGAGAGCACACTTCTTCTCCTCAAAACTCAATCAGCTCCACGGTTGGCCAGCGGCTAACCGCCGAACACATCGGCGGCTAACCGCCAGCTAACCGCACTTGGCGGTCAGCTTTCCAGTAAGCTGCATTTCTGCAGCCCAGCCGCGGTCAGCTGTGCGGTCAGCCAGCGGCTAGCCGCCCATCCCAGCGGCGGCTAACCGCCAGCTGACCTCCAGGTAAACGAAATTCCCTAGATTTCGAAAAGCTCCCCGGTTCGTTCGAGCGTTGAGCTTTGTCGATCAAAAGAGATTCACTAGGCATTGCTTGATGCCATCCGAGAAAGAAACCATATCACAAATATGTCATTCGAAATTTTGGAAAAATCGTAGGAGTGCATAAGGAGCCCGGAATGTCTCAAAACTCAAAGAGTACCAAGTAAGGGCTATAATAGACATACGGGACCCCTATTCACTTAATTGGATTTCTAAATTGATATTTTACCCGAATTTCATTATAGTGTATTGTTTCACCTCATTCCCAGGAATTTCATCGCATGACTTGTTTTCTCGAAAGCTTTGGAGCTACAATAGTAACAGTGAATTGCCCCAAAATGTATTGCCCGATATGGAAAGACAGTGTGCCCTTGAGCACCCCCGTTTTACCGTTTATTTACTGTACTTGAATACTTGATATGCCTCGATGAGTTTTATCCTATGAGTCGGCATCACTAAGCTTGGATACCTTGTCAGTCTGATCCACTGACTTGGAAATCCCTCTCCCGTCCCGCCAGCTGCAGTTTGGATCCCGATACCCGGTCTAATACCGTGGTCCCGTCCCGATACCCGGTTCGCTACCGTGGTCCCATTCCCGTATAATTATATTGTATATATGTATACGTTGTTTCTCCTCACCTTGTGTGACAGAGATCAACGTCCCGTGATACTGTTGTCACTTTAGTGACAGAGGACTTAGCTTTATGTGATTGCCACTTTGTTAGTCCCCGAATCCTTGGATACCTGACATGTTTTATATTGTTTACTTGTTCATCGCAAATGATTTATCTATTTTATGAGAGTTCTTGCTTAACTCAGATTTATACGCTTTGCCAGAGATTTTCTTGTATTAGATATTGTTGTATCCTTGCTTTCTCTTGCCAGACCGTCGTGTCTGACCCTTTGCTTTGGTACTCAGGTCCCGTTGTCGGCTTCCTTGAGGAGGAGCCGGAGGAGGCGGTAGGCGCGCCGCAACCTCTAGTCGAGTGGCGTGCTGACGATGTCATGTAGACATCAGATTGCTTTGAGAAGCGTAACATTTTGAGGGGAACTATTTAACCATTCTTTTGGGTTGTTGTTTTGTGTACATTGGCCTTTGTTGGCCTCTATTTTTGGGAATGTAATTAAATGATATTTTGTCTAACTTTAACAACCATTGGGAAACATGCTATAAATCATTGCTCATTCTGATACAGTATTTTAGTCTGGTGTTATTGTTTTTATGACCAAGGATGGTTTGACTATTTGATTTGCTACATGCTTCCGCATTTAACAGAAATATTCAATTATGGTTATGATATCCTCACCGCGGACACCTGTGGGAAATTAAATAAATCATATGGTATTATTAAGCAGTTGTGGATCATCCTAATATCAATATTAGTCCCGATCCCGGATCTCTCGGTCCGGGGTCGCGACAAGCCGCGCGGTCAGCCAGCAGCTAACCGCCGAACCCATCGGCGACTAACCGCCACCTGACCGCTAGGTAACCGAAATTACCCAGACAACCATTCCAAAGAGCTCCTCACAAGAGCTCCTCCGGTTCGCTCGAGCGATGAGCTTTGTCGGTCAAAGGAGTTTCATTAGGCAATGTAAGAGGCCATTCGAGAAAGAAACCATATCACGAAGAAGTCATTCGAAGTTTGGGAAATTCAAAGTGTATAAGGAGCCCGAGATGTCCCCAAACTCAAAGAGTACCAAATTATTATTAGATCGACATACGGGATCCCTATTTACTTCAAATAAATCTTGAACCGATACTTTACCCGGAATTTCAATTGTTTATTGTACTTTATCGATCCCGAGATTTATACTACATGCCTTGTTTTCCCGAAAGCATTGAATTACACTTAGAATAGTTACTTGTCTTGAAGTGCATTGCACCACATGAAACGACAGTGTGCCCTTGAGCACCCCCGTCCTGCCCGTTTATTTATTTGTACTTGATTTACTTACAAGTGTCTCGATTTGTTATTTGACCTATTAGTCGGCACCACTAAGCTTGGATAACCCTGTTGGTCTGATCCACCGACTTGGAGATCCCCCTCTTGTCCCGCCAGCAGCAGTTTGGATCCAGCTTGTCGCGACCCCGGACCGGGAAATCCCCGAAGGACGGACCAATCCGGGATCGGGACATTAAGTGTGTGTCGTGAACCAACAACACACACGTTTTTATTTAATTTCCCACAGGTGTCCGCGGTGAGGATATCACAAACATCAATGAACATTTCTTTTTGAGTGCGGAAGCGTGTAGCAAATCAAATAGTCCAACTATCATTAGTCATGAAGATCATAACAATAACATGAGTATGAAAGACTGTATCAAAATGAGCAATGATATATAACAATGTTTCCCAAAAGTTGTTAAAGTTAGACAAGTTATCATTTAGTTACAATCCCCAAAAAGAGAGGCCAACAAAGGCCAATATGAACAAAATAATAACCCAAAAGAATGGTTAAAGTATAGCTCCCAAAATGTGCGTCTCTCGTAGCAACCCGATGTCTACATGACATCGTCAGCACGCCACTCAACTAGAGGTTGCGGCTCTCCTACCGCCTCCTCTGGCTCCTCCTCAAAGAAGCCGGCAACGGGACCTGAGTACCAAAGCAAAGGATCAGACACGACGGTCTGGCAAGAGAAAGCAAGGATACAACAACATATAATAGGGGAAAATACCTTGAAAAGCATATAAATCTGTTTAAGCAAGAACTCTTATAAAACAGATAAATCATTTGCTATAAAACAAGTAAACAAGATGAAACATAAGAGGTAACCAAGGAAATCGGGAATAACAAGGTGGCAATCACATAAAGCTAAGTCCTCTGTCACTAATGTGACAACAGTATCACGGGACGTTGATCTCAGTCACACAAGGTGAGGAGAAACAACGTATACATATATACAATATAATAATACGGGAACGGGACCACGGTAGCGAACAGGGTATCGGGACGGGGCCACGGTGATAAACCGGGCATCGGGATCCAAACTGCAGCTGGCGGGACGGGAGAGGGATATCCAAGTCAGTGGATCAGACTGACAAGGTATCCAAGCTTAGTGATGCCGACACATAGGATAAAACCAATCGAGACATATATGAGTAAATCAAGTACAATAAATAAACGGGGAAAACGGGGGTGCTCAAGGCACACTGTCATCTCATGTCGGGCAATACATATCTGGACAAGTCAATACTACTATCATGCTTTCGGGAAAACGATTCATGTCAAGTAATGCTTGGAAATAGAGAAATATGATGAACTATACCAATTCGGGAAAGATGATGATTTAAAGATCTATTTGAGTGGATAGGGGTCCCGTATGTCGATTATAGATATAACTTGGTACTCCTTGAGTTTGAAGACATTCCGGGCTCCTTATGCACTCTTACGATTTTCAAAACTTAAAATGAGCTTATGGTTATAACTAGATTTCATACTAGGAAAATCAAGGTTATAGACGGTCCATCCTAGGCATGACGTTAATTCGGAAACATCGACCAACCTATTCAGTCATCGAAAGGAATGGAATTCGCGATAACCAAGGCAAAAGACCTATATTTGGATATAAAGAAGTTATCGCGTCATTCCATCCCGTTCAAGATTGAAACGGATTGAACTTCGATGCCACCAAACTAACCGTGAGAAGCGTCGGCTCAAGACATCTCACCCATAGTCCAATTAGTCCAAAAAGGGTAGCCAAGGTCCCACCTAGCACTAAGGAAAAAAATAAAAATCTCAAAATCCACCGGACTCAAACTGAGTCCTCCGATCGATCGGCCAAAATTTTCTGAACAGGATCCGATCGATCGGCCGAAATTTCTACACAGGGCCCGATCGATCGGTCCAAAAACCCTTACAGTTACTGACAGACCGATCGATCGGTCTGCACGTCCGATCGATCGGTCCTGGGCGCAGTGCAGGTCCGGGACTTGGATTTTTCTCCTTTTTGTTCCTTTCTTTCCAACACTTCAACAACCACATAGAACTATGATCAAGATGACTAAAACACATGATTCCAAGACATTAAATGAGGCTATCAAGATGCATAAATATCATTTATTGCAACCATGAAAAATCAATAAATGCAATCAATGAAAGCATAAAAATCCATCAATGTTTCACCAAATCATTTGAAACTTAAAAACCTCCAAACATTCACTTGCCTCAAGTCTTCAATTAATGATATTAAGCTCTATCAAGTCCTCCAAGAAAATGGTCCAAGCTACAATGCAAAATCCCCAAATAAAGCCCTAACATGGGTCAAACAATATAATGACTAGGAAACCTTTCAAAAATGGAAATGTAGCTTAACAAGAACTAGAGGAACACTAATCTAGGAGATGGGGATGATCTCTTACCTTTAAGGTCCTCTAATGGCAATGATGAGCTCAAAGAAGGTCTTGTGATGGAGGGTCCTCTTCACAAATGGTATCAATGGAATGCTTGCAAGATGAGGAAGAAGAAGATGATCTCCATTTTGAGTTTGGTGTAAGATTGGTGAGGCTTTGAGATGGAGAAGCAAGAAGAAGGAGAGAAAACCAAGGAAAACCCTAGACTCTTCTCTTGTGCTGGAAAATGGAGAATGAATTGCAAATGGAGGGTGAGTTCTTCTTTGCTAACAAAGGGAAGGTTGGGTCCCACAACTTAATGAACTAAATGGGCTGAAATCATCTCTCTCGGGTCCTGGGATGAATTCGACGAAGAAGGAAGAAAGGTTCGTCGAAATATCTAGTTTCTAAAAAGTGTATGTTTCGCGGGTTTCGAGAATAATGAGTTTTGGGTACAGATTTGGTGTGCAATGACTGTTTTGCCCTCCGGGCTATGAAAATCGGGTTTCGGGGCCTCAAATGAACACGGGATCAACATGAAAGTTGTAAGAATCCACAAGATGAATGCAACGGGCCAAAAACACAATACGAAACAAATCGGGAAAATCCACCAAGCAAAAGCAAAGCAAAAAAGGGAACCCCCAAAGGGCCCCACAAGCTACCAAAGCATTCAAAAGCCCAAAACTAGAATCAAAACTATTCCAAACCCAACTTAACCAAAAACACTAGTCAAGCTTAGCACTAACACGCAACTTAATTAGCACTAATCGGGATCACTCGGGTCGGGGTCTTACACAGCTACCCGGTTATTACCGTGGTCTTGTCCCGATGCCGCAGAGTGCTACTGTGGTTCCCGATGCCCGGCTCGCTACCATGGTCATGTATAGTATATGTATATGTATTTATAAGATCCACTGTTTCTCCTCACCTTGAGTGACTGAGATCAGTGCCTAGTTATTGCTCTGTCGCTTTAGTGATAGAGGACTTAGCTTCGTGTGGTTGCCATCTTGCTTGTTTCCCCGTTTCCTTGGTTACATGTACATGTTTTACAATGTATACTTGTATCTAAATAAATGTTTTATCTCGTTTATAGAAATTGTTATTTAAATGGGTTTAAATGCTTTTGAAGGTAAATTCATTTATTATCACATTGTCATTGTATTTTACCCATTTGCCAAACCGTCGTGTTTGACCCACTCTTTGGTACTCAAGTCCCGTTGTTGGTTATCCCGAGGAGGAGCATGAGGAGGCGGTAGGAGAACCGTAGCAGTTAGTTGAGTGGCGCGCCGATGATGTCATTTAGAAATTCCGTTGTCCCGAGATGCGATTCATTTTGGGAGTTTGTGGATAACTCATTCTTTTGGGACTATATTTTTGAGATGTATTGGCCTCTATTTTTTGGAATGTAATTAAATGATCTTTTGTATAAACTTTAACTTACTTTTGGGGTAACATGCTAATGATCATTGCTCATTCTAATATGGTACTATACTTGTGTTATTTATCTTTATGATTTGAGATGGATTGAGTATTTGATTTGCTACACGCTTCCACACTTAATAGAAATGTTCATATATGGTTGTGATATCCTCACCGCGGACTCCTGTGGGAAATTAAATAAGTGTGTGCACCTTGTTGACACACTCTACATATTGACCATTCAATCACCACACTATCATCATCCCTAATGTCCCGATCCCGGATTAGGACCTCGGTAACCCGGTTCGGGGTCGCGACACATGCTTTGTGGTGATTGTTTTTGTAAGCTTCCACATTTATTTACTTAATCACCACTTATGACTAGTTTAATAAAAAGAAGTTAAAATTGGTCTAAATTGGTCACTAATCTGTAGCTCACCCTATTCACCCCCCCTCTAGGGTTTGGATTACGGACTTTCAATTGGTATCAAAGATAGGTTACTCCATTTTCGGGCTTAACAACTCGGAGTTGATCTTTCTTCGCTATAACCGAGATTAGAACCCTAGTGTTGTGTTTTATTGCATATCTTTAAAATGATTTCCACTATAGTCAAAAATGAAATTTCCCTATAGAACCATTTCACCACTCTAAGAGTTTTTCGAGTTATATCTCCAAGAGTTGGTGGGTCCTCTAAGTGAACTCTCAAGGACAACCTTATCAAGACCTTAGGTGAATCTTCAAAGGTAGACTATTAGACTAACCTTAAGGCCTTGAACCTCTCTAGACCAACCTATTCCTTTTAGTTATATCTAATTGTTGGTCATGTTACATTTGCATTTTGTTTCTTTATAGTCACATCTCTTAAAATGCAATGTTTCTTTGTGATCATTTGATTTTGTCTTCATGAACTTTTAAGTTATATCTCATGGTTTTCAAAATCCTTTGATTGCAATTTTATCATGATTGATTTGCATCTTTGCTCATTTAGTTACATTCTTTTTATGCAAATTGATTTTGATGTCTTACGTTGCGTGGTTGGATATGGTTTCATTGATTTGCATGTTTGTTCCTAACTTGGTATATATTTTCATTAATGGAAATTGATGATTGTTTATGTGCTTTATAGTAAAATCTTTTGTTTTATTATCATTTGAGCCTAATAAGTACATATGTGATTTACTGTGCTACACTCATTTGGTATAATCCTCATATCCATTTCCCATTGCATTGTAAGCTTAGTACATTTGCTAGAGTGGAGATGTTGCATGATAGGTTAATGGATTATTTTAGATGAATTGGAATTAAACCATTGTTCTTAATAGGTATATCCATTTATGAGATCCATCTTCATCTATATGCGATTCATGATATCCTTCTAACTCCATACCTTCTTGTGCTTGCATAGTTATATTCTTTATTGATGATATGGTATGAGTTAGATCTTGAGTGTTGATTGATCCTCTCTATGCAAATGTCAAATCGTTCTATGTATGCTTGTGATCTTAGTTATATTTGTAGAAACCATACTAGAACTCAAATCCATCCTCTATGCCTTCTAGTCATTTCTTTTTGGATGGTTATGATGTTGATTCATGTATATTCTCTAAGTGATGTCATCCTTATACATATTTCAACATCGTAGTAGTGATCTTGATCATATGAAACTCTTTGAATTCCATCCCTCGTATTTCTATATGCTTGATGGATATCTTAGTTGTTGAATTCATATGATTTTGTCACTTTGAAAATTGCATGCATTACCAAGTTATATCCTTTTGCATTTCAATTTATCTTGTTCATCACTATGCTCACTACTTATATCATTATAAGTGATGAATATCCATTTATGATTGTTAGGAATTTTGTATTTGCAATTTGATGGATGCATTTGCACTTTAGCATCATTTGATTCACACACACTTGCATTGTTTTAGAAAACCTTGAAATCTAGTTTTATACATGCATAGCTTTTAAGATTTGGAAAAGTATTTGTTTTATGCATGTTTTGGTTTTAAACTTGGATGCATTTGTTTTAGAAAATCAAGCTAGCCTATGAGTTTTAAATCTTTCAAAATGTTTTAGGCCTTTTATGTTCCATGTTTTAAAACCCTTAGAATGATTTAAAACATGTTTTAAAGCTTGATTATATGGCCCAAATAATTCCACAAAGAAAAACTTTGATTTTGCAAAAAATTGGATTTTGGGGCCACTGCAGTGTCGCCGGTCGACCGGCGCAGAGGTCCCGGTCGACCGGGAACACTGCAAGGCAGAAAGTTGCCCTGGCGCCCCAACGGTCGGAAATTTGACCGTTGTGTGGTCCCGGTCGACCGAGGCCTGTGTGCCGGTCGACCGAGGACTAGCCGTTGGCAACTTTTTGGCTATAAAGTCCATTCTTTTCCAACCTTTTTCAAGGCTTGAACCATGAACTTTTGAGAGCATTTTGGAGCCAAAGAAAGGGGAAGAAGTTGGAAAGGCTAGAGGGCTATTTGGAAATCAAACTCATGAGTTTTTAAAAGGTACATCTTCTAAGTTATTTTGATTTCCATACAATTGAAATTCATGCATGTTCAAATCCTTTGTATTTTCATTTATGCATGATTTCAAGTCCTTAAAGAGTTGATTTGCAAGCTCAATATCTTTCTTGGTAAATTAGATTAGTTTGCAATCACTCTTATCAAATCACATGTTTTCTTAAACTTTATTTTTCATACAACTTGTGATTCTTTGAATTTCATGTCATTAACAAGTTGTTTATTATTCATGTGATTTGCATCAAACTTCAATCAAAACTTTTGTGTGTCTTAAACTTTCAAATGCTTTAAGCATATATTTGATTAAGCTTTCTTTTTAAACTTGATTGAAGTCATCACACACACACATCATGAGCATACACTTTTGCATTCATAGAGTGTTTGTGTGAGTTGTTTTAAACTTTCATATTAGCCTATTCAAGAGGCAATTTATTTGAGCTTAAATTGTAATCTCTTAGAGTGATCTTTTGGAAAGACACTTTCTTAGAGAAATCTATATTTGTAAAGGTTATTGCTTAGCCTTTGAAAAGCATCTTGTAAGGTTATTGCTTAGCCTTTGAAAAGCATCTTGTAAGGTTATTGCTTAGCCTTTGAAAAGCATTTTACAAAGGTTATTGCTAAGCCTAGAAAAGCACATTGAGAGGTTGTTGTTTAGCCTTGAAAAGCAACATTGTAAGGGTTATTGCTTAGCCTAGTTAAAAGCATAAATAGTGGAAATCCGGTGGGGTGTTGGATCACAAGCCGGTAGTGGATGTAGGCACGTTGGCCGAACCACTATAAATATTGTGTTGTGGTGCTTGCTATTGTGGTGATTGTTTATTTGAGCTTCCGCATATTGTATGGTTAATCATCACATGTGACTAGTTTATGTTAAGAAATTAAAATTGGTTTAAATTGGTCATACTTGTAGCACACCCTATTCACCCCCCACCCCCCCTCTAGGGTTAGGATCCCGTGGACTTTCAATTGGTATCAGAGCCAAGTGCTCTAATCCCTTAGGATCAAGTGTTTGGAACTCTTGATTAGGTGTAAAAACCTAGAGTTAAAACCCTAGAGTTGTCTTTATATGAAAATCATTAGAATGGACTCCACTATGCTAGACCTTGTAGATTCTTCTAGACCCCTCATTCTTCCATCTTATGGAGATTCAAACATTAAAATTAAAGAATCTCAACTTGAATTAAAAGAAGAAGAATTTGATGAACTTGAAGCCTATGAGGAATTGTACACATGGTCCTTAGAGGTTTCCAAGAAAAATAAAAGATTAAAAGAAGATTCTAAAAGGCTAAACCAAGAATTAGACTCTTCTAAAAATGAACTTAGAGAAAAAGATGAATTTATAAATTGTGTAGAATCTAAGTTCATGATCTCTTTAAATAATCTATCTAACATTCAAGATGAACTAAGAGAATTAAAGATGGATTATGATAATGTCAATAAGGAAAATTTAATTCTAAGAGATCAAATAAAAAGGCAAGATAAAGACTTTAACAATCTTGAATCTAAATTGACTATCTCTAAGGAAAATTTATCTAATGCTCAAGATGAATCAAATGAGATTAAGAGAAATTGTGATGAGCTTAAAAATGAAAATTTGAACCTAAGAGATACTATTAAAAGACAAGATGTAGACATTGACAACTTAGAATCCAAGTTGATCAAAAGTAAGTTAAAAACAAAAGAACTTGGATCTAATGTTATTGATGAACTAAAGCTTGAATTAAAACTTGCCTATGAAGAGCTAAACAATTTTAAGGGAATTGAAAATGAACTAACAAAAGTTAAAAATGAAAATTCAACCCTTAAAACAAAAGTCACTCAACTTGAAGAGTATAAACAAAAGTATGAGTGCAAGTTTACCCAAAGTGAAGATAGACTTGAAAAATTATTTAAATTGGGTAAACCTCATGGAGATAGGACGGGTATTGGATTTAATAGGAATATGTCTTATGATCCTAAATTCACCAACACATTTGTGAAAGGTGAGTCCTCTTTCTCTAGCACTCTTTGTCACTTGCCTAAAACAAAATGTGATTATTGTGGCAATGAAGGACACTTTAGGTTTGAGTGCAAACTAAGAAGAAGCAATATGTCTAATCCCTTCTTTGAACCAAAGAAAGTAAAATCATACTTGAAGGGTAAGACACTAAAATCCAAGGAAGACTCCATAAAGCTTAAACAAGTTAAACCAATTAACAAGGAGTCTCCCAAGATAGATTCTAAAAAGCTTAAACAAGTTAAACCAAGCTTGAAAGAATCTAAGAACAAAAAGCTTCTCAACCTACCTCCCTTATATGAACCCATGAAAGAACTTTTGAAGAAAGTTGCTAAGTTAAATCTAAAATTCAAAAGTCAAGTAAAGGGAGAAAGTAAGAAGAAAAGAAAAGTGAAACAATCCCCAAAGAAACAAACTCACCAACATCAAAAGACTAATCACCATTCTAAGCCAAATTTAGTAAAATCTAAATATCATGGTGATAAGTTCAAATTGAAAATTTATCAAGTTAAATCTCCTATAGTTGGTGAGAAGTCCAAAATAGACCTCAAAGTTCAACCCTCTCAAGACCTTAGGTGGATTCCTAAAGTTATTTACCTAGACAAACCTTAGGGCCTTGAACCTACTTGACCAACCTATTCTTTAATAGTTAAATCATTTTGTTGGTCATGTTGCATTTGCATTTTGTTTCTTTTAGTTACATTTCATAAAAATGCATTGCACCTTTATGATCATTTGATTTTGTCTTCATGCACCATTCTAAGTTACATGTCATGGTTTTCAAAATCATTTGATTATAATCTCATCATGTTTGATTTGCTTTTTGCACTCATTTAAGTTATATGTTTTGCATTGCATTTCTACATGAGCAATTGATTGTGATGATAAAAGCTCTCATAGCTAGATTTATTCATGATCAATTGTTGTTGAATCATTTGTGTAGATATCTTGGTAAGACTATTTGAACAAATGATTTGACTCAATTCAAGTTTTTCCATGGATTTCTAAAGTTATTCTTTTATATGGAAAATCATTGTTTTGAAAAATCAACTTGTATGTGTTACATTTAAGTTATATCTTGTAATATACATGTTGAAAATTGATCTTCAAAATCATTCTTTTATGCTCATTGTTGGATTTTGTTTTTCAAAATGATTTGAAGATTGTTTGAATGGAAATGCTCCATAACATCATTAGTTATAATCTTTTTAGCATGTTCCATGTTCTCATTTCCTTTTCGTTTGGTTTCATTATATTAGAAATGGAAATGTATGTTGTTTGCATCTTTGCTAATTTAGTTATTCCTTTTATATGCAAATGACTATTGGTTCCATGTATGGTTGTGAACTTGTAATTCTTGTAGAACCATACTAGAACTCAAATCCATCCTCTATGCCTCTAGTCATATCTTTTTGGATGGTTATGATGTTGATTCATGTGTATTCTCTAAATGATATCATCATTATACATGTTTCAACTTCATAATAGTGTTCTTGATCATATGAACCTCTTTGAAATCCATTTCTTGTATTTCATAGTTATATCTCTTGTTTGATGGATATCTTAGTGTTGAATTAATATGATCTAGACACTTTGGAAATTGCATGCATTGCCAAGTAATATTCTTTTGCATTGCAATTTACCATTGTTCATCACTATGCTCATTAGTTATATCTTTAAAAGTGATGAATACCTATTTATGATGCTTGATGGTATTTTGAGTTTGTCACATCCTTGCTTTTAATCATGTTATCATATTCAATTGGTTTCTTTTGGTATAATTTTCCATTGATTTCATATCCAATTGATGACTTTTCTTGTGTATGTGATAGACCTTGTGTACATTGGATTGTACTTGATAGTTATATGTTTAAATTCCATGTCACATTCCATTAGCATCATAATGTTCATGATTGCCACCTCTCTTGCTCTTATAGGTATATCTCATGACCACCATGTTTATGTGTTCATAATATTGGTTGGTTATTAGTTGAGGTTGTCTTCATGATTGAATTTCATTTCACTCATCTTGCACTTTGATAGTCATATTATTTGATTGAATGAAATGATTTCAAAACTTACATAGCATATGATTTTCATAAGTTATATTGATTGATGCTGTGTTTGAGTAAACCCCATATCATGGATAGCTCTAATTTGGATTTCTCATAATAGTTATACTTTTAAATCCATTTTAGAGTGATTGAGTTTATAGTCACATCCTTTAATCTCAATTGATATGTTTATTTCAATTGATATCCATGATTGCTTTTCCCATTAGACCTTGCTCTCTTTTGGTAATTTGATCATATGAGCTTTATAGTTTTATGAATCTAATCCTTTCCTTGAAGTTGACCCTCATTTGGTTGAACCATCTACTTCTTGAATCTAATAGTTATATCTTGTCAAAAGCTTGACAAAAGAAGAGAATGGATTGAGGGGGAGTGTAAACCTTCATAGGAAGTATTAGTTTGATCAAATTCACCCTTGGATTGCCTTTGAGCCCTTAGAGATAACTTCCATACATGATAGCCTGTTATGAATTTCATTTTCGATTCCATTTGTTAACAGGTGCTACTAAAGGTATTTTTCTTGTCTCATGTGTGTAGGTACCTTTGCAATTTAATGTCAAAGGGGGAGAGAGAGTTCAAGTGTGACTCAAAGATCTCCTACTCTACAAAGGGGGAGAGACTCAAAGATCTCCTACTCTACAAAGGGAGAGAGAGTTCGAGAGTTCGAGTACTCGAAGATCTCCTATCCATCAAAGGGGGAGAAAGCTTTCAAGTTCTCAAGAGAGAGAGGCATGGTCAAAGGGGGAGAGCAAATAGAAGAAAGAAAGCTTGGAGCTAAAGAAGATGCTTGACTAAAGAGAGGAAGATGAGAAGAAAGCTTGAAGAATGATCAAGCACCAAGCATCAAGAAGATTGAAGAAAAGAGCCCAAGAGTCCAAGCTAAGAGGAAGAGCTTCCAAGAAGATTTCAAGACTTGTCCAGCTTAGGGGGAGCTGAAGACTTGGTGTGAAATATCAATGATGAGTAAGTTGCCATCAAATTGCAAAGGGGGAGATTGTTAGGAATTTTGTATTTGCAATTTGATGGATGCATTTGCACTTTAGCATCATTTGATTCACACACACTTGCATTGTTTTAGAAAACCTTGAAATCTAGTTTTATACATGCATAGCTTTTAAGATTTGGAAAAGTATTTGTTTTATGCATGTTTTGGTTTTAAACTTGGATGCATTTGTTTTAGAAAAGAGTTTTAGAAAATCAAGCTAGCCTATGAGTTTTAAATCTTTCAAAATGTTTTAGGCCTTTTATGTTCCATGTTTAAAACCCTTAGAATGATTTAAAACATGTTTTAAAGCTTGATTATATGGCCCAAATAATTCCACAAAGAAAAACTTTGATTTTGTAAAAAATTGGATTTTGGGGCCACTGCAGTGTCGCCGGTCGACCGGCGCAGAGGTCCCGGTCGACCGGGAACACTGCAAGGCAGAAAGTTGCCCTGGCGCCCCAACGGTCGGAAATTTGACCGTTGTGTGGTCCCGGTCGACCGAGGCCTGTGTGCCGGTCGACCGAGGACTAGCCGTTGGCAACTTTTTGGCTATAAAGTCCATTCTTTTCCAACCTTTTTCAAGGCTTGAACCATGAACTTTTGAGAGCATTTTGGAGCCAAAGAAAGGGGAAGAAGTTGGAAAGGCTAGAGGGCTATTTGGAAATCAAACTCATGAGTTTTTAAAAGGTACATCTTCTAAGTTATTTTGATTTCCATACAATTGAAATTCATGCATGTTCAAATCCTTTGTATTTTCATTTATGCATGATTTCAAGTCCTTAAAGAGTTGATTTGCAAGCTCAATATCTTTCTTGGTAAATTAGATTAGTTTGCAATCACCCTTATCAAATCACATGTTTTCTTAAACTTTATTTTTCATACAACTTGTGATTCTTTGAATTTCATGTCATTAACAAGTTGTTTATTATTCATGTGATTTGCATCAAACTTCAATCAAAACTTTTGTGTGTCTTAAACTTTCAAATGCTTTAAGCATATATTTGATTAAGCTTTCTTTTTAAACTTGATTGAAGTCATCACACACACACATCATGAGCATACACTTTTGCATTCATAGAGTGTTTGTGTGAGTTGTTTTAAACTTTCATATTAGCCTATTCAAGAGGCAATTTATTTGAGCTTAAATTGTAATCTCTTAGAGTGATCTTTTGGAAAGACACTTTCTTAGAGAAATCTATATTTGTAAAGGTTATTGCTTAGCCTTTGAAAAGCATCTTGTAAGGTTATTGCTTAGCCTTTGAAAAGCATCTTGTAAGGTTATTGCTTAGCCTTTGAAAAGCATTTTACAAAGCTTATTGCTAAGCCTAGAAAAGCACATTGAGAGGTTGTTGTTTAGCCTTGAAAAGCAACATTGTAAGGGTTATTGCTTAGCCTAGTTAAAAGCATAAACAGTGGAAATCCGGTGGGGTGTTGGATCACAAGCCGGTAGTGGATGTAGGCACGTTGGCCGAACCACTATAAATATTGTGTTGTGGTGCTTGCTATTGTGGTGATTGTTTATTTGAGCTTCCGCATATTGTATGGTTAATCATCACATGTGACTAGTTTATGTTAAGAAATTAAAATTGGTTTAAATTGGTCATACTTGTAGCACACCCTATTCACCCCCCCCCCCTCTAGGGTTAGGATCCCGTGGACTTTCAATGATGCTTGATGGAATTTTGTGTTTGTCACATCCTTGCTCTTAATCATGTTTTCAAATTCAATTGGTTTCTATTGGTATAATGTTCGATTGATTTGATGTCATTTCTTGTGAATGTGACAGGCCTTGTGTACATTGGATTGAACTTGATAGTAAGATATTTCATTCCATGTCACACTCCATTAGCATCATAATCTTCATGTTTGCCACCTCTCTTGCTCATATAGGTAAATATCATGATCACCATGTTTATGTATTCATAATCTTGGTTGGTTATTAGTTGAGGTTGGCTTCATGTTTGAATTTCATTTCACTCATCTTGCACATGATAGTCATATTTTTGTATTGAATGAAATGATTTCAAAGCTTACATAGCATATGTTTTTCATAGTTAAATTGATTGATGCTATGTTTAGTAAACCCCATAACATCATGGATAGCTCTAATTTGGATTTTTCCTAATAGTTATATTTTTACTCCATTTTAGAGTGATTGATTTAATAGTCTTATCCTTAAATCTCAATTGGTACTCTTTGTTTTTTCAATTGGTATGCATGATTGCTTTTCTCATAGGCCTTGCTCTTTCTTTTGGTAATTTGATCATATTGTGCTATATAGTTAAACATGTCTAATCCTTTCCTTGAAGTTGACCCTCAATTGGTAAAACCATCTTCTTCTTGAACCAAATAGTTATATCTTTGTCAAAAGTTTGACAAAAGGAGAGAAGGGATTGAGGGGGAGTGTAAACCTTCATAGGAAGTATTAGTTTTGATCAAATTGACCCTTGGATTGTCTTTGAACCCTTAGAGATTACTTCCATATATGATAACATGTTATGTATTTCATTTTCGATTTCTTTTTGTCAACAGGTGCTTCTAAAAGGTATTTTCCTTGTTTCATGTGTGTAGGTACCTTTGCAATTTAATGTCAAGGGGGAGAGAGCATTCAAGTTCTCTAAAGGGGAAGAGAATGTCCAAGCTTCCTAAGGGGAGATATTGCATGGTCTTCTACAGGGGGAGAGAATGCATATCTTGCCAAAGGGAGAGAGAGGCATGGTCAAAGGGGGAGAGGTGAAAAAAGAAAGCTTGGGAGCTAAAGAAGATGCTTGGCCATCGAGAGGAAGATGAAAAGAAAGCTTGAAGAATGATCAAGCATCAAGCATCAAGCATCAAGAAGATTGGAGAAAAAAATCCAAGAGCCCAAGCAAAGAGAAGAAGCATCCAAGAGATTTCAAGACTTGTCCAGCTTAGGGGGAGCTGAAGACTTGGTGTGTTAATTCGGTGTTGTGTAAGTTTCCATCAAATTGCAAAGGGGGAGATTGTTAGGAATTTTGTGTATTGCAATTTGATGGATGCATTATCATTCTAGCATCATTTGAATTTTCACACTTACATTGATTTAGAAAATCTTGAAATCTTGATTTATACATGCATTGTTTTTAAGACTTGTAAAAATGTTGATTTATGCATGTTTTGATTTTTAACTTGGATGCATTTTTATTTGAAAAGAAGTTTTATGAATCAAGCTAGCCTATGCTTTAAATCTTTCAAATCATTTTAGGCTTTTTATGTTTCATGATTTTAACCCTCTTAGTTTGATTTAAATCATGATTCCAAGCTTGATTTAATGGCCCAAAAGTTCCCTCAAGAAAATTATTTGAAATATGCATTTTTAGGGAATTTTGGTCCAAGGCCCGGGTCGACCCTCGACCGGCCACACATGCGGTCGATCGGGTAAAGAGCCGTTGTGCTCTTTTCAAACGGTCAGTTTTATGACTGTTGAAGGCCAGGTCGACTGGGCACAAGGGCAGGTCGACCGGGCACTCGCAGAAACTCATTTTTTAGGTATAAATACAAGTTATTCCTTTGAAAAAGTTGTTGAAAATTAGAAGATTAAGAGGCCTTCCTTGAGATGTTTTGAGGCCAATCAAAGGGGAATGAGCTAAGGGATGAAAGGGCTCATTTGGAAAGCTAAAGCTTGGTTTCATTGAGTTAAATCACTAAGTAAGCTTTACTTTTCTTAATCATATGTTTTCATGCTTCGCTTAATTATTGTTAAATCTTTTCTAGCATGATAAACTATGATTTGTTGTGTCCTTAACATGTTTATGTTTTGAAATGATCTATTGTTTTGGATGCATCACCTTGATTCAATCCAAGTAGTACTTAAATTGGTATATCTAAGTAAATCATGTTAATGAAAACATCTTTGAAATTATATGTAACATGATTCCTATATTTGGTTGAATCTATGGTTGTTGTTTTTCATCATAAGAAAATCTCTTTCAAATCTATCTTATGTTTTGGATTCAACAACTTCACAAATCATATGTACTTTTATTTTAAAGTTTCACAACTTGCCTTGCTTTGATAGGTATATCATTTTCAAGTTGATTTTATAATTACATATGATTTGTCCCCTAATTTCAATCAAATCTATTTTTATGTTTTATGCTTATAGCATACACATATTGAGCTACATTGTTAATTTGATTGACATCCCTATGCATCACATGTTTTGTTCTTAGAATTTCACAACTTGTTTAGAATAAATATATGTATATCTTTTACGGGTTATTTTTAACATGTGATTAGCATTCTTTCCTCAATCATAAATGTTTTTATGAGCTAAAACTTTCAAAAGCCTTTGGCATACATTTATGAGCTTTCATTTTAAAATTGATTAAGGACATACATACACATTGTGCATTCATCTTTGCATCCATAGTGTGTGTGTGTGAAATAGATTTTCACTTTCATATCCGCCTAATTAAGAGGCATTGTAATGAGTTATAAGTTGTATCTCCATCAAGTGTATTTTAGACACTACTTAGAGAGATAACCAACCTTTGGTTGAAGAGGTTATTGCTTAGCCTAAGAAAAGCATAATGTAGAGGTTATTGCTTAGCCTATTGAAAAGCATAAATAGTGGAAATCCGGTAGGGTGTTGGATCACAAGCCGGTAGTGGATGTAGGCATTGAGGCCGAACCACTATAAATCCTTGTGTGATGGTGCATGCTTTGTGGTGATTGTTTTTGTAAGCTTCCGCATTTATTTACTTAATCACCACTTGTGACTAGTTTAATAAAAAATAGTTAAAATTGGTCTAAATTGTCACTAATTTGTAGCTCACCCTATTCACCCCCCTCTAGGGTTCGGATCATGGACTTTCAATCATCCCAAGTTCTAGTCTTCCTTACCACTCTGGTGGGGTAAGTGCTAGATACAAGGGTCTTTTGTTTCATTTTTTAGCGTCCATGACCCGTAAACTGCACCGCTCTGGTGGGGCAGGTGTGGGTGCATGGGACTACAAAATTATCTTTGTCATTTTTCATTTGACATTTTATATTTGATTGGAATTTAATGGATTGATTAAACTTGGATCCATTCAAACATACTTTATTTTGAAATTGTTATGTTGATGGAGTTTTGTGAGAGTTAGCTAACTGACAATCAGCTCCATGGTTGGGCGTCCCTTGCATGTCCATTGGAACTTGGTAGTTTTCTAACCCTTTGTGAACTTGCTGACCATTAGCTAGCTGATCAACTTGAAAATGAGGAACTTTTCCTTCTTTTGACACTTCATGAGTTTTGGAGAAAGCAAACTTTTGATTTTCCAAAACTGCATTTTCTCCTTGCAACTCTTCAAACCTTTTCTTTGCAGTTCTTACATGGGTCTTGATCATTTGCACGGAGTTTCTTGCTTGGACTTTAGCCTCTAGGTAGGCCTTGTACTTGGTATCATCAAAGGTGACGGCAAGCTTGGTTTCCATTGATGAAACTTGATGACAAACTTGAGATACTTTATGTTATGAAACCTGGAAAGAAGAAATAAACAGTGAGCTATTTTAAGAAACCCCCCAGCATGGTATAAAAGACTGCTGGGTCTTTAAGAATAAGGTCCAGGAGTTACTTGACAATGGGATCATCATCTTGGCTAAAGAAGACAAGAAGGTGACAACTAACATGGTGTCTGTTCACTTTGGAAGTTTCAAACAACTAGTTAGAATTCCCACTGTGCAAGAAGAAGAGGGAGATGTCGAGTTTCGTTTGGTAAACCCATTGGAAAGTAGGGATGGATTAGTCCAGTAGAAATGCCAAATGGTGTGATGATGTGGGTCCATCCAGATATCTTGTCAGAAGAAGGGTGGGAGACAGTAAGAAGCAAATCACGCTCTGTTGCAACGTCAAATCCCTTCTGGAATGACAACTATCCTATGAGAAATGCTATGGGGGCTAAAAATTCATGGTTGGCAGTTGAGAGTACTTTCCAGAACAACACGACTGAAGATGTATATCGGGAGCCAGCCCGCATGTTCGCAAAAAGTATTCTCAACAATGCTGTCAAAACAATCACGTCGAGCAATTTAGAAGTTGTTTCGTCATATTTTGGCATTAGCGAAAATAGTGCTTCGGAATGCACGGGAGGCTGGCCTTGACACGTCCATGGTTGAGTCTACCTTTGGTGCTATTTTTGAAATTGCCACTAAATACTCAGAAGCACTTAATGTGAACGACCGGGAGTTATTAGAGAAGGAACTCAGAGCTTCACGTGTTACATACCAGACTCGCTTAGATGAGGTGTTAACTGCGTATGAAGCAGCCTATATAAAAAAGAAAACTATTTTCAACAATTTATCTGACTATAAAATGCAGTGGGAGAAGATTTTGTCTGAAGTTTTGAGTGCAGAAACAGTGTTGCGTCGGCTAAAAGAAGATCTTGCACGTGTAGACACTTCTGTACGAAAGTTGACATATCAGGAAGAGTCAAGCTCTCGTACTCAAGCTAGCCTCACCGACAAACAGAAAAGTATTGAAGAAAAGATTATTCACATTGATGATGAACTTGCTGCGAATGAAGTCCAGGTGGAGGTAAAGACTCTATCGTTGGAAGATCTTCGAAGTCAATTTGAACATCAGCTGGAAAAGTAGAGAAGTTTACAGGTTTAAACCTATATATTCTTCTTTTCGCTCATCCTACATTATCTTCATCATTTATTTATTTTTTGACATTCATTTGCACATCATCAATTTTTTTATGTGAATAAATGAAAGGAACATCACAATCTAGAGACTAGATTCCTATTGATTTTAAGGCTCAACATTATTCTATTATATCCCTTCATTTTTATCTTCATAGTAAATTGGACAAATGCATTTCAACTTGGAGCCAATAATGTTACTTACACCATGTTTGGGCAACTCCCCTTCGTGTATGTCAAAAACAAAGTATACATGTCATCTCAGTTTTACTCAGAATTTATCCACACAAGTTTGAGCTTGGTAGTGGGATTGACTTCCTGACATGGTCTGAGCGATTGTTGTAAAATGTTGACTGAGTAACTTATGCTGGGGAATTTCTTTTCATACCAATTAGACAGATTGAGACAAGCTAGATTCAGCTTAAAATATGTCATTTTTTTTATTTGGCTACATATCTTCAAAAGCCACAGTCAAGGCTCACATGACATGTTAAATTTGGAGTTTCGATCTCTAAGGAATAATGTCAAAACTTTTGAGGTTCTGAGACTTAACAACATGTTGCAAACTTTGAGGTTTGGTATCAAAAATTAAATGTTCTGAGGCTTGATATCAAAGTTTGAAATATCACGAACTTCGAGGCATGATATCGGAACTTTTATATATTCCGAGGCTTCGTATCAAGGTCCAAAGCTTTTCGGTTTTCGGGGCATTATATCGAGACTTCTATGACTCGAGGCATCATATCGAAAATCGAAGATGATAAGAGGACATGTTTGTTAAGGATTTTGTATTTGCAATTTGATGGATGCATTAACATTTTAGCATCATTTGATTTACACACACTTGCATTGTTTTAAGAAATCTTGAACTCTTGTTTTACACATGCATTGGTTTTTAAACTAGTAGATATGCTGTTTTGTGCATGTTTTGATTTTTAATCTTGGATGCATTTTAATTTCAAAAGAGTTTTATCAAATCAAGCAAGCCATTGGTTTTAAAGTTTCGAATCTTTTTGGCTTTTTATGTTTCATGTTTTAAAACCCTTAGAATGATTTAAAACATGTTTCCAAGCTTGATTTAATGGCCCAAAAATTCCCACTTGAAAAGACTTTGAAATATGCAAAAGTTGGAAATTTTGGTCCCAAGGGGTCAACCTGTAGTGTGGCCGGTCGACCGGGTCCCCTGTGCAGGTCGACTAGGCAAAGAGCCGTTGGCTCTTCCAACCGTCATTTTTATGACCGTTTATAGCCAGGTCGACCGAGCCCTGTTTCCAGGTCGACCGGGCACTCGCAGAAACCCACTTTTTGGGTATAGAATGAAGTTCATTCCTTTTCAAAAGTTAGAGATTTTGGAGACCCTTTTGAGGTGCTTTGAGACAAAGAAAAGGGGATGAACTAAGAGAGACCAAAGGATCATTTGGAGAGCTAAAGCTTGGATTAATGAAGTTAAATCTCCAAGTAAGCTCTACCTCTCTTAATCATAGGTTATATGCTTTGTTCTAATTATTGGTAAATGATTTTTAGCATGATAACTATGATGTGTTGAATCCATTCTTCTCTTAATCTTTGATCTAATTAAGATTGGATTCTTCACTTTGTTTTCAATCAAGTTTTGTTTTAAAATCTTCATTAATCATGCTTAGACTAAATCTTTGCTTTCTTTTGTAGCATGATTTATTTACTTGGTTGAAACATTATTTGTTGTTTTCATTCATTTAAACCTTAGTCAAATTTGTTTGGTTTTGAAAACAACATTGTTGACACCAAAAATGTCACTTTGCCTCTTCACACCAAAAGCTACACGGAGTCGCATCCTACCAAAAATAGGCAGGCGCTACTTCAAGCATCAGATCTTGTCAGAATCAAACAAAAACTGCAAGGTCATTCAAAACAACCAAAAGAGAGCTACACAGGAAGTTTCGGGCCATTTCAAGATCATTTGGCCTAACTTCACTACTCCGACAGCTAAACAAGCTCTCCCAGCGGCGGCAGAATCGGAGACACCAAATCTTCGATCGGGGCCTATGGATGTTCTCAAAATATGTCCAAATGGCTCCACGTCAAGTTTCAAGTCAAACCAGTAACGTTTGACCCATCATCAACTCTCCAACAGCTAAATCAAGCCTTCCGGCGGCGAGAACCACCAAGGCCATTTATCATCAGACCAAGCACATGGTTGGCTTCACGATGCTTACAAAGGGCTACACGTCAAGTTTTAGGTCATTTCGACAACATTTGACCAGACTTTGACTCTCGGAAGCCAAATCGGGCCTACCTGCGGCGAAGCTCTCTGGGACCATGATTCCCAAAATGGAGCCTGTGGATCATCTTAAAATGACTCCAATAGGCTCCCCGTCAAATTTCAGGTCAATCGGACATCGGTTGACCGCACATCAAAGCCCGACATTTTCCTCACGGTGGAACAAAGCCTAGCATTTGCGGGACCCCAAACGGCTTCAAAACTCAAACGAAAGCCCATGGTTGGTATTATTTAATGCCCAAGAAGCTTCACCTCAAATTTTAGGTCATTCCGACATCATTTGATCCTGTTTCAGCTTCTGGCGGAAAATCAGCAGTTCTGCGTTCGGCTTTTCCCGGAAAATCGGAAACTTTGCAAACCAATTTGCAAGGATTCTCATCAGGTTTTTCAGAGGGAAATCAAGCCAAATAATGTGGAGAAATGTCAGAGAAAATAAGCAAAAAAAACAGAATCGAAAAACGACGAGAAACAGCCAAAAAGGGGCCCCGGGGAGGTTTTTCCCCCCCATGGTCGCAGACCCCTGGGCCCGGCGACCCTGGGAGGTCCGGGGCTCCGATTTCGGCCCGGGACCCCCCGTTTCGTCCGTTTTCGCGAGACGAGTTGTTCTGTCCCTGTGATTTTTCTAGATTCAGGCTTTTGAGGCTCCAAATTCACTGATATTCATCAAGATCACAGGACTCCTTTCTAGAACTTCAAAAACTTCATTGATCGTCAACCGAACGACAAAAAAAGTGCACTTTCTGCCCGCCCGATCGCGAAATCGACTGGACAGATGCTGTCGGCCCGCTTGTATCAACCAATGTCTGAAACTACATGATCATCTACTGTTGATTTACATAAAAGATCCATCGATGATCATCTCAAAGGGAATTCCAAAAGACGCAACATGGCCCGCGACTCTTCAGCTACCAAGGCGGCCACTTAATGCTATCAATTGGCCCGTTTATGGAAGTTAATGCGGTCATTAACCCATTATCTTGGACGGCCCAATCAGAAGCCTCCGTTTAGGAGTTACAAGTCCAAGCAATCATGGCATTCAAGCCATGAAACTCCTAACATAATGGAGATTAAAGGCAACTAAATGCCCATGACTCTCCTTTGGCCAATGAAATCCAAGGGTCAGGAGTTACAAAACAAAAAGCAATTAAACCTGTAACTCCTCCCATAACTTGGCTTTATTTCCATAATTGCCATAAATGACCATAAACCACTCCTAAAGGCCACCAAAAGCCTATAAATAGGAGTCCCCTCCAAGCATCCCGGGGGATCGAAATCATCAGCAATTCCTGCTCTAGAGATCCAGAAGCTCAGAGAGAGAGAAACCTCTGTCGGAATTCCGCAGCAGCCTCCACTACAAGGTGACAAAAGTCCCTTGGGGGGCACTCCCCCCAAGGTCCTTTACCTTCTACTTCAACAAAAGTGGCTTAGACATGGCTCTTCAGCCCGTCTACTCGGTTTTTTATTGAACATAAGACCTTCTCTCGGTCTTTGTTCTCTAAAATTCTGAGGATATAGCCAAGCCAAGCGAATCCAAAGCATCCGACGTTCTCATTTGCATGGATGATGGTGGAGTCCATACATGACTCGCGACCGTCAATCTAAACGAGTCCCTCCCACAATCTCCTGAAAAGTTAGATTCTTCATTTCTCGCTTTTCATTGTATTTTGTATTTTTTTTAGAGAAACAAAAAACCACAACTCTTGTCTTTCATTATTGATGAGAATTGTAAATCGGCTATAAACGCCACAAATCGGCTATAAATGCCAAAAAAATCGCCTTTTACGGCAAAATAAAAAACTGTCTCTTTTCTTAAATATATGTGCAATGGAAACTTGAAAAGAAGTTGATTTCCTTTTTACTTGCGAAGATTGATCTCCGGATCATCACTTGCAATTCCAAGTAAAATAGAAAATCTGGCACACCCACAAACACACAAAAGCGTTGATGCGCGCTCCGCCTTCCGGGGGCGAAAGGGTCGGACCGAACGGACTCCCACGTCCGCCGACGCCCGGTAGCGCCGGGGCCGGAGCGCGTTCCATCAAACATTACACATGCATCACATGTTCTAAATTAGTCTTTTTCATACAACTTGTGAATATTTGATTTTCATATCATTAACAAGTTTTTTTTTTATACATGTGATTTGCATCAAACTTCAATAAAATCTTTTATGTGCATTAAACTTTGAAATGCTTTGAGCATATATTTGATTGAGCCTTCTTTTTAAACTTGATTGAAGTTATCGCACACACACATTATGAGCATACACATTTGCATTCATTTAGTGTTTGTGTGAGTTTGTTGCTCACTTTCATATTAGCCTATTTAAGAGGCAATTTCATTGAGCTTAAATTGTATCTCTTAGAGTGATCTTTTGTGGAGAAATCTTTCATTTGTAAAGGTTATTGCTTAGCCTAAGAAAAGCATTGTGTAAAGGTTATTGCTTAGCCTAGAAAAGCATCTTGTAAAGGTTGTTGTTGAGCCTAGAAAAACAACATTGTAAAGGTTATTGCTTAGCCTAGTAAAAAGCATACTTAGTGGAAATCCGGTGGGGTGATTGGATCACAAGCCGGTAGTGGACGTAGGCATTGAGGCCGAACCGCTATAAACCTTTGTGTTGTAGTGCTTGCTTTTGTGGTGATTGTTTATATTAGCTTCCGCATATTTTTGATTAATCATCACTTGTGACTAGTTTATGTTAAGAAGTTAAAATTGGTCTAAATTGGTCACAATTGTAGCTCACCCTATTCACCCCCCCTCTAGGGTTCGGATCCCCAGACTTTCAATTGGTATCAGAGCCTCGTGCTCTATCTTTTAGGATCAAGTGTTTGGAACTCTTAATTAGGTGTAAAAACCTAGAGTTTATAACCCCAGATTTGTCTTTGATTGAATACTTTTGTAATGGATTCCACTAAAGTAGGTTGTTTAGACTTTTGTGTAGATTCTCCTAGACCTCTCATTCTTCCATCTATTGGAGATTCAAACCTTCAAATAAATGAATCTCAATGTGAATTAAAAGAAGAAGAATATGATGAAAATGAAGATGATCTTCAACAAGCCTATGAAGAATTATATACATTATCTTTAAAACTTAACAAGAAGAATATAAGTTTAAGAGAAGAATCTAAAAGGCTAAACAGAGAACTAGTCTCTTCTAAATATGAACTTAGAGAGAAAGGAGAAGTCATACAATGTTTAGACTCTAAGTTCATGATCTCTTTACATAACCTATCTAATATCAAAGATGAACTAAATGAGATTAAGATAAGTTATGATGATCTTAAAAAGGAAAATTTAAACCTAAGAGATCAATTAAAAAGGCAAGACAAAGACATTATCAATTTAGAATCCAAGTTGACAATTTCCATGGAAAATATGTCAAATGTTCAAAGTAAGTTAAAAACCTTAGAACTTGAATCTAATGTTGTTAATGAACTTAATTTCAAATTAAAACTTGCCAATGAAGAGCTAAATAAATATAAGGAAATTGAAAATGAATTATCAAAAGTTAAAAATGAAAATTCAATCCTTATAACCAAAGTCACTCAACTTGAATGATACAAACAAAATTATGAGTGCAAGTTTACCCAAAGTGAAGAGAGACTTGAAAAATTATTTAAATTTGGTAAATCTCATGGAGATAGGACGAGTCTTGGATTTGATAGGAATATTTCACATGACCCTAAATTCACCAACACATTTGTGAAAGGTGAGTCCTCTTTCTCTAGCACTCTTTCTCCTTTGCCCAAATCCAAATGTATTTATTGTGGCATTGAAGGGCACTTTAGGTTTGAGTGCAAATTAAGAAGAAGCCATGTGTCTAAACCCATCTTTGAACCCAAAAAGGTAGAATCAAAATCTATGAAGGGTAAGACACTAAAAAACAAAGAAGACTCCAAAAAGATTAAACAAGTTAAATCAATTAAAATGGAGTCTCCAAAGATAGATTCTAAAAAGGTTAAACAAGTTAAACCGAGTTTAAAAGAATCTATGAACAAAAAGCTTCTCAACCTATCTCCCTTATATCAACCCATGAAAGAACTTTTGAATAAAGTAACAAAGTTAAATTTAAAATTCGAAAGTCAAATAAAGGGAGAATATAAGAAGAAAAGAAAAATAAACAAATCCCCAAAGAAACAAACTCACCAACATCAAAAGACTAATCACCAATCTAAGCTAAATTTAGTAAAATCTAAATATCATGGTGATAACTCCAAATTGAAAATATATCAAGTCAAATCTCCTTTAGTTGGTGAGACTTCCAAACTAGACCTCAAAGTTCAACCAACTCAAGACCTTAGGTGGATTCCTAAAGTTAGACTCTTAGACAAACCTTAAGGCCTTGAACCTCTTTGACCAACCTATCCTTTATAGTTAAATCTAATTGTTGGTCATCTTGCATTTGCATTTTGTTTCTATATAGTTACATTTATTAAAATGCATTGTTTCTTTATGATCAATTGATTTTGTTTTCATGCTCCATTCTAGTTACATATCATGGTTTTCAAAATCTTTTGATTATAATTTCATCATGTTAGATTTTCTTTTTGCACACATTAAGTTACATGACTTGCATTGCATTTCTTTACATGATCAGTTGATTGTGATTTCAAAAGCTTTCATAGCTAGATTATTCATGATCAATTGTTGTTGAATCATTTGTGTAGATGTCCTGGTAAGATTATTTGAACAAATGATTTGAATCAATTTAAGTTTGTCCATGGATTTTTAAGTTATACTTTAATATGGAAAATCATTATTTTGAAAAATCAACTTGTATGTGTTTCATTTAAGTTATATCTTTTAAATACAATGTTGAAAATTGATCTTCAAAATCATTCTTCTTATGCTCATTGTTGGATTTTGTTTATTGAAATGATTTGAACATTGTATGATTGGAAATGCTCTAAAACATCATTAGTTATAATCATCAAAGCTTCTTCCATGATTCTCATTTCCTTTTTCTTTTGGTTACATCATCTTAGAAATGGAAATGAATATTGTTTGCATCTTTGCTTATTTGTTTACATTCTTTTTATATGCAAATGTCATTTGGTTCCATGTATGGTTGTGATATTAGTTATATTTGTAAAAACCATACTAGAACTCAAATCCATCCTTTATGCCTTCTAGTCATTTCTTTTTGGATGGTTATGATGTTGATTCATGTATATTCTTTAATTGATGTCATCCTTATACATGTTTTAACTTCATAGTAGTGTTCTTGATCATATGAAACTCTTTGAAATTCATTCCTCATATATCTATATGTTTGATGGATATCTTAGTAGTTGAATTCATATGATTTTGCCACTTTGAAAATTGCATGCATTTCCAAGATTATATCCTTTTGCATTGCAATTTCTTTTGTTCATCACTATGCTCAATAATTATATCTTTAAAAGTGATGAATATCCTTTTATGATGCTTGATGGAATTTTGTGTTTGTCACATCCTTACTTTTAATCATGTTGTCATATTCAATTGGTTTCATTTGGTATAATTTTCCATTGATTTCATATCCAATTGATGTCTTATCTTGTGTATGTGATAGACCTTGTGTACATTGGATTGAACTTGGTAGTTATATATTTGTTCCATGACACACACCATTAGCATCATAATTTTCATAATTGCCTCCTCTCTTGCTCATATAGGTATATCTCATGACCACCATGTTTATGTGTTCATAATATTGGTTGGTTATTAGTTGAGGTTGGCTTCATGTTTGAATTTCATTTCACTCATCTTGCACATTAATAGTCATATTTATTTATTGAATGAAATGATTTCAAAACTTTCATAGCATATGATTTTCATAGTTAAATTATTTGATGCTATGTTTAGTAAACCCCATTTCATCATGGATAGCTCTAATTTGGATTTTTCCTAATAGTTATATTTTTAAATCCATTTTAGAGTGATTGATTTAATAGTCTTATCCTTAAATCTCAATTGGTACTCTTTGTTTTTCCAATTGGTATCCATGATTGCTTTTCTCGTTAGTGTAAGTCCATGGGGATCCGAACCCTAGAGGGGGGGTGAATAGGGTGAGCTTCTTTTATGACCAATTTTAACAATTTTAACTTCTTTAAAACAAACTAGTCACAAGTGATGATTATCAAACAAAATGCGGAAGCTAATATAAACAATCACCACAAAGCAATCACCATCACACAAGTATTTATAGTGGTTCGGCCTCAATGCCTACATCCACTACCGGCTTGTGAACCAACACCCCACCGGATTTCCACTATTTATGCTTTTCAATAGGCTAAGCAATAACCTTTACAATATGCTTTCTTAGGCTAAGCAATAACCTTACAAGATGCTTTTCTTAGGCTAAGCAATAACCTTTACAAATATAGATTTCTCTAAGAAGGTGTCTTTCCAAAAGATCACTCTAAGAGATTACAATTTAAGCTCAAATGAAATTGCCTCTTGAATAGGCTAATATGAAAGTTTAATACAAATTACAAACATACACTCAATTAAGCTAAAGTGTGTGCACAAGTGTATGAGTGTGTTTCTTCAATCAATTTCAACAAAGAAGCTCTTAAAAGAATGCATGATGCATTTTAAAATCAAAGCTTATAAAATGGTGATTGAAGAGAAAACTAATCACATAAAAGATTCAAACAACTTTGAAGAAATGAATTAAACAAGTTGTATGAATGTTAAAGTCTAAGAAAGCATGTGATTTAGTTAAGAGAGTTTGCAAACTAATCTAATTTACCAAGGATGATTTAGAGTTTGCAACACAACTCTTTAAAAGCTAGAAATCATGCAAATATGAAAATACAAAGATTTAACCATGCATTGATTCTACTTTTAATGGAAATCAAAATGATAAGTAAGGTCTACCTTTTTAAATCTCAAGCATTTGATTTCCAAATGGCCCTCTAGCCTTTCCAACTTCTTCCCCTTTCTTTGGCTCCAAAATGCTCTCAAAAGTTCATGTGTCAAGCCTTGAAAAAGGTTGGAAATGAATGGACTTTATAGCCAAAAAGTTGCCAACGGCTAGTCCTCGGTCGACCGGCAAAGAGGTCTCGGTCGACCGGGAAGGCACAACGGTCATATTTCTGACCGTTGGAGCTTCAGGTCACAGGGACCCTGCAGTGTCCTCGGTCGACCGAGACACGGGTCTCGGTCAACCGGCGACACTGCCGGGTGAGTGACCTGTTGGTCCAAAAATCCAACTTTTGCTCTTTTGAAGGTATTTCTTTGGGAGGATTTTTGGGCCACTAAACCAAGCTAGAATACATGTTTTAAGACATTCTAAGAAGTTTAAAAACATGAAAAACATAAAGCCTAAAATGATTCAAAGGTTTAAAACCAAAGGCTAGCTTGATTTGATAAAACTCTTTTCAAATGAAAATGCATACAAAAATGATTCTTTTTGTGAAGAATGTATGCAAAGCTCAAACCTAAATTCACAAGATGATTTTCCAAATATAATGCACAAGGAATTAGGTTTTCAAAAGAGTTTTGGGTTCTAAAACCAATGCATCCAAGTTTAAAACCAAAACATGCATAAAACAAATACTTTTCCAAATCTTAAAAGCTATGCATGTATAAAACTAGATTTCAATTATAGTGGTTCGGCCTCAATGCCTACATCCACTACCGGCTTGTGAACCAACACCCCACCGGATTTCCACTATTTATGCTTTTCAATAGGCTAAGCAATAACCTTTACAATATGCTATCCAAGGCTAAGCAATAACCTTACATTGATGTTTTTCAAGGCTTAACATCAACCTATCCATTATGCTTTTATAGGCTAAGCAATAACCTCTTCAACCACAAGGTTGGTTATCTCACTAAATTAGTGTCTAACATACACTTGATGGAGATTCTATTTAGCTCATTACAATGCCTCTTAATTAGGCGGATATGGAAGTGAAAAGCTAATACACACTCACACTATGAATGCAAAGATGAAAACACATGAAGTGTGTGTGTGTGGTCCTCAATCATTTTGAAAATGAAAGTTCATAAATGTATGCCAAGGCTTTTGAAAATTTTAGCTCATAAAACATTTATGATTGAGGATATAATGCAATCACATGTTAAAAGTAACAACTTGTTAATGATATCAAAGTTACACAAGTTGTATGAAATGGATTAGCTCTAAACATGTGATGCATAGGGATGTCAATCAAATCATCAATGAAGCTCAAAACATAAAAATAGATTTGATTGAAATTAGGGGACAAATCATATGTAATTATAAAGACAACTTGAAAAAGATTTACCAATCAAAGTAAGGCAAGTTGTGAAACATTAAAACAATAATACACATATGATTTGTAATGATGTTGAATCCAAAACATAAGATACATTTGAAAGAGATTTTCTTATGATGGAAAACAACAACCAAAGATTCAACAAAGTATATGAATCATGTTACATATTTCATTAACATGATCTACTTAGATTTACCAAAGATAAAGTATTACTTTGATGAATCAATGGTGATGTATCCAAAACAATAGATCTATTCAAAATATAACACATGCTAAGGATACAACAAATCATAGATTAACATGTTACAAAGATTTACCAATGATAAAACAAAACATGAAAACATATGATTTGTAAAGAAGTTGAATCCAAAACATAAGTTAGTTTTGAGAGAGATGTTCTTATGATGGAAAACAACAACCAAAGATTCAACCAAGTATATGGATCATGTTACATATGATTTCAAAGGTTCTTTCATTAACATGATCTACTTAGATTTACCAAAGTTAAGTACTACTTGGATTGAATCATATGGTGTTGTATCCAAAACAATAAATCAACTCAAAACATAAAACATGTTAAGGACACAACACAAACATAGTTTAACATGCTAGAAATGATTTACCAAAAATAAAACAAAGCATGAAAACATATGATTAAGGAAGGAAGAGCCTACTTGCTGGTTTAACTTCATTAATCCAAGCTTTAGCTTTCCTAATCATCCCCTTCATCCCTTGGTTCTTTTCCCTTTTGATATGTGTCGCGACCCCGGAACGGGTTCCCGGGCCCGCGACGTTGGTGATGATGTTTATGCTCAATGGTTCATTATTTTCCCACAGGTTCCCGCGGTGAGGATTCCCAAAGACACGCGGAATCTGGCTCACACGTACACGATTTGCGGAAGCGTGTAGCAAAACACAACTAGATAAGCACCAGTAAAATATTTAGGTGCTATCACAATAATATACAAGACAAGGTATCAAAGGAATAAGTTAACAAGGCATTCCCAACATTATTCAAGTTACAAGTCTAACAAGAAAGTAAATTAAGTTTTGTTACAATTCCCAAGAGAGGCCAACAGAGGCCAATACACAACTCCAACATAAACAAAAGGACCCTAAGACAAAATGTGACGAAACTCAGGAACCAGACCGACATCTAGATGACATCGTCGGGCTGCCACTCTCTCACGGGAGTTGGCTCACAAGCCTCCTCCTGACGCTCCTCCTCATAGGCAACGTCACCTGCACCTGGGCACCAACAAGCAAGGGTCAAACACGACGGTTTGGCAGGTAATCAATATAGGCATGAACATGACAATAATACTTTGGAAAAGCACTTGAAATCGAATACTTGATTTGAACTGTCACAATAGCTGAGGTATCAAAACAAACTAGCATGAGTACTAAATATATCATGAAAAGTTACAATCCACAAAGAGCCCATCCTTTCTCTATCATTTATATAACGAAAAGAGCAAGCACGCACAACAAGCACGATATACATAATATAAGCACGACACGATTTCCCACAAAGACGGGAATTCCGGCCGCGGAACCGGACACGCACGATGTGTAATAAATACACGACCAGTCTGCAGACAGTCCACATGTTTAAAGACCCCCAGACAGTGGATCAAACCGAAAGGGCAGTCTAAGCTCAGTGGTGTTTACTTAGTTCATGAATGCACAAAACACGCAAAGCACGATCAAGCACGACGAGGTAGAAAGGGGGAAATCACTTATCAAACACGACGAGCACGACTAGCACGAGGCATAATATTTATGCAAAAACACGCTTAGGAAGTGATCCCCTTTTTCTTGAAACAAAACTTCAAAACAGGCTCGTACTAGTATTTCAAAACGAGTTCACGATGATATTCATTATATCAAAACCAAAACACGAACACAAAGCTTATCGAGCACACGTAATGACTTTTGATTGATCCTTGTGCAATTGGGACCCAAGTATTGGAAATTTAGAAAGGAATCGATGCCCCGGAAGTTCAAAGACATCTTGGGTTCCAAGTGCACAATATCAGGTTAGAAGTCACCTAACATGTTCTAGTTTTTCATTCTTGCAAAACTCTTAAAAATACACGAACAGTGAATTTCGGTCACCTCGCGGTCAGGTGGCGGTTAGCCGAACTGGGGTCTGGCGGCTAGCCGCTAGGTGACCGCCAGGCTGACCGCTGGAATGCAAATCTGGGTTTTGCTCTCGGGAAAAGGAACCGCCATGCACGGTCGGACGGCGGTTAGCCGTGATGGGATGAGGCGGCTAGCCGCTAGCTAACCGTGTAGCTGACCGCGAAACATGGTCGAAATGTCAGCTTCTGGAAAAGGAACCGAAATCCTCGGTTGGCCTACGGTTAACCGCAAGTGGAACTGGCGGTTAGCCGTGGGCTGACCGCGGAACTGACCGCTGAACCCAGGCGAAAATGCTAGCTTCTGGAGAAGGAACCGCTGAGCTCGGTCAGCCTGCGGTTAGCCGCAGTGGGCACAGGCGGCTAGCCGTGAGCTGACCGCTGTGCTGACCGCCAGTGCACGGGAATGCGTTTCAGCACAGATTTTTCACATTTCTCTTCTTCCCTTCCATTCATTCTCATTCCACTTATATTCCCTGAGTCTACATACTCTCCAAGGGACAAAACACACATCCAACTCATGAAAACAAAATCATCAAGCTTGTAAACATATTCATGCACAAAATTTCTAAAACAACAATGTAGCTTCAAATAAACATGCACCATGATCCTATAGGGATTACTTGCCTTGCCCAAATGCTAAACACTCTCCTCCAAGCTCTTCACACAAGCTAATCTCACACTACAAGCAAAACAAGAAAATACACAAAACTCACTCAAAATGGAAACAAGGAACCCATTTTCCAAATAGGGTTCGAAAACATGAAAAACATGATCTTAAGGAACTAAAATGACTCCATGAAAAATATGGGTTGAAGCTCTTACCTAGAGAAGGTCAAACAAGAGAGATGGAAGAGAATGGAGAGCTTTCCCAACTTGAAACCTTAAGAAAATTGTATCAATGGAGAGCTTGCAAGGAGATGAAGAAAATGGTAGTCTTAGAATTTCGTTTGGAGCTCTCTAGCTAGATCAAACCAAGTGAGGAAGATGAAGGAGAAAAGGGGTTTTCTCTCTTGCCCTAGACTCAAAAGTTGCAGAGATTGGGAAATGAATGAGAGAGAGGGAGATGGGGACTTAAGTGATGACTCATGGGTCCCATTTAGCTTGAACTTGAAATGGTCAAAACACGATCTTGTGGGCCTCGGATGACTTCGACGAAGAAGGATAAAACGATCGTCGAAATATCTAGTTTCCGAAAAGTATATTTTTGACATGGTTTTGAGATCTCGAAAATTGTGTCCAGATTTATGCAAGAAAGACAATTTTACCCTCTTTGGGCCAGAACTTGGGTTTTTGGGCCTCAAACATGAATGGGCTTAAAACGAAAGTTGTAACACACATAAAAAGATCATTCAAATGAAATCAAAACCACACTCACACGGAAAACGATACGATCTTCCCAAGCTCACACGTGCACTCAGGCCATCCTGAGTGTGTCTAACTAATATTAAACGTTCTCAAAATTATCAAAGCTATATCCAAGACTAAAACTAATCACTTCTAACCCAACAATAACTAAACCCACTTAGGACTAAACACATACTAATCACACACTAATCGGATTGGTCTGGGTCGGGGTCTAACATCCTCCACCCCTTAGGATATTTGGTCCACCAAATAAATCAAACAATTACCTCTGGTAAAAGCTGTGGATACTTCCTTTGCACTTGCTCTCTCAATTCCCAGGTGGCTTCCTCTGGCTCGTGATTTTCCCAAAGTACCTTGACCCAATGAATCGTCCGATTCCTCAATTCTTGCTCTTTGGTGTCAATGATTCTGATCGGTCTCTCCACATACGAAGCATCTTCCCGAATCTCCAAAGGCTCATGCTGTAAAATGTGTGCAGGACTAGAGACGTACTTCTTGAGCATCGAAACATGGAAAACATTATGTACCCCGGAGAATTCCGGCGGTAACGCAAGTCTATAAGCAACATCTCCAATCTTGCTCAGGATCTCATACGGACCGATAAACCTTCTAGACAACTTGCCCTTCTGTCCGAATCTCAAAGTCCCTCTAACTGGCGAGATCTTCAAGAACACTTTGTCACCCACCTGAAACTGCAATTCTCTTCTGCGAGTGTCTGCATAACTCTTCTGCCTACTTCGGGCGATCTTCAACCTTTCCTGAATCAACTTGACCTTGTCACTTGTCTCTCCAACTATTGTCGGTCCATGGAAACTACGTTCACCGACTTCTTCCCAGCAAACCGGAGTTCTGCATCTTCTACCATAGAGTGCCTCGAACGGTGCCATACCGATGCTAGAGTGGTAACTATTGTTATAAGCAAATTCACAAAGAGGTAAGCACTCATCCCACTGAATCTTGAAATCCAATACACAAGCACGCAACATGTCTTCGAGAGTCTGTATCGTCCTTTCTGACTGACCATCGGTCTGAGGATGATAAGCTGTGCTGAACTGAAGTTTGGTACCCATCGACTCATGAAGAGTTTTCCAAAACTTTGAAACAAACCTACTGTCTCTGTCTGAAGTAATGGAGACGGGCTGACCATGCTTACTAACGATCTCCTCAACAAATAACTTCGCAAGCGGTGCCATATGTATCATGTTCCCTGTCTTCATCGGAATGAAGTGAGCAGACTTTGTCAGACGATCTACAATGATCCAAATTGCATTATTCCCCTTCTTGGTAATTGGCAAACCGGAAACGAAATCCATGGTAATGTGCTCCCATTTCCACTCCGGAATCTCTAAAGGCTGTAACAAACCTGGAGGCTTCTGATGCTCTGCCTTGATCAACTGACAAGTTAGACAACGAGACACAAAAGCTGCTATCTCTCTCTTCATGTTATTCCACCAAAACTGATTCTTCAAATTGTGGTACATCTTCGTGCTACCCGGATGCATAGAATATCTCGTGCTGTGAGCTTCATTCATTATCTCATCCTTCAAATCATCCACATTTGGCACACATAACCGGTCACGAAAATACAATATCTCATTCACCATCTTGAAATCGGGGCGTTCTGCAATGACTTCCACTATCTTAGCCAAGTCTGGATCTTGTAACTGATTTTCCTTAATCTTCTGGATGAATATAGGTTCTGAAACTGTCATGTTCGCTAACATCGCACCCAATCTAAGGGTTTGTACCTCTACACCCAACTCCTCAAACTGCTGTAAGACACCCATTCCCCTCAAATTGGCCATAACCACTGATTTCCTACTCAATGCATCTGCTACCACATTCACCTTGCCTGGATGGTACTTAATTGGAAAGTCATAATCTTTGATATACTCCATCCACCTTCTCTGCCTCATGTTCAAATCCTTCTGCGAGAACAAATATTGTAAACTTCTGTGATCTGAATGGACCTCAAATTTCTCTCCATAGAGATAGTGTCTCCACATCTTCAATGCGAAAACAACTGCTGCCAACTCCAAGTCGTGAGTCGCATAATTCTTCTCATGGTCCTTCAACTGTCTCGAGCCATAGGCAATCACTTTGCCATCCTGCATCAATACACAACCCAGTCCCACATTCGAAGCATCTGTATAAACAATAAATCCACCGTTGCCCGATGGTAATGTAAGGATTGGGGCTGTAGTTAACCTTCCTTTCAACTCTTGGAAACTGGTTTCACACTGATCAGTCCACACAAACGGGACATTCTTCCTGGTCAACTTCGTCAACGGTGCTGCAATGGACGAAAAACCTTGAACAAATCTTCTGTAGTAGCCTGCTAACCCCAAAAAGCTTCTAATTTCTGTCACACTGTTTGGCCTAACCCAACTCACCACTGCTTCTATCTTAGCTGGATCAACTGCTAACCCTTCTCTGGAGATGATGTGGCCTAGAAAAGCAACTTGCTCTAACCAGAATTCGCATTTACTGAGTTTCGCATATAACTGGTTGTCCCTCAAGAGCTGCAACGCTGTCCTCAAATGTTCTTCATGTTCCTTCTTACTCTTAGAATATACCAGGACATCATCAATAAACACTACTATGGAATGATCCAAATAAGGTGCAAAGACCTTGTTCATCAAAGCCATAAAGACTGCTGGTGCATTCGTCAAACCAAAGGGCATCACTAAGAACTCATAGTGCCCATATCTTGTTCTAAAGGCTGTCTTCTGGACATCTGAGTCTCTAACTCTCAACTGATGGTACCCTGACCTCAAGTCTACTTTGGAAAAATAGGCTGCTCCTTGCAATTGGTCAAACAATTCATCTATCCTTGGCAAAGGATACTTGTTCTTCACTGTCACATGGTTCAACTTCCGATAGTCTATGCACATTCTCAAACTTCCATCCTTCTTTTTCACAAACAACACCGGTGCTCCCCACGGTGAAACACTTGGCCTAATAAAACCTTTGCTCAACAAATCTTGCAATTGGAGCTTTAGCTCACCCATTTCTGCTGGAGCCATCCTATATGGTGCAATCGAGATCGGAGCTGTCCCTGGAAGGAGTTCAATTGTAAACACAACTTCTCTAATTGGTGGTAAACCCGGGATTTCTTCTGGAAAAACGTCCGGAAATTCACACACAATGGGGATATCCTCCACCCCTTGGGACTGTTTATCCTCCGTGATAAACGCAATAAATGCCTGACACCCACTCTGCACTAATCTGCTTGCCTTCAACACTGAAATAAATCCTGCCTGAGACTTTCTCCTGTTCCCCTGAAATATCAACTCTGCCTGTGGTCCCTGGAATCTGAATGTGATGGTCTTACTAAAACAGTCCATGGTGGCATGATATGCTTCTAACCAATCCATGCCTAAAATAACATCAAAATCATGCATGTCTAAAACTATGAGGTTGGCTGGTAAATTCACATCTCCTAACAACACTGTACAACTAGGGTAATGGTTTCTACACACAACTTGTTTCCCTACTGGAGTGGTCACTACCAAAATGTAATCCAACTCACTACATGGTGCATCAATCAACTTAGCAAAACTAGGAGATGAAAATGAATGTGTGGATCCAGGGTCAAATAAAATCTGGGCTTCTACCCCACAAACAAGAAGTTTACCTTCTACCACGTCTCCTGCAGCTTCAGCATCTGCACGGTTGAGATAGTACAAACGCCCATGCATCTGTAGTCTGTTCGGTACTTGGTTCTGCCTTCCCTGGCCTTGTCTGTTCTGCTGTGGAGGACGAGCATTCTGATTCTGGACTGGTGGCCTAGCCTGCTGCTGCTGCTGAGGTGGTCTCATCTGATTCTGAACTGGTGCTTGATTCTGAGGAGCTACTTGTCTCTGCTGCTGGTTCCTGTTCCCTTGATTCTGAAGTAGTGGGCAATCCTTGATTGAATGGTTCATAGCCCCACACTTGAAACAGGCACCCATGGCCTTACGACATTCGTGTGTCTCATGATTCTTGCCACAATGTCCACAACCTTGCCTCACATGGCCTTGCTCTTGCCTCGGCTTCTTGCCCTGTTGCTGCCTCTGATTCTGCTGCTGATACTGCTGCTTCCTGTCCTGAACAATCATATTATTAATATCTTCAAATGTATAAGCCCGCTTGACTGCATCATCATATGTAGCTGGAGGCACTACTCCTAGGACATCTCTCATGATGATCGGATTCAATCCTTCCAAAAACTTAGTTATCTTCTTCCTTTCAGTGTCAATCAGCTCGGTGGCATATCTAGCCAATCTTTCAAATTTGGTGACATAGTCTAACACGGTCATGCTACCTTGCTTGAGTTGCTGAAACTCAATAGCCTTCTGCCTCTTGACATGAGAGGGAATGTATTTGTCTTGAAACTGTATCTTGAAAGCTGCCCATGCCTCATCATCAGCCATCACTGCATATGGGTCCTTGACTGTTTGCCACCACCTATCTGCAAGCCCATAGAATAAAGAAGCAGTGAGGTTGACTTTCTGTATACCCGTGCACATGAAGACATCAAAGATCTTCTCCGTATTGACTAGCCAGTCATCTGCCACTAGCGGGTCCTCATTGCCCGAAAATTCCTTGGGTGCCCTCTTCCTAAACTTCTCAAATAGAGCATTAGGGTCTGGATCCCTATTCTGTATCACAATCTGAGGACCTGCAGGTGGTGCTACATTCCTGTTCTGAAGTACTTCTAACAGTTGCCTCTGAACTTGTGCCATCTCATCATCCTTCTTAGTTAGTTGCTCTTGAAATCTTGCTTGATTCTCATTAGCCTGTCTTTGCTGTGCTATCATGGCTTGCATAAGTTCCTGAAACTGTGTGGCTGTAGGTGTCTCAGATGCATCTGACTCATTCTGATTACTGCCTGAAGCATGATGATTTGGAGCTTTTCTTGGAGGCATATTGCTGTAAAACAAAGAGTTAGAACACAAAAATCATGGTACAAGGGTTTCTAGGATCCTATACGAACGAATCTATCGAACTCACGAATCCTCGCCACGTTCCTAAGACCTTTCTAGTTTCTTTTAAGTGCCTGAAACATGTCTCGCTCTGATACCAGTCCTGTCGCGACCCCGGAACGGGTTCCCGGGCCCGCGACGTTGGTGATGATGTTTATGCTCAATGGTTCATTATTTTCCCACAGGTTCCCGCGGTGAGGATTCCCAAAGACACGCGGAATCTGGCTCACACGTACACGATTTGCGGAAGCGTGTAGCAAAACACAACTAGATAAGCACCAGTAAAATATTTAGGTGCTATCACAATAATATACAAGACAAGGTATCAAAGGAATAAGTTAACAAGGCATTCCCAACATTATTCAAGTTACAAGTCTAACAAGAAAGTAAATTAAGTTTTGTTACAATTCCCAAGAGAGGCCAACAGAGGCCAATACACAACTCCAACATAAACAAAAGGACCCTAAGACAAAATGTGACGAAACTCAGGAACCAGACCGACATCTAGATGACATCGTCGGGCTGCCACTCTCTCACGGGAGTTGGCTCACAAGCCTCCTCCTGACGCTCCTCCTCAAAGGCAACGTCACCTGCACCTGGGCACCAACAAGCAAGGGTCAAACACGACGGTTTGGCAGGTAATCAATATAGGCATGAACATGACAATAATACTTTGGAAAAGCACTTGAAATCGAATACTTGATTTGAACTGTCACAATAGCTGAGGTATCAAAACAAACTAGCATGAGTACTAAATATATCATGAAAAGTTACAATCCACAAAGAGCCCATCCTTTCTCTATCATTTATATAACGAAAAGAGCAAGCACGCACGACAAGCACGATATACATAATATAAGCACGACACGATTTCCCACAAAGACGGGAATTCCGGCCGCGGAACCGGACACGCACGATGTGTAATAAATACACGACCAGTCTGCAGACAGTCCACATGTTTAAAGACCCCCAGACAGTGGATCAAACCGAAAGGGCAGTCTAAGCTCAGTGGTGTTTACTTAGTTCATGAATGCACAAAACACGCAAAGCACGATCAAGCACGACGAGGTAGAAAGGGGGAAATCACTTATCAAACACGACGAGCACGACTAGCACGAGGCATAATATTTATGCAAAAACACGCTTAGGAAGTGATCCCCTTTTTCTTGAAACAAAACTTCAAAACAGGCTCGTACTAGTATTTCAAAACGAGTTCACGATGATATTCGTTATATCAAAACCAAAACACGAACACAAAGCTTATCGAGCACACGTAATGACTTTTGATTGATCCTTGTGCAATTGGGACCCAAGTATTGGAAATTTAGAAAGGAATCGATGCCCCGGAAGTTCAAAGACATCTTGGGTTCCAAGTGCACAATATCAGGTTAGAAGTCACCTAACATGTTCTAGTTTTTCATTCTTGCAAAACTCTTAAAAATACACGAACAGTGAATTTCGGTCACCTCGCGGTCAGGTGGCGGTTAGCCGAACTGGGGTCTGGCGGCTAGCCGCTAGGTGACCGCCAGGCTGACCGCTGGAATGCAAATCTGGGTTTTGCTCTCGGGAAAAGGAACCGCCATGCACGGTCGGACGGCGGTTAGCCGTGATGGGATGAGGCGGCTAGCCGCTAGCTAACCGTGTAGCTGACCGCGAAACATGGTCGAAATGTCAGCTTCTGGAAAAGGAACCGAAATCCTCGGTTGGCCTACGGTTAACCGCAAGTGGAACTGGCGGTTAGCCGTGGGCTGACCGCGGAGCTGACCGCTGAACCCAGGCGAAAATGCTAGCTTCTGGAGAAGGAACCGCTGAGCTCGGTCAGCCTGCGGTTAGCCGCAGTGGGCACAGGCGGCTAGCCGTGAGCTGACCGCTGTGCTGACCGCCAGTGCACGGGAATGCGTTTCAGCACAGATTTTTCACATTTCTCTTCTTCCCTTCCATTCATTCTCATTCCACTTATATTCCCTGAGTCTACATACTCTCCAAGGGACAAAACACACATCCAACTCATGAAAACAAAATCATCAAGCTTGTAAACATATTCATGCACAAAATTTCTAAAACAACAATGTAGCTTCAAATAAACATGCACCATGATCCTATAGGGATTACTTGCCTTGCCCAAATGCTAAACACTCTCCTCCAAGCTCTTCACACAAGCTAATCTCACACTACAAGCAAAACAAGAAAATACACAAAACTCACTCAAAATGGAAACAAGGAACCCATTTTCCAAATAGGGTTCGAAAACATGAAAAACATGATCTTAAGGAACTAAAATGACTCCATGAAAAATATGGGTTGAAGCTCTTACCTAGAGAAGGTCAAACAAGAGAGATGGAAGAGAATGGAGAGCTTTCCCAACTTGAAACCTTAAGAAAATTGTATCAATGGAGAGCTTGCAAGGAGATGAAGAAAATGGTAGTCTTAGAATTTCGTTTGGAGCTCTCTAGCTAGATCAAACCAAGTGAGGAAGATGAAGGAGAAAAGGGGTTTTCTCTCTTGCCCTAGACTCAAAAGTTGCAGAGATTGGGAAATGAATGAGAGAGAGGGAGATGGGGACTTAAGTGATGACTCATGGGTCCCATTTAGCTTGAACTTGAAATGGTCAAAACACGATCTTGTGGGCCTCGGATGACTTCGACGAAGAAGGATAAAACGATCGTCGAAATATCTAGTTTCCGAAAAGTATATTTTTGACATGGTTTTGAGATCTCGAAAATTGTGTCCAGATTTATGCAAGAAAGACAATTTTACCCTCTTTGGGCCAGAACTTGGGTTTTTGGGCCTCAAACATGAATGGGCTTAAAACGAAAGTTGTAACACACATAAAAAGATCATTCAAATGAAATCAAAACCACACTCACACGGAAAACGATACGATCTTCCCAAGCTCACACGTGCACTCAGGCCATCCTGAGTGTGTCTAACTAATATTAAACGTTCTCAAAATTATCAAAGCTATATCCAAGACTAAAACTAATCACTTCTAACCCAACAATAACTAAACCCACTTAGGACTAAACACATACTAATCACACACTAATCGGATTGGTCTGGGTCGGGGTCTAACAATATGCCTCAAATCCTCTCAAGGAGGGGTTAAAAATTCTCAACTTTTGGCAAGGGAAAGAACTCATATTTATAGCAAAAAGTTGCCAACAGCTAGTCCTCGGTCGACCGGCACATAGGCCTCGGTCGACCGGGAACACACAACGGTCGGATTTCTGACCGTTGGTGCGCCAGGCAATTTTTTGCTGCAGTGTTCCCGGTCGACCAGGACCTCTGCGCCGGTCGACCGGCGACACTGCCGGGCCACCCCCTTTTTTTCAAAAAATTCAACTTTTCACATTTTAAAGGTATTTCTTTGGGGGACCTTTTGGCCACTAAATCAAGCTTGGAAAACATGTTTTAAAGATTCTAATGGTTTTTAAAACATGACATAAAAAGCCTAAAAAGATTCAAAACTTTTAAAACAAAGGCTTGCTTGATTTCTTGAAAACTCTTTTCTAAAACAAATGCATCCAAGATAAAAAGACAAATCATGCATAAATCAATACTTTTACAAATCTTAAAAGCATTGCATGAATAAAACAAGATTTCAAGTTTATTTAAAAACCAATGCAAGTGTGTGAATCAAATGATGCTTGAATGATTATGCATCCATCAAATTGCAATCTACAAAATTCCTAACAGTTAGACCTTGCCTTCTTTTGGTAATTTGATCATATTGAGCTCATTAGTTAAATGAATCTAATCTTTCTCTTGAAGTTAACCCTCAATTGGTAAAACCATCTTCTTCTTGAACCAAATAGTTATATCTATGTCAAATGTTTGACAAAAGGAGAGAATGGATTGAGGGGGAGTGTAAATCTTCATAGGAAGTATTAGTTTTGATCAAATTGACCCTTGGATTGACTTTGAACCCTTAGAGATAACTATCATGCATGATAACCTGTTATGTATTTCATTTTCAATTTCTTTTGTTAACAGGTGCTACTAAAAGGTATTTTCCTTGTTTCATGTGTGTAGGTACCTTTGCAATTTAATGGCAAAGGGGGAGAGAGCATTCAAGTTCTCGAAAGGGGAAGAGAATGTCCAAACTTCCTAAGGGGAGATTTTGTATGATCTTCTACAAGGGGAGAGAATGGAGCCAAAGGGGGAGAGCAAATAGAAGAAAGAAAGCTTGGAGCCAAAGAAGATGCTTGGCCATAGAGAGGAAGATGAAAAGAAAGCTTGCAGTTTGATCAAGCACCAAGCATCAAGAAGATTGAAGAAAAAGCCCAAGAGCCCAAGCTAAGAGAAGAAGCATCCAAGAAGATTTGAGGACTTGTCCAGCTTAGGGGGAGCTGAAGACTTAGTGTGTAATTTCAATGATAAGTAAGCTGCCATCAAATTGCAAAGGGGGAGATTGTTAGGGATTTTGTATTTGCAATTTGATGGATGCATTAACATTTTAGCATCATTTAATTTACACACACTTGCAATGTTTTAAGAAATCTTGAAATCTTGTTTTACACATGCATTGGTTTTTAAACTAGTAGATATACTATTTTGTGCATGTTTTGATTTTTAATCTTGGATGCATTTTAATCTGAAAAGAGTTTTATCAAATCAAGCAAGCCATTGGTTTTAAAGTTTCGAATCTTTTTGGCTTTTTATGTTTCATGTTTTAAAACCCTTAGAATGATTTAAAACATGTTTCCAAGCTTGATTTAATGACCAAAAAATTTCCACTTGAAAAGACTTTGAAATATGCAAAAGTTGGGAATTTTGGTCCTAGGAAGTCAACCTGCAGTGTGGCCAGTCGACCGGCCCAGGGGACCCGGTCGACCGGCCACACTATGCAGGTCGACTGGGGCAAAGATCCGTTGGCTCTTCCAACGGTCATTTTTATGACCGTTTATAGCCAGGTCGACCGGGCCCTGTTTCCAGGTCGACCGGGCACTCGCAGAAACCCACTTTTTGGGTATAAAATGAAGTTCATTCATTTTCAAAAGTTAGAGATTTTGAAGACCCGTTTGAGGTGCTTTGAGACAAAGAAAAGGGGATGAACTAAGAGAGACCAAAGGATCATTTGGAGAGCTAAAGCTTGGATTAATGAAGTTAAATCTCCAAGTAAGCTCTACCTCTCTTAATCATAGGTTATATGCTTTGTTCTAATTATTGGTAAATGATTTTTACCATGATAACTATGATGTGTTGAATCCATTCTTCTCTTAATCTTTGATCTAATTAAGATTGGATTCTTCACTTTGTTTTCAATCAAGTTTTGTTTTAAAATCTTCATTAATCATGCTTAGACTAAATCTTTGATTTCTTTTGTAGCATGATTTATTTACTTGGTTGAAACATTATTTGCTGTTTTCATTCATTTAAACCTTAGTCAAATTTGTTTGGTTTTGAAAACAACATTACACATGCATCACATGTTCTAAATTAGTCTTTTTCATACAACTTGTGAATATTTGATTTTCATATCATTAACAAGTTTTTTTTTATACATGTGATTTGCATCAAACTTCAATCAAATCTTTTATGTGCATTAAACTTTGAAATGCTTTGAGCATATATTTGATTGAGCCTTCTTTTTAAACTTGATTGAAGTTATCGCACACACACATTATGAGCATACACATTTGCATTCATTTAGTGTTTGTGTGAGTTTGTTGCTCACTTTCATATTAGCCTATCTAAGAGGCAATTTCATTGAGCTTAAATTGTATCTCTTAGAGTGATCTTTTGTGGAGACATCTTTCATTTGTAAAGGTTATTGCTTAGTCTAAGAAAAGCATTGTGTAAAGGTTATTGCTTAGCCTAGAAAAGCATCTTGTAAAGGTTGTTGTTGAGCCTAGAAAAACAACATTGTAAAGGTTATTGCTTACACTACAACAATTTACACTATTACCGGCGTTTTTTCCCGGCGCAAGCATTAAACGCCGGGAAAAGTTTGACTTTTACCGGCGAAAAAGCTATTTTCACCGGGAAAAAATTGATTTTTTCCGGCGTCATATTATCGCCGGCAAAAGGCCGCTTTTTTCCGGCGCTTTATTTTTTTCGCCGGCAAAGTTCCTTTTTCCCGGCGAATTTTTTTTTTCGCCGGCAAAGATAATTGCTTTTCCAAACAAAGCTTAGTTTTTTGCCGGCGCATTTGTTTTTACGCCGGCAAAGTTATTATTTTTTCCGGCGTTCTACTCACTTCGCCGGCAAATGTCCTCCGTTCGTGCCTTCATTTGGGCATCGCGCGTTTATTTGGGTTAGACATTTTATAATTAGTTTTCCCGGCGTTTATTTGCGCCGGGATTGTTATCATAAAACATCCCCTCTGCTGCTTATACCCAAAGAAAAGAAAAAACGGAACCGTTCTGCATCTCCCTCCTGCATAAGCAAAAAATCGTAACTCCCTTTCTGCATCTCCTGTCGCGACCCCGGACCGAGAGATCCGGGATCGGGACTAATATTGATGTTAGGATGATCCACAACTGCTTAATAATACCATATGATTTATTTAATTTCCCACAGGTGTCCGCGGTGAGGATATCATAACCATAATTGAATATTTCTGTTAAATGCGGAAGCATGTAGCAAATCAAATAGTCAAACCATCCTTGGTCATAAAAACAATAACACCAGACTAAAATACTGTATCAGAATGAGCAATGATTTATAGCATGTTTCCCAATGGTTGTTAAAGTTAGACAAAATATCATTTAATTACATTCCCAAAATAGAGACCAACAAAGGCCAATGTACACAAAACAACAACCCAAAAGAATGGTTAAATAGTTCCCCTCAAAATGTTACGCTTCTCAAAGCAATCTGATGTCTACATGACATCGTTAGCACGCCACTCGACTAGAGGTTGCGGCGCGCCTACCGCCTCCTCCGCCTCCTCCTCAAGGAAGCCGACAACGGGACCTGAGTACCAAAGCAAAGGGTCAGACACGACGGTCTGGCAAGAGAAAGCAAGGATACAACAATATCTAATACAAGAAAATCTCTGGCAAAGCGTATAAATCTGAGTTAAGCAAGAACTCTCATAAAATAGATAAATCATTTGCGATGAACAAGTAAACAATATAAAACATATCAGGTATCCAAGGATTCGGGAACTAACAAGGTGGCAATCACATAAAGCTAAGTCCTCTGTCACTAAAGTGACAACAGTATCACGGGACGTTGATCTCTGTCACACAAGGTGAGGAGAAACAACGTATACATATATACAATATAATTATACGGGAACGGGACCACGGTAGCGAACCAGGTATCGGGACGGGACCACGGTATTAGACCGGGTATCGGGATCCAAACTGCAGCTGGCGGGACGGGAGAGGGATTTCCAAGTCAGTGGATCAGACTGACAAGGTATCCAAGCTTAGTGATGCCGACTCATAGGATAAAACCAATCGAGGCATATCAAGTATTCAAGTACAGTAAATAAACGGTAAATCGGGGGTGCTCAAGGGCACACTGTCTTTCCATATCGGGCAATACATTTCGGGGCAATTCACTGTTACTATTGTAGCTCCAAAGCTTTCGAGAAAACAAGCCATGCGATGAAATTCCTGGGAATGAGGTGAAACAATACACTATAATGAAATTCGGGTAAAATATCAATTTAGAAATCCAATTAAGTGAATAGGGGTCCCGTATGTCTATTATAGCCCTTACTTGGTACTCTTTGAGTTTTTGAGACATTCCGGGCTCCTTATACACTCCTACGATTTTTCCAAAACTTCGAATGACATATTTGTGATATGGTTCCTTTCTCGGATGGCATCAAGCAATGCCTAGTGAATCCCCTTCGATTGACAAAGCTCAACGCTCGAACGAACTCTTCGGCTCGTTCGAGCGGGGAGCTTTTCGAAACCTGGGGAATTTCGGTCACCTGGCGGTCACCTAGCGGTTAGCCGTCGTTGGGCAGGCGGCTAGCCGCTGGCTGACCGTGCAGCTGACCGCGGCTAAGCTGCAGAAATGCAGCTTACTGGAAAGCTGACCGTCAAATGCAGTTACCTGGCGGTTAGCCGCCGATGCATTCGGCGGTTAGCCGCTGGGTAACCGTGGAGCTGACTGAGTTTCAAGTGGGATATCTGATGCTCTCTGGAAAGGTAACCGAGAGCGGGCGGTTGGCGAGCGGTTAGCCGCCGATGTGTTCGGCGGTTAGCCGCTGGCTAACCGTGAGTCTGATCATATTTGAAGGGGGGAAATGGAGCTCTCTGGAAAAGTCACCGTGAATGGCGGTTGGCTGGCGGTTAGCCGCTGGCTAACCGTGAGCTGACCGCCAGTTGCGAAATTGCTCACTGTGTTCAGTTTTGGGTCATTTTCCTCCCCAAAGCCATCTTCCTCACATCCACCAAGTCCTTAAATTAACAACGAGCTAATAGCTCCCCCAATGCACCTCTTTACACTTCTCCAAATCCCCATTATGAGTGCCCTCCATCACTTCTTCCATGTCAAGTCCAATGCAAAGAAAAAAAGAAGTAAACCATTTCACAAACATTCATCTAAGCTATCACAAGGACAATAAATGCCCTACCAACATGTTTACAAAACATTGAATGGGACTATCAAGATACGTTATGAGCATTTATTTCAAACAAACCTCATTAAATGAAAGTATGGAAATCATAAATACTTCACCAAACCATTTGAAACTTAAAAACATCCAAACATTCACTTGCCTCTAGTCCAAGCTAGTTGAAATCAAGCCTTTTATCACCTCTATTGCTCAAAGGCAAGCTACAAATCAAAAATCCCAAAAACAACCCTAAAATGGGTTACACAAGGAATGACAATGAACAAACCAACAATAATGCAAATGTAGTACCTCATGGCCTAGGAGACAACAAATCTAGAAGATGAGAATGATCACTTACCTTGAAGGTCCTCTAATGGCAATGGTAAGCTCAATGAAGGTCTTGGAATGGAGGGTTCTCCTCACAAATGGTACCAATGGAAAGCTTGAGAGATGAGGGAGTGATTGGTGATCTCCAATGTTTGATTGATGAGCCCTAGGTGTGGCTTGGGGATGAAGAAACAAGAAGAAGAAGAAGAAAAGCACAAGAGCAAACCCTAGGCTCAGTTGTGCTGGAACAAGAATGGAGAGTGAATGAGAAAGAAGAGATGGGTTCTCTTTTGTTAACAAAGGGAGCTTGGGTCCCACAACTTAAGGAACTATATTAGCTGAAATCATCTACTTCGGGACCTCGGATGGGTTCGACGAAGAAGGAAGAAATGATCGTCGAAATATCTAGTTTCCAAAAAGTACATGTTTCGCGGGTTTCGGGGATATCGAGTTTTGGGTACAGACTTGGTGTGCAATGACTGTTTTGCCCTTTAGGCTATGAAAATCAGGTTTCGGAATCTCGAATGAATACGGGATTAACATGAAAGTTGTTGAGATCTACAAGATGCATGCAACGGGCCAAAAACATAATCCACAATAAATCGGGAAATTCCTCGAGAAAATACAAAGCCGAAAAGGGAACCCCCAAAGGGCCCCACAAGCTACCAAAGCAAATCAAGACAATCGAATTAGCCCGAAACCATAATCAAAGCTAATCCAAACCCAACTTAACCAGAAATCACAAATCAAGCTTAGCACTAACACGCAACTTAATTAGCACTAATCGGGTTCAGTCGGGTCGGGGTCTTACATCTCCCTCCTCTCTTTGCATCTCCCTCCCCTTCAGTTGGTGGCCCATTTCCCTCATCTCTCTGCATCTCCCTCCCTCTCGGTCCCTGGCCCATCTCGCCTATTCCATTTCCCTCATCTCTCTGCATCTCCCTCCCTCTCGGTCCCTGGCCCATCTCGCCTATTCCATCTCCCTCATCTCTCTGCATCTCCCTCCCCTTCGGTCCCTGGCCAATCTCGCCTCTTCCAGCGCCCATCTCCCCATCTCTCTGCATCTCCCTCCCTCTCGGTCCCTGGCCCATCTCGCCTCATCTAGCGCCCATCTCTGTCTCGTCCAGCCATCTCTCTGACCCATCTCTCTCGTCCGCCATCCTCGAATAGGGCCTTAAGCGAATTGGGGCTTGAAAAGCAAAGGACAGAACACATTGGTGGAGATTTTCACCTCTGTGCCTCTCTCATCTCCCTCGGCATCTCTCTATCACGCTCACGGTCTCGCTCGCCAGCGCATCCTCTCCTTCCCTCTCTCGCAACCGGACCGACACTCAAAGGTAATGGCTCTGCCTCATCTTCCACTTTTAATGGCTTTGTATACACATGATCTATAGCCCCCTCATTAAGTTGATGTGGATGTAGATGAGTTGATAGCAAAAGAACACACAAAAATCTTTAGCTCTAAAAATGGATTTTTTGAATTGGAACATGCTCTTCTCACTACAGCCTGGATTACTTGCTAGTCTGAAACTAATGAAGACTCTGTATAAGATTTATGCCAAGGGCACTTGAAGCAGGAATGTCCATCTGATACAAAGGATTATTAGATGCAGTCAGTTCGACTAGCCTCTCTCTCTCTGGGTTTTGACTTTTGGGCATGGAGTGCTTTGGGCTTTTGATGGGTTTTTCTCACTCGTCTTTAGATGCTTGATGTTAGTGTGTTTCTTGGTTTCATTTTACCTCTTCATTTTTTTTGGGTAAAGACTATTTTATTTTATTTTTGTGAAGACTAGTTTTTCCCTTTTGGATTTTTTGAGTTTTTTCATGGGTTTTGTTATTGTATTGGTATTCCTCAGAAGATCATAGATATATGTCTCTGCAAGGAGTTTTCTTTTTTACCCCAAGCTATGATATCAGAGGTAGACACTGCTCAAGAGGAGAAGTTGAGAAAATCAAAGGAAGATTGCACCTGAGAGACTAAGATTTTTTGATGAGATAATTCCTGCTGCTCTTTCAATCAATGTTTCATTTGAAGACAGTACTCTAACAGTTAACATAACTACCTGTACACCTCATCTTACAGTCAAAGACTTCACAGATTCACAATACTACCCATGATCACAAGATCATACAATTTATTGAAAGCATATAAAACTACTAAAACAACTGCAGCTGGGCCCCTTGCTAGCCAAAGACTACCCTGTGACTCTGTGTCCCACCTAAGCATGATTCATGCAATGAAATTTCAGCTAAGTTACTTATCATATTGTTTATGATGATGGGATGGGATTTGAAGGAATTTTTCCCAATATGATGAATATGTATATCTGAGATTTTGTATTGCCCCTTTTCATATATGAATTTTTTTTTTCACTGTGAGTTTTTTTTCTTTGTTTTTTTATAGATCTGTTATCAACATTCTCATGGTGGCAAGAATTTTGAAATGGATCCATGAGATTTAGGTGTGTATTGTGGGGATTTTGATATGGTTACTTCTAATGGTATCTGTTTTCTCATTTGTCTTGAAACTGGAGCTTTTGTAGTTAAAGAGATTCCTCTTTGAAAATTTTCATTTAACAACGATGGTAGTTGTGATGGGTTTGTGTGATTCCATTTGCACAAGAAATTTTAATGGTGCTTTGAGACTTTTATAGTTAGAAAGACTTCATTTTGAACAAAAAAAAAGAAAAAAAAAGACCCTTTGCATACAATCATTGGTGTTTGTGATGGGACTGCAGTATTTTGGCGGATTGGAACTTATTGGGAGAATGGGAATGAATAACTGCAGTATATTTACCATGTAACAAGTGGTAAATATAGTACAGTTTCCTATATTGTTTTGGGGGCTGTAAAGGCCAGAGACAGTAATGTATTTTATGTGATTTCTGAATTTCATGTAACCTTAAATGCAATGGGAATGAATAACTGGCATCCAAATTGGATTAGCAATGATTGATATAAAGTCCCTTTTTTTATAGAGCAGTCTATTGCTTCAACAGACTGCAATGAATGATATACAGTCCCTTTTTTTTTCTTAAGTAATATCCATTATAGTGATTATATTTTTCGTAACTGGGGAAGTATTCAAATGCACCTGTTGTTTGCGAATCCATAACACAGTACATGGTTATTTTGGAATGGATTTGACGGACTCCATTTTTTTACAAAGTTATATTTTCTTTAATGGAAGAATTTCAGAGTTAATGTTGAAAATGCTACATAAGCTGAGGTTTAATGTTTGGAGACACTTTTTACAGGATGCAAGGGGCAATGATGTGGATTTCAGCATGTACAAGGGAAAGGTTCTTTTGATTGTGAATGTTGCATCAAAATGGTAAATATATAGAACAAAGTTCCTTGTAGGGGATTGCAACTTATTTTTCCCTTCACACTCCAACAAAAATCAAGCTTAATATTTGGTATATGAAATCACTGATACATTCTTTGGTTGTCCTCTTGTTTTCTCCTGAATACCAATTTCTTCTGTTTGTTACTTTTCTCTGATTCTGATTAAGTTCTTTGTTTCTTTATCTTCTCTAACTTCTTGTTGCAGTGGATTGACCAACTCAAATTACACAGAGCTAGCTCAGCTATATTGGAAATACAAAAATCAAGGTTTGTTGTTGTTGTAATTGATGGTGGTGGTACAAGTGTTGAGATCATCTATTCTACACACCACTTTGGGAGCCAATGCTCTACCCCAGCCATCTTGTGTATGTGGAGCACCGTGCTTGTTACATGGCGTTGGCATTCAGTAATAGGCTTGTTTATTCTTGCCTTATTCAGGTTTTGAGATATTGGCTTTCCCCTACAACCAGTTTGGTGAAGAGGAGCATGGAACCAATGAGGAAATCTTAGAGACTGCCTGCACTCGCTTCAAGGCTGAGTACCCCATCTTTGACAAGGTAATTGAACTACCCATTGCGCAATGCTCGTTTCCTTTGCTCTTAACCATGCTATCAAGTGACAACGTAAAAATCCAAGAAGGTCCTATAAAAACTAACAGATGCCATTCATGCATAGAGGCATACCCACACAGCATTTAAGAAAAGAAAGGAGAGAGTAATTCATAGGGTTTAAGTTTATTGAAAAAGTATGTAGTGTGTCTGTTTCTTTATGCTTCATAGTTCATATGGCTCATCTAGTGATTAATTGCTCATACCAAATGTATATGGCGTGTTACCCTATTGTGAATATTGAAAACCATGTATGCAGACTTTTAGAATTCAATTCAACTAATACCCTTATTAAATCTAACCTCAGCCCTTCAATATAAACATATTACAGCAAACAATTGCTTCATTGTCTATTGAATTTCTCAAACAGCTTTGTTATTTAGATCGACAATGATATATGTAGGCCACTTCAGTCACACACTCACACATTCATGTCATAATGATGACACATTGCAATGTGCTTGTGCTTGGTAAAGTTGCTTCAATCCCATGATTTTGGTGATCAACTTGGTCTCTATGAAATGTGTTACAACTTAGTTGAGTTGCGCCTAGACTCAAGCAGTATGCAAAAGACTCATCTGAGTCCAAGTGAGTAAGTGAGGACCAACTCCAATCTGACTTGTTGGAGTCCAGCTGAGACTTGAAACCCTGTTTAGCACTCTCCATATCAGCATGATGGATCCCACGGCCTCATCATGGCTGTACAAGTTCAATCAGCATCACTTAACAAATGTACTTGAATGAGCTATTTTCTTGGTCATAAGAAATGCCACTTCTGTGAGGTGTGTAGCTTGAATTCAAGTAAGCTCTATATGCTCCAAAAATGTACAACTTTTGCAATTAAGTGACCTGAGATATCTAGTTTACACTTCTTTGCAACATCTAATCATGGGTAAATATTTGCAGTAACCAGTAAGGTAAGTTTTGGGGAAGTAAGTTCCAAGGACCAATGTGGCTTACATTTTTTCTTCAAGAAGTCATTTCATTCCTTAAAAGAATTTTTTTTTTGAAGATATAAAACAACTGGATTATTTATAAATGATCATGGTCATGGTCATGTGTGCTCACTGATGGTGTGTGTGACAGACCATTAGGATCATTTCTGGTTCCTTCTACTCAATTCTTCTCTCTTTTTATTCCAAGTGAATTGGAATACTCTTGGAAGGAGAACGTGGATCGCTCGTGTTGAAAGCATTATCTAAACACACTGACAAACTAATAGCTGTCAACTTGCAAAGCAATTAGTGGTAGGTGCCTATCCATTGGTGGTTCAATGATGAGGCACCTCCCCTCCACAGAAACAACCAGCCATTGATCCATGATTGTTGCGCCGATGTTGAAGGACTTGCATAGGGGGGGTGAATATTTACAAGAGCCACCAAAAAAAAAGAAGGATTTAGACATCAATTTTTTTTTTTTGCAAATATTATATTCTTAATGATCTAATAATTAACTACTGATTGTGAAGAGCTAGGATGTTGCAGTTTAGAGAACTTGCACGATACACTTTATTAGTTTATACTTGCCTGAGCCCACCACATCAACACTTGGTGAACCATCACTATCAGTCATGAAGCATATAGGTAATGGATGAACAACATAGTGGACATTTGTTGTTTCTTGTAGTTTAAGTGGCATGGGCATAGGTATGTCTTTTTGGAGTGTGCCAGAGCTTTATAATTCTTAATATGACTTTTTGGAGTTTATGTCATTGATTCCTAAAGAGGTCAAGAGTTCACAGATTGGTAGCTACCTCACCTCTTCATCTTTAAAAAAGGAAAACAAGTAAAGAAAAAAAAGGTTCAGCAGCCACTCTATTCGATCCAATTTTGTACCTTCAGCTGTTTCAAAAGGCATCTCTTTGGGCTTCAGAGCTCCAGATTTCGAGGTATTTCCTCAAAATCCAATCTGGGTCACTTGCATTTCTTTCAAATTAGCATGAAATCTTGATGGGTTCTCTTCCTGGCTTTGGTTGAACAGCTTCCAGAGCCTCTAACAGGGAAAGTTTGGAAATTGGATGATTTTGAATCATATCCAGCTCTGCTGGTAAGTACTCACTCTCTTCAGCCCTTCTTTTAGTTTATTGTTTTGTAATTTTGTTCTAGTTTGTAAGGGTTAGTGTGTCATTCCATGTTAAATCACCTTCCCAACTAATGCTCAGAATAATATATATGATGATTGCATGTTTCAATTATGGATGTCAGTCCAACTAGTTGTACTGCAATATTAAGCAACCCACTTTTCTTTGTTGGCAATACTGGATTACATATTATATTTTACCTTTTTTTTCTGTTTTGTTGTGGTCAATAAAATTTAGTGTATGTTTGGATGTTCTAATATGAGTTTGATTAGGGAAATGCAGAAAAAAAAACCCTTCAATTACCAGCCTGTTGCAGTTTAATCTTCTCTTGTTATCTCAAGCCAAATTTGAAATGGATCCTTATCCTGCTCATTCTGTTTCATCATCCTCAGGGCATGTTTGGCATTTCCCTCTAGGCCCATTTGGGTTTATGTATATCATGTTGAAGTACCTTGGTTTACACATAATCATGAGTTCAGGCATTTGGATATCCCTGTTAGTTTGCTATGAATCCTATATCCAATCAGTGCTCATGGTGGATCTTGAAGCAAATAATCACAAAAAACCAAACTATACTAGAGTTCTGGCATGCTTCTATCCATGCTTGAACTTGAGTGGGAGTGTGATACGGATTTTCAAGATGATGAATCTTCTCCCATGCACCTCCCTCTTGTAACAAGGATGATGGCTTCCTCTTTGCTGAGTTGAGACTTGAAAGGGATAGAAGAGACTGGCCATACTTATTTAGTTAACTTCCAATGAGATTTCTAGTCGATCAAGGTTCTCGAAACTATAGAGGTTTCCTTATTGGGATGTGGAGCTTGTAACTAACTAGGGAATAACTAATTATGGGGTAACAAGTTTTACAACAATTTTGAAACTCAAATGAGTAGTTGTTAGGAAACTCATGGGTCCCACTGTGGTTGTGTAGGATGATACAAGGTCTAATCTGCAATCTCAAAAGCATGGAAATAAAATAAAATGATGATACAAGGTCATGAGATTACACTTACATTGAAAACACTCAATGTACAACATAACACCAATTATAAATACACAAAATAAGCCCCGTTGAAGACCTTTTTGGAGCTTCAGTTGATTGATATATTACAATTCCCTGGGATGTGTTTTCCATGTATAGTTTATGATGCTGCTCCTCTCTGGTGCACTTGTCCAAGTGGACACAAGTCAGTGGAATGTTGTGTGATCATCTTTAGGCCTGTCTGCTGCATGTTTTGGTTATCTGAGGTTCAGGGAATTTTTAGACCATTTGTTATTTAGCATAAATGGTAATGGATGGCAGCTTTCCATCTGGAAAGTAGTTGCTAGTTGGCTTCATATTTTGTGACAACAGTTCATTTTGTTCTTTTTGTGGTAGATGAACTGCATAGATTCATTTATTCCATCCTTCTTTATTTTGATTTTTCGTTGTCCTGTCCAAAGATAGAAATACCTAATTCGTCTCTGAAAAATATTACCTGCAAGAGACCTTCCTAATTCCCATTCAGACCATTACCTATGGCGAACATTCTCGTAGTTTGTGCATTTCATTTTCAGGAAAATTTTGTGTCTTGAGTTAAACATGATGAGTGTACAGCCAGGTCATCAACATTAAAAAAATAAAAAAAGTTGCTGATCTGGTGGTACTGTGTTAAGTACCAAGAAAAAACAAAGCAGTTCCTGTTTGCCTTAATTACTCCCTAGATGCAGTGAATCTTCCTTATAAAGTTGTTCATTCTAATTTAGCAATCATCTGAAAAATGAAATTCTATTGGGTGGTATGATATTCTTTAATCTTTTATAATCATTTTCTTCTTTCCGAAATGTAGGTTCTATTTGGATTGGAATATGCACATGCTGTTCAGAGTATCAAAGAAAAACTGATAGTTGAATCTTCAATGTTTGGCAGTTCCAAGTATCCAGTACTTCATTATGCAGATGTCATGTGTTCAGTTATGAATCCATCAGATTATGACAAAGCACTAAAGGGGAAACTGGAGTCCTCCAATGGCTACACTTCTAATGGCAATCTGCTCAAGTGTGTGAACAACAATAATATTCTGAGTCCAGACAATTGCAAGCAAAATACTCTATCACAAGCTATAACCTTGGAGGTCTGACATGGAGCTTACCTCAAGAGCATAACATAACAGATTGTCATATGTTAAAATAGGATGTATGAAGTTTTTTTGAACAATGTTGCAGGTGTTGGATTGGTGCAACAATGAGATGATTGTATATGAAGATGTAATTTTTCATTGGCATTTGAATGTTGGCAAATAGTAGAATGTTAGCATGGATTTTTATTTTGTAATGGTAATGGTAAAGTACTTTTAATATTGTAAGGATATTTGAATATTAATATGAAGTGGAATGAATATTTGGAATAGATAGATGTTGGGTGTGTAGGAGATTTGGTCTTAGATACTAGAATAGTAGTTTCATACGATATAGGTTGGAAGTTGTAATGATGCATATACAGGAAAAAAAATTAAAAAATCAAATAAATACAATACATGAATATTGATTGCCGGCGCAACATTTTCGCCGGCAAAACACCTTCAAAATAATTACTTAAAAAAAAAATGTTTTCCCGACGACAAAATACGCCGGCAAAAAATTTTGGAAAATTAATTTTCATAAAATATAAATGTTTTGCCGGCGCAAAAAAAACGCCGGCAATAAATTTTGAAAAAAATTCCATAAAATATAAATGTTTTGCCGGCGCAAAAAAAACGCCGGCAATAAATTTTGAAAAAAAATTCCATAAAATATAAATGTTTTGCCAACGTAAAAAAAACGCCGGCAATAAATTTTGAAAAAAAAATCCATAAAATATAAATGTTTTGCCGGCGTAAAAGAAACGCCGTCAAAAGTTTTTAATCAATTTATTATTGAAAAATAAAGGCATTTTCGCGGCGTTTTATACCTCTTTTCCCGGCGAATAAAAACGCCGTTAATGTATTATTTTCCCCGGCGCTAACCTTTTTTCGCCGGCAAAAGTTATTGCTGGCGACCTTTTACCGGCGCAAGGAAAATCGCCGGCAAAGGTGTTCACCGGCGTGTTATAGACTTTTGCCGGCGCTTATTTAGCGCCGGCAAAAGTGCAATTTCTTGTAGTGATAGCCTAGTAAAAAGCATACTTAGTGGAAATCCGGTGGGGTGATTGGATCACAAACCGGTAGTGGACGTAGGCATTGAGGCCGAACCGCTATAAACCTTTGTATTGTAGTGCTTGCTTTTGTGGTGATTGTTTATATTAGCTTCCGCATATTTTTGATTGATCATCACTTGTGACTAGTTTATGTTAAGAAGTTAAAATTGGTCTAAATTGGTCACAATTGTAGCTCACCCTATTCACCCCCCCCCCCTCTAGGGTTAGATCCCAGGACTTTCAATGTTTTCATGGATAATACTGCTTAAGAAATTTACCATTGATAGGCATAAGGCATTGATCACCATCTTGATTAGTTAAACTATAAGAGCCATTAGAGTAGACAGAATCGATAACAAATGGTCCCTCCCATTTTTCTGTAAACTTCCCTTTTGATTTATTTTTTAATGTAAGTTTTCCGGACATTTAAATGACAAAGCTTGCCATCTTTTGATAAAGGTAGTCGTTGATTCTTCTTTGCCTTATTTTTCTGTACATAGGCGAGCTGTAGTCATTGAACTGTCAGCATCGAAAAAATGATTAGTAAACTTTTGTTCTATATACTTCCATGACTTTATGGAACCGCTTGGTAGCCTTTTATACCAATCAAAAGCTGTTCCTTTCAATGTACTGGTGAACAATCGGATTTTTAATGCATCATTATTAGATTTCTCTCCAGTCAACACCTTGAAGTGGTATAGATGCTGATAAGATGAAGTGCTTCCATTATAATATTACAAATGAGGCTGCTTGAATTTAGGTGGAAATGGCTCATAATCCATCCAGGCTGGTTAAGGTGGGTTTGATCCTTTTTTGGATGATGTTACTCCCTCAGTGGCATTTTCAATCATCTTTTGGACTACTTCAACCGTGACTCGAGTTTTGCTCAACTCTTCTTCGCCATTATTATGGTCTAGATCATGATCATGACTATCTCTTTGATCACGTCTGTTGTGATCATTTCGAGAATGTCTTCCGGACTCCTTTTTGTTAATCTGCGTTTGAAGAGTGACCATCATTGTCATCATCTCTTCAAATCATTTGTTTGTATCCAGGACATATTGCATGAAACTTGGCTGGGGATTTGACTCTGAGAACTCTGGATTACCCTCTTGGCCTGTCAGATAGACAGGAGCTACACTTGATTATGACGAGAGAAGACCTGTGAGCTCGCCTAATACTCCCAATGTTCTTGGTGCCTGTTCATTAGATGATCCTTATGAACTACTTGAATCACAAATGTGATCTTTTTTTGTTACTTTCCTTCCTCTAGCAGTCGTGACACTCCTTGTTTGCGGTACTGGGTGTTGAATAACTCCACCATTTCCTTAACATAGGCCGATGATTCTTTCTTTTTCTTACCTTTGCCAACCATATTCACCGCAAAACTGATTGTTCGGGCTCTTTGGGGATCAACATGGGTGCGATCTTAAATTCATGGGCATTGTGGCCGCTCTTCTTTTCTTTTTAGATGCCCGTTGGCATGCTATTTGTATGCTTGTCTCATCAGATGGTGTCTTTTCTTTAAGCTTTACAATCCGTTGAGGTGCAACATCATTTGAAGGTCGCTCCATAATTTCAACTTGGGTTGGATCAATTCTCCTCTTTGCCTTAGCCCTTTTGGCATAATGATGAGCTTTGTCTTGCTTGACTTGGTGAAGGGATTGAGTCTACATAGGTGGGTTCCCACTTGAGTTGACTCGTTTGTTAATTCTTTTTTTATAGCTCTTGGATAAAACTCGCGGTCGGACCATCTGCTTCTTTGCAACAAAGTCATAATCATCCTTTTTGCTTCGAGGTCTAAATTCTGCTGGCATGTTTTTTCTTGTCACCATTCGGGGATCATTTGAGCACGGTGAAAATTTTACAACTAAAGGACCTCTCATTTTCTTTGGGGGGCGCTGCGGGGCTTTTTTATCCATTATCACATTCTTTCCCTTAAGTAAGGTGAGAGGCTCGAAAGCATTTTCAATGGGTACCGACAATCGGTCCCATACTGAAGTCTTCCTAGGCCGTTGCGTCTATCCTATCCTCTATCGGTGGATACCGATGTTCTGCTCCTACCATCATCCTACTTAAGTAGTAAAGTGCCACCTCATTCCCTTCGGTATTCTTTTGTGCTAGCATTGCCCCCAAGGAGTGATCAAGAGCTCGCGTATACAAAATGAATGGTCTCCCTTGCACTGGAACAGCTAAAACAGGAGGCCTAGTAAGATATTTTTTGATATCTTCAAAGGCTTCATCACATGCCTGATCCCATAAAAATTCACTCCTTTCTTCATTAGATGTGAGAATGGGCGGCATCTTCCAGATAAATTAGAAATGAACCTTCGAATATAGGCCAATCGACCTTGGAGTCCTTTTAGCTCTTTTAGATATCTTGGAGGTTTCATTTCTAAAATGGCTTTTGTTTTGATTGGATCAAGCTCGATTCCATCTTTGTGAACAATAAACCCTAAAGGCTAAATTGATAATGCGAAGGATGGGTTATGATGTTACCAGCCGACAAGGACTAAAGCAGGGTCATGGCATTCTAGTTCCATTAGAGACGCACGTAAGATCGTGGGAAAATCATGGACATGTTAGATTCATCCCATATGGTCTAGGATATTGTCCAGCATCAACAACAACAGCCAATCACCGTTACGACAACAAGCTCTTAACACCCTCCCATGAAGAAGAAGAAAAAGACTTGAATTGTTCATCAAGTTGGGCTGTATTTTCAATTAATTGCATTTCCATTTCAGTTGAGGATGTAGATGAAAATGAAGAAATGTACTTCTAAACGGAAAAAGAAACGGAAGATGTAAAACCAAGTCCCCCCACGGAGGATAAGGTTAAAGAAATTAACCTAGGAACAGAAAGTGACCCCTGTCCAATCTTTGTAAATGCAGAATTGAATAAAGATGAAATTTTGGAGTATACTTATCTTTTGAATGAATTTAAAGATGTTTTTGCATAGTCTTATTCTGAAATGCCTAGCCTTGATCCAGGAATTGCAATGCACAGATTAAATTTAAGAAAAGATGTTAAACCCATTAAACAAGCTCAAAGAAGATTCCGACCAGACATAATGGATAAAATTGAAAACGAGGTTCAAAAGCTGAAAGATGTTGGCTTCATTAGGGAGGAACAACATCCTGATTGGTTAGCCAACATCGTTCCAGTTACAAAGAAAAATTGCCAGATTAGAATCTGTATTGATTTTAGAAATTTAAATGAGGCTTGTCCTAAGGATGAATTCCCTTTACCCATTGCAGAAATCATGATTGATAATACTTTTGGTTACGAAAGAATGTCTTTTATGGGCGGTTTCTCAGGATATAACCAAATCAAAATGCATCCTAATGACCAGAAGAACATTGCATTTCGAACACCATTTGGAATCTATTGTTACACCGTGATGCCTTTTGGCTTAAAAAATGCAGGGGCCACTTATCAAAGGGCAATGATGAAAATATTTAAAGATACGCAACATAAAAAGGCGGAGTGTTATGCAGATGATCTTGCTGTTAAAAGCAAAAGAAAGGAAGATCACCTCAACGACCTCAGGGAAGTGTTTGAAAGACTTCGACGATATAAACTCCGCATGAACCCATTGAAATGCTTTTTTGGTGTTTCTTAGGGTTTATTGTTCGCAAAGATGGAATCGAGCTTGATCCAATCAAAACAAAAGCTATTTTAGAAATGAAACCTCCAAGAAATCTAAAAGAGCTAAAGGACTCCAAGGTCGATTGGCCTATATTCGAAGGTTCATTTCTAATTTATCTGGAAGATGCCGGCCATTCTCACGTCTGATGAAGAAAAGAGTGAATTTTGTATGGGATCAGGCATGTGATGAAGCCTTTAAAGATATCAAAAAATATCTTACTAGGCCTCCTGGTTTAGCTGCTCCAGTGCAAGGGAGACCATTCATTTTGTATACGCGAGCTCTTGATCACTCCCTGGGGGCAATGCTGGCACAAAAGAATAACCAAGGGCATGAGGTGGCACTTTACTACTTAAGTAGGATGATTGTTGGAGCAGAACATCGACATCCACCGATAGAGAAAGAATGCCTCGCGCTAATGTTTGCAATACAAAAATTAAGGCACTACCTACTCTCACAAACAATTTATCTTGTCCCTCGTGTAAACCCATTAAAGACCTTAGTAACAAAGGATGGATCTTTGAGTGCAAGATTAGCAAAATGGTCCATTCTCCTTTCCCAATATGATATCTTATATGTCCCACAAAAAGTAGTAAAAGGTCAAGCATTAGCAGATTTCTTGGCCGCGCATCCGTTACCACCTGATTCTGAGCTAAGGGATGCATTTCCAGATGAACCAGTCTTTTCAATTGAGACCTTTCAAACCTCAAAACAAGAAGCTTGGGAAATGTATTTTGATGGTGCTAGTAGGACAGATGGAAACGGAGAAAGGATATCTGGGGTTTGAGTTGTCTTCGTAACCCCTGATGGATATATGATCGCTTATTCCTTCTCACTAATCAAATCATGTTCTAATAATATTGCAGAATACCAGGCCCTTATTATGGGAATGGAAATAGCTCATGAGGCACAAATTCGACATTTGGAAATACGTGGAGATTCAAAACTCATTGTAAATCAAGTGAATGATCAATACGAAGTTAAGAAACCCGACATTCGCCCCTACCATAAGATAGCTCAACGATTGATGAACAAGTTCATTTATTGTAATATTGAACATATCCCGCGAAGCCAGAATGCAAGGGCAGATGCACTAGCAAGTCTAGCAGCCTCGATGGCGCTTCCTGAAGGAGAAGTCCTTAAAGTATTGGTTTGTGAAAGAAGGATCTTGCCGCCATTAGATACACATGAAGCTGTTGCCGAATGCCAATTAGTCAAATCAAGTTGACTTTGTATATGCGAAATGGAAATCGGAGACTGGCGTGACCCATTTATTGATTATGTGCAGTTTGGGATTTTACCAGATTACCCAAAAGAACGAACAAGCATAAGAAGGAGGGCTCCTAAATTTTACTATGACGTCAATACCAAAACTCTATATAGAACGTCATATGATGGTATTTTACTTCGTTGTTTATCAAATCAGGAGGCAAATCCAGTCATGACCGAAACTCATAGTGGAACATGTGGAGCACATCAACCGGGTCCAAAATTATGTGATTGAATTAGAAGGATGTGTTATTATTGGCCAACCATGATTAAAGATACACATGAATTAGCCAAACGATGTAAGGCTTGTCAACTTCATGCTGATTACATACACAGGGCCTCTGAACCTTTGCACCCTTCAGTGACATCCTGACCATTTGAAGCATGGGGAATGTATATAGTTGGGCTGATTAATCCTCCGTCATCAAAGGGGCATCGGTTCATATTTGCCGTGACGGAGTACTTTTCTAAATGGGCTGAAGCAGTAGCCTTGAATGAAGTTAAGACCGCTGTTGTTCTTAACTTTCTCAAAACCAACATTATATGTAGGTTCGGGGTCCCGAATAGGATTGTCCATGATAATGCACCGCAGTTTCGAGACCATCGTTTTTATAAATTCTGTGAGAAATATCACATCAAAAGTATTTCTTCTACAACTTATTACCCACCAGCCAATGGTTAGCCGAAGCATTAGATAAGACGTTATGCAAACTGGTAAAGAAAATGGTCTCTAAAAACAAAAGAGATTGGCACGAACGATTGCCAGAAGCGCTATGGGCCTATCATACCACGGTTCGAGGAGCCACTCAATTTACACCTTTCTCACTAGTATATGGCTGTGAAGTCGTTCAACCACTCGAAATTCAAATCCCTTCAATCCGAATTGCGTTTGCTAGCGGCATGAATGAAGAAGGGAATGCGAAATTACGGCTACAAGAATTGGAATCTCTTGACGAAGAAAGGCTCATCGCTCGTCAAAACATAGGGATCTAGCAATCTAGAATGGCAAATGCATTTAATAAAAAAGTACATCAAAGTGTCTTTAAAAGGGGCGATTTGGTCCTCGCTGTTAAAAGAGCAATGATCATCACTCATAAATCAAAAGGGAAGTTTACAAAAAAATGGGAGGGACCATTTGTTATCGATTCTGTCTACTCTAACGGCTCTTACAGTTTAATTAATCAAGATGGTGATCAATGCCTTATGCCCATCAATGGCAAATTTCTTAAGAAGTATTATCCATGAAAACATGTCCTCTTATCATCTTCGATTTTCGATATGATGCCTCGAGTCATAGAAGTCTCGATATAATGCCTCGAAAACCAAAAAGTTTTGGACCTCGACACCAAGCCTCGGAATATTTAAAAGTTCCGATATCATGCCTCGAAGTTCATGATATGTCAAACTTTGATATCAAGCCTCAGAACATTTAATGTTTTGATACCAAGCCTCAAAGTTTGCAACATGTTGTTAAGTCTCAGAACCTCAAAAGTTTTGATACTATGCCTCAGAGATCGAAACTCCAAATTTAACATTTCAATATGTCATGTGAGCCTTGACTGTGGCCTTTTAAGATATGCTGCCAAACCAAAAAAAAAAGGAGAACACACTTTAGGCTGAATCTAGCTTGTCTCAATCTGTCTAATTGGTATGAAAAGAAATTCCCCAACATGAGTTACTCAGTCAACATTTTACAATAATCACTCAGACCAAGTCAGGAAGTCAATCCCACTGCCAAGCTCAAACTTGTGTAGATAAATTCTGAGTAAATCTGAGATGACATGTATACTTTGTTTTTGGCATATGCAAAGGGGGATTTTAAATGGACGAGCCCAATGAGAGAGCCCATATGGAAAAATTGTGATGCGATGGGTTCGAGGCACGCCTACTCCGGAATACTCCTCATCAGCGATCCTCGAAGGGGGCATTTGTTGGAAGATAAAATATATATATTCATCACCATCAATACTTGTGAGAACCCGACCCCTAATCTCTTGGATTAGTGTTGTTTTATTTGTGGATTAGTTTCTTTTAGTGGGATTAGTATTTGTTGGGTTGAGTTTGTGAGCTAGAATGGTTTTCCTCTAGTTTTGGGGAATTTTGAGTGCCTTTGTGATTAGTGGGACCCTTTGGGGGTTCTTTTAGTAACTTTGCGCATAATTGGGAGGTTATTCAAAATTCCCGATAATTCTTGTTTTAGCCTCATTTGACTTGTTTTGTTATTCTATACAACTTTCGTGTTCACTCCGTACCCATTCGAAGTTCCGAAAATCAGTTTTTCCAGCCCGGAGGGCAAAACAGTCTTTTCACACCAAATCTGGACCCAAATTTCGAGATCCCAGAACCATGCCAAAGTTATACTTTTTGAAAACTAGATTTTATGAGAAACATTTTTCTCTTCTTCGTCGATCGCATCCGAGGCCCACAAATAGATGTTTTACCCTTGGCAAGCTTTGAGTGTAGTGGGGCCCACACCCACCCATTATATAAGTGACTCCACCCTCTCTTTCTCCCTCATTTTCTCCATTCCACCGGCTGCAAGTCCCAGCTACAGTGCCAGCAGCCCCTCTTCTTCATTTCTTCTTGCTTTCTCCTCTCATTCTTGGAAGAAACTCTTGCCATTTGGAAACCTAACTATACCATCTTTTTCCCCATCTCTTTAGCTTCCCGTGGATGTGATTCTTGTGCAAAACCAAGGTGGGCAGCCCCTATTGCAAGCTCCTTCTTGTTCATTCATGGCCTTAGAGGTAAAGACTCCTTCCCATTTTCCTTGTATGTGCTATGGCTCTCCCTTAGGTGTTATTTTCTAGTTGGGTTTGAGCCCATTCATTGTCTTTCCTTGTTTAACCCATTTTAGGGTTTGTTTTGGGGGTTTTTGTAGAGATTGTTGATCTTGAGCTTGAGGGGTGATTAGGAGCTTGATTTGCTTGATTAGAGTCAAAGGCAAGTGGATGAATGGATGGTTTGAATGTTATTAAAGTTTTATTACTTGTCCTTGATCATTGGATACATGTTTTCACATATGCTTCTTGCCACATATATATATATATTGATTTCGAAATTTGCATATCAATGGTTGTTTCTCCCTTGTTAATTTCTTGGAAAGATATGCTTTCAAATTGTCAAAGTTGCTCATATGGTCTTGAAATGAATGGGGTTGGTTTCCCCACCCATGTTATGTTTACTAGCTTGTATGGATTTGAAATAGAAGCTCATTTAAAGAGTTTGGCCAACTAATCCATTGTTTTGGAAATGGGATCAATGGTTTTTAATTACCCTTTGATTATGGCAAATGGACCCTTGTATACAATGGAGATTCTTCCCTTTTAGTTTGGTTTTAAGTGAGAAGAAAGGAGATGTTTAGTTTTACTTTTTCATTGGAGTTTTCATGAGGAATGTGGTTGGCTAAGTCATTTAATGTTTTGTAAACATGTTGGTTTAGCATGTATTGTCCTTTGGTTATATCCTATATGAATGCTTGTGAAATGGTTTCCCTCTTTCTTGGTATGGATGGGATGTGGACGAATGAAGTGATGAATGATCACAAGTTGGGTTTTTGGAGAAGTGTAAATAGTTGCATTGAAGGAGCTTTTAGCTCAGTTATGTGGTAAAGATTAAGTGGAAGTGAGGAGAATGGTTTTAAGGAGGAGAAATGGCTAAAAATTTGATTACAGTGGGTGTTCCCGCACCTGGCGGTCAGCCTGCGGTCACCTAGCGGCTAGCCGCCTGATGACTGGCGGCTAACCGCCAGCTAGCCGAAATGTCACGGTGGCTTTTCCAGAGAGCACACTTCTTCTCCTCAAAACTCAGTCAGCTCCACGGTTGGCCAGCGGCTAACCGCCGAACACATCGGCGGCTAACCGCCATCTAACCGCACTTGGCGGTCAGCTTTCCAGTAAGCTGCATTTCTGCAGCCCAGCGGCGGTCAGCTGTGCGGTCAGCCAGCGGCTAGCCGCCTGCCCCAGCGGCGGCTAACCGCCAGGTAACCGAAATTCCCCAGATTTCGAAAAAGCTCCCCGCTCGAACGAACGAACCGGAGAGTTCGAGCGTTGAGCTTTGTCGATCAAAGGAGATTCACTAAGCATTGTATGAGGCCATTCGAGAAAGAAACCATATCACAAGGATGTCATTCGAAGTTTTGAAAAGTGTAAAAGTGCATAAGGAGCCCAGAATGTCTTCAAACTCAAGGAGTACCAAGTCATTTCAATAATAGACATACGGGACCCCTATTCACTTATATAGATCTTGAAATTAATATTTTCCCGAAATTGTTATAGTTCATTGTTTCACCTCTTTTCCCGAGATTTGCATTACATGACTTGTTTTCCCGAAAGCATTGGAGTTACTCTAATAACAGTTACTTGTCCCGAAGTGCATTGCACCATATGATATGTCAGTGTGCCCTTGAGCACCCCCGTCTTGCCCGTTTGATTATGTACTTATACTTGATTTACTTGCATTGTCTCGATTGGATTTGACCTATGAGTCGGCACCACTAAGCTTGGATAACCTTGTTGGTCTGATCCACCGACTTGGAGATCCCCCTCTTGTCCCGCCAGCTGCAGCTTGGATCCCGCTACCCGGTTATTACCGTGGTCCCGTCCCGATACCCGGTTATTACCGTGGTCTTGTCCCGATACCGCAGATTGCTACTGTGGTCCCCGATGGCCGGCTCGCTACCGTGGTCCCGTATAGTATTTGTATATGCATTCATGAGATCCCCTGTTTCTCCTCACCTCGAGTGACTGAGATCAAGGCCTAGTATATGTATATGTATTGATATGAGATCCCCTGTTTCTCCTCACCTCGAGTGACTGAGATCAGGGCCTAGTTATTGCTCTATCGCTTTAGTGATAGAGGACTTAGCTTCTTGTGGTTGCCATCTTGCCAGTTTCCGATTCCTTGGATACCCGACATGTTTTATATTGCTTTTATGTTTTCTGATAAATGATTCGTTTCCTTTATGAAAGTTGTTATTTAAACAAGTGTTAATATTCTCCAATGTAAATTCAGTTATTATTATATTGCCTTCTGTTCTTTGTACCCGCACATGTTTTAAATAAATGCCGGTTGGGCGAATACCCATGCTCTTACATATGTTTCACACGATCAATGATTTTACTTGATTTGTACGATTCCCATGTTTTAAATGGATACCCGTATTATTAAATATCCGTGCTTTGCTTTAAACGACACGCGTTTGCTAGATTCCTATGTTTACACCTGTTTCAAATGATTACCCGAGTTATTTAATATCCATGCTCCGAAATATGTTTCAAATGACACTTGTTTTGCCAGAACACTATGTTTATACCGGTTTCACATGAATATCCAATTTGCTAAATATCCCTGCCTTGAAATATGTTTTAAATGAACCTTAGTTCGCCGGATTTCTTGGTTACACATTTGTTTTAAATGAACGTTTGTTTGTCAAACTTCTATACTTACACATGTTTTAGACGAACACCCGATTGTCAAATATCTATGCTTTTATAGATGATGTAAATGAACATATGCTTTATTAGATCTTCATGTTTTAACCATGTTTGAAAAGAATACATGTTTTGTCCGAGATTCATGAGTTTTCACCCGTTTAATTATATACAGCATTTTGAGCAAATAGCATGATTTATCATTTGTATTATTATTCGCTATATTGTGATCTTTTCATCCACCTGCCAGACCGTCGTGTCTGACCCACTACTTTTGGTACTCAGGTTCAGATTTCTTCGCCCCGAGTTGAGTGTTTTGTTGGCTTTGGAGCCATGCCTTGCAGGTTGTTTTGTCGGCTATGTCATGTAGACATTGAGCCTGACATCGGAGCTACGTCACATTTGGGTAGTAGTTTATAGCTTATTGTTGTATGGCTTTTATTAGCCTTTTCTTGGGATTCTTAATTAATGTACATTGATAATTGTAACTTGAACATATTTGGGAATGTAATATCCTGCTACTGTCAGCTCTGTATTTTATTGTGATGGTTTACTCCAGTCTGAGATGATTCTTGATATACTAGCTATGTGCTAAAGGTTGAGTGCGACGCGGAATCCGATGGCCACGGACTTCGGGTCGCAACGACACAAATGCTTCCGCAAAATATTCAGAATGTGTTGTCTTCACACACGCGGATCCTGGGAGAAGTAAAAATATATTTATGCTTAATCCCATTCCCCGCCCCCGAGGTTTCGGTTCGGGGGGCGTGACAATACTTGGACCGTATCCAGTGTGATCTTGATCAAGTGGGACTAAATCAATCGGACCCATCCCCAACCAAATGATTTGTGTCCACTACATGGCATGGAATTGTACCCTGATGAATTTGGTGGCTCCTATCAAAATCTCTTAAATTTACGAGGGAGATTAACATGATTAATATAGGTTCAAGCCAGCCATATCATGTCCAATGAAGCCCAAGTTAAATTTTCGGGCCTAAACAGCATGACCAATTTTGGTTGATTCAAGCACAAGTCAATTTCTGACCCAGGCCATATAACCAACCTTGGTTGATTCAAGTCCAAGCTAATTTTTTGGGCCTAAAAATACATGACCAATTTTGGTTGAATCAGGCTCAAATCAATTTCTGACCCAGGCCATGTGACCAATCTTTGTTGATGATGGTCCAAGCCTGAGCCATATGAATTAATCCATGCCAATTTGTGGCCAATCCATGCCAATTTCGGGCCTGAGCCATATGAATTAATTCATGCCAATTTGTGGCCAATCCATGCCAATTTCTGGCCTGAGCCATATGAATTAGTCCATACAGCCAATTTTGATTGAATAGAGGAGGGTCATTTCTGGCCTAAGTATGTGACCAATCTTGGTCTAAGCCAAAGCTAAATTCTGGCCTAGGCCTTGTTAGACCCCGACCCAGACCAATTTGATTAGTGCGTGATTAGTGTGTGTTTAGTCCTAAGTGGGTTTAGTAGTCGTTGGGTTAGAAATAATTAGTCTTAGTCTTGGATATAGCTTTGGGAATTTTGAGAACGTTTAGTATTAGTTAGACACACTCAGGAAGGCCTGAGTGCACGTGTAAGCTTGGGAAGATCGTATCGGTTTCCGTGTAATTGTGATTTTGGTTTCATCTGAATGATTTTTTCTATGTGTTACAATTTTCGTCTTAAGCCCATTCATGTTTGTGTTGGAATATAGGTGGGCCTTCTAGACAGGTTTCAAAAACTTTTGACCCACTTAATGCAGGGATCAATTGTCTAGAATGCAACAAACCCAATCTAGGATGCAATTCCCTCAATCTCATAGCCATGTATAGCAACATATACTATCTATAAGATAGAAAACAACACATAAATATGCTACCACGAAATCCACAACATACAAGGATGTAGATATACCTTTGGAGCTTTGTTGTGCTCTAATGGAGGATTTGAGTTCTTTACTTTGGTGATGAACAACTTCACAATCCAAATCAGAATCTTCAACTCCTTTTGATCTTCCAATGCTATGTCCCGCATTAGATCTCTTTTCTGAAGAAGATGGTGGAATCCTCAATAGAAAACCCTACTAGTAACTCTAAGGAACCAAAGGTGAAAGAGAGGGGAATTTTGAGAAGAAGATGACTTGTACAACTCTTGCACAAGGGGCTGAAAGTGCTCCTATTATTATGCACGAATTTGGGAGGAGTATTCCTCTATTTATATCCTTCCACAACTCCTCTTTTCCTATTTGAAATAGAAGTTTAACTCCCATTACAAAATAGTAAACATCTTCCTTACTAAGTGCCATAGAACTCTTACTTCCACAACTATTAGTAACTTTCTCCTTTCTAATTAAAATAGAAGTCCTACTTCCATTATTAATTAGTAGCTTACCATTACCACTATTAGAAGTCTCACTTCAAATAGAAATAGTAACCTTCCTTTTAGAGTTTAAGTAGAATTAGTATCTTTCTAATATATTGGGCTAGCGTGGGGACCACTAGGGATTTCTTAGAAAGCTGGCTCCAACTGGGACACGCGGCCCCACATCTCATGTGCAATCCGGGCCCATAGTTAATTGCAAATAACTCCACTATATACATGCAATTGCACTCCAGTCTTAGGAATAAATTACAATGAAGACCCTAAACTTCCACATTACCACAAGTAGGCCCTTCCATCATTATCCATGTATCAATTGGAATAAATATGTCTCATCCAATATAAGATCCACATCTTATTATCTTTGAGCCCCAATTAATTATAGTAATCATTTGGTACCAATCCAATTAACTTTTAATCGGAATGGGTGCGCACTTACCAATCATAAATCCATTAATTGGCACAAGGGGATAATGTAGATAGATTCCATCTTGATCATTGCATGTTCCCACAGTCCTACTACCATGTGTTAGGGATTTTGTAATTGCAATTTGATGGATGCATTTGCACTTTCACATCATTTGAATTTACACTCATGCATTGTTTTTAGAAACATTGAAATCTAGTTTTATACATGCATAGCTTTTAAGATTTGGAAAAGTATTTGTTTTATGCATGTTTTGGTTCTAAACTTGGATGCATTGGTTTTAGAACCCAAAACTCTTTTGAAAACCTAATTCCTTGTGCATTATATTTGGAAAATCATCTTGTGAATTTAGGTTTGAGCTTTGCATACATTCTTCACAAAAAGAATCATTTTTGTATGCATTTTCATTTGAAAAGAGTTTTATCAAATCAAGCTAGCCTTTGGTTTTAAACCTTTGAATCATTTTAGGCTTTGTGTTTTTCATGTTTTTAAACATCTTAGAATGTCTTAAAACATGTATTCTAGCTTGGTTTAGTGGCCCAAAAATCCTCCCAAAGAAATACCTTCAAAAGAGCAAAAGTTGGATTTTTGGACCAACAGGTCACTCACCCGGCAGTGTCGCCGGTCGACCGAGACCTGTGTCTCGGTCGATCGAGGACACTGCAGGGTCCCTGTGACCTGAAGCTCCAACGGTCACTTTTTTGACCGTTGTGCTTTCTCGGTCGACCGAGGCCTGTTTCTAGGTCGACCGAGGACTAGCCGTTGGCAACTTTTTGGCTATAAAGTCCATTCATTTCCAACATTTTTCAAGGCTTGACACATGAACTTTTGAGAGCATTTTGGAGCCAAAGAAAGGGGAAGAAGTTGGAAAGGCTAGAGGGCCATTTGGAAATCAAATGCTTGAGATTTAAAAAGGTAGACCTTACTTATCATTTTGATTTCCATTAAAAGTAGAATCAATGCATGGTTAAATCTTTGTATTTTCATATTTGCATGATTTCTAGCTTTTAAAGAGTTGTGTTGCAAACTCTAAATCATCCTTGGTAAATTAGATTAGTTTGCAAACTCTCTTAACTAAATCACATGCTTTCTTAGACTTTTACATTCATACAACTTGTTTAGTTCATTTCTTAAAGTTGTTTGAATTTCTCATGTGATTAGTTTTCTCTTCAATCATCATTTTATAAGCTTTGATTTTAAAATGCATCATGCATTCATTTAAGAGCTTCTTTGTTGAGATTGATTGAAGAAACACATTCATACACTTGTGCACACACTTTAACTTATTTGAGTGTATGTTTGTTATTTGTTTTAAACTTTCATATTAGCCTATTCAAGAGGCAAATTCATTTGAGCTTAAATTGTATCTCTTAGAGTGATCTTTTGTAAAGACACCTTCTTAGAGAAAAGCTTTGTGTAAGGTTATTGCTTAGCCTAAGAAAAGCATCTTGTAAGGTTATTGCTTAGCCTAAGAAAAGCATTTTGTAAAGGTTATTGCTTAGCCTATAAAAGCACAATGTATAGGTTGATGTTAAGCCTTGAAAAACATCAATGTAAGGTTATTGCTTAGCCTTGGAAAGCATATTGTAAGGGTTATTGCTTAGCCTAGTTAAAAGCATAAATAGTGGAAATCCGGTGGGGTGTTGGATTCACAAGCCGGTAGTGGATGTAGGCATTGAGGCCGAACCACTATAAATATTGTGTTGTGGTGATTGCTTGTGTGGTGATTGTTTATTAGCTTCCGCATATTGATTGTTTAATCATCACATGTGACTAGTTTTTTTTAAAGAAGTTAAAATTGGTGTAAATTGGTCATAGTTGTAGCTCACCCTATTCACACCCCCCCCCCCTCTAGGGTTAGGATCCTCGTGGACTTTCAATTGGTATCAGAGCCTCGTGCTCTATCTTATAGGATCAAGTGTTTGGAACTCTTGATTAGGTGTAAAAACCTAGAGTTAAAACCCTAGAGTAGTGCTTATTTGAAAATCATTAGAATGGACTCTACTATGCTAGACTTTGTAGATTCTTCTAGACCCCTCATTCTTCCTTCTATTGGAGATTCAAACCCTCACTTAAATGAATATCAATTTGACTCAAAAGAGGAAGAAAATGAGTATGATGAAGATGATCTTCAACAAGCCTATAATGAATTATATACATTATCTTCAAAGCTTGATAAGAGAAATAAAAGTCTAAAAGAAGAATCAAATAGACTAAACAAAGAGCTAGCCTCTTCAAAAGATGAACTTAGAGAGAAAGAAGAAGTAATAAAATGTCTAGACTCTAAGTTCATGATCTCTTTAAATAACCTATCCAACATTCAAGATGAACTAAAAGAATTAAAGATGGGTTATCAAAATGTCAATAAGGAAAATCTAAAACTAAGAGATCAATTACAAAGGCAAGGTAAAGACTTTAACAATCTTGAATCTAAATTGACTATCTCTAAGGAAAATTTATCTAATGCTCAAGATGAATTAAATGAGATTAAGATAAATTGTGATGAGCTTAAAAATGAAAATTTGAACCTAAGAGATACAATTAAAAGACAAGATGAAAACATTAACTATTTAAAATCCAAGTTGACAATTTCCAATGAAAATTTGTCTAATGCTCAAAGTAATTTAAAAACTTTAGAACTTGGATCTAATGTTGTTAATGAGCTTAAATCTAAGTTAAAACTTGCCTATGAAGAGCTAAACAATTTTAAGGGAATTGAAAATGAACTAACAAAAGTTAAAAATGAAAATTCAACCCTTAAAACAAAAGTCACTCAACTTGAAGAGTATAAACAAAAGTATGAGTGCAAGTTTACCCAAAGTGAAGATAGACTTGAAAAATTATTTAAATTGGGTAAACCTCATGGAGATAGGACGGGTATTGGATTTAATAGGAATATGTCTTATGACCCTAAATTCACCAACACATTTGTGAAAGGTGAGTCCTCTTTCTCTAGCACTCTTTGTCACTTGCCTAAAACAAAATGTGATTATTGTGGCAATGAAGGACACTTTAGGTTTGAGTGCAAACTAAGAAGAAGCAATGTGTCTAATCCCATCTTTGAACCAAAGAAAGTAAAATCATACTTGAAGGGTAAGACACTAAAAACCAAGGAAGACTCCATAAAGCTTAAACAAGTTAAACCAATTAACAATGAGTCTCCCAAGATAGATTCTAAAAAGCTTAAACAAGTTAAACCAAGCTTGAAAGAATCTAAGAACAAAAAGCTTCTCAACCTACCTCCCTTATATGAACCCATGAAAGAACTTTTGAAGAAAGTTGCTAAGTTAAATCTAAAATTCAAAAGTCAAGTAAAGGGAGAAAGTAAGAAGAAAAGAAAAGTGAAACAATCCCCAAAGAATCAAACTCACCAACATCAAAAGACTAATCACCATTCTAAGCCAAATTTAGTAAAATCTAAATATCATGGTGATAAGTTCAAATTGAAAATTTATCAAGTTAAATTTCCTATAGTTGGTGAGAAGTCCAAACTAGACCTCAAAGTTCAACCCTCCCAAGACCTTAGGTGGATTCCTAAAGTTATCTACTTAGACAAACCTTAAGGCCTTGAACCCCTTGACCAACCTATTCTTTATAGTTAAATCTCCTTGTTGGTCAAGTTGCATTTGCATTTTGTTTTCTTTTAGTTACATTTATTTAAATGCATTGCATTTCTTTATGATCAATTGATTTTGTTTTCATACTCCATTCTAGTTACACTTCATGGTTTTCAAAATCTTTTGATTATAATTTCATCATGTTTGATTTGCTTTTTGCACATTTATGTTTTGCATTGCATTTCTACATGATTAATTGATTGTGATTTTAAAAGCTTTCATAGCTAATTTATTCATGATCAATTGTTGTTGAATCATTTGTGTAGATGTCATAGTTATATTTTTTTAACAAATGATTTGAATCAATTCAAGTTTTTCCATGGATTTCTAAGTTATACTTTTATATGGAGAACATTGTTTTGAAAAATCAACTTGTATGTGTTTCAATTAAGTCATATCTTTTAAAATACAATGTTGAAAATTGATCTTCAAAATCATTCTTTCTATGCTCATTGATGAATTTTGTTTATTGAAATGATTTGAAGATTGTATGATTGGAAATGCTTTTTAACTTCATTAGTCATATTCATCAAAGCATGTTCCATGTTTTCATTTCCTTTTTCTTTTGGTTTCATTATCTTAGAAATGGAAATGTATGTTGTTTGCATCCTTGCTTGTTTATTTACATTCTTTTTATATGCAAATGACTTTTGGTTCCATGTATGGTTGTGATCTTAGTTTTATTTGTAGAAACCATACTAGAACCCAAATCCATCCTCTATGCCTTATAGTCATATCTATTTGGATGGTTATGATGTTGATTCATGTGATTTCTCTAAGTGATTTAATCCTTATACATGTTTCAACTTCATAAGTAGTGTTCTTAATCATATGAAACTCTTTGAAATCCATTCCTTGCATTTATGTTGGTTGATGGATATCTTAGTAGTTGAATTCATATGATTTAGTCACTTTGGAAATTGCATGCATTTCAAAGTTATATCTTTTTGCATTGCAATTTTCCTTATTCATCACTTTGCTCAATAGTTATATCTTTAATAGTGATGAATATGCATTTATGATGCTTGATGGGATTTTGGGTTTGTCACATCCTTGCTTTTAATCATGTTGTCATATTCAATTGGTTTCATTTGGTATAACTTTCCATTGATTTCATATCCAATTGATATCTTATCTTGTGTATGTGATAGACCTTGTGTACATTGGTTTGATCTTCATAGTTATATGTTTACATTCCATGTCACACACCATTAGCATCATAAGGTTCATGTTGCCACCTCTCTTGCTCTTATAGGTATATCTCATGACCACCATGTTTATGTGTTCATAATATTGGTTGGTTATTAGTTGAGGTTGGCTTCATGTTTGAATTTCATTTCACTCATCTTGCACATGATAAGTCATATTTATTGATTGAATGAAATGATTTTCAAAACCTTCATAGCATATGCTTTCCATAGTTAGATTATTTGATGCTATGATTATTTAACCCCATTGCATCATGGATAGCTCTAATTTGGATTTATCCTAATAGTTATATTTCTAAATCCATTTTAGAGTGATTGATTTATTAAGTCATATCCTAAATCTCAATTGGTATTCTTTGTTTGTCCAATTGATATCCATGATTGCTTTTCTCATTAGACCTAGCTCTCTTTTGGTAATTTGATCATATTGAGCCTTATAGTTAAATGAATCTAATCCTTTCCTTGAAGTTGACCCTCACTTGGATAAACCATCTTCTTCTTGCACCTAATAGTTAAATCTTGCTCAAAAGTTTGACAAAAGGAGATAATGGATTGAGGGGGAGTGTAAACCTTCATAGGAAGTATTAGTTTTGATCAAATTGACCCTTGGATTGCCTTTGAGCCCTTAGAGATAACTTCCACACATGATAGCCTGTTATGTATTTTATTTTCGATTTCATTTGTTAATAGGTGCTACTAAAGGTATTTTCCTTGTTTCATGTGTGTAGGTACCTTTGCAATTTAATGTCAAAGGGGGAGAGAGTTCGAGAGTTCAAGTACTCGAAGATCTCCTATCCATCAAAGGGGGAGAAAGAATTCAAGTTCTCAAAAGGGTGAAGAGAATGTCCAAGCTTCCTAAGGGGAGAGTTGTCTTGCCAAAGGGAGAGAGAGGCATGGTCAAAGGGGGAGAGCAAATAGAAGAAAGAAAGCTTGGAGCTAAAGAAGATGCTTGGTCATAGAAAGGAAAGAAGAAGAGAAAGCTTGAAGAATGATCAAGCTCCAAGCATCAAGAAGATTGAAGAAAAGAGCCAAAGAGCCCAAGCTAAAAGAAGAAGCATCCAAGAAGATTTCAAGACTTGTCCAGCTTAGGGGGAGCTGAAGACTTGGTGTGAAATATCAATGATGAGTAAGTTGCCATCAAATTGCAAAGGGGGAGATTGTTAGGGATTTTGTAATTGCAATTTGATGGATGCATTTGCACTTTCACATCATTTGAATTTACACTCATGCATTGTTTTTAGAAACATTGAAATCTAGTTTTATACATGCATAGCTTTTAAGATTTGGAAAAGTATTTGTTTTATGCATGTTTTGGTTCTAAACTTGGATGCATTGGTTTTAGAACCCAAAACTCTTTTGAAAACCTAATTCCTTGTGCATTATATTTGGAAAATCATCTTGTGAATTTAGGTTTGAGCTTTGCATACATTCTTCACAAAAAGAATCATTTTTGTATGCATTTTCATTTGAAAAGAGTTTTATCAAATCAAGCTAGCCTTTGGTTTTAAACCTTTGAATCATTTTAGGCTTTGTATTTTTCATATTTTTAAACATCTTAGAATGTCTTAAAACATGTATTCTAGCTTGGTTTAGTGGCCCAAAAATCCTCCCAAAGAAATACCTTCAAAAGAGCAAAAGTTGGATTTTTGGACCAACAGGTCACTCACCCGGCAGTGTCGCCGGTCGACCGAGACCTGTGTCTCGGTCGACCGAGGACACTGCAGGGTCCCTGTGGCCTGAAGCTCCAACGGTCACTTTTTTTACCGTTGTGCTTTCTCGGTCGACCGAGGCCTGTTTCTAGGTCGACCGAGGACTAGCCGTTGGCAACTTTTTGGCTATAAAGTCCATTCATTTCCAACCTTTTTCAAGGCTTGACACATGAACTTTTGAGAGCATTTTGGAGCCAAAGAAAGGGGAAGAAGTTGGAAAGGCTAGAGGGCCATTTGGAAATCAAATGCTTGAGATTTAAAAAGGTAGACCTTACTTATCATTTTGATTTCCATTAAAAGTAGAATCAATGCATGGTTAAATCTTTGTATTTTCATATTTGCATGATTTCTAGCTTTTAAAGAGTTGTGTTGCAAACTCTAAATCATCCTTGGTAAATTAGATTAGTTTGCAAACTCTCTTAACTAAATCACATGCTTTCTTAGACTTTTACATTCATACAACTTGTTTAGTTCATTTCTTAAAGTTGTTTGAATTTCTCATGTGATTAGTTTTCTCTTCAATCATCATTTTATAAGCTTTGATTTTAAAATGCATCATGCATTCATTTAAGAGCTTCTTTGTTGAGATTGATTGAAGAAACACATTCATACACTTGTGCACACACTTTAACTTATTTGAGTGTATGTTTGTTATTTGTTTTAAACTTTCATATTAGCCTATTCAAGAGGCAAATTCATTTGAGCTTAAATTGTATCTCTTAGAGTGATCTTTTGTAAAGACACCTTCTTAGAGAAAAGCTTTGTGTAAGGTTATTGCTTAGCCTAAGAAAAGCATCTTGTAAGGTTATTGCTTAGCCTAAGAAAAGCATTTTGTAAAGGTTATTGCTTAGCCTATAAAAGCACAATGTATAGGTTGATGTTAAGCCTTGAAAAACATCAATGTAAGGTTATTGCTTAGCCTTGGAAAGCATATTGTAAGGGTTATTGCTTAGCCTAGTTAAAAGCATAAATAGTGGAAATCCGGTGGGGTGTTGGATTCACAAGCCGGTAGTGGATGTAGGCATTGAGGCCGAACCACTATAAATACTGTGTTGTGGTGATTGTTTATTAGCTTCAGCATATTGATTGTTTAATCATCACATGTGACTAGTTTTTTTTAAAGAAGTTAAAATTGGTGTAAATTGGTCATAGTTGTAGCTCACCCTATTCACCCCCCCTCTAGGGTTAGGATCCTCGTGGACTTTCACCATGTACCCAAGACACTGAGGTGTTGACCTACAGTTGGCCTCACTCATTGGTGACTCAAAGCAAATGAATAGACAGAAACTTGAGTTCATCAATGTCTCAGGATTGAGAGCCTATTGCTAGGGAATTATGAGAGCAGTCCTTAAATCGAGACAGTATTTTATAAGATGCTTCTCATGGTCCTTCAATACATCCAATGTACCAGCACTATGATCCAGAATCTTACATTCTGATGATCGAGACAAATCACACTATCTCATAGTGATCAAAGTACTACAACCTTGTCAGATGAGATGCCCAATCTCATCACTGGTTGTGAAGATATTTTAAGTATAAGATTTGTGACACATATCTCCCGTATGTGGATCTCATCCATATACATATATCACATCTAATATACTAATGGGACCCGGTTCATCTAATGAACCATTATGTCATATATATTGGTCCTGTGCATTAAGTAATAAATCACCATTCATCTCATGAAAGGAAAGCATGATTATATTGATAAATAAAAAAATTAATCAATCTATTCATCATATACTGGTATTGAGACCATAAAATCTAACTGTTTGAAGCCCAAAAGCCCAAGTTCTGGCCCAAAAAGGGTAAAATGGTCTTTTATGCACAAATCTGGACACAAATTTTGAGATCCCAAAACCACGTCAAAAATATACTTTTTGGAAACTAGATTTTTCGAGGATCGTTTTATCCTTCTTCGTCGAAGTAATTCGAGGCCCGCATGATCATGTTTTCGTCATTTCAAAGTTCAAGTTATTGGGGCCCATTGTCATCACTTAAACCCCATCTCCCTCTCTTTTCATTCATTTCCCCCAATTTCTACAACTTCCTTGACCTAGGGCTGAAAACCCCTATTCCCTTTCCATCTTCCTCATCTTGCATGATCTAGCTCGAGTTCTCCAAATAAAGTTCTAAGCCTATTATCTTTTTCCTATCATCCTAAGCTTTCCATTGATGCAAATTTCTTGAAGTTCCAAGTTGGGCAAGAGCTCCATTTCCTTCCCTCTCTCTTGTTTGACCATTTCTAGGTAAGAGCTTCAACCCATGTTTTTCATGAAGTCTTTTAGCTTCTTAAAAATCTTGTTTTTCAAGTTTACAAACCCTTTTGTGAAAATGGGTTCTTTGTTTCATTTGTGTGGATTTTGAGTGGATTTCTTGTAGTGTTGGAATAGCTTGAGTGAAGTGCTTGAGAGGATTGTTAGCTTTTGGACAAGGCAAGTAATCTTTATAGGTTCATTGTTGCATGTGTATTTTGATTTCATTGTATTTTAGGAATTGAGCATATGAGTTGTTTATAAATTTCATGATCTTGTTTTCATTGGATTGGATGTTTGAAATGGTCGAAATGAACCCTTGGTGAGCATGAAGGCTCAAGGGATTGTATGTGATTGATGGATGAGAAGAAGGAGAAAAATGTAGTGGAAGTTGTACAAGAGAAAGGCAGTTTCTACACTCAGCGAGCACAGGCAGAAGCTTGTCAGCTCGAGCGACCCTTGGGTCCGCTCGAGCGACCAAGCCTCTGTTTGTTCCGAGCGCAGACAGAGAGCTGTCCGTTCGAGCAACCTTATGTCCGCTCGAGCGAACTGTCTCGCTCGAGCGAAGTGTCAACACCTTACAAAGTCCGCTCGAGCGAACCTGCCAGATTCAGGAAGAAGAATTATTTCATTGGGTATTTTCTTGAAGGTTGAAAAACTAAACTATGTTAACGGTCTTAACTTGACATTGTGTAAATTGGACTTCAAAATGCAACCCAACTTCGGGGACACCAATTCTTGTATATTCTGACATTTGGGGTCCCAATTACACAAAGGTCAATTAGTAGCCTTAACACATGCTTGTCTGATTTCGTATTTTGAATGTCTTTCTTGGTACGATAAGTGCCATCGTGCACTCATTTTGAATTTCAAGTATAAGCTTGTTTTGAAAGGTTGTTTCAAGAAAAAGGGGATCACTTCCTAAGCATGTTATGCATATTGATTATGCCTTTTGCTAGTCGTGTTCGTCGTGTTTTGATAAGTGATTTTCCCCTTTTTATCTCGACATGTTTAGATCGTGTTTTGTGCATTCATGAACTAAGTGAACACCACTGAGTTTGGACTGCCCTTTCAGTTTGATCCACTGTTTGGGGATCCTTAAACATGTGGACTGTCTGCAGACTGGTCGTGTATTTTATTACACATCGTGCGTGTCCGGTTCCGCGGCCGGAAATCCCCGTATATGTGGGAATTGTGTCGTGATTATATTATGTATATCGTGCTTGTCGTGCGTGCTTGCTCTTTTCATTTATAAATGATAGAGAAAGGATGAGCTCCTTGTGGATTGTAACTATTCATGATATTATATGTACTCATGCTAGTTTGTTTTCGTATTCCAGCTTTGTTATGTATGAAAGTCCTGGGATCCTAACCCTAGAGTGGGGGGGTGAATAAGGTGTGCTACAAAAATGACCAATTTAGACCAATTTTAATTCTTTTAGATAAACTAGTCACATGTGATGATTTATCAAACAAGATGCGGAAGCTAATATAAACAATCACCACAAGCATACACCACAACACAAAGGTTTATAGTGGTTCGGCATCAATGCCTACGTCCACTACCGGCTTGTGATCCAATCACCCCACCGGATTTTCACTATTTATGCTTTTCAATAGGCTAAGCAATAACCCTTACAATGTTGTTTTTCTAGGCTAAACAACAACCTCTCAATGTGCTTTTCTAGGCTAAGCAATAACCTTTACAAGATGCTTTTCTTTGGCTAAGCAATAACCTTTACACAATGCTTTTCTTAGGCTAAGCAATAACCTTTACAAAGAAAAAGATTTCTCTAAGAAGGTGTCTTCACAAAAGATCACTCTAAGAGATACAATTTAAGCACAATTGAATTGCCTCTAAATAGGCTAATATGAAAGTGTAAATCAAATTACAAACATACACTAATGAAACTAAAGTGTGTGCACAAGTGCATGAATGTTTTACTTCAATCAATTTCAACAATGAAGCTCTTAAATGAATGCATGATGCATTTTAAAATCAAAGCTTAGAAAATGTTGATTGAAGGTAAATGCTAATCACATGAAAGATTCACACAACTTAAAGAAATGAACTAAAACAAGTTGTATGAATATTAAAGTCTAAGAACATATGTGATTTAGGTAAGAGTGATTGCAAACCATTCTAATATACCAAAGATGATAATGAGTTTGCAAAACAACTCTTTAGAAGCTAGAAATCATGCATAAATGAAAATACAAAGATTTAAACATGCATTGATTCTACTTTGAATGGAAATCAAAATAACTAGTAAGATGTACCTTTTAAAAACTCAAGCATTTGATTTCGAAAAAGCCCTCTAGCCTTTACAACTTCATCCCCTTTCTTTGGCTCCAAAATGGTCTCAAAAGTTCATGAATCAAGCACCTAAAAAGGATGGAATAGAATGGACTTTATAGGAAAAAACAGTCCAACGGTTAGTTTCCCCGGTCGACCCCATGACCCCCGGTCGACCTGGCCTTCACAACGGTCATAAAAATGACCGTTTGAAAAAGGGCAACGGCTCTATGGCCGGTCGACCGGGGCATGTGTGGCCGGTCGACCGGGTCCCCTGGGCCGGTCGACCACCTGGGACCAAAATTCCCAAAAATCTCACATTTCAAAGTTTTTCTTGAGGGAACTTTTGGGCCACTAAACCAAGCTTGAATAACATGTTTTAAATCAAACTAAGATGTTTAAAAACATGAAACACAAAAAGCCTAAAATGATTCGAAACTTTAAAACCAATGGCTTGCTTGATTTGATAAAACTCTTTTAAAAAACAAATGCATAAAGAATTAGGTTTTCAAAAGAGTTTGGATTCTAAAACATGCATGAATCAAATTCATTTAAAAAACATGTGCAAATGCAAGAAAGAATCCAAGATTCCAAAGTCCAAAACTAAGAGCTCATGTGTGTGATCATATGATAGTGAATGTGAATGTGCATCCATCAAAATTGCAACAAACGAGAACCTAACAATGTATTATTGAAAATGTATCTCAGTCATTGTAGTATTTCAAATCATGGATTTGCTTATGTTTTCTTAAAACGTTTATTGTTTCATGTTTTCACCTAAATTGATTACCTGCCAAACCGTTGTGTTTGACTCTGATTGTTGGTGCCCAGGTGCAGGATACATTGCCTTCGAGGAGGAGCGTCCGGAGGAGGCTTTTGAGCCAACCCTAGTTAGACAGTGGCAGCCCGATGATGTCAACTAGACGTCGGGCGGGTTCTTGAGTTTCGTCATTATGTCATGGGGTTTATTTTGTTGTTTTGAGAATTGTATTGGCCTATGTTGGCCTCTTATGGGTTGTAACTAAACTTAACTTACTTTTGAGTTAGTCTCGTAACTTGAATCTTGATGGGAATGCCATATTAACTTCTTCCTTTGATACTATGTCTTGTTATTGTTTGGTCATAGCACTTAAAGATTTATTGGTGCTTATCTTGATGTGATTTGCTACACGCTTCCGCATACTTGTTCGTGTGAGTCAGATTCCGCGTGTCTTTAGGAATCCTCACCACGAGAACCTGTGGGAAAGTATACCTCCAAGGTAACAATGCAACGCAACAACAACGTCGCGGGCCAGGGGTTCCGTTACGGGGTCGTGACAGGACTGGTTTCAGAGCGGGACATGTTTCAGGCACTTAAAAGAAACTAGAAAGGTCTTAGGAACGTGGCGAGGATTCGTGAGTTCGATAGATTCGTTGGTATAGGACCTTAGAACCCTCATACCATGTTTATTGTGTTCTAACTCCTTGTTTTACAGCAATATGCCTCCAAGAAAAGCTCCAAATCATCATGCTTCAGGCAGTCAGCAGAATGAGTCAGACACATTTAATACACCAATAACTACACAGTTTCAAGAACTAATGCAAGCTATGATAGCACAACAAAGGCAGGCTAATGAAAACCAAGCAAGATTTCAAGAACAGTTAGCAAAGAAGGATGATGAAATGGCTCAAGTCCAGAGGCAACTCTTGGAAGTACTTCAGAACAGGAATGTAACTCCACCACCCGTGGGTCCGCAGATTGTTATTCAAAATAGGGAACATGACCCTGATGCACTATTTGAGAAATTTAGAAAGAGAGCACCGAAGGAGTTTTCGGGCAATGAAGACCCGTTAGTGGCAGATAACTGGCTAGTCAATACTGAGAAGATCTTCGATGTCTTTATATGCACGAGAATATAGAAGGCCAACCTCACAGCTTCACTATTCTATGGGCTTGCAGATAGGTGGTGGCAAACAGTCAAGGATCCATACGCAGTAATGGCTGACGAAGAGGCATGGGCAACATTCAAGACACAATTTCAAGATAAATACATTCCCTCTCATGTCAAGGGGCAGAAGGCTATTGAGTTTCAACAGCTCAAACAAGGCAGCATGACGATGCTAGACTATATCACCAAGTTTGAGAGATTGGCTAGATATGCTACAGAGTTGATTGACACCGAACGGAAAAAGATAACGAAGTTTTTGGAAGGGTTGAATCCGATCATCATGAGAGATGTCATTGGAGCAGTTCCACCAGCTACATATGATGAGGCAGTCAAGCGGGCATATACGTTTGAAGATATTAACAACATGATTGTTCAGGACAGGAAACAACACTATCAGCAGCAGAACCAGAGGCAACAGCAGAACAAGAAGCCAAGGCAAGAACAAGGTCAAGTGAGGCAAGGTTGTAGACATTGTGGCAAGAATCATGAAACACATGAATGTCGTAAGGCCATGGGTGCCTGTTTCAAGTGTGGGGCTATGAATCATGCAATCAAGGATTGCCCACTACTTCAGAATCAAGGGAACAGAAACCAGCAGTAGAGACAAACAACTCCTCAGAATCAAGCACCAGTGCAAAATCAGATAAGACCACCTCAGCAGCAGCAGCAGGCTAGGCCACCAGCACAGAATCAGAATGCTCGTCCTCCACAGCAGAATAGACATGGCCAAGGAAGGAAGAACCAAGCACCGAATAGACTACAGATGCATGGACGTTTGTATTATCTCAGCCGTGCAGATGCTGAAGCTGCAGGAGACGTGGTAGAAGGTAAACTTCTTGTTTGTGGGGTAGAAGCCCGAATTTTATTTGACCCTGGATCCACACATTCCTTTTCATCTCCTAGTTTTGCTAAGATGATTGATGCACCATGTAGTGAATTGGATTACATTCTAGTAGTAACCACTCCAGTAGGGAAACAAGTTGTCTGTAGAACCCATTACCCTAGTTGTACAGTTTTGTTAGGAGATGTGAATTTACTGGCCAACCTCATAGTTTTAGACATGCATGATTTTGATGTCATTTTAGGCATGGATTGGTTAGAAACATATCATGCCACCATGGGTTGTTTTAGTAAGAACATCACATTCAGAGTCCAAGGATCGCAGGCAGAATTGATATTTCAGGGGAACAGGAGAGAAACTCAGGCAGGGTTCATTTCAGTGTTGAAGGTAAGCAAATTAGTTCAGAGTGGGTGTCAGGCATTTATTGCGTTTATCACGGAGGATAAACAGTCCTAAAGGGTGGAGGATATCCCCATTGTGTGTGAATTTCCGGATGTTTTTCCAGAAGAAATCCAGGGTTTACCACCAATCAGAGAAGTTGAGTTCACAATTGAGCTCCTTCCAGGGATAGCTCCGATCTCGATTACACCATACAGGATGGCTCCAGCAGAAATGGGTGAGTTAAAGCTCTAATTGCAGGATTTGTTGAGCAAAGGTAAGTGTTTCACCGTGGGGAGCACTGGTGTTGTTTGTGAAAAAGAAGGATGGAAGTTTGAGAATGTGCATTGACTACAGGAAGTTGAACCATGTGACCGTGAAGAACAAGTATCCACTGCCAAGAATAGACGAATTATTTGATCAATTACAAGGAGCAGCTTATTTTTCCAAGATAGACTTGAGGTCAGGGTACCATCAGTTGAGAGTTAGAAACTCAGATGTTCAGAAGACAGCCTTTAGAACAAGATATGGCCACTATGAGTTCTTAGTGATGCCCTTTGGTTTGACAAATGCACCCGCAGTCTTTTTGGCTCTGATGACAAAGTCTTTGCACCCTATTTGGATCACTCCACAGTAGTATTCATTGATGATGTCCTTGTGTATTCCAAGAGTAAGAAGGAGCATGAAGAACATTTGAGGACAGCGTTGCAGCTTTTGAGGGACAACCAGCTTTATACCAAACTCAGTAAGTGCGAATTCTGGTTAGAGCAAGTTGCTTTTCAAGGCCACAACATCTCCAGAGAAGGTTTAGCAGTTGATCCAGCCAAGATAGAGGTAGTTGTTAATTGGGTAAGGCCAAGAAGTGTGACAGAAATCAGAAGCTTTTGGGGTTAGCAGGCTATTACAGAAGATTTGTCCAAGGTTTTCCGTCTATTGCAGCACCGTTGACAAAATTGACTAGGAAGAATGTCCCATTTGTGTGGACCGAACAGTGTGAAATAAGTTTTCAAGAGTTGAGAGGAAGGTTAACCACCGCCCCAATCCTTACATTACCCTCGAGCAACGACGGATTTATTGTGTATACAGATGCTTCGAATGTGGGACTGGGTTGTGTATTGATGCAAGATGGCAAGGTGATTGCTTATGGCTCGAGACAGTTGAAGGACCATGAGAAAAACTATACGACTCACGACTTGGAGTTGGCAGTAGTTGTTTTTGCATTGAAGATGTGGAGACACTATCTCCACGGAGAGAAATTTGAGGTCTATTCAGATCACCGAAGTTTACAGTATTTGTTCTCGCAGAAGGATTTGAATATGAGGTAGAGAAGGTGGATGGAGTATATCAAAGATTATGACTTTCCAATCAAGTATCATCCAGGGAAAGTGAACGTTGTAGCAGATGCTTTGAGCAGAAAATCAGTGGTTATGGCCAGTTTGAGAGGAATGGGTGTCTTACAGCAGTTTGAAGAGTTGGGTGTAAAAGTGCAAACTCTGAAATTGGGTGCTATGTTAGCAAACATGATGTTAGACCCAGACCCAGACCTAGTCGATTAGTGTGCGATTAGTTTGTGTTTAGTCCTAAGTGGGGTTTAGTTGGCGTTGGGTTAGAAGTAATGAGTTTTAGTCTTGGACATAGCTTTGGGAGATTTTGAGGCGTGTAATAATTAGTCAGACACACTCAGGAAGGCCTTAGTGCACGTGTGAACTTGGGAAGATCGTATCGATTTTCGTGTGATTGTGATTTTGATTTCATTCGAATGACTTTTCTATGAGTTACAACTTTCGTTTTAAGGCCATTCATGTTTGAAGCCCAAAACCCATGTTTTGGCCCAAAGAGGGTAAAATTGTCTTTCTTGCACAAATCTGGACACAATTTTCGAGATCTCAAAACCATGTCAAAAATATAGTTTTTGGAAACTAGATTTTTCGACGATCGTTTTATCGTTCTTCGTCGAAGTCATCCGAAGCTCCCAAGATCGTGTTTTGGTCACTTCAAGATTCAGCTGGTTTGGGGCCCATTTCCATCACTAAAGCCACTTCTCGCTCTCTTTTCATTCACTTTACCAATCTCTGAAATTTCTGAACCTAGGGCAAGGAAAACCTTTCTCTTTTCCTCTTCATTTCCTCTTGCATGCTCTAGCTATAGATCTCCAAAGAAAATTCTAAGAACATCATCTTCTTCATCTCTTTGCAAGCTTTCCATTGATACAAGTTTCTGGAGCTTCTTGTGAAACAAGCTCCACATTTTCATCCTTCTCTCTTGTTTCACCTTCTCTAGGTAAGAGCTTCCACTCATATCTTTCATGGAGTTATTTTAGTTCCTCAAGATCATGTTTTTCATGTTTGCAAACCCTTTTGTTAAAATGGGTTCCTTGGTTTCATTTTTGAGTAAGTTGTGTGGTTTTCTCTTGGGTTTTCTTGTAGTGTTGGCTTAGCTTTTGAGTGAAGTGCTTGGAGAGCATTATTAGCATTTGGGCAAGGCAAGTAATCCCTATAGGATCTTTGTGCATGTGTATTTTAAGCTACATTGTTGTTTTGGAAATTTTGCATACAAATATGTTTACAAGCTTCATGATTTTGTTTTCTTTGGATTGAATGTTTAAGATTGGGAAAAATATGTGTGTTTTACCCTTGGAGAGCGTGTAGACTCAAGGGAATGCTGGTGGAATGAGAATAAGAAGAAGGATAGAAGAAAGATGTGAAAAACCTGCACTGAACCGCGCGTCCCGTGCATTGGCGGTCAGCTTGCGGCTAGCCGCCAGTCTCCCCTTCGGTTAACCGCAGGCTAACTGAACTCGGCGGTTACTTTTCCAGTAGCTGGCTTTTGTATCAGGGTTCGACGGTCAGCCCTGCGATCAGCTCGCGGTTAACCGCCAGCTTCCCTTGCGGCTAACCGTAAGACAACCGTGGGCATTTCGGTTCCTTTTCCAGAGAACTGTTTCAGACCTGGGTCTCCAACGGTCACCCTGTCGGTCAGCTTGCAGCTAGCCGCCAGTTCCCATTTCGGCTAGCCGACAGCTGACCGCGAGCTGACCGAAATTGACACATTTGCTTGTTTTGAAGAGTTTTTGCAAGAATGAAAACTAGGACATGTTTAGGGGCCTTTAGCCGGATATTATGCACTCGAAACCCGAGATGCCCTTGAACTTCTGGGGCGCCAATTATGTTTTAATTCCAACATCTGGGCTTCGGCTGCACAACAATCAACCAAAGGTCCTTGCATGAACTTGATAGGCTTTGTATTCGTACTTTGGTTTTTGATATGATGAATATCATCGTATACTCGTTTTGAAGTCAAGTACAAGCTAGTTTTGAAGATGTGTTTCAAGAAAAAGGGGATCACTTCCTAAGCGTGTTATGCATATTAATTATGCCCTTGCTAGTCGTGTTCATCGTGTTTGATAAGTGATTTCCCCTTTTTTTATCTCGACAAGTTTTGTTAATATCTCGCGTGTTTTGTGCATTCATGAATTAAGTAAACACCACTGAGCTTAGACTGCCCTTTCATTTTGATCCACTGTCTGGGGGTCTTTAAACATGTGGACTGTCTGCAGACTGGTAGTGTATTTATTACACATCGTGCGTGTCCGGTTCCGCGGCCGGAATTCCCATCTTTGTGGGAAATCGTGTCGTGCTTATATTATGTTTATCGTGCTGGTCGTGCGTGCTTGCTCTTTTCATTAAATAAATGATAGAGAAAGGATGGGCTCTTTGTGGATTGTAACTGTTCATGATATATTATGTATTCATGCTAGTTTGTTTCGGTATCTCAGCTTTGTTCGCATTCTTGAAAATGTAAGTCCTCGGGGATCTGAACCCTAGAGGGGGGGGGGGGGTGAATAGGGTGTGCTACAGCTATAACCAATTTTAACAATTTTAACTTCTTTACATAAATTAGTCACATGTGATGATAAACCAAACAATATGCGGAAGCTAACAAAACAACCACCACAAATGCAAGCACCACAACACCAAGGTTTATAGTGGTTCGGCCTTAATGCCTACATCCACTACCGGCTTGTGATCCAATCACCCCACCGGATTTCCACTATTTATGCTTTTAACTAGGCTAAGCAATAACCCTTACAATGCTGTTTTTCTAGGCTAAACAACAACCTCTCAATGTGCTTTTATAGGCTTAGCAATAACCTTTACAAAATGCTTTTCTTAGGCTAAGCAATAACCTTACAAGATGCTTTTCTTAGGCTAAGCAATAACCTTACACAAAGCTTTTCTCTAAGAAGGTGTCTTTACAAAAGATCACTCTAAGAGATACAATTTAAAGCACATATGAAATTGCCTCTTAAATAGGCGGATATGAAAGTTTAAAACAACTCACACAAACACTATATGAATGCAAAGATGTATGCTCATGATGTGTGTGTGTGATGACTCCAATCAAGTTTAAAAAGAAGGGTCACTCAATATATTGCTTAAAGCAATTCAAAGTTTAAAGCTCATAAAAGATTTGATTGAAGTCTTATGCAAATCACATGTATGAAATTTAACTTGTTAATGACACGAAAATCAAAGACTAACAAGTTGTATGAAAATGACTAATTTAGTACATGTGATGCATGTGCATGTTGTTTTCAAAACCAAATTAATTTTACTAATGTTTAAATGAATGAAAACAACAAGCAATGTTTCAACCAAGAAAAAGAATCATGCTATGTAAAGGAAATCAAAGATTAAGGCCAAGCATGATTAAGAAGATTTAAAAACAACTTGGAAGAAAACAAAGTGAAGAATCCAATCTTAATTAGATCAAAGATTATGAGAAGAATGGATTCAACACATCATAGTTATCATGTACAAAACTATTTACCAATAGCTTAAACAAAACATGAAAACCATGATTAACAAAGGTAGAGCTTACTTGGTGGTTTAACTTAATAATCCAAGCTTTAGCTCTCCTAATGACCTCCTAGCCTTTCCAACTTCATCCCCTTTCAATGGCTCCAAAATGGTCTCAAAGGTTCAAGTTTCAAGCATAGAAAAAGGTTGGAAAAGAAAGGACTTTATAGCCAAAAAGTTGCCAACGGCTAGTCTCTCGGTCGACCTAGAAACAGGCCTCGGTCGACCTAGACCACACAACGGTCAAATTTCTGACCGTTGGAGCTACAGGCCAAAAACTGCCTGCAGTGTTCCCGGTCGACCGGGACACAGGGCTCGGTCGACCGGCGACACTGCCGGGACACCCCCTTTTTGCAAAAATTCAACTTTTGCCTATTTTGAAGATATTTCTTTGGGGGACCTTTTGGCCACTAAACCAAGATTAAATAACAAGTTTTAAGACATTCTAAGATGTTTAAAAACATGAACACACAAAGCCTAAAATGATTCAAAAGTTTAAAACCAAAGGCTAGCTTGATTGGATAAAACTCTTTTCAAATGAAAATGCATACAAAAATGTTTCTGAAAGTAATGAAAGTATGCAAAGCTCAAACCTAAATTCTCAAGATGATTTTCCAAATAATATGCACAAGGAAATAGGTTTTCAAAAGAGTTTGTATTCTAAAACCAATGCATCCAAGTTTAGAACCAAAACATGCATAAAACAAATACTTTTCCAAAACTTAAAAGCAAAGCATGTATAAAACTAGATTTCAAGGTTTTCTAAAACTATGCAAGTGTGTGTAAATCAAATGATGCTAAAGTGCAAATGCATCCATGAAATTGCAAATACAAAATTCCTAACAGAAAATGTACCTCAGTTTTGATAGTATTTCATATTAAAGATTTGCTTACATGTTTTTTCTAAATGTTATTGTTCATGTTCATGCCTAAATTGATTACCTGCCAAACCGTCGTGTTTGACCCTTGTTTGTTGGTGCCCAGGTGCAGGAGATGTTACCTTTGAGGAGGAGCGTCAGGAGGAGGCTTGTGAGCCAACCCCTGTGAGAGAGTGGCAGCCCGACGATGTCATCTAGACGTCGGGCGGGGTCTTGAGTCTCGTCATCTTTTGTTGGGGTTTCTTTTGATTTGTTTGGGGAAGTGTATTGGCCTCTATTGGCCTCTTATGGAACTGTAACTAAACTTAAATTACTTTCTTGTTCGTCTTGTAACTTGAACTATAAGGGGAATGCCTTGTTAGCTTCTTTCTTTGATACTATGCCTTGTGATTATTTGTTATGACACCTAAATATTTTGTTGGTGCTCATCTTGATGTGTTTTGCTACACGCTTCCGCATACTTGATCGTGTGAGTCAGATTCTGCTTGTCTTTGGGAATCCTCACCGCTGGAACCTGTGGGAAAGCAAAAGCTTCAATAGTAGTAATCAATATCAATTGCGTCGCGGGCCCGGGGATCTGTTCCGGGGTCGTGACAGGACTGGTATCAGAGCGAGACATGTTTCAGGCACTTAAAAGAAACTAGAAAGGTCTTAGGAACGTGGCGAGGATTCGTGAGTTCGATAGATTCGTTGGTATAGGATCTTAGAAACCCTCGTACTATGTTATTGTGTTCTAACTCTTTGTTTTACAACAATATGCCTCCAAGAAAAGCTCCAAATCATCATGCTTCAGGCAGTAATCAAAATGAGTCAGATGCATCTGATACACCAACAGCCACACAATTTCAGGAACTTATGCAAGCCATGATAGCACAGCAAAGGCAAGCTAATGAGAACCAAGCAAGATTTCAAGAACAGTTGACTAAGAAGGATGATGAGATGGCACAAGTTCAGAGGCAACTTTTGGAAGTACTTCAGAACAGGAATGTAGCACCACCCGTGGGTCCACAGATTGTTATTCAGAATAGGGATCCTGACCCTAATGCTTTATTTGAGAAGTTCAGGAAGAGGGCACCAAAAGAATTTTTGGGCAATGAGGACCCGTTGGTGGCAGATGACTGGCTAGTCAATACGGAGAAGATCTTTGATGTCTTCATGTGCACGGGTATACAGAAGGTCAACCTCACCGCTTCATTATTTTATGGGCTTGCAGACCGGTGGTGGCAAACAATCAAGGACCCATATGCAGCGATGGTTGACGAGGAGGCATGAGCAGCCTTCAAGATACAGTTCCAAGATAAATATATTCCCTCTCATGTCAAGAGACAGAAGGCCATCGAATTTCAGCAGCTTAAGCAGGGGAGCATGACGATGTTAGATTATGTCACCAAATTCGAAAGATTGGCTAGGTACGCAACCGAGTTGATTGATACGGAACGAAAGAAGATAACTAAGTTTTTGGAAGGACTGAACCCGATCATCATGAGAGATGTCATAGGAGTAGTTCCTCCAGCTACATATGATGAGGCGGTCAAGCGGGCTTATACATTTGAAGATATTAACAACATGATTGTTCAGGACAGGAAACAGCAGTATCAGCAGCAGAATCAGAGGCAACAGCAGGGCAAGAAGCCAAGGAAGAGCAAGGTCATGTGAGGCAAGGGTGTGGACATTGTGGCAAGAATCATGAAACCCACGAATGTCGTAAGGCTATGGGTGCCTGTTTCAAGTGTGGGGCTATGAATCATTCAATCAAGGATTGCCCACTACTACAGAATCAGGGGAATAGAAACCAGCAGCAGAGACAAGTAGCTCCTCAGAATCAAGCACCAGTTCAGAATCAAGTCAGACCACCTCAGCAGCAGCAGCAGCAGGCTAGGCAACCAGCACAGAACCAGAATGCTCGTCCTCCTCAGCAGAACAGACATGGGCAAGGAAGGCAGAACCAAGTACCGAACAGACTACAGATGCATGGACGTTTGTGTTATCTCAACCGTGCAGATGCTGAAGCTGCAGGATACGTGGTAGAAGGTAAACTTCTTGTTTGTGGGGTAGAAGCTCAGATTTTATTTAATCCTGGATCCACACATTCCTTTGCATCTCCTAGTTTTGCTAAGTTGATTGATGCACCATGTAGTGAGTTGGATTACATTTTAGTGGTGACCACTCCAGTAGGAAAACAAGTTGTGTGTAGAAACCATTACCCTAGTTGTACAGTTTTGTTAGGAGATGTTAATCTACCGGCCAACCTCATAGTTTTGGACATGCATGATTTTGATGTCATTTTAGGCATGGATTGGTTAGAAGCATATCATGCCACCATGGATTGTTTTAGTAAGACCATCACATTCAGATTCCAAGGACCACAGGCAGAGTTGATATTTCAAGGGAACAGAAGAAAGTCCCAAGCAGGGTTTATTTCAGTGTTGAAGGCAAGCAGATTAGTTCAGAGTGGGTGCTAGGCATTTATTGCGTTTATCACGGAGGATAAACAGTCCCAAGGGGTGGAGGATATCCCCATTGTGTGTGAATTTCCGGATGTTTTTCCAGAAGAAATCCCGGGTTTACCACCAATCAGAGAAGTTGAGTTTACAATTGAGCTCCTTCCAGGGACAGCTCCGATCTCGATTGCACCATACAGGATGGCTCCAGCAGAAATGGGTGAGCTAAAGCTCCAATTGCAAGATTTGTTGAGCAAAGGTTTTATTAGGCCAAGTGTTTCACCGTGGGGAGCACCGGTGTTGTTTGTGAAAAAGAAGGATGGAGGTTTGAGAATGTGCATTGATTACAGGAAGTTGAATCATGTGACCGTGAAGAACAAGTATCCGTTGCCAAGGATAGATGAATTGTTTGACCAATTGCAAGGAGCAGCCTACTTTTCCAAGATAGACTTGAGGTAGGGTACCATCAATTGAGAGTTAGAGACTCAGATGTTCAGAAGACAGCCTTTAGAACAAGATATGGGCACTATGAGTTCTTAGTGATGCCCTTTGGTTTGAAGAATGCACCCGCAGTCTTTATGGCTTTGATGAACAAGGTCTTTGCACCTTATTTGGATCACTCTACGGTAGTGTTTATTGATGATGTCCTCGTGTATTCTAAGAGTAAGAATGAGCATGAAGAACATTTGAGGACAGCGTTGCAGCTTTTGAGGGACAACCAGTTATATGCAAAACTTAGTAAGTGTGAATTCTGGTTAGAGCAGGTTGTTTTTCTAGGCCTCATCATCTCCAGAGAAGGTTTAGCAGTTGATCCAGCCAAGATAGAGGCAGTTGTTAGTTGGGCAAGGCCAAACAATGTGACAGAGATTAGAAGCTTCTTGGGGTTAGCAGGCTACTACAGAAGATTTGTCCAAGGTTTTTCGTCCATCGCAGCCCCTTTGACAAAGTTGACTAGGAAGAATGTCCCATTTGTGTGGACCGATCAGTGTGAAACTAGTTTCCAAGAGTTGAAAGGAAGGTTAACCACAACCCCAATCCTTACGTTACCCTCGAATAACGACGGATTTATTGTTTATACAAATGCTTCGAATGTGGGACTAGGTTGTGTATTGATGCAAGATGGCAAAGTAATTGCTTATGGCTCGAGACAGTTGAAGGACCATGAGAAGAACTATGCGACTTACGACTTGGAGTTGGCAACAGTTGTGTTTGCTTTGAAGATGTGGAGACACTATCTCTATGGAGAGAAGTTTGAAGTCCATTCAGATCACAGAAGTCTATAGTATTTGTTCTCGCAGAAGGATTTGAATATGAGGTAGAGAAGGTGGATGGAATATATCAAAGATTATGACTTCCCAATCAAGTACCATCCAGGCAAAGTGAATGTGGTAGCAGATGCTTTGAGTAGGAAGTCAGTGGCTATGGCCAGTTTAAGAGGAATGGGTGTCTTACAGCAGTTTGAAGAGTTGGGTGTAGAAGTGCATACCCTAAGATTGGGTGCGATGTTAGCGAACATGATAGTTTCAGAACCTACCTTCATCCAGAAGATCAAGGAAAATCAGTTGCAAGACCCAGACTTGGCCAAGATAGTAGTAGTCATTGCAAAACGTCCCGATTTCAGGATGGTGAATGGAATATTGTATTTTCGTGACCGGTTGTGTGTGCCAAATGTGGATGATTTGAAGAATGAGATAATGAATGAAGCTCACAGCACGAGATATTCTATGCATCCGGGTAGCACGAAGATGTACCACAATTTGAAGAATAGATTTTGGTGGAACAACATGAAGAGAGAGATAGCAGCTTTTGTGTCTCGTTGTCTAACTTGTCAGTTGATTAAGGCAGAGCATCAGAAGCCTCCAGGTTTGTTACAACCTTTGGAGATACCGGAGTGGAAATGGGAGCATATCACCATGGATTTCGTTTCCAGATTACCGAATACCAAGACGGGAAATAATGCAATTTGGATCATTGTGGATCGTCTGACAAAGTCTGCTCACTTCATTCCGATGAAGACAGGGAACATGATGCACATGGCACCATTGGCGAAGTTATTTGTTGATGAAATTATTAGTAAACATGGTCAACCCGTCTCCATTACTTCAGATAGAGACAGCAGATTTGTTTCAAAGTTTTGGAAAACTCTTCATGAGTCGATGGGTACCAAGCTTCAGTTCAGCACAGCTTATCATCCTCAGACCGATGGTCAGTCAGAAAGGACGATACAGACTCTCGAAGACATGTTGCGTGCTTGTGTATTGGATTTCAAGATTCAGTGGGATGAGTGCTTACCTCTTTGTGAATTTGCTTATAACAATAGTTACCATTCTAGCATCGGAATGGCACCTTTCGAGGCACTATATGGTAGAAGATGCAGAACTCCGGTTTGCTGGGAAGAAGTCGGTGAACGCAGTTTCCATGGACCGACGATCGGTGGAGAGACAAGTGACAAGGTCAAGTTGATTCAGGAAAGGTTGAAGATCGCCCGAAGTAGGCAGAAGAGTTATGCATATACTCGCAGAAGAGAATTGCAGTTTCAAGTGGGTGACAAGGTGTTTTTGAAGATCTCACCAACTAGAGGGATTTTAAGATTCGGGCAGAAGGGCAAATTGTCTAGAAGGTTTGTTGGTCCGTATGAGATTTTGAGCAAGACTGGAGATGTTGCTTATAGGCTTGCGTTACCGCCGGAATTCTCCGGGGTACACAATGTTTTTCATGTTTCTATGCTTAAGAAGTATGTCTCTAGTCCTACACACATTCTACAGCATGAGCCTTTGGAGATTCGGGAAGATGCCTCGTATGTAGAAAGACCGATCAAGATCATTGACACCAAAGAGCAAGAATTGAGAAACCGGACTATTCATTGGGTCAAGGTACTTTGGGAAAATCATGAACCAGAGGAAGCCACCTGGGAATTGAGAGAACAAGTGCAGAGGAAGTATCCACAACTTTTACCAGAGGTAATTGTTTGATTTATTTGGTGGACCAAATATCCTAAGGGGTGGAGGATGTTACACCCCGACCCAGACCTAGTCGATTAGTGTGCGATTAGTTTTTGTTTAGTCCTAAGTGGGGTTTAGTTGGCGTTGGGTTAGAAGTAATGATTTTTAGTCTTGGACATAGCTTTGGGAGATTTTGAGGACGTGTAATAATTAGTCAGACACACTCAAAAAGGACTGAGTGCACGTGTGAGCTTGGGAAGATCGTATCGATTTCCATGTGATTGTGATTTTGATTTCATTCGAATGACTTTTCTATGAGTTACAACTTTCGTTTTAAGGCCATTCATGTTTGAAGCCCAAAAACCCATGTTTTGGCCCAAAGAGGGTAAAACTGTCTTTCTTGCACAAATCTGGTCATATTTTTGGAGATCTCAAAACCATGTCAAAAATATACTTTTTGGAAACTAGATTTTTCGACGATCGTTTTATCCTTCTTCGTCGAAGTCATCCGAAGCTCCCAAGATCGTGTTTTGGTCACTTCAAGATTCAGCTAGTTTGGGGTCCATTTCCATCAATAAAGCCCCTTCTCCCTCTCTTTTCATTCACTTTACCAATCTCTGAAATTTCTGAACCTAGGGCAAGGAAAACCTTTCTCTTTTCCTCTTCATTTCCTCTTGCATGCTCGAGCTATAGATCTCCAAAGAAAATTCTAAGAACATCATCTTCTTCATCTCTTTGCAAGCTTTCCATTGATACAAGCTTCTTGGAGCTTCTTGTGGAACAAGCTCCACATTTTCGTCCTTCTCTCTTGTTTGACCTTCTCTAGGTAAGAGCTTCCACTCATATCTTTCATGGAGTTATTTTAGTTCCTCAAGATCATGTTTTTCATGTTTGCAAACCCTTTTGTTAAAAAGGGTTCCTTGGTTCCATTTTTGAGTAAGTTGTGTGGTTTTCTCTTGGGTTTTCTTGTAGTGTTGGCTTAGCTTTTGAGTGAAGTTCTTGGAGAGGATTATTAGCATTTGGGCAAGGCAAGTAATCCCTATAGGATCTTTGTGCATGTGTATTTTAAGCTACATTGTTGTTTTGGAAATTTTGCATACAAATATGTTTACAAGCTTCATGATTTTGTTTTCTTTGGATTGAATGTTTAAGATTGGGAAAAATATGTGTGCTTTACCCTTGGAGAGCATGTAGACTCAAGGGAATGCAGGTGGAATGAGAATAAGAAGAAGGATAGAAGAAAGATGTGAAAAACCTGCACTGAACCGCGCGTCCCGTGCAATGGCGGTCAGCTTGCGGCTAGCCGCCAGTCTCCACTTCGGCTAACCGCAGGCTAACTGAACTCGGTGGTTACTTTTCCAGTAGCTGGCTTTTGCATCAGGGTTCGGCGGTCAGCCCTGCGGTCAGCTCGCGGTTAACCGCCAGCTTCCCTTGCAGCTAACCGTAAGCCAACCGTGGGCATTTCGGTTCCTTTTCCAGAGAACTGTTTCAGACCTGGGTTTCCAACGGTCACCCTGTCGGTCAGCTTGTGGCTAGCCGCCAGTTCCCATTTCGGCTAGCCGACAGCTGACCGCGAGCTGACCGAAATTGACACATTTGCTTGTTTTGAAGAGTTTTTGCAAAAATGAAAACTAGGACATGTTTAGGGGCCTTTAGCCAGATATTATGCACTCGAAACCCGAGATGCCCTTGAACTTCTAGGGCGCCAATTCTGTTTTAATTCCAACATCTGGGCTTCGGCTGCACAACAATCAACCAAAGGTCCTTGCATGAACTTGATAGGCTTTGTATTCGTACTTTGGTTTTTGATATGATGAATATCATCGTATACTCGTTTTGAAGTCAAGTACAAGCTAGTTTTGAAGATGTGATTCAAGAAAAAGGGAATCACTTCCTAAGCGTGTTATGCATATTAATTATGCCCTTGCTAGTCGTGTTCATCGTGTTTGATAAGTGATTTCCCCTTTTTTTATCTCGACAAGTTTTGTTAATATCTCGCGTGTTTTGTGCATTCATGAATTAAGTAAACACCACTGAGCTTAGACTACCCTTTTAGTTTGATCCACTGTCTGGGGGTCTTTAAACATGTGGACTGTCTACAGACTGGTCGTGTATTTATTACACATCGTGCGTGTCCGGTTCCGCGGCCGGAATTCCCGTATTTGTGGGAAATCGTGTCGTGCTTATATTATGTATATCGTGCTGGTCGTGCGTGCTTGCTCTTTTCATAATATAAATGATAGAGAAAGGATGGGCTCTTTGTGGATTGTAACTGTTCATGATATATTATGTATTCATGCTAGTTTGTTTCGGTATCTCAGCTTTGTTCGCATTCTTGAAATTGTACCTCAGTTTTGATAGTATTTCATATTAAAGATTTGCTTACATGTTTTCTCTAAATGTTATTGTTCATGTTCATGCCTAAATTGATTACCTGCCAAACCGTCGTGTTTGACGCTTGTTTGTTGGTGCCCAGGTGCAGGAGATGTTACCTTTGAGGAGGAGCGTCAGGAGGAGGCTTGTGAGCCAACCCCTGTGAGAGAGTGGCAGCCCGACGATGTCATCTAGACGTCGGGTGGGGTCTTGAGTCTCGTCATCTTTTGTTGGGGTTTCTTTTGATTAGTTTGGGGAAGTGTATTGGCCTCTATTGGCCTCTTATGGAACTGTAACTAAACTTAAATTACTTTCTTGTTCGTCTTGTAACTTGAACTATAAGGGGAATGCCTTGTTAGCTTCTTTCTTTGATACTATGCCTTGTGATTATTTGTTATGACACCTAAATATTTTGTTGGTGCTCATCTTGATGTGTTTTGCTACACGCTTCCGCATACTTGATCGTGTGAGTCAGATTCTGCTTGTCTTTGGGAATCCTCACCGCTGGAACCTGTGGGAAAGCAAAAGCTTCAATAGTAGTAATCAATATCAATTGCGTCGCGGGCCCGGGGATCCGTTCCGGGGTAGCGACAGATGACAGTATCAGAACCTACCTTCATTCAGAAGATCAAGGAAAATCAGTTGCAAGACCCAGACTTGGCTAAGATAGTAGAGGTTATTACAGAACGTCCAGACTTGAAGATGGTGAATGGGATATTGTATTTTCGTGACCGGTTGTGTGTGCCAAATGTGGATGATTTGAAGAGTGAAATAATGAATGAGGCTCACAGCACGAGATATTCTATGCATCCGGGTAGCAAGAAGATGTACCATAATTTGAAGAATAGATTTTGGTGGAACAACATGAAGAGAGAGATAGCAGCTTTTGTGTCTCGTTGTCTAACTTGGCAGTTGATTAAGGTAGAGCATCAGAAGCCCCCAGGTTTGGTACAGCCTTTGGAGATTCCGGAGTGGAAATGGGAGCACATCACCACGGATTTCGTTTCCGGTTTGCCTAATACCAAGAAGGGGAATAATGCGATTTGGATGATTGTAGATCGTCTGACAAAGTCTGCTCATTTCATTCCGATGAAGACAGGGAATATGATGCATATGGCACCACTTGCGAAGTTGTTTGTTGATGAAATTGTTAGTAAACAGGGTCAACCCGTCTCCATTACTTCAGACAGAGACAGTAGGTTTGTTTCAAAGTTTTGGAAAACTCTTCATGAGTCGATGGGTACCAAACTCCAGTTCAGCACAGCTTATCATCCTCAGACCGATGGTCAGTCAGAAAGGACGATACAGACTCTCGAAGACATGTTGCGTGCTTGTGTATTGCATTTCAAGGTTCAGTGGGACGAGTGCTTACCGCTTTGTGAATTTGCTTATAACAATAGTTACTACTCTAGTATCGGTATGGCACCTTTTGAGGCACTTTATGGTAAAAGATGCAGAACTCCGGTTTACTGGGAAGAAGTTGATGAACGTAGTTTTCATGGACCGACGATAGTTGGAGAGACAAGTGACAAGGACAAGTTGATTCAGGAACGGTTGAAGATCGCCCGAAGTAGGCAGAAGAGTGATGCAGATACTCGCAGAAGAGAATTGCAGTTTCAAGTGGGTGACAAAGTGTTTTTGAAGATCTCACCAGTTAGAGTACTTTGAGATTCGGAAAGAAGGGCAAATTGTCTAGAAGGTTAATTGGTCCGTATGAGATTTTGAGCAAGATTGGAGCTGTTGCTTATAGGCTTGTGTCGCGACCTCGGAACGGATCCCGGGCCCGCGACGAGTGTTGCATTGCATTCGGTGTTGTTAATTGCTTTCCCACAGGTTCCCGCGGTGAGGATTCCCAAAGACACGCGGAATCTGGCTCACACGTACAAGTATGCGGAAGCGTGTAGCAAAACACATCAAGATGAGCCCAACAAAACATTTGGGTGCCATAACAAATGATCACAAGGCATGGTATCATAGAAAGAAGCTAACAAGCATTCCCATTAATATTCAAGTTATAGAACTAATACAAAAACAAGTTAAGTTTAGTACAACCCATAAGAGACCAATAAAGGTCAATACAATCTCAAAATAGTCAAAAGAAACCCCAAGACTAAGGGTGACGAAACTCGAGAACCAGACCGACATCTAAATGACATCGTCGGGCTGCCACTCTCTCACGGGAGTTGGCTCACAAGCCTCCTCCTGACGCTCCTCCTCAAAGGCAACGTCTCCTGCACCTGGGCACCAATAAACAAGGGTCAAACACGACGGTTTGGCAGGTAATCAATTTAGGCATGAGCATGAACAATAACATTTAGAGAAAACATGTGAGCAAATCTTTGGTATGAAGTACTATCAAAGTTGAGATACATTTTCAGGAGTACGAACAAAGCTGAGATACAAAATAATCTAGCATGAGTACCTAATATATCATGAATAGTTATCAACCACAAAGAGCCCATCCTTTCTCTATCATTTATATAATGAAAAGAGCAAGCACGCACGACAAGCACGATATACATAATATAAGCACGACACGATTTCCCACAAAGACGGGAATTCCGGCCGCGGAACCGGACACGCACGATGTGTAATAAATACACGACTAGTCTGCAGACAGTCCACATGTTTAAAGACCCCCAGACAGTGGATCAAACCGAAAGGGCAGTCTAAGCTCAGCGGTGTTCACTTAGTTCATGAATGCATAAAACACGATCTAAACATGTCGAGACAAAAAAAGGGGGAAATCACTTATCAAAACACGGCGAGCACGACTAGCAAAAGGCATAATTATTATGCATAAGACGCTTAGGAAGTGATCCCCTTTTTCTTGAACAAAACTTCAAAACAAACTTATACTTGAAATACAAAACAAGTGCACGTTTGTACTTATAGTACCAAGACGGAAATTCAAATACGAAATCTGACAAGCATGTGCTAAGGCTACAAATTGACCTTTGTGTAATTGAAACTCCAAATGTCAGAATATACAAGAATTGGTGTCCTTAGAGGTTGGGTGGCATTTCGAGGTTTCATTTACACAATGTCAAGTCAAAACCCTTAACATAGTCTAGTTTTCGGACCTCAAGAAAAATACACAAAATGGAGAGAAATCATCTTCCTGAGTTTGGCAGGTTCGCTCGAGCGAACCTGTCACGTTGATGACACTTCGCTCGAGCGAGACACTTCGCTCGAGCGGACCTTACAAAGCGTAGACAGTTCGCTCGAGCGAATGTTGGCTCGAGCGAATAATAAAATGCGTTCGAACGAACGACTCACTGCCTCGCTCCGTAGGAGACAGTGGCTTGTTCGCTCGAGCGAACCCAGGGTCGCTCGAGCGAACAGGCTGCTGCCTGAGCTCGCTGAGTGCGGAAATCCCCTTTCCTTGCACATCTTTCACTACATTCTTCTCCTTCTTCTCATCCATCAATCACAAAAAAACCCTTGAGCCTACATGCTCACCAAGGTGCATCTCCATCATTTCACACATTTAAATCCAATAAAAAACCAAATCATGAATGTTAGACCCCGACCCAGACCAATCCGATTAGTGTGTGATTAGTATGTGTTTAGTCCTAAGTGGGTTTAGTTATTGTTGGGTTAGGAGTGATTAGTTTTAGTCTTGGATATAGCTTTGGTAATTTTGAGAACGTTTAATATTAGTTAGACACACTCAGGATGGCCTGAGTGCACGTGTGAGCTTGGGAAGATCGTATCGATTTCCGTGTGATTGTGATTTTGATTTCATTTGATTGATATTTCGACGTGTTACAACTTTCGTATTAAGCCCATTCATGTTTGAAGCCCAAAAACCCAAGTTTTGGCCCAAAGAGGGTAAAATTGTCTTTCTTGCACAAATCTGGACACAATTTTCGAGACTTCAAAACTATGTCAAAGATATACTTTTTGGAAACTAGATATTTCGACGATCGTTTTATCCTTCTTCGTCGAAGTCATCCGAGGCCCACAAGGTCATGTTTTAGCCATTTCAAGTTCAAGCCAATGGGCCCATGAGTCATCACTTAAGTCTCCTTTCTTCCTCTCTTCCATTCATTCCCCCAAATCTCTGCAATTTCTGAAGCTAGGGCAAAGAAAACCCTTTTTCTCTCCCTCCTCATTTCCCCTTGCATGATCTAGTTAGAGAGCTCCAAATAAAGTTTCAAGTTCATCATCTTCTCCATCTCATTGCAAGCTCTCTATTGGTACAAGTTTCTTGGAGTTTCTTTTGGGACAAGATCTACATTTCCTCTCTTCTCTCTTGTGTGACCATTCCTAGGTAAGAGCTTCAACCCACATCTTTCATGGAGTCTTTTTAGTCCTTTAAGATCATGATTTTCCTAGTTTCAACCCTTTTTCTAAATGGGTTTCTTGTTTTCAAGATTTAGTGAGTTGTGTGGTTTTCTCTTGGATTTTCTTGTAGTGTTGATTAGCTTGAGGAAGTACTTGAGGAGGAGTGTTTAGCTTTGGTCAAGGCAAGTGATCTTTTTAGGCTTCATGTGCATTGTATTTTGGTTTCCATTGTATTTTAGAAATTGTGCTTACATTGTTTACATGCTTCATGATTTGGTTTTTTTATTGGATTTAAATGTGTGAAATGATGGAGATGCACCTTGGTGAGCATGTAGGCTCAAGGGTTTTTCTGTGATTGATGGATGAGAAGAAGGAGAAGAATGTAGTGAAAGATGTGCAAGGAAAGGGGATTTCCGCACTCAGCGAGCTCAGGCAGCAGCCTGTTTGCTCGAGCGACCCTGGGTTCGCTCGAGCGAACAAGCCACTGTCTCCTACGGAGCGAGGCAGTGAGTCGTTCGTTCGAACGCATTTTATTATTCGCTCGAGCCAACATTCGCTCGAGCGAACTGTCTACGCCTTGTAAGGTCCGCTCGAGCTAAGTGTCTCGCTCGAGCGAAGTGTCATCAACGTGACAGGTTCGCTCGAGCGAACCTGCCAGACTCAGGAAGATGATTTCTCTCCATTTTGTGTATTTCTTGAGGGTTGAAAACTAGACTATGTTAAGGGTTTTAACTTGAGATTGTTAAATGGAACTTCGAAATGAAACCCAACTTCGGGGACACCAATTCTTGTATTTTCTGACGTTTGGGGTTTCAATTACACAAAGGTCAATTAGTAGCCTTAGCACATGCTTGTCAGATTTTGTAGTTGAACTTCCGTCTGGATACGATGAGTATAAACGTGCACTTGTTTTGAGTTTCAAGTATAAGCTTGTTTTGAAGTTTTGTTTCCAGAAAAAGGGGATCACTTCCTAAGCGTGTTATGCATAATTATTATGCCCCTTGCTAGTCGTGCTCGTCGTGTTTTGATAAGTGATTTCCCCCTTTTTATCTCGACGTGTTTTGATCGTGCTTCGCGTGTTTTGTGCATTCATGAATTAAGTAAACACCACTGAGCTTAGACTGCCCTTTCGGTTTGATCCACCGTCTGGGGGTCTTTAAACATGTGGACTGTCTGCAGACTGGTCGTGTATTTATTACACATCGTGCGTGTCCGGTTCCGCGGCCGGAATTCCCGTCTTTGTGGGAAATCGTGTCGTGCTTATATTATGTATATCGTGCTTGTCGTGCGTGCTTGCTCTTTTCATTATATAAATGATAGAGAAAGGTTGGGCTCTTTGTGGATTGTAACTATTCATGATATACATTATGTACTCATGCTAGTTTGTCTTGTATCTCAGCTTTGATAGTATTTCATACCAAAGATTTGCTTACATGTTTTCTCTAAATGTTATTGTTCATGTTCATGCCTAAATTGATTACCTGCCAAACCGTCGTGTTTGACCCTTGTTTATTGGTGCCCAGGTGCAGGAGACGTTGCCTTTGAGGAGGAGCGTCAGGAGGAGGCTTGTGAGCCAACTCCCGTGAGAGAGTGGCAGCCCGACGATGTCATTTAGATGTCGGTCTGGTTCTCGAGTTTCGTCACCCTTAGTCTTGGGGTTTCTTTTGACTATTTTGAGATTGTATTGACCTTTATTGGTCTCTTATGGGTTGTACTAAACTTAACTTGTTTTTGTATTAGTTCTATAACTTGAATATTAATGGGAATGCTTGTTAGCTTCTTTCTATGATACCATGCCTTGTGATCATTTGTTATGGCACCCAAATGTTTTGTTGGGCTCATCTTGATGTGTTTTGCTACACGCTTCCGCATACTTGTACGTGTGAGCCAGATTCCGCGTGTCTTTGGGAATCCTCACCGCGGGAACCTGTGGGAAAGCAATTAACAACACCGAATGCAATGCAACACTCGTCGCGGGCCCGGGATCCGTTCCGGGGTCGCGACAGGACTGGTATCAGAGCGAGACATGTTTCAGGCAATTAAAAGAAACTAGAAAGGTCTTAGGAACGTGGCGAGGATTCGTGAGTTCGATAGATTCATTCGTATAGGATCTTAGAAACCCTGGTACCATGATTTTGTGTTCTAACTCTTTGTGTTACAGCAATATGCCTCCGAGAAAAGCTCCAAATCATCATGCTTCAGGCAGTAACCAGAATGAGTCAGATGCATCTGATACACCTACAGCCATACAGTTTCAGGAACTTATGCAAGCGATGATAGCACAGCAAAGACAGGCTAATGAGAATCAAGCAAGATTTCAAGAGCAACTAACTAAGAAGGATGATGAGATGGCACAAGTTCAGAGGCAACTGTTAGAAGTACTTCAGAACAGGAATGTAGCACCACCTGCAGGTCCTCAGATTGTGATACAGAATAGGGATCCAGACCCTAATGCTCTATTTGAGAAGTTTAGGAAAAGAGCACCGAAGGAGTTTTCGGGCAATGAGGACCCGTTAGTGGCAGATGACTGGCTAGTCAATACCGAAAAGATCTTCGATGTATTCATGTGCACAGGACTCCAGAAGGTCAATCTCACAGCTTCATTGTTCTACGGGCTTGCAGACCGGTGGTGGCAAACAGTCAAGGACCCATATGCAGTGATGGCTGATGATGAGGCATGGGCAGCTTTCAAGATACAGTTTCAAGACAAATACATTCCCTCTCATGTCAAGAGGCAGAAGGCTATTGAGTTTCAGCAACTCAAGCAAGGTAGCATGACCGTGTTAGACTATGTCACCAAATTTGAGAGATTGGCTAGATATGCTACCGAGCTAATTGATACGGAAAGGAAGAAGATAACTAAGTTTTTGGAAGGGCTGAATCCGATCATCATGAGAGATGTCATAGGTGTAGTACCTCCAGCTACATATGATGAGGCAGTCAAGCGGGCATACACCTTTGAAGATATTAATAATATGATTGTTCAGGACAGGAAACAACAGTATCAGCAGCAGAACCAGAGACAACAACAGGGCAAGAAGCCAAGGCAAGAGCAAGGCCATGTGAGGCAGGGTTGTGGACATTGTGGCAAGAATCATGAGACACACGAATGTCGTAAGGCCATGGGTGCCTGTTTCAAGTGTGGGGCTATGAACCATTCAATCAAGGATTGCCCACTACTTCAGAATCAAGGGAACAGGAACCAGCAGCAGAGACAAGTAGCTCCTCAGAATAAAGCACCAGTTCAGAATCAGATGAGACCACCTCAGCAGCAGCAACAGGCTAGGCCACCAGCACAGAATCAGAATGCTCGTCCTCCACAGCAGAACAGACAAGGCCAAGGAAGGCAGAACCAAGTACCGAACAGACTACAGATGCATGGACGGTTATACTATCTCAACCGTGCAGACGCTGAAGCTGCAGGAGACGTGGTAGAAGGTAAACTTCTTGTTTGTGGGGTAGAAGCCCAGATTTTGTTTGACCCTGGATCCACACATTCATTTTCATCTCCTAGTTTTGCTAAGTTGATTGATGCACCATGTAGTGAATTGGATTACATTCTAGTAGTGACCACTCCAGTAGGGAAACAAGTTGTGTGTAGAAACCATTACCCTAGTTGTACAGTGTTGTTAGGAGATGTGAATTTACCGGCCAACCTCATAGTTTTAGACATGCATGATTTTGATGTTATTTTAGGCATGGATTGGTTAGAAGCATATCATGCCACCATGGACTGTTTTAGTAAGACCATCACATTCAGATTCCAAGGACCACAGGCAGAATTGATATTTCAGGGGAACAAGAGAAAGTCTCAGGCAGGATTTATTTCAGTGTTGAAGGCAAGCAGATTAGTGCAGAGTGGATGTCAGGCATTTATTGCGTTTATCACGGAGGATAAACAGTCCCAAGGGGTGGAGGATATCCCCATTGTGTGTGAATTTCCGGATGTTTTTCCAGAAGAAATCCCGGGTTTACCACCAATTAGAGAAGTTGAGTTCACAATTGAACTTCTTCCAGGGACAGCTCCGATCTCGATTGCACCATACAGGATGGCTCCAGCAGAAATGGGTGAGCTAAAGCTCCAATTGCAGGATTTGTTGAGCAAAGGTTTTATTAGGCCAAGTGTTTCACCGTGGGGAGCACCGGTGTTATTTGTGAAGAAGAAGGATGGAAGCTTGAGGATGTGCATAGACTACAGGAAGTTGAACCATGTGACAGTGAAGAACAAGTATCCTTTGCCAAGGATAGATGAATTGTTTGACCAATTGCAAGGAGCAGCCTATTTTTCCAAGATAGACTTGAGGTCAGGGTACCATCAGTTGAGAGTTAGAGACTCAGATGTTCAAAAGACAGCCTTTAGAACAATATATGGGCACTATGAGTTCTTAGTGATGCCCTTTGGTTTGACAAATGCACCAGCAGTCTTTATGGCTTTGATGAACAAGGTCTTTGCACCTTATTTGGATCATTCCACAGTAGTATTTATTGATGATGTCCTTGTGTATTCTAAGAGTAAGAAGGAACATGAAGAACATTTGAGGACAGCGTTGCAGCTCTTGAGGGACAACCAGTTATATGCAAAACTCAGTAAGTGCGAATTCTGGTTAGAGCAAGTTGCTTTTCTAGGCCACATCATCTCCAGAGAAGGTTTAGCAGTTGACCCAGCCAAGATAGAAGCAGTTGTTAGTTGGGCAAGGCCAAGCAGTGTGACAGAAATTAGAAGCTTTTTGGGGTTAGCAGGCTACTATAGAAGATTTGTCCAAGGTTTTTCGTCCATCGCAGCCCCTTTGACAAAGTTGACTTGGAAGAATGTCCCATTTGTGTGGACCGATCAGTGTGAAACAAGTTTCCAAGAGTTGAAAGGAAGGTTAACCACAGCCCCAATTCTTACATTACCCTCGAGCAACGGCAGATTTATTGTTTACAGAGATGCTTCGAATGTGGGACTAGGTTGTGTATTGATGCAAGATGGCAAGGTGATTGCTTATGGCTCGAGACAGCTGAAGGACCACGAGAAGAATTATGCGACTCATGACTTGGAGTTGGCAGCAGTTGTTTTCGGATTGAAGATGTGGAGACACTACCTCTACGGAGAGAAGTTTGAGGTCCATTCAGATCACAGAAGTTTGCAATATTTGTTCTCTCAGAAGGATTTGAACATGAGGCAGAGGAGGTGGATGGAATATATCAAAGATTATGACTTTCCGATCAAGTATCATCCAGGCAAAGTGAATGTGGTAGCTGATGCCTTGAGCAGGAAATCAGTGGTTATGGCTAATTTGAGAGGAATGGGTGTCTTACAGCAGTTCGAAGAGTTGGGTGTAGAGGTACAAACCCTTAGATTGGGTGCGATGTTAGCGAACATGACAGTTTCAGAACCTACCTTCATCCAGAAGATTAAGGAAAATCAGTTGCCAACTCCAAGTCGTGAGTCGCATAATTCTTCTCGTGGTCCTTCAGCTGTCTCGAGCCATAAGCAATCACCTTGCCATCTTGCATCAATACACAACCTAGTCCCATATTCGAAGCATCTGTATAAACAATAAATCCGCCGTTGCTCGAGGGTAATGTAAGAATTGGGGTTGTGGTTAACCTTCCCTTCAACTCTTGGAAACTGGTTTCACACTGATCGGTCCACACAAATGGGACATTCTTCCTAGTCAGTTTTGTCAAAGGGGCTGCGATAGACGAAAAACCTTGGACAAATCTTCTGTAGTAGCCTGCTAACCCCAAGAAGCTTCTAATTTCTGTCACACTGCTTGGCCTCACCCAACTAACAACTGCCTCTATCTTCGCTGGATCAACTGCTAAACCTTCTCTGGAGATGATGTGGCCTAGAAAAGCAACTTGCTCTAACCAGAATTCGCACTTACTGAGTTTCGCATATAACTGATTGTCCCTCAAGAGCTGCAACGCTGTCCTCAAATGTTCTTCATGCTCCTTCTTACTCTTAGAATATACCAGAACGTCATCAATAAACACTACCGTAGAGTGATCCAAATATGGTGCAAAGACCTTGTTCATCAAAGCCATAAAGACTGCTGGTGCATTCGTCAAACCAAAGGGCATCACTAAGAACTCATAGTGCCCATATCTTGTTCTAAAGGCTGTCTTTTGAACATCTGAGTCTCTAACTCTCAACTGAGGGTACCCTGACCTCAAGTCTATCTTGGAAAAATAGGCTGCTCCTTGTAATTGGTCAAACAATTCATCTATCCTTGGCAAAGGATACTTGTTCTTCACTGTCACATGGTTCAACTTCCTGTAGTCTATGCACATTCTCAAGCTTCCATCCTTCTTCTTCACAAATAACACCGGTGCTCCCCACGGTGAAACACTTGGCCTAATAAAACCTTTGCTCAACAAATCCTGCAATTGGAGCTTTAGCTCACCCATTTCTGCTGGAGCCATCCTGTATGGTGCAATCGAGATTGGAGCTGTCCCTGGAAGAAGTTCAATTGTGAACTCAACTTCTCTAATTGGTGGTAAACCCGGGATTTCTTCTGGAAAAACATCCGGAAATTCACACACAATGGGGATATCCTCCACCCCTTGGGACTGTTTATCCTCCGTGATAAACGCAATAAATGCCTGACACCCACTCTGCACTAATCTGTTTGCCTTCAACACTGAAATAAACCCTGCCTGAGATTTCCTCCTGTTCCCCTGAAATATCAATTCTGCCTGTGGTCCTTGGAATCTGAATGTGATGGTCTTACTAAAACAGTCCATGGTGGCATGATATGCTTCTAACCAATCCATGCCTAAAATGACATCAAAATCATGCATGTCCAAAACTATGAGGTTGGCCGGTAAATTAACATCTCCTAATAACACTGTACAACTAGGATAATGGTTTCTACACACAACTTGTTTCCCTACTGGAGTGGTCACTACTAAGATGTAATCCAATTCACTACATGGTGCATCAATCAACTTAGCAAAACTAGGAGATGAAAATGAATGTGTGGATCCAGGGTCAAACAAAATCTGGGCTTCTACCCCACAAACAAGAAGTTTACCTTCTACCACGTCTCCTGCAGCTTCAGCATCTGCACGGTTGAGATAGTACAAACGTCCATGCATCTGTAGTCTGTTCGGTACTTGGTTCTGCCTTCCCTGGCCTTGTCTGTTCTGTTGTGGAGGACGAGCATTCTGATTCTGGACTGGTGGCCTAGCCTGCTGCTGCTGCTGAGGTGGTCTCACCTGATTCTGAACTGGTGCTTGATTCTGAGGAGCTACTTGTCTCTGTTGCTGGTTTCTGTTCCCCTGATTCTGAAGTAGTGGGCAATCCTTGATTGAATGGTTCTTAGCCCCACACTTGAAACAGGCACCCATGGCCTTACGACATTCGTGTGTCTCATGATTCTTGCCACAATGTCCACAACCCTGCCTCACATGGCCTTGCTCTTGCCTTGGCTTCTTGCCCTGTTGTTGCCTCTGATTTTGCTGTTGATACTGCTGCTTCCTATCCTGAACTATCATGTTATTAATATCTTCAAATGTATAAGCCCGCTTGACTGCATCATCATATGTAGCTGGAGGCACTACTCCTATGACATCTCTCATGATGATCGGATTCAATCCTTCCAAAAACTTAGTTATCTTCTTCCTTTCAGTGTCAATCAGCTCGGTGGCATATCTAGCCAATCTTTCAAATTTGGTGACATAGTCCAAAACCGTCATGCTACCCTGCTTGAGTTGCTGAAACTCAATAGCCTTCTGCCTCTTGACATGAGAGGGAATATACTTGTCTTGAAACTGTATCTTGAATGCTGCCCATGCCTCATCATCTGCCATCACTGCATAAGGATCCTTGACTGTTTGCCACCACCGGTCTGCAAGCCCATAAAATAAAGAAGCAGTGAGGTTGACTTTCTGTATACCCGTGCACATGAAAACATCAAAGATCTTCTCCGTATTGACTAGCCAGTCATCTGCCACTAACGGGTCCTCATTGCCCGAAAACTCCTTTGGTGCTCTCTTTCTAAACTTCTCAAACAGAGCATTAGGGTCGGGATCCCTATTCTGAATAACAATCTGTGGACCTGCGGGTGGTGCTACATTCCTGTTCTGAAGCACTTCCAACAACTGCCTTTGGACTTGTGCCATTCATCATCCTTCTTAGCCAATTGTTCTTGAAATCTTGCTTGGTTCTCATTTGCCTGTCTTTGCTGTGCTATCATGGCTTGCATAAGTTCCTGAAACTGTGTGGCTGTAGGTGTATCAGATGCATCTGACTCATTATGATTACTGCCTGAAGCATGATGATTTGGAGCTTTTCTTGGAGGCATATTGCTGTAAAACAAAGAGTTAGAACACAATAATGATGGTACAAGGGTTTCTAAGATCCTATACGAACGAATCTATCGAACTCACGAATCCTCGCCACGTCCCTAAGACCTTTCTAGTTTCTTTTAATTGCCTGAAACATGTCTCGCTCTGATACCAGTCCTGTCGCGACCCCGGAACGGATCCCGGGCCCGCGACGAGTGTTGCATTGCATTCGGTGTTGTTAATTGCTTTCCCACAGGTTCCCGCGGTGAGGATTCCCAAAGACACGCGGAATCTGGCTCACACGTACAAGTATGCGGAAGCGTGTAGCAAAACACATCAAGATGAGCCCAACAAAACATTTGGGTGCCATAACAAATGATCACAAGGCATGGTATCATAGAAAGAAGCTAACAAGCATTCCCATTAATATTCAAGTTATAGAACTAATACAAAAACAAGTTAAGTTTAGTACAACCCATAAGAGACCAATAAAGGTCAATACAATCTCAAAATAGTCAAAAGAAACCCCAAGACTAAGGGTGACGAAACTCGAGAACCAGACCGACATCTAAATGACATCGTCGGGCTGCCACTCTCTCACGGGAGTTGGCTCACAAGCCTCCTCCTGACGCTCCTCCTCAAAGGCAACGTCTCCTGCACCTGGGCACCAATAAACAAGGGTCAAACACGACGGTTTGGCAGGTAATCAATTTAGGCATGAACATGAACAATAACATTTAGAGAAAACATGTGAGCAAATCTTTGGTATGAAGTACGATCAAAGTTGAGATACATTTTCAGGAGTACGAACAAAGCTGAGATACAAAATAAACTAGCATGAGTACCTAATATATCATGAATAGTTATCAACCACAAAGAGCCCATCCTTTCTCTATCATTTATATAATGAAAAGAGCAAGCACGCACGACAAGCACGATATACATAATATAAGCACGACACGATTTCCCACAAAGACGGGAATTCCGGCCGCGGAACCGGACACGCACGATGTGTAATAAATACACGACTAGTCTGCAGACAGTCCACATGTTTAAAGACCCCCAGACAGTGGATCAAACCGAAAGGGCAGTCTAAGCTCAGCGGTGTTCACTTAGTTCATGAATGCATAAAACACGATCTAAACATGTCGAGACAAAAAAAGGGGGAAATCACTTATCAAAACACGGCGAGCACGACTAGCAAAAGGCATAATTATTATGCATAACACGCTTAGGAAGTGATCCCCTTTTTCTTGAACAAAACTCCAAAACAAACTTATACTTGAAATACAAAACAAGTGCACGTTTGTACTTATAGTACCAAGACGGAAATTCAAATACGAAATCTGACAAGCATGTGCTAAGGCTACAAATTGACCTTTGTGTAATTGAAACTCCAAATGTCAGAATATACAAGAATTGGTGTCCTTAGAGGTTGGGTGGCATTTCGAGGTTTCATTTACACAATGTCAAGTCAAAACCCTTAACATAGTCTAGTTTTCGGACCTCAAGAAAAATACACAAAATGGAGAGAAATCATCTTCCTGAGTCTGGCAGGTTCGCTCGAGCGAACCTGTCACGTTGATGACACTTCGCTCGAGCGAGACACTTCGCTCGAGCGAGACACTTCGCTCGAGCGGACCTTACAAAGCGTAGACAGTTCGCTCGAGCGAATGTTGGCTCGAGCGAATAATAAAATGCGTTCGAACGAACGACTCACTGCCTCGCTCCGTAGGAGACAGTGACTTGTTCGCTCGAGCGAACCCAGGGTCGCTCGAGCGAACAGGCTGCTGCCTGAGCTCGCTGAGTGCGGAAATCCCCTTTCCTTGCACATCTTTCACTACATTCTTCTCCTTCTTCTCATCCATCAATCACACAAAAACCCTTGAGCCTACATGCTCACCAAGGTGCATCTCCATCATTTCACACATTTAAATCCAATAAAAAACCAAATCATGAAGCATGTAAACAATGTAAGCACAATTTCTAAAATACAATGGAAACCAAAATACAATGCACATGAAGCCTAAAAAGATCACTTGCCTTGACCAAAGCTAAACACTCCTCCTCAAGTACTTCCTCAAGCTAATCAACACTACAAGAAAATCCAAGAGAAAACCACACAACTCACTAAATCTTGAAATTAAGAAACCCATTTAGAAAAAGGGTTGAAACTAGGAAAATCATGATCTTAAAGGACTAAAAAGACTCCATGAAAGATGTGGGTTGAAGCTCTTACCTAGGAATGGTCACACAAGAGAGAAGAGAGGAAATGTAGATCTTGTCCCAAAAGAAACTCCAAGAAACTTGTACCAATAGAGAGCTTGCAATGAGATGGAGAAGATGATGAACTTGAAACTTTATTTGGAGCTCTCTAACTAGATCATGCAAGGGGAAATGAGGAGGGAGAGAAAAAGGGTTTTCTTGCCCTAGGTTCAGAAGTTGCAGAGATTGGGGAAAGTGAATGAAAGAGAGGAAGAAAGGAGACTTAAGTGATGACTCATGGGCCCATTGGGCTTGAACTTGAAATGGCTAAAACATGACCTTGTGGGCCTCGGATGACTTCGACGAAGAAGGATAAAACGATCGTCGAAATATCTAGTTTCCAAAAAGTATATTTTTGACATAGTTTTGAAGTCTCGAAAATTGTGTCCAGATTTGTGCAAGAAAGACAATTTTACCCTCTTTGGGCCAAAACTTGGGTTTTTGGGCTTCAAACATGAATGGGCTTAATACGAAAGTTGTAACACGTCGAAATATCAATCAAATGAAATCAAAATCACAATCACACGGAAATCGATACGATCTTCCCAAGCTCACACGTGCACTTAGGCCATCCTGAGTGTGTCTAACTAATATTAAACGTTCTCAAAATTACCAAAGCTATATCCAAGACTAAAACTAATCACTTCTAACCCAACAATAACTAAACCCACTTAGGACTAAACACATACTAATCACACACTAATCGGATTGGTCTAGGTCGGGGTTTAACAGCTTGCGTTACCGCCGGAACTCTCCGGGGTACACAATGTATTTCATGTTTCTATGCTCAAGAAATATGTTTCTAGTCCTTCACATATTCTACAGCACGAACCTTTAGAGATTCGGGAAGATGCCTCGTATGTGGAAAGACCGATCAAGATAATTGACACCAAAGAGCAAGAATTGAGAAACCAGACTATTCATTGGGTCAAGATACTTTGGGAAAGTCACGAGCCAGAGGAAGCCACCTGGGAATTGAGAGAGCAAGTGTAGAGGAAGTATCCACAGCTTTTACCAGAGGTAATTGTTTGATTTATTTGGTGGACCAAATATCCTAAGGGGTGGAGGATGTTAGACCCAGACCCAGACCGATTCGATTAGTGTGTGTTTAGTCCTAAGTGGGTTTAGTAGTCTTTGGGTTAGAAATAATTAGTCTTAGTCTTGGACATAGCTTTGGGAATTTTGAGAATGTTTAGTATTAGTTAGACATACTCAGGAAGGCTTGAGTGCACGTGTAAGCTTGGGAAGATCGTATCAGTTTCCGTGTAATTGTGATTTTGGTTTCATCTGAATGATTTTTCTGTGTTACAATTTTCGTCTTAAGCCCATTCATGTTTGAAGCCCAAAAGCCCAAGTTCTGGCCCAAAAAGGGTAAAATGTCTTTTATGCACAAATCTGGACAAAGATTTCGAGATCCCAAAACCATGTCAAAAATATACTTTTTGGAAACTAGATTTTTCGAGGATCGTTTTATCCTTCTTCGTCGAAGTCATTCGAGGCCCGCATGATCACGTTTTCGTCATTTCAAAGTTCAAGTTATTGGGGCCCATTGTCATCACTTAAACCCCATCTCCCTCTCTTTTCATTCATTTCCCCCAATTTCTGCAACTTCCTTGACCTAGGGCTGAAAACCCCTCTTCCCTTTCCATCTTCCTCATCTTGCATGATCTAGCTGGAGTTCTCCAAATAAAGTTCTAAGCCTATTATCTTCTTCCTCTCATCCTAAGCTTTCCATTGATGCAAACTTCTTAAAGTTCCAAGTTGGGCAAGAGCTCCATTTCCTTCCCTCTCTCTTGTTTGACCATTTCTAGGTAAGAGCTTCAACCCATGTTTTTCATGAAGTCTTTTAGCTTCTTAAAAATCTTATTTTTCATGTTTACAAACCCTTTTGTGAAAATGGGTTCTTTGTTTCATTTGTGTGGATTTTGAGTGGATTTCTCTTGGATTTCTTGTAGTGTTGGAATAGCTTGAGTGAAGTGCTTGAGAGGATTGTTAGGTTTTGGACAAGGCAAGTAATCTTTATAGGTTCATTGTTGCATGTGTATTTTGATTTCATTGTATTTTAGGAATTGAGCATATGAGTTGTTTATAAATTTCATGATCTTGTTTTCATTGGATTGGATGTTTGAAATGGTGGAAATGAACCCCTGGTGAGCATGAAGGCTCAAGGGATTGTATGTGATTGATGGATGAGAAGAAGGAGAAAAATGTAGTGGAAGTTGTACAAGAGAAAGGCAGTTTCTGTACTCAGCGAGCACAGACAGAAGCTTGTCCGCTCGAGCGACCCTTGGGTCCGCTCGAGCGACCAAGCCTCTGTTTGTTCCGAGCGCAGACAGAGAGCTGTCTGTTTGAACGACCTTATGTCCGCTTGAGCGAACTGTCTCGCTTGAGCGAAGTGTCAACACCTTACAAAGTCCGCTCGAGCGAACCTGCCAGATTCAGGAAGAAGAATTATTTCATTGGGTATTTTCTTGAAGGTTGAAAAACTAAACTATGTTAAGGGTCTTAACTTGACATTGTGTAAATTGGACTTCGAAATGCAACCCAACTTCGGGGACACCAATTCTTGTATATTCTGACATTTGGGGTCCCAATTACACAAAGGTCAATTAGTAGCCTTAACACATGCTTGTCAGATTTCGTATTTTGAATGCCTTTCTTGGTACGATAAGTGCCATCGTGCACTCGTTTTGAATTTCAAGTATAAGCTTGTTTTGAAAGGTTGTTTCAAGAAAAAGGGGATCACTTTCTAAGCGTGTTATGCATATTGATTATGCCTTTTGCTAGTCGTCTTCGTCGTGTTTTGATAAGTGATTTCCCCCCTTTTTATCTCGACATGTTTAGACCGGGTTTTGTGCATTCATGAACTAAGTGAACACCACTGAGCTTGGACTGCCCTTTCAGTTTGATCCACTGTCTGGGGGTCCTTAAACATGTGGACTGTCTGCAGACTAGTCGTGTATTTTATTACACATCGTGCGTGTCCGGTTCCGCGGCCGGAAATCCCCGTATATGTGGGAATTGTGTCGTGATTATATTATGTATATCATGCTTGTCGTGCGTGCTTGCTCTTTTCATTTATAAATGATAGAGAAAGGATGAGCTCCTTGTGGATTGTAACTATTCATGATATTATATGTACTCATGCTAGTTTTTTTTTTTTTTTTGTATTCCAGCTTTGTTATGTATTCTTGAAAATGTATCTCAGTCATTGTAGTATTTCAAATCAGGGATTTGCTTATGTTTTCTTAAAACGTTTATTGTTTCATCTTTTCACCTAAATTGATTACCTGCCAAACCGTTGTGTTTGACTCTGGTTGTTGGTGCCCAGGTGCAAGAGATGTTGCCTTTGAGGAGGAGCGTCCGGAGGAGGCTTTTGAGCCAACCCCAGTTAGAGAGTGGCAGCCCGACGATGTCAACTAGACGTCAGGCGGGTTCTTGAGTTTCGTCATTATGTCATGGGGTTTATTTTGTTGTTTTGAGAATTGTATTGGCCTCTGTTGGCCTCTTATGGGTTGTAACTAAACTTAACTTACTTTTGAGTTAGTCTCATAACTTGAATCTTGATGGGAATGCCATATTAACTTCTTCCTTTGATACTATGTCTTGTTATTATTTGGTCATAGCACTTAAAGATTTATTGGTGCTTATCTTGATGTGATTTGCTACACGCTTCCGCATACTTGTTCGTGTGAGTCAGATTCCGCGTCTTTGGGAATCCTCACCGCGGGAACCTGTGGGAAAGTATACCTCCAAGTTAGCAATGCAACGCAACAACAACGTCCCGGGCCCGGGGTTCCGTTCCGGGGTCGCGACAGGCCTGACCCAAGATAAAAATGACAATTTATGAGACATGAAATCCACTGTCCCAGGACCTGCTTAGATAGGCATAAACCCAGCGATGTATTGACATGCCTAAATCTATTTAGCCATTGGGGTCATTCCAAAATTAATAACTGGCCACCTGTTTATGTGAGTCACACCCCATGTTACATTTGTTGGAAGATAAAATATATATATTCATCACCATCAATACTTGGACCATATCCAGCGTGATTTTGATCAAGTGGGACTAAATCAATCAGACCCATCCCCAATCCAATGATTTGTGACCACTACATGGCATGGAATTGTACCCTGATGAATTTGGTGGCTCCTATCAAAATCTCTTAAATTTACGAGGGAAATTAACATGATTAATATAGGTTCAAGCCAGCCATATCATGTCCAATGAAGCCCAAGTTAAATTTTTCAGCCTAAACAGCATGACCAATTTTGGTTGATTCAGGCACAAGTCAATTTCTGACCCAGGCCATATAACCGACCTTGGTTGAATCAAGTCCAAGCTAATTTTTTGGGCCTAAAAATACATGACCAATTTTGGTTGAATCAGGCTCAAATCAATTTCTGACCCACGCCATCTGACCAATCTTTGTTGATGATGGTCCAGGCCTGAGCCATATGAATTAATCCATGCCAATTTCTGGCTTGAGCCATATGAATTGATTCATGCCAATTTGTGGCCAATTCTGGATGGACCCACATCATCACACCATTTGGCATTTCTACTGAAACTAATCCATCCCTACTTTCCAATGGGTTTACCAATCGAAACTAGACATCTCCCTCTTCTTCTTGCACAGTGGGAATTCTAACTGGTTGTTTGAAACTTCCAAAGTGAACAGACACCATGTTAGTTGTCACCTTCTTGTCTTCTTTAGCCAAGGTGATGATGCCATTGTCAAGTAACTCCTGGACCTTATTCTTAAAGACCCAGCAGACTTTTATACCATGACTTATGACCCTATGGTATACGCAATACTTTCGGTCATTTGTTTTGCCATCTTCTTCTGGTCTTTTACATGGCGGAAGCTTGATTTTCTCATTTTTTTAGAAGAGTATGAAAAATTGACTCAGAATCTTCAATAGAAAAATCATATTCTAGAGACATTCTTTCTTAAGTCTGACTTCTCTTCATCTTGTTTTGATCTTCGTCATCTCTCTTCTGACTATTTATGAGTTTCCTTGAGTCAAGGGGTGAAGCTACTTGAACTGCCATAGCTTATTTCTTTTTGCCCCCACTTTTGGGTGGTTCAATCTTCCTGGTAGATTTCTTTTATATTTCTCGATCTCTAATGATTGTTTCAACTTCTATTGCTGCTTCTAACAACTCACCAAGGTCTTTTGCTTTATTTCTGGCCAACTTAGCGCTTATTTTTTAATGTAAGTTTGTCCTACACATGTCCGTCAAGGACTCATGTGAAAGGTTTTCCAGACATTTAAATGACAAAGCTTCCCATCTTTTGATAAAGGCAGGCGTTGATTCTTCTTTGCCTTGTTTTTCTGTACATAGGCGAGCTGTAGTCATTGAACTGTCAGCATCGAAAAAATGATCAGAAAACTTTTGTTCTATATCCTTCCATGACTTTATGGAACCGCTTGGTAGCCTTTTATACCAATCAAAGGTTGTTCCTTTCAATGTACTGGTGGACAATCGGATTTTTAATGCATCATTATTAGATATCTCTCCAGTCAACACCTTGAAGTGGCATAGATGCTGTTAAGATGAAGTGCTTCCATTATATGATTACAAATGAGGCTCCTTGAATTTAGGTGGAAATGGCTCATCATCCATCCAAGTTGGTTAAGGTGGGTTTGATTCTTTTTTGGATGATGTTACTCCCTCAGTGGCATTTTCAATCATCTTTTGGACTGCTTCAACCGTGACTCGAGTTTTGCTCAACTCTTCTTCGTCATTATTATGGTCCATATCATGATCATGACTATCTCTTTGATCACGCCTGTTGTGATCATTGCGAGATTGCCGCCCGGACTCCTTTTTGTTAATCTACGTTTGAAGAGTGACCATCATTGTCATCATCTCTTCAAATCATTTGTTTGTATCCCGAACATATTGCATGAAACTTGGCTGGGGATTTGACTCTGAGAACTCTGGATTATCCTCTTGGCCTGCCACATAGACAGGAGCTACACTTGATTCTAACGAGAGAAGACCTGTGAGCTCGCCTAATACTCCCAATGTTCTTGGTCCCTGTTCATTAGATGATCCTTATGAACTACTTGAATCACAAATGTGATCTTTTTTTGTTACTTTCCTTCCTCTAGCAGTCGTGACACTCCTTGTTTGCGGCGCTGGGTGTTGAATAACTCCACCATTTCCTTAACATAGGCCGATGATTCTTTCTTTTTCTTACCTTTGCCATCCATATTGACCGCATAACTGATTGTTCGAGCTCTTTGGGGATCCACATGGATGCGATCTTTAATTCATGGGCCTTGTGGGCCGCTCTTCTTTTCTTTCTAGATGCCCGTTGGCATGCTATTTGCACACTTGTCTCATCAAATGGTGCCTTTTCTTTAAGCTTTACAATCAGCTGAGTTGCGGCATCATTTGAAGGTCGCTCCATAATTTCGACTTGGGTTGGATCAATTATCCTCTTTGCCTAAGCCCTTTTGGCATAATGATGAGCTTTGTCTTGCTTGACTTAGTGAAGGGATTGAGTCTGCATAGGTGGATTCCCACTTGAGTTGACTCGTTTGTTAATTCTTTTTTTATAGCTCTTGGATAAAACTCGAGGTCGGACCATCTGCTTCTTTGCAACAAAGTCATAATCATCCTTTTTGCTTCAAGGTCTAAATTCTGCTGGCATGTTTTTTCTTGTCACCATTTGGGGATCATTTGAGCCCGGTGAAAATTTGACAACTAAAGGTGAAAGAATGTGTGATTCAGATCTGAACTCTTGATGAAACTAAAGAGTTCTATGGCTGGAATTTTCAAAAATCAACCTGGTATGATCTGGACTGCTGAAACCAGCCATGTAAATCACATAAAACCACCATGAAATCATGATCAACTTGTGTGTATTCTAAAAGGTACAATGGAGAAGACATACCTGATGTTCTTGGGTTGAAAAACCTCTGGAATCTGAACTAAAAGATCAGATCTGAAGCTATTTAATTCCTGCACACCTTGCTGGAATTTCTTGCAATAGTTCTCTTCTAATCTTCTTCTCTATTCCTCTTTCTCCAAATCTGATTGGCTATGATGGTGGAATCAAACTAGGTTTCTCTCTTCTAGTTTTTCCTTGATCTTATGTGGTCTTTCTTCAAGAAGAAAAGATGCAATCAGCTAAGATCTTTTTCTTGTGCAAAGGACGTCCAAAGGGGCTGGACTAGGTTTTCTATGGGAAACTCCTCTCTTTGTTTCCTTATAGAACTAGGAAACTAAGAGGAGCTTTCCAAAACCAAACCAACTACTATAATGGACGTCCAACACTCCTAATTTTTAGTTTCCAAAGATAATTAGGAAACTTCAATCTTTAGGAAAAACTTGCACAAAAAGAATTTCAGCCTTCCAAGTGATAGGACCTACTCAATCTTGGGACCCGCACATTAGGGACCACATTGGCTAGCCCACACACACTATGGCTCATGCATCAATAATTTATCTAGAGTGGTAATTCATGTATGCCATCATGGGCCTATTTGAATTTACACTCAAAATTATTTATCCACATTATTAAACAATTTAGGAAACCTTGCCAATCTAGGAAAGTGGCTAGAGAAGGGACCAAAAGACATATTTGCCCTTGGCTTCCAAAATGACCAAAATGTCCATGCTAACCCCATAGCAACACTAGGATCATTTTAACCTTAACTCATTCCACTAGAGAGTTATGGTTGCACTCCAGGGACAAATATTAAATTGCAAATTAAGCTCATCATAAACTGACGATTGTCTTTGACCTACCAAGTACAATGACCACAATGCCCCTCTATGTAACATCCATAATCAAGTAGGTTAACCGATGTACTATCTACCTTCTTGATTACATCTCATCCTCAGAACTTCATACCCTTGACTTAATCATCATCCGGATATCATTCTCTTGATCCAGGGAGCGACCCACAAGTCCAATATCCATATGGAATATCCATATACTAAGATCTTAGATTCTGATGATTAATCGGATAACTCTAAGGGGACGATCATTCCATCACACGATGGCATAGATTCCATATTGCATTTGCACGTCCCAACTAATCAAGCCCGAGCACCCAAAACACAGAGCTGTTGACCCATGAACAGGATCTCACCCATAGTGAATTAAAGCACAAGAACTTGACTTCGTCAGTTCATCCACAAATGCTCAAGATTAAGAGCACTGGTCACTCAGTAGCAAGAGGTGACTTGATCTCTCTCTGTGATAGTACTATTTTAGAGATCACACCTTTAATGGTCCTGTTCAATGCATGACACATGCACTAATGAGATATATCCGGGAAAGACCTCCCGTGACTAAGGTAAGTCACCCTGAACACAGGAGAGTATCTCACTATAACTTATACCAAGATGAAGTGCCCAACTCCACCTCTCAGTTATGAACAAATTAGTTATTTCCAGTGTCCATGACTTAGACCTTTCTGTGTGCAGTCACTACACACCTAAGTCATTTACTAGAAAACAATGGGCCTTACACAACCATACATATACACAAGTAATAAGAGAAAGATGTCATTCTATTAAATAACCAATAAATATCCAGTAACAGAGATGTGAGTGCAGTCAGTGGGCTTTAGGGCATACACCAATCCCAACAAAAGGACCTCTCATTTTCTTAGGGGGCGTTGTGGGGCTTTTTCATCCATTATCACATTCTTTCCCTTAAGCAATGTGAGAGGCTTGAAAGCATTTTCAATGGGTACCGACAATCGGACCCACACTGAAGTCTTCCTAGGCCGTTGCGTCCAGCCAGGCTTAGCCACTTTGATGGGGTAAGCACTAGGACGCGACCTGGTAACATCATCACAAGTTATAGTCTTTCTTACCACTCTGGTGGGGTAAGTTCTATATACAAGGGGCTTTTATTTCATTTTTGAGCGTCCATGACCCATAAATCGTACCGCTCTGATGGGGCAAGTGTGGGTGCATGGAACTACAAAATTATCTTCATCATTTTTCATTTGACATTTTATATTTGATTGGAATTTAATGGATTGATTAAACTTTGATCCGTTCAAACATACCTTATTTTGAAATTGATATGTTGATGGAGTTTGGTGAGAGTTACCTAACTGACAATAAGCTCCATGGGTGGACGTCCCTTGCATGTCCTTTGGAACTTGGTAGTTTTCTTACCCTTAGTCAGCTTGTTGACCATGAGCTAGCTGATCAACTTGAAAATGAGGAAATTTGCCTTCTTTCGACACTTTCATGAGTTTTGGAGAAAGCAAACTTCTGATTTTCCAAAAATGTATTTTCTCCTTGCAACTCTTCAAACCTTCTCTTTGCAGTCTTTACAAGGGTCTTGATCATTTGCACGGAGTTTCTTGCTTGGACTTTGGCCTCTAGGTAGGCCTTGTACTTGGTATCGTCAAAGGTGACGACAAGCTTGGTTGCCATTGATGAAACTTGATGGCAAAACTTGAGATACTTTATGTTATACAACCTGAAAAGAATAAATAAACAGTGAGCTATAAACCCTAACAGCAATGCACAGATTAAATATAAGAAAAGATGTTAAACCCATTAAACAAGCTCAAAGAAGATACCAACCAGACATAATGGATAAAATGGAAAAAGAGGTTCAAAAGCTGAAAGATGTTGGCTTCATTAGGGAGGAACAACATCCTGATTGGTTAGCCAACATCGTTCCAGTTACAAAGAAAAATGGCCAAATTAGAATCTGTATTGATTTTAGAAATTTAAATGAGGCTTGTCCTAAGGATGAATTCCCTTTACCCATCGCAGAAATCATGATTGATAATACTTTTGGTTACGAAAGCGTGTCTTTTATGGACTGTTTCTCAGGATATAACCAAATCAAAATGCATCCTAATGACCAGAAGCACACTGCATTTCGCACACCATTTGGAATCTATTGTTACACCGTGACGCCTTTTGGTTTAAAAAATGCAGGGGCCACTTATCAAAGGGCAATGATGAAAATCTTTAAAGATATGCAACATAAAAAGGTGGAGTGTTATGTAGATGATCTTGCTGTTAAAAGCAAAAGAAAGGAAGATCACCTCAGGGAAGTGTTTGAAAGACTTCGATGGTATAAACTCCGCATGAACCCATTGAAATGCTTTTTTGGTGTTTCTTCGGGAAAGCTCTTAGGGTTCATTGTTCGCAAAGATGGAATCGAGCTTGATCCAATCAAAACAAAAGCCATTTTAGAAGTGAAACCTCCAAGAAATCTAAAAGAGTTAAAAGGACTCCAAGGTCGATTGGCCTATATTCGAAGGTTCATTTCTAATTTATCTGGAAGATGCCGGCCATTCTCACGTCTGATGAAGAAAGGAGTGAATTTTGTATGGGATCAGGCATGTGATGAAGCCTTTGAAGATATCAAAAAATATCTTACTAGGCCTCCTATTTTAGCTGCTCCAGTGCAAGGGAGACCATTCATTTTGTATACGCGAGCTCTTGATCACTCCTTGGGGGCAATGCTGGCACAAAAGAATAACCAAGGGCATGAGGTGGCACTTTACTACTTAAGTAGGATGATGGTAGGAGCAGAACATCGATATCCACCGATTGAGAAAGAATGCCACGCGCTAATTTTTGCAATAAAAAAATTAAGGCACTACATGCTCTCACAAACAGTTTATCTTGTCTCTCGTGTAAACCCATTAAAGACCTTAGTAACAAAGGCGGGATCTTTGAGTGCAAGATTAGCAAAATGGTCCATTCTCCTTTCCCAATATGATATCATATATTACCCACAAAAAGCAGTAAAAGGTCAAGCATTAGTAGATTTCTTGGCCGCGCATCCATTACCACCTGATTCCGAACTAAGGGATGCTTTTCCAGATGAACCAGTCTTTTACATTGGGACCTTTCAGACCTCAAAACAAGAAGCTTGGGAAATGTATTTTGATGGTGCTAGTAGGACGGATGGAAACGGAGAAAGGATATCTGGGGTAGGAGTTGTCTTCGTAACCCCTGATGGATATATGATCCCTTATTCCTTCTCACTAATCAAATCATGTTCTAATAATATTGCAGAATATCAGGCCCATCTTATGGTAATGGAAATAGCTCATGAGGCACAAATTCGACATTTGGAAATACGTGGAGATTCAAAACTCATTGTAAATCAAGTGAATGATCAATATGAAGTTAAGAAACCCGACATTCGCCCCTACGATAAGATAGCTCAACGATTGATGAATGAGTTCATTTATTGTAATATTGAACATATTGTCACGCCCCCGAACCGAAACCTCGGGGGCGGGAGATGGATTAAGCATAAATGTATTTTACTTCTTCCAGGATCCGCGTGTGTGAAGACAACACATTCTGAATATTTTGCGGAAGCATTTGTGGCGTTGCGACCCGAAGTCCGTGGCCATCGGATTCCGCATCGCACTCAACCTTTAGCATATCGTTATTATACCAGGAGTCATATCAGACTGGAGTAACCAACACAATAAATTACAGAGCTGACAGTAACAGGATATTACATTCCCAAATATGTTCAAGTTACAATTATCAATGTACATTAATTAAGAATCCCCATAAAAGGCTAATAAAAGCCATACAACAATAAGTTATAAACTACTACCCAAATGTGACGTAGCTCCGATGTCAAGCTCAATGTCTACATGACATAGCCGACAAAACAACCTGCAAGGCATGGCTCCACAGCCAACAAAAACACTCAACTCGGGGCGAAGAAATCTGAACCTGAGTACCAAAAGTAGTGGGTCAGACACGACGGTCTGGCAGGTGGATGAAAAGATCACAAATATACTGAAGAATAAAACATATGATAAATCATGCTAATCGATCAAATGCTGCATATAATTAAACGGGTGCAAAAGTCGGGAATCTCGGGGCAAACCTGTATTCGTTTCAAGCATGGGTAAAACATGAAGATCTAATAAAACATGTATTCATTTACATCATCTATAATCATAGATATTTGACAATCGGGTATTCGTCTAAAACATGTATAAATATAGTGGTTTGACAAAACAAACGTTCATTTGAGACTTAAGTAAAAACGCAAGTATACAAAAAATCAGGTATCCATAGCAGTTTGGCAAAACCAAAGTCCATTTGAAACATATGTGAAAATACGGATATTTAACAAACCGGGTGTTCATTTAAAACCAGTGTAACCAAAGCAATCTGTCAAAACTAGTGTTCATTTAAAACATATCTCAAAGCAGGGATGTTTAACAAATCGGATATTCATTTGAAACCGGTATAAACATAGTGATCTGGCAAAACAAGTGTCCTTTAAAACAAGGCACGGATATTTAACAATTCGGGTATTCCTTTAAAACACGTGTAATCATATAAATCTAGCAAAATCATTGATCGTATGGAACATATGTAAAAGCATGGTTATTCACCCAACCGGCATTCATTTAAAACATGTGCGGGTACAAAGGACAAAAAACAATATAATAATAACTGAATTTACATTGGAGAATATTAGCACTTGTTTAAATAACAACTTTCATAAAGGAAACGAATCATTTATCGGAAAGCAAGTAAACAATATAAAACATGTCGGGTATCCAAGGAATCGGGAACTGGCAAGATGGCAATCACAAGAAGCTAAGTCCTCTATCACCGAAGTGACAAGAGCGGGACGTTGGTCTCAGTCACACAAGGTGAGGAGACTCAACGTAAATCATATATACAATAATAAATATACGGGAACGGGAACGGGACCACGGTAGCGAACCGGGTATCGGGACGGGACCACGGTAATAACCGAGTATTGGGATCCAAACTGCAGCTGGCGGGACGGGAGAGGGATTTCCAAGTCAGTGGATCAAACCGACAAGGTATCCAAGCTTAGTGATGCCGACTCATAGGTCAAAACCAATCGAGACATATGCAAGTAAATCAAGTACAGTAAATAAATGGGTAAAACGGGGGTGCTCAAGGGCACACTATCACTTCATATCGGGCAATACATTTCGGGACCAATAACTGTTACTAGTGTAACTTCAATGCTTTCGGGGAAACAAGTAAATCAAGTACAATAAATAAATGGGTAAAATGGGGTGCGCAAGGGCACACTATCGTATCATGTGATGCAATGCACTTCAGGACAAATGACTGTTACTAGAGTAACTCCGATGCTTTCGGGAAAACAAGTCATGTAATGCAATCTCGGGAAAAGAGGTGAAACAATGAACTATAACAATTTCGGGTAAAAATATCGGTTTCAAGATCTATTTAAGTGAATAGGGGTCCCGTATGTCGATTATAACAATTACTTGGTACTCCTTGAGTTTGAAGACATTCCGGGCTCCTTATGCACTTTTACTACTTTCAAAATCTTAACATGAGCTTATGGGTAGTACTAGATGTTACAATAGCAAGAATCAAGATTATACACGGTCCATCCTAGGCATGACATTAATCCGGAAACATCGAGCAACCTACTCAGTCATCGAAAGGATTAGAATTAGCGATAACCAAGGAAATCGACTTGTGTTTAGATATAAAGAAGATATCGCGTCGTTCCATCCCGTTCAAGATTGAAATGGATTAACTCCGATGCCACCGAACCAACCGTGAGGCGTGTCGGCTCAAGACATTCTCACACTTGGTCCAAACAGTCCAAAAATGGGTAGTCAGGGTCCCACCTAAAACCGAGAATTAGTGTCTAATCAACACCATTCTTTTCTTTCAGTTCCCTAGTCTTAGGGACCTTAGATTAGGGTACAATTGGTCTTCGCACTAAGGTATACACCCCTAGGACTCATAGAAGGCCCAAAGGTTTCCAAAAAAAACACAATATCAAATTTCACTGGACTCAAACTGATCGATCGGCCCAAATTTCACTGGACTCAAACTGATCGATCGGCCTGTAGGTCCGATCGATCGGACCTGGGCGTGCAGCAGGTCCGGGAACACTGAATTTTCTCCTCTTTTCCTTTCCTTTCCAACACTTCAACACCCACTTAGAACTATACACAAGATGATTTAAACACATGATTCCAAGACATTAAAATGAGCTAAAGAGCTCCTCATTTCAAGTTTCTCCCTTTCCATTCTTTCCATTCACAATAAATCTCAAAAGTGGAGAAAACTCATTCATGTGAAACCATTTGAAATCTTGACACTATGATACATACATTTCCAAGAGATTAACAAGGGAGAAATAATTCATCAATAAGCACATCTTGAAATCAATATTAATCATATTAAAGACAACTATTAAAATCACCAAAACCATTAATGAATCAAGATTTTCTCACAAAACATGTTAATAATCAAAACGATCCAATCAACCACTTGCCTTGGGTTCCAATCTCACAAACCAAGCTCCTAATCCCTTCTTAAGCTCACTTCCAAGCTACAATCAAAAACCCCCAAAAACAACCCTAAAATGGGTTACACAAAGAATGAAAATGAAAGAGCTTTCAATAATACAAATGGAGCTTCTCAAGAGCTAGAGGAACACTAATCTAGGAGATGGGAAGAATCACTTACTTGGAAGGTCCTCTAATGGCAAGAGTAAGCTCAATGGAAGCCTTGTGATGGAGGGTTCTCTTCACAAATGATACCAATGGAAAGCTTGAAAGATGAGGAAGAAGAAGGTGGTCTCCATTTCTTGATTGATGAACTATTGGTATGGCTTGGAGATGAAGAAGCAAGAAGAAGAAGAAGGAGTTGCAAGAAAAGCCCTAGGCTCAGCTGGAACAATGGAGAATGGAGTGAATGAAGGAGATGGGTTCCCCTTATAAGCAAGTGGGGTTTGGGTCCCACAACTTAAGGGACTTGGGTGGCTGAAATCATCTAATTCGGGACCTCGGATGGATTCGACGAAGAAGGAAGAAATGATCGTCGAAATATCTAGTTTCCAAAAAGTATATGTTTCGCGGGTTTCGAGAATATCGAGTTTTGGGTACAGATTTGGTGTGAAAAGACTGTTTTGCCCTCAAGGCCAAGAAATCGGTTTTTCGGTTCTCAAATGGATACGAGATCAACATGAAAGTTGTAGGATTCCTCAAGATGAATGCAACGGGCCAAAAACACGATACGAAACCAATCGGGAAAATCTCACAAGTAAAAGCAAAGCCGAAAAGGGAACCCCCAAAGGGCCCCACAAGCTACCAAAGCACTCAAAAGCCCAAAACTAGAAGAAAACCCATTCTAGCTCACAAACTCAACCCAAAAAATACTAATCCCACTAAAAGAACTAATCCACAAATAAAACAACACTAATCCAAGAGATTAGGGGTCGGGTTCTCACACATATCCCGCGAAGCCAGAATGCAGGGGCAGATGCACTAGCAAGTCTAGCAGCCTCGATGGCGCTTCTTGAAGGAGAAGTCCTTAAAGTATTGGTTTGTAAAAGAAGAATCTTGTCGCCAATAGATACACATGAAGCCGTTGCCGAATGCCAATTAGTCAAATCAAGTAGACTTTCTGTATACGAAATGGCAATTGGAGACTGGCGTGACCCATTTATTGATTTTGTGCAGTTTGGAATTTTACCAGATTACCCAAAAGAACGAACAAGCATAAGAAGGAGGGCTCCTAAATTTTACTATGACGTCAATACCAAAACTCTATATAGAAAGTCATACGATGGTATTTTACTTCATTGTTTATCAAATCAGGAGGCAGATCAAGTCATGACTGAAACTCATAGTGGAACATGTGGAGCACATCAACCGGGTCCAAAATTATGCGATCGAATTAGAAGGATGGGTTATTATTGGCCAACCATGATTAAAGATACACATGAATTAGCCAAACGATGTAAGGCTTGTCAACTTCATGCTGATTACATACACAGGGCCCCTGAACCTTTGCACCCTTCAGTGACATCCTGGCCATTTGAAGCATGGGGAATGGATATAGTTGGAACAATAATCCTCCGTCATCAAAGGGGCATCGGTTCATATTTGTCGTGACGGACTACTTTTCTAAATGGGCTGAAGCAGTAGCCTTGAATGAAGTTAAGGCCGCTGTTGTTCTTAACTTTCTCAAAACCAACATTATATGTAGGTTCGGGGTCCCAAATAGGTTTGTCCATGATAATGGACCCCAGTTTCGAGACCATCGTTTTTATAAATTCTGCGAGAAATATCACATCAAAAGTATTTCTTCTACAGCTTATTACCCACCAGCCAATGGTTTAGCCGAAGCATTCAATAAGACGATATGCAAACTGTTAAAGAAAATGGTCTCTAAAAAAAAAAGAGATTGGCACGAACGATTGCCAGAAGCGCTATGGGCCTATCGTACCACGGTTCGTGGAGCGACTCAATTTACATCTTTCTCACTCTTTTGAAAACCTAATTCTTTATGCATTATATTTGGAAAATCACTTTGTGAATTTAGGTTTGAGCCTTGCATACATTCATCACTTTCAGAATCAGTTTTGTATGCATTTCTCATTTGAATAGAGTTTTATCAAATCAAGCTAGCCTTTGGTTTTAAACTTTTGAATCTTTTTAGGCTTTGTGTGTTTCATGTTTTTAAACATCTTAGAATGACTTAGAACATGTTTTTAAGCTTGATTTATTGGCCCAAATAGTTCCACAAAGAAATACTTTGAAACTTGCAAAAGTGGAAATTTTGGCCTGTGCAGTGTCGCCGGTCGACCGAGACCTGCTTCCCGGTCGACCGGGAACACTGTCGGTCGAGTGGGCAGTTTCTGAACTGTAACTTGCCAACGGTCAGAAATATGACCGTTGTGCTTTCTCGGTCGACCGAGACCTCTTTGCAGGTCGACCGAGGACTAGCCGTTGGACACTTTTTGGCTATAAAGTCCATTCATTTCCAACCTTTTTCAAGGCTTGACACATGAACCTTTGAGACCATTTTGGAGCCATTGAAAGGGGATGAAGTTGGAAAGGCTAGAAGGTCATTAAGAGAGCTAAAGCTTGGATTAATGAGTTAAACCACCAAGTAAGCTTTACCTTTCTTAATCATAGTTTACATGCTTGTTTAAGTTATTGGTAAATGTTTTTGTGCATGATAACTATGATGTGTTGAATCCATTCTTCTCTTAATCTTTGATCTAATTAAGATTGGATTCATCACTTTGATTTCAACCTAAGTTTTGTGTTACACTTTCTTAATCATGCTTAGCCTAAATCTTTGATTTCTTTTATTGCATGATTATTTCACTTGGTTGAAACTTCCCTTGTTGTTTTCATTCATTTAATCTTTAGTCAAATTAGTTTTGAAAACAACATTGCACATGCATCACTTGATTAGGCTTAAACACTTTCATACAACTTGTGATCTTTAGATTTTCATATCATTCACAAGTATGTAATTGTTCAAGTGATTTGCATAGAACTTCAATCATATCTTTTTGTGCCTTAAACTTTCAAATTGCATTAAGCATAAATTGATTGAGCTTACTTTTAAACTTGATTGAAGTTTTCACACACACACTTCATAAGCATACATCTTTGCATTTCTTTGAGTGTTTGTGTGAGTTAGTTTTCATTTTCATATCCGCCTATTTAGAGGCAAATTAATTTGAGCTTAAATTGTAATCTCTTAGAGTGTTGTGTAAACACTATCTTTGAGAAAATCTTCTTGATTTGTAAAGGTTATTGCTTAGCCTAAGAAAAGCATTGTGTAAGGTTATTGCTTAGCCTAAGAAAAGCATCTTGTAAGGTTATTGCTTAGCCTAAGAAAAGCATCTTGTAAAGGTTATTGCTTAGCCTATAAAAGCACATTGAGAGGTTGTTGTTTAGCCTAGAAAAACAACATTGTAAGGGTTATTGCTTAGCCTTTGAAAAAGCATAAATAGTGGAAATCCGGTGGGGTGATTAGATCACAAGCCGGTAGTGGACGTAGGCATTGAGGCCGAACCACTATAAATCTTGGTGTTGTGGTGCTTGCTTTTGTGGTGATTCATTTATTAGCTTCCGCATATTGTTTGGTTAATCATCACTTGTGACTAGTTTTTGTTAAGAAATTAAAATTGGTCTTAATTGGTCACAATTGTAGCTCACCCTATTCACCCCCCCCCCCCTCTAGGGTTAGGATCCCAAGGACTTTCAATTGGTATCAGAGCCTCGTGCTCTATCTTTTAGGATCAAGTGTATCTTGATTAGGTGTAAAAACCTAGAGCTTAAACCCTAGTGTTGTGCTTCCATAAAAATCATTAGAATGGATTCCACTAGTTTAGACCTTGTAGATTCTTGTGTAGATTCTTCTAGACCCCTCATTCTTCCATCTTATGGAGATTCAAACATTGAAATTAAAGAATCTCAACTTGAATTAAAAGAAGAAGAATTTGATGAACTTGAAGCCTATGAGGAATTGTACACATGGTCCTTAGAGGTTTCCAAGAAAAATAAAAGATTAAAAGAAGAATCTAAAAGGCTAAACCAAGAATTAGTCTCTTCTAAAAATGAACTTAGAGAAAAAGATGAATTCATAAATTGTGTAGAATCTAAGTTCATGATCTCTTTGAATAACCTATACAATACTCAAGATGAACTTAAAGAATTAAAGATAGGTTATGATCATCTTAATAAGGAAAATCTAAAACTAAGAGATCAATTACAAAGGCAAGATAAAGACTTTAACAATCTTGAATCTAAATTGACTATCTCTAAGGAAAATTTATCTAATGCTCAAGATGAATTAAATGAGATTAAGATAAATTGTGATGAGCTTAAAAATGAAAATTTGAACCTAAGAGATACAAATAAAAGACAAGATGAAAACATTAACTATTTAAAATCCAAGTTGACAATTTCCAATGAAAATTTGTCTAATGCTCAAAGTAATTTAAAAACTTTAGAACTTGGATCTAATGTTGTTAATGAGCTTAAATCTAAGTTAAAACTTGCCTATGATGAGCTAAACAATTTTAAGGGAATTGAAAATGAACTAACAAAAGTTAAAAATGAAAATTCAACCCTTAAAACCCAAGTCACTCAACTTGAAAGTTATAAACAAAAGTATGAGTGCAAGTTTACCCAAAGTGAAGATAGACTTGAAAAATTATTTAAATTGGGTAAACCTCATGGAGATAGGACGGGTCTTGGATTTAATAGGAATATGTCACATGACCCTAAATTCACCAACACTTTTGTGAAAGGTGAGTCCTCATTCTCTAGCACTCTTTCTCCTTTGCCCAAATCCAAATGTGTTTATTGTGGCAATGAAGGACACTTTAGGTTTGAGTGCAAACTAAGAAGAAGCAATGTGTCTAATCCCATCTTTGAACCAAAGAAAGTAAAATCAAACTTGAAGGGTAAGACACTAAAAACCAAGGAAGACTCCATAAAGCTCAAACAAGTTAAACCAATTAACAAGGAGTCTCCTAAGATAGATTCTAAAAAGGTTAAACAAGTCAAACCTAGCTTAAAAGAATCTATGAACAAAAAGCTTCTCAACCTATCTCCCTTATATAAACCCATGAAAGAACTTTTGAATAAAGTAACTAAGTTAAATTTAAAATTCAAAAGTCAAGTAAAGGGAGAAAATAAGAAGAAAAGAAAGGTGAATCAATCCCCAAAGAAACAAACTCACCAACATCAAAAGACTAATCACCAATCTAAGCTAAATTTAGTTAAATCTAAATATCATGGTGATAAGTTCAAATTGAAAATTTATCAAATTAAATCTCCTTTAGTTGGTGAGAATTCCAAACAAGACCTCAAAGCTCAACCCTCTCAAGACCTTAGGTGGATTCCTAAAGTTATTCACTTAGACAAACCTTAAGGCCTTGAACCTACTTGACCAACCTATTCTTTTTAAGTTAAATCATTTTGTTGGTCATGTTGCATTTGCATTTTGTTTCTATATAGTTACATCTATTTAAATGCAATGATTATTTATGATCATTTGATTTTGTTTTCATGCACCATTCTAAGTTCCATATCATGGTTTTCAAAATCATTTGATTATAATTTCATCATGTTTGATTTGCTTTTTGCACTCATATGCCTTGCATTGCATTTCTTTACATGATTAATTGATTGTGTTTTTAAAAAAGCTTTCATAGCCAATTTATTCATGATCAATTGTTGTTGAATCATTTGTGTAGATGTCATAGTAAGATTGTTTGAACAAATGATTTGAATCAATTCAAGTTTTTCCATGGACTTCTAAGTTATACTTTTATATGGAAAATCATTGTTTTGTAAAATCAACTTGTATGTGTTTCATTTAAGTTATATCTTTTAAAATACAATGTTGAAAATTGATCTTCAAAATCATTCTTTTTATGCTCATTGTTGGACTTTGTTTATCAAAATGATTTGAAGATTGGTTGAATGGAAATGCTCTTTAACCTCATTAGTTATATTCGTCTAAGCATGTTCCATGTTCACATTTCCTTTTCTTTTGGTTTCATTATCTTAGAAATGGAAATGAATGTTGTTTGCATCTTTGCTTATTTAGTCATTCTTTTTATATGCAAATGTCAATTGGTTCCATGTATGGTTGTGATCTTAGTAATATTTGTAGAAACCATACTAGAACCCAAATCCATCCTCTATGCTTTCTAGTCATATTCTTTTTGGATGGTTATGATGTTGATTCATGTAGATTCTCTTGGTGTCATCCTTATACATGTTTCAACTTCATAAGTAGTGATCTTAATCATATGAAACTCTTTGAAATCCATTCCTTGCATTTATGTTGGTTGATGGATATCTTAGTAGTTGAATCCATATGATTTTGACACTTTGGAAATTGCATGCTTTATCAAGTCATATCCTTTTGCATTGCAATTTGCCTTGTTCATCACTATGCTCAATAGTTATATCTTTAAAAGTGATGAATTTGCATTTATGATGCTTGATGGAATTTTGTGTTTGTCACATCCTTGCTTTTAATCATGTTATCATATTCAATTGGTTTCATTTGGTATAACTTTCCATTGATCTCATATCCAATTGATATCTTATCTTGTGTATGTGATAGACCTTGTGTACATTGGATTGATCTTGATAGTTATATGTTTTCATTCCATGTCACATTCCATTAGCATCATAATGTTCATGTTGCCACCTCTTTTGCTCATATAGGTATATCTCATGACCACCATGTTTATGTGTTCATAATATGGGTTGGTTATTAGTTGAGGTTGGCTTCATGCTTGAATTTCATTTCACTCATCTTGCACATGATAAGTCATATTTATTGATTGAATGAAATGATTTTCAAAACCTTCATAGCATATGCTTTCCATAATTAGATTATTTGATGCTATGATTAATAAACCCCATTGCTTCATGGATAGCTCTAATTTGGATTTTTCCTAATAGGTATATCTTTAAATCCATTTTAGAGTGATTGTGTTTAATAGTCATATCCTTAAATCGCAATTGGTATTCTTTGTTTTTTTCCAATTGGTATCCATGATTGCTTTTCCCATTAGACCTAGCTCTCTTTTGGTAATTTGATCATATTGAGCTTAATAGTTAAATGAATCTAATCCTTTCCTTGAAGTTGACCCTCATTTGGTTAAACCATCTACTTCTTGAACCTAATAGTTAAATCTTTGTCAAAAGTTTGACAAAAGGAGATAATGGATTGAGGGGGAGTGTAAACCTTCATAGGAAGTATTAGTTTTGATCAAATTGACCCTTGGATTGCCTTTGAGCCCTTAGAGATAACTTCCATACATGTTAGCCTGTTATGATTATCATTTTCGATTTCTTTTGTTAACAGGTGCTACTAAAGGTATTTTCCTTATTTCATGTGTGTAGGTACCTTTGCAATTTAATGTCAAAGGGGGAGAGAGAGTTCAAGTACTCAAAGATCTCCTACTCTTCAAAGGGGGAGAAAGCATTCAAGTTCTCAAGAGGGGAAGAGAGAATGCATATCTTGCCAAAGGGTGAGAGAGGCATGGTCAAAGGGGAAGAGCTTATAGAAGAAAGAAAGCTTGGAGCTAAAGAAGATGCTTGGCCAAAGAAAGGAAGATGAATAGAAAGCTTGAAGATTGATCAAGCACCAAGCATCAAGAAGATTGAAGAAGAGAGCCCAAGAGCCCAAGCTAAGAGGAGGAGCATCCAAGAAGATTTCAAGACTTGTCCAGCTTAGGGGGAGCTGAAGACTTGTTGTGTTAATTCAATGATAAGTAAGTTGCCATCAAATTGCAAAGGGGGAGATTGTTAGGGATTTTGTATTTGCAATTTGATGGATGCATTAACATTTTCATATCATTTGAATTTACACTCATGCATTGTTTTAGAAAACCTTGAAATCTGGTTTTATACATGCATTGCTTTTAAGAATTGTAAAAGTTTTGTTTTATGCATGTTTTGGTTTTAAACTTGGATGCATTGATTTTAGAATACAAACTGTCGCGCCCCCGAACCGAAACCTCGGGGGCGGGAATGGGATTAAGCATAAATGTATTTTACTTCTCCCAAGATCCGCGTGTGTGAAGACAACACATTCTGAATATTTTGCGGAAGCATTTGTGGCATTGCGACCCGAAGTCCGTGGCCATCGGATTCCGCGTCGCACTCAACCTTTAGCCCATAGCTATTATATCAAGAATCATGTCAGACTGTAGTAACCATCACAATAAATTACAGAGCTGACAGTAACAGGATATTACATTCCCAAATATATTCAAGTTACAATTATCAATGTACATTAATTAAGAATCCCAAGGAAAAGGGGCTAACAAAAGCCATACAACAAGGAGCTATAAACCACTACCCAAATGTGACGTAGCTCCGATGTCAAGCTCAATGTCTACATGACATAGCCGACAAACTAACCTGCAAAGCATGGCTCTACAGCCAACAAAAGCACTCAACTCGGGGCGAAGAAATCTGAACCTGAGTACCAAAAGTAGTGGGTCAGACACGACGGTCTGGCAGGTGGATGAAAAGGTCACAATTATACTAAAGAATAAAACATGTAATAAATCATGCTAATCGATCAAGTACTGCATATAATTAAACGGGTGCAAAGTCGGGAATCTCGGGGAAAACTTGTATTCATTTCAAGCACGGGCAAAACATGAACATCTAATAAAACATGTATAAATATAGTGGTTTGACAAAACAAACGTTCATTTGAAACTTAAGTAAAACACAAGTATACAACAAATCAGGTATCCATAACAGTCTAGCAAAACCAATGTCCATTTGAAACCTATGTAGAAATATGGATATTTAATAAATCGGGTATCGTTTAAAACAGGTGTAACCAAAGAGATTCAACAAGACTAATGTTCATTTAAACCTATTCCAAAGTATGGATATTTAAACAAATCGGGTATCATGTAAAATAGGTATAAACGTAGGAATCTGGCAAAACAAGTGTCATTTGAAACCTATTTCAAAGCATGGGTATTTAACAATTCGGGTATTCATTTAAAAACAGGTATAAACATAGATATCTGACAAACCAAATGTCCATTTAAAACAAGGCACGGGTATTTAACAATTCGGGTATTCCCTTAAAACACGTGTAATCATATAAATCTAGCAAAATCATTTATCGTTTGAAACATATGTAAAAGCACGGGTATTTACCCAACCGGCTTTCATGTAAAACATGTACGTGTGCAAAGGACATAAAACTATATAATAGTGACTGAATTTACAATAGAGAGCATTAACACTTATCTAAATAACAACTTTCATAAAAGCAATGAATCATTTATCTGAAAACAAGTAAGCAATATAAACCATATCGGGTGTCCAAGGAATCGGGAACTGGCAAGATGGCAATCACAAGAAGCTAAGTCCTCTGTCACCGAAGTGACAAGAGCGGGACGTTGGTCTCAGTCACACAAGGTGAGGAGACTCAACGTAAATCATATATACAATATAAATACACGGGAACGGGACCACGGTAGCGAACCGGGTATCGGGACGGGACCACGGCAATAACCGGGTATCGGGATCCAAACTGCAGCTGGCGGGACGGGAGAGGGATCTCCAAGTCAGTGGATCAGACTGACAAGGTATCCAAGCTTAGTGATGCCGACTCATAGGTTAAAACCAATCGAGACATATGCAAGTAATCAAGTACAGTAAATAAACGGGTAAACGGGGGTGATCAAGGGCACGTAAATAAACGGGTAAACGGGGGTGCTCAAGGGCACACTGTCATATCATATCGGGCAATACATTTCGGGACAAGTAACTGTTACTAATGTAACTTCAATGCTTTCGGGAAAACAAGTCATGTAATGCAAATCTCGGGACAAGAGGTGAAACAATGAACTATGACAATTTCGGGAAAAGTATTAATTTCAAGATCTATTTAAGTGAATAGGGGTCCCGTATGTCGATTATAATCATTACTTGGTACTCCTTGAGTTTGAAGACATTCCGGGCTCCTTATGCACTTTTACTATTTTAAAATCTTAACATGAGCTTATGGGTAGTACTAGATGTTACAATAGCAAGATCAAGATTATAACCGGTCCATCCTAGGTATGACATTAATTCGGAAACATCGAGCAACCTATTCAGTCACCGAAAGGAATAGAATTCGCGATGACCAAGGGAAAGACTTGTTTTTAGATATAACGAAGATATCGCGTCGTTCCATCCCGTTCAAGATTGAAATGTATTGAACTTCGATGCTACCGAACCAACCGTGAAGAGCATCGGCTCAAGACGCTCCCACATATGGTCGAGTGAGTTCGAGGAGGTTAGCCAAGGTCCACGAAGAAAATAAACCTCAAAACCCGCGCATCAGGCCAGGCAGACCGCATCGCTCGAGCGAATCTGGGAGTTCGCTCGAGCGAACTCATCGTTCGAGCGGTTATTTAAATGTGGTCGAGCGAACTAGCTACTGGAACGCCCGTATCCCTTTCTGGACAGGTCGCTCGAGCGAACTGTCATGGTCGCTCGAGCGAACTGTCCAGAAACTGAATTCTGGCAGTTCAGTTCCCTCCTTTCTCTTCCTTTTTCCTTTCCAACACTTATACAAATGAGTTTTTCCTTACTTCAACAACATTCTAATTACAATCAAACTCCCATCAAGACTTCAATGAATCATTAAATCCAACCTCTTTCTTCACATTCAATCCCCAAACAAGGAGAGGAGTTCCCATCATAGACAAGGGTTCATTTGAGTCAACATTTATAGATAACAAGGTCTATTGATCACATTTCCATGACCAAAGATGTTTTAGCACAACTCTATAAATGAGTATCAATTTCAAATCAATGCAACTCATAAACATAACCATGATTAGCCAAACCAATCCTATTCTTTATAAAAAACCATATGAGTAAACTTGATCAAATGAAATGCATACCTCTCCAAGAGATTAACAAGATAGAAACCACCATTAATGTGCAAATTTCGAAATCCATATATATGTGACAAGGAGCATATGTGCAAGCATGTATTCAATGATCAAAAACAAGAAATAAACTTGGGATTTTCTCATCAAACTTTGATAACATAAAAAACATCCATTCATCCACTTGCCTTTGACTCTAATCAAGCAAATCCAAGCTCCTAATCCCTTCTCAAGCTCAAGATCAACAATCTCTACAAAAACCCCCAAAAAAGCCCTAAAATGGGTTAAACCATGAAATGACAAGGAAACTTCTCAATACTCAAGGTGGAGGTTCTCTAAGGCTAGAAGAACACATATCTAGAAGATGAAGAAGAACACTTACTTGGAAGGCCCTCTAATGGACAAGGTAAGCTCAAGGAAAGTCTTGTAATGGTTGGTGAGCTCCACAAAAGCTATGGAAAGAAAGTTCTCAAGGAGATGAAGAAGATGGTAGCCTCCAATCTCTTCTTGGTGCAAGCTTGGAAGTAGATTGAGTGATGGGAAGCAAGAAGAAGAGGAAGGGTTCCTCACAATGCCCTAGCTTCTCACTTGTGCTGGAAAAGAAGAATGAAGAAGAAGGGAAATGGCTTCCCTTGTTAACAAGTGAGTTGGGTTGGGTTGGGTCCCACAACTAAAGGAACTACCTTGGCGGAAATCATCTCTCTCGGGTCCTCGGATGAATTCGACGAAGAAGGAAGAAATGATCGTCGAAATATCTAGTTTCCAAAAAGTGTATGTTTCACGGATTTCGAGAATATCGAGTTTTGGGTACAGATTTGGTGTGAAAAGACTGTTTTGCCCTCAAGGCCAAGAAATCGGTTTTTGGGTTCTCAAATGGATATGGGATCAACATGAAAGTTGTAGGATTCCTCAAGATGAATGCAACGGGCCAAAAACACAATACGAAACAAATCGGGAAAATCTCACAAGTAAATACAAAGCCGAAAAGGGAACCCCCAAAGGGCCCCACAAGCTACCAAAGCACTCAAAAGCCCAAAACTAGAAGAAAAACCCTTCTAGTTCACAAACTCAACCCAACAACTACTAATCCCACTAAAAGGACTAATCCACAAATAAGACAACACTAATCCAAGAGATTAGGGGTCGGGTTCTCACACAAACTCTTTTGAAAACCTAATTCTTTATGCATTATATTTGGAAAATCACTTTGTGAATTTAGGTTTGAGCCTTGCATACATTCATCACTTTCAGAATCAGTTTTGTATGCATTTCTCATTTGAATATAGTTTTATCAAATCAAGCTAGCCTTTGGTTTTAAACTTTTGAATCTTTTTAGGCTTTGTGTGTTTCATGATTTTAAACATCTTAGAATGACTTAGAACATGTTTTTAAGCTTGATTTATTGGCCCAAATAGTTCCACAAAGAAATACTTTGAAACTTGCAAAAGTGGAAATTTTGGCCTGTGCAGTGTCGCCGGTCGACCGAGACCTGTTTCCCGGTCGACCGGGAACACTGTCGGTCGAGTGGGCAGTTTCTGAACTGTAACTTGCCAACGGTCAGAAATATGACCGTTGTGCTTTCTCGGTCGACCGAGACCTCTTTGCAGGTCGACCGAGGACTAGCCGTTGGACACTTTTTGGCTATAAAGTCCATTCATTTCCAACCTTTTTCAAGGCTTGACACATGAACCTTTGAGACCATTTTGGAGCCATTGAAAGGGGATGAAGTTGGAAAGGCTAGAAGGTCATTAGGAGAGCTAAAGCTTGGATTAATGAGTTAAACCACCAAGTAAGCTCTACCTTTCTTAATCATAGTTTACATGCTTGTTTAAGTTATTGGTAAATGTTTTTGTGCATGATAACTATGATGTGTTGAATCCATTCTTCTCTTAATCTTTGATCTAATTAAGATTGGATTCATCACTTTGATTTCAACCTAAGTTTTGTGTTACACTTTCTTAATCATGCTTAGCCTAAATCTTTGATTTCTTTTATTGCATGATTATTTCACTTGGTTGAAACTTCCCTTGTTGTTTTCATTCATTTAATCTTTAGTCAAATTAGTTTTGAAAACAACATTGCACATGCATCACTTGATTAGGCTTAAACACTTTCATACAACTTGTGATCTTTAGATTTTCATATCATTCACAAGTATGTAATTGTTCAAGTGATTTGCATAGAACTTCAATCATATCTTTTTGTGCCTTAAACTTTCAAATTGCATTAAGCATAAATTGATTGAGCTTACTTTTAAACTTGATTGAAGTTTTCACACACACACTTCATAAGCATACATCTTTGCATTTCTTTGAGTGTTTGTGTGAGTTAGTTTTCATTTTCATATCCGCCTATTTAGAGGCAAATTAATTTGAGCTTAAATTGTAATCTCTTAGAGTGTTGTGTAAACACTATCTTTGAGAAAATCTTCTTGATTTGTAAAGGTTATTGCTTAGCCTAAGAAAAGCATTGTGTAAGGTTATTGCTTAGCCTAAGAAAAGCATCTTGTAAGGTTATTGCTTAGCCTAAGAAAAGCATCTTGTAAAGGTTATTGCTTAGCCTATAAAAGCACATTGAGAGGTTGTTGTTTAGCCTAGAAAAACAACATTGTAAGGGTTATTGCTTAGCCTTTGAAAAAGCATAAATAGTGGAAATCCGGTGGGGTGATTAGATCACAAGCCGGTAGTGGACGTAGGCATTGAGGCCGAACCACTATAAATCTTGGTGTTGTGGTGTTTGCTTTTGTGGTGATTCATTTATTAGCTTCCGCATATTGTTTGGTTAATCATCACTTGTGACTAGTTTTTGTTAAGAAATTAAAATTGGTCTTAATTGGTCACAATTGTAGCTCACCCTATTCACCCCCCCCCCCTCTAGGGTTAGGATCCCAAGGACTTTCAATTGGTATCAGAGCCTCGTGCTCTATCTTTTAGGATCAAGTGTATCTTGATTAGGTGTAAAAACCTAAAGCTTAAACCCTAGTGTTGTGCTTCCATAAAAATCATTAGAATGGATTCCACTAGTTTAGACCTTGTAGATTCTTGTGTAGATTCTTCTAGACCCCTCATTCTTCCATCTTATGGAGATTCAAACATTGAAATTAAAGAATCTCAACTTGAATTAAAAGAAGAAGACTTTGATGAACTTGAAGCCTATGAGGAATTGTACTCATGGTCCTTAGAGGTTTCCAAGAAAAATAAAAGATTAAAAGAAGAATCTAAAAGGCTAAACCAAGAATTAGTCTCTTCTAAAAATGAACTTAGAGAAAAAGATGAATTCATAAATCTGCTCCCTTCTTTCTATGGCTTGAACAATGAGGACCCGTACAACCACATTGATGAGTTTTTGGTTATTTGCTCCACAGTGCGAATAACCAATTTCAGTAGTGAGGCCCTAAAATTGTTTCTCTTTCCGTTTTCATTAAAGGACAAAGCCAAGTATTGGCTGAGTACTTTACCTCCAAACTCTATCAATTCTTGGGCCCAACTCCAGCAAAAATTCTTGTACAAATATTTCTCTGTGGGCAAAACAAATCAGTATAGGAGATCCATCACATCCTTCGCCCAAACCGACAGTGACCAGTTTCATGAGGAGTGGGATAGATTTAAGGATCTCCTTAGAAAGTGTCCTCATCACCAAATTGCCAAATGGCAATTGGTGCAATTCTTTTATGATGGGCTATCACCCGAATGGCGAAACATGGTAGTAACCGCCAGTGGGGGATCAATTATGCTGAAAAATGAGGATGAGGCATGGGAACTTTTTGAGAATATGAGTGAGACATTTCAGAACCATGCCTCCACTGCTAGATTAGAGAGGCCAACAGCCTCGATTTTGCAGAAACCTAAGGGGGTATTTGAAATTCAGCCCTCTAATGAGCTCACAACCCAAGTGGCTGCCTTGACCCAAAAGTTAGATCAGCTGATTTCTGGGGGACAATCTCTCCAATCTTCATCTCCCCAGCCCCCTGCTCATCAAGATGCTTGTGCTTTATGCAATAGTCCTGCTCATTTTGTGAGCAGTTGTCTTGCAGCACCCCAATTTCCTGAGTTTGTGCAAGAGCAAGTGAATGCTGCACAGGGGTTCTCCAAACCGGGTAATGATCCATTTTCGAATACTTTTAACCCGGGATGGCACAATCACCCCAACTTTTCATGGAAGTCGCCCGGTCAAGGCACTTCATTCTCTCAACCGGGAAATGGGCCAAATTTTCAATACAATCATGCGGCCTATCGTTCCCAACAATCCTACCAGCAACCCAACCCTCAACCACCTCAAAGAACTCCATCATTTGAGGAGACGGTGTTGCAAGAGCTCAAAGAGCTCAAAGCAACCACTCAGCTGGTCCATTCCCACTCTCAATCCATAGCTAAGCTAGAGGTCCAGATCGGGCAAATAGTTAATGCTCTTAACAAAAGAGAGGAGGGGCGCTTGCCTAGCCAACCCACGGTTAACCCTAAGAATTCTTTTGATGTGGGTAGTGGCTCGCAACATAATGATACCTATCATGAGCAAGCGAAAATGGTTGTCACATTACGGAATGGGCGTGAGGTTGAGACTAGGCCTGAGGAGCCTAAGCAAGATGTGAAAGAGCCCACAGCCAATCCCAAGAGCTCTCGGGCTGACATAGTTTCTAAGGGAAACGAGGCACCCTCATATGTGCCTAAAGCCCCTTTTCCTACTTGTCTTGACACACCCTCTCCCTTTAGTAAAAAGAAAGCAACCATGGATGAAATGTTGGAGGTGTTTAAGCAAGTAAAGATTAACCTGCCTTTGCTAGATGCTATCAAGCAGGTTCCTTCTTATGCTAAATTTATGAAAGATTTGTGCACTCAAAAACGCAAATCTAAATCTCATGTACCAAAGAAGGTTTTGTTAGGAATTTTGTAGATTACAATTTGATGGATGCATAATCATTCTAGCATCATTTGATTCACTCACTTATGCATTGATTTTAGAATACTTGAAATCTTGTTTTAAACATGCATGGCTTTTAAGATTTGTAAAAGTATCAATTTATGCATGTTTTGTTTTTAAACTTGGATGCATTTGATTTTGAAAAGAGTTTTAGAAATCAAGCTAGCCTTTGTTTTTAAAGTTTTAAATCATTTTAGGCTTTGTGTTGTTACATGTTTTTAAACCCCTTAGAATGATTTAAAACATGTTTTAAAGCTTGATTATATGGCCCAAATAGTTCCACAAAGAAAATGTTTGAAAAAGCAAAAGTTGGAATTTTTGGTCCCCGCAGTGTCGCCGGTCGACCGGCGCAGAGGTCCCAGTCGACCGGGAACACTGCAGGCCGTCAGGGTCAAAGTGCTCTAACGGTCAGAAATTTGACCGTTGTGTGATCCCGGTCGACCGAGGCCTGTGTGCAGGTCGACCGAGGACTAGCCGTTGGGCACTTTTTGCTATAAATATGAGTTCTTTCCTTTGCCAAAAGTTGGGAATTTTAAGCCCCTCCTTGAGAGGTTTTGAGGCATATTCAAGGGAAAAGAACCAAGGGATGAAGGGGAGCATTAGGAAAGCTAAAGCTTGGATTAATGAAGTTAAATCTCCAAGTAGGCTTTACTTTCCTTAATCATATGTTTTCATGCTTTGTTTTATTTTTGGTAAATCATTTCTAGCATGTTAAACTATGTTTGTGTTGTGTCCTTAACATGTTTTATGTTTTGAGTTGATTTATTGTTTTGGATACAACACCATATGATTCAATCCAAGTAGTACTTGAATTGGTAAATCTAAGTAGATCATGTTAATGAAAGAACCTTTGAAATTATATGTAACATGATCCATATACTTGGTTGAATCTTTGGTTGTTGTTTTCCATCATAAGAAAATCACTTTCAAAACTATCTTATGTTTTGGACTCAACTTCTTTACAAATCATATGTTTTCATGTTTTGTTTTATCATTGGTAAATCTTTAGTAACATGTTAACCTATGATGTGTTGTATCCTTAGCATGTCTTATATTTTGAATAGATCTATTGTTTTGGATGCATCACCATTTGATTCAATCAAAGTAGTACTTTATCTTTGGTAAATCTAAGTAGATCATGTTAATGAAATATGTAACATGATTCATATACTTTGTTGAATCTTTGGGTGTTGTTTTTCCATCATAAGAAAATCTCTTTCAAATGTATCTTATGTTTTGGATTCAACATCTTTACAAATCATATGTGTATTATTGTTTTAAAGTTTCACAACTTGCCTTACTTTGATAGGTATATCTCTTTCAAGTTGTATTTATAATTACATATGATTTGTCCCCTCTTTTCAATCAAATCTATTTTTATGTTTTGAGCTTCATGTTGATTTGATTGACATCCCTATGCATCACATGTTTAGAGTTAATTAATTTCATACAACTTGTGTAACTTTGATATCATTAACAAGTTGTTACTTTTAACATGTGATTGCATTACATCCTCAATCATAAATGTTTTTGAGCTAAAACTTTCAAAAGCCTTAGGCTTACTTTTATGAGCTTTCATTTTCAAAATGATTGAGGACACCACACACACACACTTCATGTACTTTCATCTTTGCATTCATAGTGTGAGTGTGTATTAGATCTTCACTTCCATATCCGCCTATTTAAGAGGCATTGTAATGAGCTAAATAGAATCTCCATCAAGTGTATTAAAGACACTAATTTAGAGAGATAACCAACCTTGTGGTTGAAGAGGTTATTGCTTAGCCTATAAAAGCATAGTGTATAGGTTGATGTTAAGCCTTAAAAAACATCAATGTAAAGGTTATTGCTTAGCCTTGGAAAGCATATTGTAAAGGTTATTGCTTAGCCTATTGAAAAGCATAAATAGTGGAAATCCGGTGGGGTGTTGGTTCACAAGCCGGTAGTGGATGTAGGCATTGAGGCCGAACCACTATAAATCCTTGTGTGATGGTGCTTGCTTTGTGGTGATTCTTTTGTTAAGCTTCCGCATCTTGTATGATTAATCATCACTTGTGACTAGTTTGTTTTAAAGAAGTTAAATTTGTTAAAATTTGTTATAACTGGAGCTCACCCTATTCACCCCCCCTCTAGGGTTCGGATCCCCAAGGACTTACAAGTGGTATCAGAGCGGGTTACTCCATTTTAGGGCTTAACAACCCGGAGTTGATCCTTGCTAGATTAGAACCCTAGTGTTGTGATTTATTGCATATCTTTTTAAAGATTTCCACTATGTTTGAAATTGATATTTCGCTAGCCTCATTGCACCACTCTTAGTCTTTTTCAAGTTATATCTTTAAGAGTTGGTGAGTCCTCAAAGTGCTCTCTCAAGGACATCCTTTTCAAGACCTTAAGTGAATCTTCATTGGTACTCATTTAGACTAACCTTAAGGCCTTGATCCCCCTAGACCAACCTATTCTTTTTAGTTATATCTATTTGTTGGTCATAGTACATTTGCATTTTGTTTCTTTTAAGTCACATCTTTTAAAATGCAATGTTTATTTGTGATCATTTGATTTTGTCTTCATGAACTTTTAAGTTATATCTCTTGGTTTTCAAAATCTCTTGATTACAATACTTTCATGATGGATTTGCATTTTGTTCATATAGTTATATCTATTGTAGTGCTTATCTATTCATGATCAATTGATTATGATTACAAATGCTTTCATAGCTAGTTTTTCCATGATCAATTGATGTTGGAAAATCATTTGATGTTTGTCATAGTTAGATCCTTTTTGTAAATCAAATGATTTGAATCTATTTAAGTTTTCCATTGTTTTTCAAGTTATATCTCTTGGTATTGAAAATTTGTGAGTGTCTATTGTTTTACAAATTGAAAATTTTACAATAGTACACTTCTTGTTTTTCAAATTCACTTGCTCTTAATTCTAAATGATTCTTTATTGGAATTTCAAATATTGAAGTGATTTGAGAAACTTTGGAAAATGTTCTAAGCTTTGTTGGTTGTATTTCTAGAAGCATTTTCCTTGAATTTATTTCCTTGTGCCTAATTATGATTATATCATTTGAAAGGAAATAATTTTTACAAACAATTTGCATCTTTGCTCTTTTAGTTACATTCTTTATGCAAATTGTTTTTGTTGTCTTACTTTGCTTGGTTGGATATGGTTTCATTGATTTGCATATTTGTGATTATCTTGGTATATATTCTCATTAATGCATTTTGATGATTGTTTATGTGCTTTATTGTAAAATCTTGTATTTGAGCTTTTTAAGTACATATGTGATTTTATGTGCTAAGTTCATGTGGTGTAAACCTCATATCCATTGTCCATTGCATTGTAAGCTTAGTACATTTGCTAAGAGTGGAGATATTAAATGATAGATTGATACTTTTAACTTCATACCTTCTTGTGCTCAAATAGTTATATTCCTTTTTGATGATTGGTATGAGTTAGATCTTGAGTGTTGATTGATCCTCTCTATGCAAATGTCAAATTGTTCTATGTATGGTTGTGTTATTTATTACATTTGTAGAAACCATACTAGAACTATAATCCATCCTCTATGCCTTATAGTAATTTCTATTTGGATGGTTATGATGTTGATTCATGTGTTTTCTCTAAATGATGTCATCCTTATACATGTTTCAACTTCATAGTAGTGTTCTTAATCATATGAAACTCTTTGAAACCCATTTCTCATATTTCTATATGTTTGATGGATATCTTAGATGTTGAATTCATATGATTTTGACACTTTGGAAATTGCATGCATTACCAAGTAATATCTTTTTGCATTGAAATTTACCTTGTTCATCACTATGCTTATTAGTTATATCTTTAAAAGTGATGAATATGCATTTATGATGCTTGTTGGAATTTTGTGTTTGTCACATCCTTGCTCTTTAACATGTTGTCAAATTCAATTGGTTTCATTTGGTATAATTTAAGATTGATTTGTTTCTTGTGAATGTGATAAACCTTGTGTGCATTGGATTGAACTTGATAAGTAATATGATTGTTCCATGTCACACACCATTAGCATCATAATGTTCATGTTGCCACCTCTTTTGCTCATATAGGTATATCTCATGACCACCATGTTTATGTGTTCATAATATTGGTTGGTTATTAGTTGAGGTTGGCTTCATGTTTGAATTTCATTTCACTCATCTTGCACTTTATTAAGTCATATTTATTGATTGAATGAAATGAGTTCAAAACCTTCATAGCATATGCTTTCCATAGTTAGATTATTTGATGCTATGTTTAGTAAACCCCATATCATGGATAGCTCTAATTTGGATTTTTCCTAATAGTTATATTTGTAAATCCATTTTAGAGTGATTGATTTAATAGTCATATCCCTAAATCTCAATTAGTATTCTTTGTTTTTCCAATTGATATCCATGATTGCTTTTCTCATTGACCTTGCTCTCTTTTGGTAATTTGATCATATTGAGCTTGATAGTTAAATGAATCTAATCCTTTCCTTGAAGTTGACCCTCAATTGGTAAACCATCTTCTTCTTGCATCTAATAGTTAAATCTTTGTCAAGATGTTGACAAAAGGAGAGAATGGATTGAGGGGGAGTGTAAACCTTCATAGGAAGTATTAGTTTTGATCAAATTGACCCTAGGATTGCCTTTGAGCCCTTAGAGATTAATTTCACACATGATAACCTGTTATGTAATTCACTTTCGATTTCTTTTGTTAACAGGTGCTACTAAAGGTATTTTCCTTGTTTCATGTGTGTAGGTACCTTTGCAATTTAATGGCAAAGGGGGAGAAAGTATGCAAGTTCTCAAAAGGATTTAGAGAATTTCCAAGCTTCCTAAGGGGAGGTTTTGTATGATCTTCTACAAGGGGAGAGAATACATACCTTGCCAAAGGGAGAAAGAGGCATGGTCAAAGGGGGAGAGCAAATAGAAGAAAGAAAGCTTGGAAGCTAAAGGAGATGTTTGGCTAAAGAAAGGAAGATTGAAGAATGATCAAGCTCCAAGCATCAAGAAGATTGAAGAAAGAGCCCAAGAGCCCAAGCTAAGAGAAGGAGCATCCAAGAAGAAGATTTCAAGACTTGTCCAAGCTGAGGGGGAGCTGAAGACTAAGTGTGTTTATTCAGTGGTGAGTGTGTTGCCATCAAATTGCAAAGGGGGAGATTGTTAGGAATTTTGTAGATTACAATTTGATGGATGCATAATCATTCTAGCATCATTTGATTCACTCACTTATGCATTGATTTTAGAATACTTGAAATCTTGTTTTAAACATGCATGGCTTTTAAGATTTGTAAAAGTATCAATTTATGCATGTTTTGTTTTTAAACTTGGATGCATTTGATTTTGAAAAGAGTTTTAGAAATCAAGCTAGCCTTTGTTTTTAAAGTTTTGAATCATTTTAGGCTTTGTGTTGTTACATGTTTTTAAACCCCTTAGAATGATTTAAAACATGTTTTAAAGCTTGATTATATGGCCCAAATAGTTCCACAAAGAAAATGTTTGAAAAAGCAAAAGTTGGAATTTTTGGTCCCCGCAGTGTCGCCGGTCGACCGGCGCAGAGGTCCCGGTCGACCGGGAACACTGCAGGCCGTCAGGGCCAAAGTGCTCCAACGGTCAGAAATTTGACCGTTGTGTGATCCCGGTCGACCGAGGCCTGTGTGCAGGTCGACCGAGGACTAGCCGTTGGGCACTTTTTGCTATAAATATGAGTTCTTTCCTTTGCCAAAAGTTGGGAATTTTAAGCCCCTCCTTGAGAGGTTTTGAGGCATATTCAAGGGAAAAGAACCAAGGGATGAAGGGGAGAATTAGGAAAGCTAAAGCTTGGATTAATGAAGTTAAATCTCCAAGTAGGCTTTACTTTCCTTAATCATATGTTTTCATGCTTTGTTTTATTTTTGGTAAATCATTTCTAGCATGTTAAACTATGTTTGTGTTGTGTCCTTAACATGTTTTATGTTTTGAGTTGATTTATTGTTTTGGATACAACACCATATGATTCAATCCAAGTAGTACTTGAATTGGTAAATCTAAGTAGATCATGTTAATGAAAGAACCTTTGAAATTATATGTAACATGATCCATATACTTGGTTGAATCTTTAGTTGTTGTTTTCCATCATAAGAAAATCACTTTCAAAACTATCTTATGTTTTGGACTCAACTTCTTTACAAATCATATGTTTTCATGTTTTGTTTTATCATTGGTAAATCTTTAGTAACATGTTAACCTATGATGTGTTGTATCCTTAGCATGTCTTATATTTTGAATAGATCTATTGTTTTGGATGCATCACCATTTGATTCAATCAAAGTAGTACTTTATCTTTGGTAAATCTAAGTAGATCATGTTAATGAAATATGTAACATGATTCATATACTTTGTTGAATCTTTGGGTGTTGTTTTTCCATCATAAGAAAATCTCTTTCAAATGTATCTTATGTTTTGGATTCAACATCTTTACAAATCATATGTGTATTATTGTTTTAAAGTTTCACAACTTGCCTTACTTTGATAGGTATATCTCTTTCAAGTTGTATTTATAATTACATATGATTTGTCCCCTCTTTTCAATCAAATCTATTTTTATGTTTTGAGCTTCATGTTGATTTGATTGACATCCCTATGCATCACATGTTTAGAGCTAATTAATTTCATACAACTTGTGTAACTTTGATATCATTAACAAGTTGTTACTTTTAACATGTGATTGCATTACATCCTCAATCATAAATGTTTTTGAGCTAAAACTTTCAAAAGCCTTAGGCTTACTTTTATGAGCTTTCATTTTCAAAATGATTGAGGACACCACACACACACACTTCATGTACTTTCATCTTTGCATTCATAGTGTGAGTGTGTATTAGATCTTCACTTCCATATCCGCCTATTTAAGAGGCATTGTAATGAGCTAAATAGAATCTCCATCAAGTGTATTAAAGACACTAATTTAGAGAGATAACCAACCTTGTGGTTGAAGAGGTTATTGCTTAGCCTATAAAAGCATAGTGTATAGGTTGATGTTAAGCCTTGAAAAACATCAATGTAAAGGTTATTGCTTAGCCTTGGAAAGCATATTGTAAAGGTTATTGCTTAGCATATTGAAAAGCATAAATAGTGGAAATCCGGTGGGGTGTTGGTTCACAAGCCGGTAGTGGATGTAGGCATTGAGGCCGAACCACTATAAATCCTTGTGTGATGGTGCTTGCTTTGTGGTGATTCTTTTGTTAAGCTTCCGCATCTTGTATGATTAATCATCACTTGTGACTAGTTTGTTTTAAAGAAGTTAAATTTGTTAAAATTGGTCATAATTGGAGCTCACCCTATTCACCCCCCCTCTAGGGTTCGGATCCCCAAGGACTTACAAGTTTTACTTACCGAGCAAGTGAGCTGAATTCTCCATAATGACACTCCTCCCAAGCTGAAAGATCCTGGCACTCCCACCATTCCCTGCACAATTGGGAGTCACAATATTGATCATGCGTTGTTGGATCTTAGAGCTAGTGTCAATCTCTTGCCTTACTCGATGTATGAGCAGATTGGGCTAGGGGACTTAAAGCCCACTCCGGTTACCTTACAACTTGCTGATAGATCTGTTAGGGTGCCCCGGGGAATAATTGAGGATTTTCTGGTCAAGGTCGACAAGTTCTTTTTCCCTGTCGATTTCATCGTCCTTGACATTGAACCAGTGCAGAATTCACGGAAACACACTACTGTCATTCTTGGACGGCCCTTTTTGGCCACGGCCAATGCGAAGATTAATTGCCGAACCGGAGTTATGGATGTTTCCTTCGGGAATATGAAAGTGAGGCTGAATGCTTTTAGGGCCTCTCATCAACCTTCAGACCAAGATGACTGCTTTGCAGTCAATGTTGTTGATGAGATTGTAGAAAACGCTCTTCACCCTGAGGATACTTTGCCAGCTGTCATTGCTCTTGATCTGTCTGATGGTCAGGAAGCTCAAATTTTGGATGTGTTGGAAATGCACAAGAGTGCACTCGGCTGTTCAATTGCCGAGTTGAAAGATATTGATTCCTCCATATGCATATCTTGTCCCCCTTACATTGTTGATTTTACACTGTCGCGAGATATGCAGAGTTTTTTAGTTCCTAACCTGGAGGAGGTAGGCATAAAGGAAGTGTTGAGTCATGTTTTTAGTACTCTTTACTTGTAGTCCTTTCCTTTGATTTTAGTTTTTTTTTTTTTTTTTTTTTTTTACTTGTAGTCTTTTCCTGTTTTTCAAAAAACAAAAATAAAATTCCGGCGTCTGGACGCCCGGAAAATTTTTATGTCAGGTTGGTCTCTGCCCAGACGCCCGGTTTGTTTCGAAAGCATGCTGTTCTCTGCCTTTGGGCGTCTGGACGCTCGGAAATTTTTTAATATGGTCTTCTCTCTGCCTTACGGAGTCTGGACGCCGGAAATTCTTAAAAAAAAAAAAAAAAAAAAACAACTTTTTACTTGTTTTCCTTACTGTTCTTTTTCTTAATTCTTTTGCACTTGGGTTGAGGTAGTTTAGGTTGTGTTTTCCTTTTTCAATTGTACACCCTCCTGCGGGGTGGGGCTTTGGTGCTAACATTTTGCAGGTTCTTTCGTGCAAGTTGGGGGGTCTACCCGACTTTTCTTTACTATGCATCGTTTTAGTCAGCACCACCCAGGTGATATCCCTCCTTTTCCCTTTACTTTTATTGTCCTTTATCTTTAAATTTATGTTTAACATTGTGGACACTGTTACATTCAGTTGGGGGGTGGGGTATGACCTTGGGAGTAGTTTAGGGGTAGTTTTAGCAGTTTTATTTCTATTTGCTTGTTTTCTTTTATTTGTCTTTTGTTTTTCCTTGCTTTTTCCCTTAAAAAAAAAAAAAAAAAAAACTTTTGCTATTTTTGGTAGTCTTTCGGGAGATTTCCAACCGGGTTTTTGTGAAACGAAGATACCCTGTTTTTGGAACTTTTTGTTAGGAAAAAGAGAGAAATGGTTCACTATCTTGTTTTAGGAAAGAGTTTTTGAGAAATTGTTGAATTATTGATCTTTCACTTGACACGTATTATATAGAAAATTTGAAATGTGAAGCTATGGTTTCCATACCAGTGAAAACTTCAGAGCAATTATGATGGAAAGCTGACCCTCGGTCATACTGAAGTCGGGCATATGGAAAGGGCTGCCTATTGTTAGGGACCGTTCTTTATTAAAAAAAAAAAGGAGCTTTTGCTATTTTTGGTAGTCTTTCGGGAGATTTCCAACCGGGTTTTTGTGAAACGAAGATACCCTGTTTTTGGAACTTTTTGTGAGGAAAAAGAGAGAAATGGTTCGCTATCTTGTTTTAGGAAAGAGTTTTTGAGAAATTGTTGAATTATTGATCTTTCACTTGACACGTATTATATAGAAAATTTGAAATGTGAAGCTATGATTTCCATACCAGTGAAAACTTCAGAGCAATTATGATGGAAAGCTGACCCTCGGTCATACTGAAGTCGGGCATATGGAAAGGGCTGCCTATTGTTAGGGACCGTTCTTTATTAAAAAAAAAAAAAGGAGCTTTTGCTATTTTTGGTAGTCTTTCGGGAGATTTCCAACCGGGTTTTTGTGAAACGAAGATACCCTGTTTTTGGAACTTTTTGTGAGGAAAAAGAGAGAAATGGTTCGCTATCTTGTTTTAGGAAAGAGTTTTTGAGAAATTGTTGAATTATTGATCTTTCAATTGACACGTATTATATAGAAAATTTGAAATGTGAAGCTATGATTTCCATACCAGTGAAAACCTCAGAGCAATTATGATGGAAAGCTGACCCTCGGTCATACTGAAGTCAGGCATATGGAAAGGGCTACCTATTGTTGGGGACCATAAAAAAAAACTAAAAAAAAAAAAAGGGTTGTGACTAGTTTGGGTTCGTAGCCTTTTTAACCTGAGCCAGTAAGCTCATAGGGGTATTGCCATACCTAGTGCCCTAAGGACATCTGTCTTGGGAGTCACTGGCTGAATGCTCGTTACATGGGTTAATTAGAAAGCTTAAGGGACCTAGGCATTGCACAGTCATTTCTTAAAAATAAAAAAATAAAAAAATAAAAAAAAAAGAAAAAAAAGAAAAAAAAATCAAAATAGTGTTGTCCTTTGAAAAACAATAGTGTGAAAGCCACCACAAATGCCTTGAGAGGAATCATGTTAACTTTTATTGAGGTTCGGTGGCCCAACATTTCGAAAGAACAAGATGTGTTTTCACGGAAATTGTTAGTGGATCGTTTTATGCTTTCATGCCTCTATATGTACACAATTTTCACCGTGCACGATCAGTTTTTCCAGCATGATTTTGAGGATTTCGGACCAAAAGATAGGATTGGTGAACCACGTTTGAGTGTGTATGGAAAACCCCAAAAATCAGGAATATCCGGTGTTCGTCGATACCTTGGCGGAAAATTCTCCCTGTTTTTCTTTTATGTTTTAGGAATTTTATGGGTAGATTCACTGCAAACCCTCACGAGACTATAACTCGTCCTCTATGGGGAACTTAGAGGTTTAAAGGCTTGCTGCACATGCTAAGTGCAGCCGTGCTCCCTACGAAAGTGGCCTTAGTTAGTTTTCTTTTTGTTTTGGCTTTGCTCGAGGTCTAGCAAAGTGTAAGTTGGGGGGTGTGATGAGAGCCTAAAAGATGCATTTTAGGCCCCTTAATGAGGACTTGGTTATACCGTCGAAAGAGATTAATTAGCTTAATTATGTTATTTTATTGTTTGTAGGTATTACAAATGCAAGGAGAGAAATTCAGAGCTAAAATGGAAGAAATCTCACAAAGCATGACAAACCGGAGTTGCAAGTAAGAAATCTGCCAAATATGGGAAGAGACTCAAATAAGAAAGCAAAACAAGAGTCCAAACATGCCTTGGATATTGTCACGCCCCCGAACCGAAACCTCGGGGGCAGGAATGGGATAAAGCATAAATGTATTTTTTTACTTCTCCCAGGATCCGCGTGTGTGAAGACAACACATTCTGAATATTTTGCGGAAGCATTTGTGGCGTTGCGACCCGAAGTCTGTGGCCATCGGATTCCGCGTCGCACTCAACCCCTAGCACATAGCTATTATATCAAGAATCATATCAGACTGGAGTAACCATCACAATAAATTACAGAGCTGACAGTAACAGGATATTACATTCCCAAATATGTTCAAGTTACAATTATCAATGTACATTAATTAAGGATCCCAAGAAAAGGCTAATAAAAGCCATACAACAATAAGCTATAAACACTACCCCAAATATGACGTAGCTCCGATGTCAAGCTCAATGTCTATATGACATAGCCGACAAAACAACCTGCAAAACATGGCTCCACAGCCAACAAAGCTCTCAACTCGGGATGAAAAATCTGAACCTGAGTACGAAAAGTAGTGGGTCAGACACGACGGTCTGGCAGGTAGATGAAAAGATAACAAATATACTGAAGAATAAAACATAAGATAAATCATGCTATTCGATCAAATGCTGCATATAATTAAACGGGTGCAAAGTCGGGAATCTCGGGGGAAAACCTGTATTCATTTCAAGCATGGATAAAACATGAATATCTAATAAAACATGTATTCATTTACATCATCTATAATCATAGATATTTGACAATCGGGTGTTCGTCTAAAACATGTATAAATATAGTGGTTTGACAAAACAAAAGTTCATTTGAGAGTTAGGTAAAAACATAAGTATACAACAAACCAGGTATTCATAGCAGTCTGGCAAAACCAAAGTCCATTTGAAACATATGTGAAAAATACGGATATTTAACAAACCGGGTGTTCGTTTAAAACAAGTGTAACCAAGGAAATCTGACAAGACTAATGTTCATTTAAAACATATCTCAGAGCAGGGATATTTAACAAATCGGATATTCATTTGAAACCGGTATAAACATAGTGATCTGGCAAAACAAGTGTCATTTGAAACATATTTCAAAGCATGGGTATTTAACAAATCGGATATTCATTTGAAACCGGTATAAACACAGTGATCTGGCAAAACAAGTGTCATTTGAAACATATTTCAAAGCATGGGTATTTAACAATTCGGGTATTCATTTAAAAACAGGTATAAACATAGAAATCTGACAAAACAAATGTCCTTTAAAACAAGGCACGGATATTTAACAATTCGGGTATTCCTTTAAAACACGTGTAATCGTATAAATCTAGCAAAATCATTGATCGTATGGAACCTATGTAAAAGCATGGGTATTTAACGAATCGGGTAATCATTTAAAACATGTGAAATCACATAAATCTAGTAAAACCATCGATCGTGTGAAACATAAGTAAAAGCATGGGTATTCGCCCAACCGGCATTCATTTAAAACATGTGCGGGTACCAAGAACAGAAGGCAATATAATAATAACTGAATTTACATTGGAGAATATTAACACTTGTTTAAATAACAACTTTCATAAAGGAAACGGATCATTTATCGGAAAGCAAGTAAACAATATAAAACATGTCGGGTATCCAAGAAATCGGGAAACTGGCAAGATGGCAATCACAAGAAGCTATGTCCTCTATCACCGAAGTGACAAGAGTATAACGGGATGTTGGTCTCAGTCACACAAGGTGAGGAGACTCAACGCAAATCATATATACAATATAAATATACGGGAACGGGACCACGGTAGCGAACCGGGTATCGGGACGGGACCATGGCAATAACCGGGTATCGGGATCCAAACTGCAGTTGGCGGGACGGGAGAGGGATCTCCAAGTCGGTGGATCAAACCGACAAGGTATCCAAGCTTTGTGATGCCGACTCATAGGTCAAATAACAAGCGGGACATATGCAAGTAAATCAAGTATAAAAAATAAACGGGTAAAACGGGGGTGCTCAAGGGCACACTGTCATTTCATATCGGGAATACATCTCGGGACAAGTAACTGTTACTAGAGTAACTCCAATGCTCTCGGGAAAACAAGTCATGTAATGCAAATCTCGGGAAAAGAGGTGAAACAATGAACTATAACAATTTCGGGAAAATATTGATTTCAAGACCTATATAAGTGAATAGGGGTCCCGTATGTCGATTATTGAAATGACTTGGTACTCCTTGAGTTTGAAGACATTCCGGGCTCCTTATGCACTTTTACACTTTTCAAAACTTCGAATGACATCCTTGTGATATGGTTTCTTTCTCGAATGGCCTCATACAATGCTTAGTGAATCTCCTTTGATCGACAAAGCTCAACGCTCGAACTCTCCGGTTCGTTCGTTCGAGCGGGGAGCTTTTCGAAATCTGGGGAATTTCGGTTACCTGGCGGTTAGCCACCGCTGGGGCAGGCGGCTAGCCGCTGGCTGACCGCACAGCTGACCGCGGCTGGGCTGCAGAAATGCAGCTTACTGGAAAGCTGACCGCCAAGTGCGGTTAGATGGCGGTTAGCCGCCGATGTGTTCGGCGGTTAGCCGCTGGCCAACCGTGGAGCTGACTGAGTTTTGAGGAGAAGAAGTGTGCTCTCTGGAAAAGCCACCGTGACATTTCGGCTAGCTGGCGGTTAGCCGCCAGTCACCAGGCGGCTAGCCGCTAGGTGACCGCAGGCTGACCGCCAGGTGCGGGAACACCCACTGTAATCAGATTTTTAGCCATTTCTCCTCCTTAAAACCATTCTCCTCACTTCCACTTAATCTTTACCACATAACTGAGCTAAAAGCTCCTTCAATGCAACTATTTACACTTCTCCAAAAACCCAACTTGTGATCATTCATCACTTCATTCCTCCACATCCCATCCATACCAAGAAAGAAGGAAACCATTTCACAAGCATTCATATAGGATATAACCAAAGGACAATACATGCTAAACCAACATGTTTACAAAACATTAAATGACTTAGCCAACCACATTCCTCATGAAAACTCCAATGAAAAAGTAAAACTAAACATCTCCTTTCTTCTCACTTAAAACCAAACTAAAAGGGAAGAATCTCCATTGTATACAAGGGTCCATTTGCCATAATCAAGGGGTAATTAAAAACCATTGATCCCATTTCCAAAACAATGGATTAGTTGGCCAAACTCTTTAAATGAGCTTCTATTTCAAATCCATACAAGCTAGTAAACATAACATGGGTGGGGAAACCAACCCCATTCATTTCAAGACCATATGAGCAACTTTGACAATTTGAAAGCATATCTTTCCAAGAAATTAACAAGGGAGAAACAACCATTGATATGCAAATTTCGAAATCAATATATATATGTGGCAAGAAGCATATGTGAAAACATGTATCCAATGATCAAGGACAAGTAATAAAACTTAGGATTTTCTCATAAAACTTTGATAACATTCAAACCATCCATTCATCCACTTGCCTTGGGTCCCAAGGTAGCAAATCAAGCCTCTAATCACCTCTCAAGCTCAAGATCAACAATCTCTACAAAAACCCCCAAAACAAACCCTAAAATGGGTTAAACAAAGGAAGACAATGAATGGGCTCATACCAAGCTAGGAAATAGAACTTAAGGGGAAGCCATTGCACAAAAAGGGAAAATGAGAAGGAGTCTTTACCTCTAGAGTCATGAATCAACAAGAAGAAGCTTGCAATAGGGGCTGCCCACCTTGGTTTCCCACAAAAATGGTGTCAAACAAGAGAGGAGATGAAGGAGAGGAAGTTGCCGGAGTTTCCTCGTCGGATTGGTGGCTTGGAGGCTCCATTAGAGCAAGAGAAATGGAAGAAATGGAGAAGAAGGGCTGCTGGCACTGTAGCTGGGAGGTTTCAGTCGATGGAATGGAGAAATGAGGGAGAAAGAGAGAGTGGAGTCACTTATATAATGGGTGGGTGTGGGCCCCACTACACTCAAAGCTTGCCAAGGGTAAAACATCTATTTGTGGGCCTCGGATGCGATCGACGAAGAAGAGAAAAATGTTTCTCATAAAATCTAGTTTTCAAAAAGTATAACTTTGGCATGGTTTTGGGATCTCGAAATTTGGGTCCAGATTTGGTGTGAAAAGACTGTTTTGCCCTCCGGGCTGGAAAAACTGATTTTTTGGAGCTTCGAATGGGTACGGAGTGAACACGAAAGTTGTAGAGAATAACAAAACAAGTCAAATGAGGCTAAAACAAGAATTATCGGGAATTCGAATAACCTCCCAATCACGCACAAGGTCACTAAAAGAACCCCCAAAGGGTCCCACTAATCACCAAGGCACTCGAAACTCCCCAAAACTAATGAAAAACCATTCTAGCTCACAAACTCAACCCAACAAATACTAATCCCACTAAAAGAAACTAATCCACCACAAAACAACACTAATCCAAGAGATTAGGGGTCGGGTTCTCACAGATATCCAACATGGGTCCCACTCACCCCATAGCACGCCAACATGGAAGGTCTTCTAATTGTATCATGATTCTCGGAATTTTCAGAGGCAGCAACTTGAAATGGTCATAACTTTCAACTCGAGTGTCAGATTCATGAAATCTATGGACCGTTGGAAAGCTCTTTTCGAGTAGATATCCGTGGAGTCCAAGATTGTATAAATCGGAGCTATATCGAGGGAGATATGACCTTGCGAAGTTCGCTGTGATGACCAGTGGGCCCGGACCCGACGGGAATCCGACTCCTGCACGAATTGAAGACCTTTTTCACCCCAAAACTTATAAATAAGAGCCCAAACTCGTTTTTTGGGAGATTCACATCTTGGGAGAAGTTTTGGGAGGCTTTCTTGGAGCTTGGGGAAGAGCATCAATGGGGGTTTCGTCAAGAACTCTTCGTCATTCGTCTTCCATGAGTAACTAAATCTCCATCTTAGGGTTGTGATGAAACTTTAGTTTTGTGTTTATGGCAATGTATAGGTTCTAGGGTTTTATTTTAAATGCTTTGATTATACGACATTGATTTAATCCATTGATTGGATTCGTTTATTAATGCAATATCTCTTTTGGTGTTTTATTCTTGTAGTTTAGAATACTAAGTCATATAACACGATGCTTGAATGAATGTGTTTGTTAGATCTAGGATAATCTATGCCATAGAGATAGGTTATGCCCTGATTTGCATCCACTACCCTTATTTGGTGACTCTGTGAAGGTTTGTAACCAGAACGAGTCTGGAAAGCATTGAAACCCTAGACCTATATTCGCCATTGCACAGGCTATGGTGGATTCATACCCTAAGACTTTTCTCTAATTGGATAAAAACTTGTCTTTTAATTTGTTAATTTAGAAATTGCAAACCCATCAACCCAACACTTCGTTTTCTAATAGGATTAGTTTAATAATCAGAACTTTGTCTTCTACTAGAATTAGTTTAGGAATTTAGGAAACAACGCAACTTAGCCTTTTTGTCCTAGTGGATACGATACTCGGTTAACATCTCTGCTTTTGCAAGCGGAGATAATAGTGGAGAATAATTTATAATTGCAACCCTGTTCTAGGATTGATCAGGAGCTCGCCAGTTAGCCCAGGTATGTGGATCACACTCCCTGCCATCTTCCATTCTTTTTTTTTTCTGTGTTACCCCTGCTGCTGCCGTTTCAGTTGTAGGCCAGGCGCGGTCAATAGAGAAGAAAAGGGAGGAGAATGAGGGAGAACTTGCCAGGTATGTGGGTCCCGCCCCTTCTGTTCTTCCATTTCTTCTTGTCTTTTTCTTTTTCCTTGAAACATGGCTGCAGAATGAGGTTTGGGCATTTTATGCGTGGTGGATTTTGGATAGGGAGGAGGGGGTGGAGTTGTCTCAACTGTGAGGTTGGTGATCCCAGCCCCTTGATTTCGATTTGAAGGGTTGTACGGTGAGAATTTCATGTCAAAGTCAATTTGGGTGGAAAATGGGCATTCACTGCGACTTCCTAGAACTTCTTTTAGTTGCATGGAATGATTCAGAATTGAATGTGAAAAATGGAGTGCAGAAGTTCCGGGTCAAGCTCCTTCCTGAAGGTTCCGGGCAGACTATGGATGTGCTTTGCCAGGTCTGATTTCAAAAGCCCCACAATTTGGTTTTCATCAGTTATGCCTGTTGACATAAAAAAAAAGTTTTACTTTTATATACATCTCAATGCGTTAGATCATATGCCTGTCTGATTGTTGTTGTTTCTTTCAAAAGTAATCAAAATTCAATCTGTATAATACATTAGTGCTCAAATTCATTGTTACACAATCCATTTCCACCTGTTTTTATTCATTTTTTTTTATTTTCTGAAATTTAAGTTGTGTTTTGAGTCATCGGTCGCATCATTGTTTCCAGCATTACAAGATTGCAAATTGTTGCAGATGGGTGGAAATCAGTTCAACACATGCTGAGAATTCATTCAAAGTGCATACCTTTACTTCCTTCAAAATGCCAACTCATTGCATAATGGGAATATTCATGATGTTCTGATCTATTAAGCATGCAAGCATCTGCAATTAATCTCTTCAGTATGTTGAAGGAGAGTTATTTATTTGTTTTTAAAATCATTGACACAAAGGAACAAGAGTTGAGGACTCGGACTATTCAGTGGGTGAAAGTATTGTGGGAGAATCATGGACCGGAAGAGGCAACATGGGAATTACGATATCAAGTGCAGAAGAAGTATCCACATCTTCTACCAGAGGTGAGTCTTATGTTTCATTTGGAGGACCAAATGCCCTAAGGGGTGGAGGATGTAAGACCCCGACCCGAGTGAACCCGATTAGTGCTAATTAAGTTGCGTGTTAGTGCTAAGCTTGATTAGTGTTTTGGTTAAGTTGGGTTTGGAATAGCTTCTGATATAGTTTTGGGGATTTTGATTGGCTTGGTGTTAGTAGGGCCCTTTGGGGGTTCCTTTTCCTGACATTGCATATGTTTGAGGATTTATCGGAGGTTTTTACATTCATGATTTTAATCCCGTTTTACTCGCTTTGATGATCCCTACAACTTTTATGTTGATCCCGTTTTCGTTTGAGATCCCGAAACCCGAATTCTTGGCCTTGAGGGCAAAACAGTCATTTCACACCAAATCTGTACCCAAACTTAGTATCCTCGAAACCCGCAAAACATATACTTTTTAGAAACTAGATATTTCGACGATCACTTCTTCCTTCTTCGTCGAATTCATCCGAGGTTCCGATAGAGATGATTTCAGCCCATTTAGTTCCTTTAGTGGTGGGACCCAATTCATTGTTAACAAAGGGGAAGCCATTGTCCCTTTCCTTCCATTTTCATTATTTAAAGACCTAAGGCAAGTGAATGAATGATTTTTCCTAAGCTCTCATGGATTTTGGCTACTTCCCATTAATTCATATTTATTGCTTGTTTTGAAATGAATGCTCATGATAAGTATTAATGACACATTTATAATCTTGGAGAAGTAGTGGTCTATGGCATTGAATGTCTTCTTATTTTGGTTGCAAAGGTATATATATAGATTGTGAAATGGTTCCCTTCCCCTTTTTCCTTGTGTTGGATGTATGGTTGATGGAGGAGAATGTGATTGATTAAATGGAGGATCTGTTGTAGTTGGAGGGAGAAAAAGGCTCCTCATTTGATGTGTAAGAAGGGCTAAAAGAAGGTTGTAAAAGGGAAGAGAAAGAGAGGAACTGAACTGCCCGGAATTCAGTTTCTGGACAGTTCGCTCGAGCGACCATGACAGTTCGCTCGAGCGACCTGTCCAGAAAGGGATACGGGTTTTCCAGTAGCTTGGTCGCTCGAACGCATTTTAAATATCCGCTCGACCGATGAGTTCGCTCGAGCGAACCCTTCGATTCGCTCGAGTGATGCGGTCTGCCTGAATTGTTTTAATGCACTAGTACAGAAATTTGGACTAATCGATCGGACCGATCAGTTTGAGTCCAGTGAATTTTGAGATTTTTTTTATGTTCTTGGTTCTAGGTGGGACCTTGGCTACCCTCCTTGGACTCACTTGACTATATGTGAGGACGTCTTGAGCCGATGCTCCTCACGGTTGGTTTGGTAACATCGATGTTCACTTCATTCAATCATGAACGGGATGGAATGACGCGATATCTTCTTTATATCTAAATACAAGACTTTTTCCTTAGTTATCGCGAATTCTATTCCTTTCGATGACTGAGTAGGTTGCTCGATGTCTCCGAATTAACATCATACCTAGGACGGACCGTTTATAGTATTGATTTTCTATCATAACATCTAGTTATAACCATAAGCTCATTTTAAGTTTTGAAAATTGTAAAAGTGCATAAGGAGCCCGGGATGTCTTCAACTCAAGGAGTACCAAGTCATATCTATGATCGACATACGGGACCCCTATTCACTCAAATAGATCTTAAAACATTTATCTTTCCCGAATCGGTATAGTTCATCATATTTCTCTATTTCCAAGATTTACATGTCACGAGTTGTTTTCCCGAAAGCATGATAGTAGCATTGACTTGTCCCGAAATGTATTGCCCGACATGAAATGACAGCGTGCCCCTGAGCACCCCCGTTTTACCCGTTTATTTACTGTACTTGATTTACTTGCATATGTCTCGATTGGTTTTGACCTATGAGTCGGCATCACTAAGCTTGGATACCTTGTCGGTTTGATCCACCGACTTGGAAATCCCTCTCCCGTCCCGCCAGCTGCAGTTTGGATCCCGATACCCGGTCATTACCGTGGTCCCGTCCCGATACCCGGTTCGCTACCGTGGTCCCGTTCCCGTATAATTATATTGTATATATGTAGACGTTGTTTCTCCTCACCTTGTGTGACTGAGATCAACGTCCCGTGATACTGTTGTCACTTTAGTGACAGAGGACTTAGCTTTATGTGATTGCCACCTTGTTATTCCCGATTCCTTGGATACCTCGTATATTTTATCTTGTTTACTTGTTTTATAGCAAATGATTTACATGATTTATGAGAGTTCTTGTTAAACAGATTTCTATGCTTTTCAAGAGATTTCATCTATTGTATATTGTTGCATCTTTTCATTCTCTTGCCAGACCGTCGTGTCTGATCCTTTGCTTTGGTACTCAGGTCCCGTTGCCGGTTTCCTTGAGGAGGAGCCGGAGGAGGCAGTAGGTGAGCTGCAACCTCTAGTAGAGTGGTGTGCTGACGATGTCATGTAGACATCGGGTTGCCAAGAGGCGTAACATTTTGGGGAGAACTTTTTAACCATTCTTTTGGGTTATTCTTTTGTAGTATTCGCCTTTGTTGGCCTCTAATTTTGGGGAATGTAACTAAATGATATTTTGTCTAACTTTAACAACTTTTGGGAAACATGCTATAGATCATTGCTCATTCTGATACAGTTTTATATTTGATATTAAGGCTTGCATGATTAGAGATAGTCTACTATTTGATTTGCTACACGCTTCCGCACTCAAAAGAAATGTTCATGCAAGGTTGTGATATCCTCACCGCGGACACCTGTGGGAAATTGAATAAGTTCTATATTGTGGATGTAGATAATCGTCACCAATCATCACTCCACTTCTAATTTAGTCCCGACCCCGGATTGGGGATCACCCAGTCTGGGGTCGTGACACTATCTATATCTTTTTGCATCTTTTGTAAGGCAGGTTTAGTGATTTGAAAGTGCATCCATACTGCAGCATGTTATTAGTAATGTATATATTGCATTTTTATTTAAAAAAAAATGGATGGTATCTCGCTTCTATGGAAAGTGTCACAACTGATGACTACTTGTGTCACTTTTGTTCCGAAAACAACATATTGATCATTGCTACAGATGTTGATTGTATCTCGCTTCAATGGAAACTGTCACAACTGATGACAGAAGTTATCTTTCTTGTGACGCTTCTAAGTTATTTCAGTGTCACTTTTGGGTTTAAAGTGACACAAGTAACCATTTTTTTGTGTCACTTTGGTAACAGAAACTGACACAACAAATGCATTTCTTGAGACGCTTTTGCGAACTTTTAGTGACGCCGGCAGATAAGACGCTTGCATAGTAACCAGAAAAGCGACACACCACTTTTTAAGACACTTTAAAAGTGACTCATTAAGACATTTTTTTTGTAGTGAATGATGTTTTTCAAGGCTCAACATCAACCTTTACAATATGCTTTTCTTAGGCTAAGCAATAACCTCTTCAACTACAAGGTTGGTTATCTCTCTAATTAGTGTCTAACATACACTTGATGGAGATACAATTTATAGCTCTTAACAATGCCTCTTAATTAGGCGGGTATGAAAGTGATAATCTAATACACACACACACTAAATGAATGCAAAGATGTATGCTCATGAGGTGTGTGTGTGATGTCCTCAATCAATTTGAAAATGCAAGCTCATAAATGTATGCCTAAGGCTTTTGAAAGTTTTAGCTCATAAAACATTTATGATTGAGGAAATGCTAATCACATGTTAAAACTAACTTGTAAAAGTTATACATTTGTATCCTAAACAAGTTGTGAAAATTCAAAGACCAAAACATGTGAAGCATAGGGATGTCAATCAAATCAACAATTTAGCTCAAAACATAAAAATAGATTTGATTGAAATAAGGGGACAAATCATATGTAATTATAAAAAAAATTTGAAAATGATATACCTATCAAAGCAAAGCAAGTTGTGAAACTTTAAAACAATGTTACATATGATTTGCGAAGATGTTGAATCCAAAACATAAGATAGATTTGAAAAAGATTTTCTTATGATGAAAAACAACAACCATAGATTCAACCAAGTATAGGAATCATGTTACATATAATTTCAAAGATTCTTTCATTAACATGATCTACTTAGATTTACCAATTAAAGTACTACTTGGATTGAATCAATGGTGATGCATCCAAAACAATAAATCAATTCAAAACATAAACATGTTAAGGATACAACAAATCATAGTTTATCATGCTACAAAACATTTACCAATAATAAAACAAAGCATGACAACATATGGTTAAGGAAAGTATAACTTACTCGGTGATTTAACTTCATTAATCCAAGCTTTAGCTTTCCTAATGACCCATTTCATCCCTTAGTTCATTCCCCTTTGATTTGCCTCAAAACCTCTCAAAGAAGGCTTAAAAATCCCTAACTTTTGGCAAAGGAATGAACTAGTATTTATAGCCAAAACAACCCAACGGCTAGTCCCCGGGTCGACCTGGCCCTTCCCCGGTCGACCTGGCCTTCATAACGGCTAAAAAACAGACCGTTGACAGGAGCCCCAACGGCACTATCTTGGTCGACCGTGCCTCTTGGCCGGTCGACCGAGCCCACTGCGGGTCGACCGGGCCTGGGGCCAAAAATTCCCTAAAATGTGTATTTTTAAAGTATTTCTAGAGGGAACTTTAGGGGCCATTAAATCAAGCTTGAAAACATGTTTTAAATCATTCTAAGGGTTTTAAAACATGAAGCATAAAAAGCCTAAAAAGATTTGAAAGATTTAAACCATAGGCTTGCTTGATTTCTAAAACTTCTTTTTCAAAAACAATTGCATCCAAGATTAAAAACAAATCATGCATAAATCAATATTTCTTTAAGACTAAAAACCAATGCATGTATAAATCAAGATTTCAAGATTTTCTAAATCAATGCATATGTGTGTAAATCAAATGATGCTTGAATGATAATGCATCCATCAAATTGCAATCTACAAATTTCCTAACAAATCTATCATGTTAGCCTTGACTGAAGCTTTTGAAGATATGCTGCCAAACAGAAAAAAAAAAAAGAGAGGACACACTTTAGGCTGAATCTAGCTTGTCTCAATCTGTCTAATTGGTATGAAAAGAAATTCCCTACCATGAGTTACTCAGTCAACATTTTACAATAATCACTCAAACCAGGTCAGGAAGTCAATCCCACTACCAAGCTCAAACTTATGTGGATAAATTTTGAGTAAAACTGAGATGACATGTATACTTTGTTTTTGGCATATGCAAAGGGGGATTTTAAATGGACGAGCCCAATGAGAGAGCCCATATGGAAAAATTGTGACGCGATGGGTTCGAGGCACGCCTACTCCGGAAAGCTCCTCGTCAGCGATCCTCGAAGGGGGCATTTGTTGGAAGATAAAATATATTCATCACCATCAATACTTGGACCGTATCCAGCGTTATCTTGATCAAGTGGGACTAAATCAATCGGACCCATCCCCAACCCAATGATTTGTGACCACTACATGGCATGGAATTGTACCCTGATGAATTTGGTGGCTCCTATCAAAATCTCTTAAATTTACGAGGGAGATTAACATGATTAATATAGGTTCAAGCCAGCCATATCATGTCCAATGAAGCCCAAGTTAAATTTTCGGGCCTAAACAGCATGACCAATTTTGGTTGATTCAGGCACAAGTCAATTTCTGACCCAGGCCATATAATCGACCTTGGTTCATTCAAGTCCATGCTAATTTTTTAGGCCTAAAAATACATGACCAATTTTGGTTGAATCAGGCTCAAATCAATTTCTGACCCTGGCCATGTGACCAATCTTTGTTGATGATGGTCCAGGCCTGAGCCATATGAATTAATCCATGCCAATTTCTGGCCTAAGCCATATTAATTAATTCATGCCAATTTTTGGCCTGAGCCATATGAATTAGTCCGTACAACCAATTTTGATTGAATAGAGGAGGGTCATTTCTGGCCTAAGTATGTGACCAATCTTGGTCTAAGCCAAAGCTAAATTCTGGCCTAGGCCTGACCCAAGATAAAAATGACAATCTATGAGACAGGAAATCCACTGTCCCAGGACCTGTTTAGATGGGCCTAAACCCAGCGATGCATTGGGTTGACTTATGTATTGACATGCCTAAATCTATTTAGCCATTGGGCTCATTCCCAAATTAATAACTGGCCACCTGTTTATGTGAGTCACACCCCATGTTATACCCTATGACTGGGAGTGGATCTCTAGCCAATTAAATTTCCGTGACCCATCAGACTCTCTCAGATTTATGTGGTAGTGTGTTGGGACCAATTAATACAAGGCTAAGCTGATTTTTATTTATGACCATGTCGTCCAGGTTTAACCCAACTTTTGGTGACCATGTCATCAAATCCATGTGACCAAATTTAATAGACTATGGGCAGGCTATTATTTTAGTCACGTTACCAAAAATTGTATGAACATCAATCATGTGATGGGAGCCAGATCTTTTGCAAACATGTGGTTAAACGACATGTGGAGTCTAAGAGGAATACCCATTCTTTAGATGAAAATGCCACCACCTCATGTTGAAAATGTCACCCACTCATGAGATGAAGGCAAACGATCATAAGAAATGGCAAGGTAGTTAGTTAGAGGAGGACAGGTGGTGTTCATCCACTCTAAGCTAGAGAAAATGGGCAGGAAATGGAGAACGTGGGGGCAGCAACTGCCTTGGAGATGGCTCCAAGAACTCTATAAAAGGCCACTACCTGATGCAAGAAAAGGGAGGAAAAAAAAAACAAAAGACATGGAAGAACTCTGCAGAATTTGATATAAAAAAAAGAGAGAGAAATACACTCCCATTTTCCGACGACGCTCTGCCGGAATTATCAAGCGAAGAGATCATTCCTGAAGAGAAGATTTGAAGCAGGTGAAGGACTAGGATCATGCCTCCATCAAGTAATGGAGCATGATTTCCTAGTTTTGAGCCAAATCCCTACATTTTTTTTTATTGTCTATTTGCATTTCATGTAGCGTGAGAAAACGGGATTGCATGTGTAGAACTTCTTTTTGAGTCTACATTTCCTGATGTTTTTTCTCTGAATTTTATTGCTTGTAGATAATGTGGCATTGTAAATTCCTTTTCATGAATACAAAAAGAAGAAGAAGAATGAATTGATATCTTTATCAATGAATATTCATCTCAAGTTATTTATTTATTTTTTGTTTTTTTTTAGTAATCCATAAGTCATTCAGGTAAGGGCTGTCATCATCCATTATAAGAAAATGAGTGTGCACAACATACTTAGCTTCTTGAGGATGTGACTTCTGTTTGACTCCCACCCATTAAAAATATGCTTTGAATCAGCACAAATTATTTCATCCTCAAAAACCCATTCAGACAAGTATCTCTATATGTTCCAAAATATGATTGGTGGAATAGTTTGTCAGATTTACTGATTTAAAATTTCATAAGCATTTTATTAAGTAAAAATTTCTGTTTATAATTAATTCACATACCATCCTGCATGTAATGAGCATATTGGCCTCTACAAATCCATTGAACTTTCATAAAAATTTCTGCCCGTACAGAATGTTTTGGCACACCCGGTGGGACAACAGCTCACTGTTTATTTCTTCTTTTCAGGTTGCATAATATAAAGTATCTCAAGTTTGTCATCAAGTTTCATCAATGGCAACCAAGATTGTCGTCACCTTTGATGATACCAAGTACAAGGCCTACTAGAGGCCAAAGTCCAAGCAAGAAACTCCGTGCAAATGATCAAGACCCATGTAAGGACTGCAAAGAGAAGGTTTGATGAGTTGCAATGAGAAAATGCAGTTTTGGAAAATCAAAAGTTTGCTTTCTCGAAAACTCATGAAGTGTCAAAAGAAGGAAAAGTTCCTCATTTTCAAGTTGATCAGCTAGCTAATGGTCAGCAAGTTCACAAAGGGTTAGAAAACTACCAAGTTCCAATGGACATGCAAGGGATGTCCAACCATGGAGCTGATTGTCAGTTAGCTAACTCTCACCAAACTCCATCAACATATCAATTTCAAAATAAAGTATGTTTGAATGGATCCAAGTTTAATCAATCCATTAAATTCCAATCAAATATAAAATGTCAAATGAAAAATGACGAAGATAATTTTGTAGTCCCATGCACCCACACCTGCCCCACTAGAGCGGTACGGTTTACGGGTCATTGACGCTCGAAAATGAAACAAAAGACCCTCGTATCTAGCACTTACCCCACCAGAGTGGTAAGAAAGACTAGAACTTGGGATGATGTTACCAGGTCCCATCCTAGTGCTTACGCCACCAAAGTGGCTAAGCCTGGCTGGATGCAACGACCTAGGAAGACTTCAGTGTGGGACTGATTGTCTGTACCCATTGAAAATGCTTTCGAGCCTCTCACCTTGCTTAAGGGAAAGAATGTGATAATGGGTGAAAAGGCCCTGCAGCGCCCCCTTAAGAAAATGAGAGGTCCTTTAGTTGTCAAATTTTCACCGGGCTCAAATGATCCCCGAATGGTGACAAGAAAAAACATGCCAGCAGAATTTAGACCTCGAAGTAAAAGGGATGATTATGACTTTGTTGCAAAGAAGCAGATGGTCCGACCTCGAGTTTTATCCAAGAGCTATAAAAAAAGAATTAACAAACGAGTCAACTCAAGTGGGAATCCACCTATGCAGACTCAATCCCTTTGTTAGTTTTATGGTCTCAATACCAAGTATATGATGAATAAATTGATTAATTTCTTTATTTATCAATATATATTATTGTTTTCCTTTCATGAGTTGAATGGTGTTTTATTACTTGTTTGCACATAACCAATACGAATGACATAATGGTTCATGAGATGAACCGGAGTCCACAAGTATACTAGATGTAATACATGTGTGTGGATGAGATCCACATACAGGAGATATGTATTGCAAATCTTATACTTAAATATCTTCATAACCAGTGATGAGATTGGGCATCTCATTTGACAAGGTTGCAGCACTTTGATTACTATGAGATAGTGTGATTTGTCTCGATCATCGGAATGTAAGATTCTGGATCATGGTGCTGGTACATTGGAGGTATTGAAGGACCATGAGAAGCACCTTATATACACTATCTTTACTTTAAGGTTTGCTCTCATAATTCCATAGCAATAGGCTCATAATCCTGAGACATTAATGAACTCAAGTTTCTATCTATTCATTTGCTTTGAGTCACCAATGAGTGAGGCCAATTGTAGGTCAACACCTCGGTGATTTGGGTACGTGGTAGTAGAGTTGTGGGAACATTCAATGGTCAAGATGGAATCTATCTTTAATATCCCCTTGTGCCAATTAATGGATTTATCATTGGTAAGTGTGCACCCATTCCAATTAAGAGTTAATTGGATCGGAACCAAATGATCGTTATAATTAATTGGGGCTTAAGGATAATAAGATATGGATCTAATTTGGTGGACAAGTCCAATTGATCCATGGATATAGATGGAGGGGCCTACTTGTGGTAACGTGGAAGTTTCGGGTCTTCATTGTAATTTATTCCTAAGACTGGAGTGCAATTGCATTTATATAGTGGAGTTATTTGCAATTAATTGTGGGCCCAGATTACACATGAGATGTGGGGTCGCGTGTCCCAGTTGGAGGCAGTTTTCTAAGGAATCCCTAGTGGTCTCCACGCTAGCCTAAGATATTAGAAAGATACTAATTATAGTAGAATTCTAAAAAGGAAATAGAAAGTTACTATTTCTATTTGAAGTGAGACTTCTAATAGTGGTAATAGTAAGTTACTAATTATTAATGGAAGTAGGACTTCTATTTTAATTAGTAAAAGAGGAAGTTACTAATCATATTTGAAGTAAGACTTCTAATTGTGATTTAGTAAGCAACTAATTGTAGTGGAAGTAAGACTTCTATTTCATTTAGTAAGAGGAGGTCGCTTCAATGCTATAAAAGGAGAAGAGGAGGGCCCTTGGATGCCCCTTATGTTAATCCCACCTAGGGATTCACGCCCATATCACTGTTCCTCTCTTTGTGCAAGTTGTTGCACATCACTTCCTTCTTCTAGTTTCTCTTCTAGTTTCCTCTAGGGTTTTTCTCTTGGAGATTCCACCATCTTCTTGAGAAAAGAGAATTTGATACGGGACATAGCGTGGAAGATCAAAAGGTGTTGGAGATCTTATTTTGATTAGTGAAAGCGTTCATCATCAAAGAAAGAACTCAAATTCTCCATTAGAGCACAACAAAGCTCCAAAGGTATATCTACATCCTTGTATGTTGTAGAGTTCGTGGTTGCATGTTTCTGTGCTATTTTCTATCTTCTAGATAGGTTATGTTGATGTACATGGTTTACGAGATTGAGGGATTGCATCCTAGATTGGGTTTGTTGCCTTCTAGATAGTTGATCCCTGCATCAAGTGGGTCAAAAGTTTTTGAAACCTATCTGAATGGCCCACCTATTCCCCAACACCCTTCACCAAGTCGAGCAAGACAAAGCTCATCATTATGCCAAAAGGGCTAAGGCAAAGAGGAGAATTGATCCAACCCAAGTCGAAATTATGGAGCGACCTTCAAATGATGCCGCACCTTAACTGATTGTAAAGCTTAAAGAAAAGACACCATATGATGAGACAAGTGTACAAATAGCATGCCAATGGGCAACTAAAAAGAAAAGAAGAGCGGCCCACAAGGCCCATGAATTTAAGATCGTACCCATGTGGATCCCCAAAGAGCCAGAAGAATGAGTTATGTCGGTCAATATGGTTGGCAAAGGTAAGAAAAAGAAAGAATCATGGGCCTATGTTAAGGAAATGGTGGATTTATTCGACACCCAGCGGCCGCAAACAAGGAGTGTCACGACTGCCAAAGGAAGGAAGGTAAACAAAAAAGATCACATAAGTGATTCAAGTAGTTCACAAGGATCATCTAATGAACAGGCACCAAGAACATTGGGAGTATTAGGCGAGCTCACAAGTCTTCTCTCGTCATAATCAAGTGTAGCTCCTGTCTATGTGACAGGCCAAGAGGGTAATCCAGAGTCCTCAGAGTCAAATCCCCAGCCAAGTTTCATGCAATATGTCCGGGATACAAACAAATGATTTGAAGAGATGATGACAATGATGGTCACTCACCAAACACAGATTAACAAAAAGGAGCCCGAACGACATTCTCACAATGATCACAACAGACGTGATCAAAGAGATAGTCATGATCATGATATGGACCATAATAATGACGAAGAAGAGTTGAGCAAAACTCGAGTCACGGTTGAAGCAGTCCAAAAGATGATTGAAAATGCCACTGAGGGAGTAACATCATCCAAAAAAGGATCAAACCCACCTTAACCAGCGTGGATGGATGATGAGCCATTTCCACCTAAATTCAAGCAGCCTCATTTGTAATCATATAATGGAAGAACTTCATCTTATCAGCATCTATGCCACTTCAAGGTGTTGACTGGAGAGATATCTAATAATGATGCATTAAAAATCAGATTGTTCACTAGTACATTGAAAGGAACAACCTTCGATTGGTATAAAAGGCTACCAAGCGGTTCCATAAAGTCATGGAAGGATATAGAACAAAAGTTTACTGATCATTTTTTCGATGCCGACAGTTCAGTGACTACAGCTCGCCTATGTACAGAAAAACAAGGCAAAGAAGATTCAGCGACTGCCTTTATCAAAAGATGGCAAGCTTTGTCATTTAAATGTCCGAAAAACCTTTCACACGAGTCCTTGACGGACATGTGTAGGACAAACGTACATTAAAAAATAAGGGCTAAGTTGGTCGGAAATAAAGTAAAAGACCTTGGTGAGTTGTTAGAAGCAGCAATAAAAGCTGAAACAATCATTAGAGATCGAGAAATAGAAAAGAAATCTACCAAGAAGATTGAACCACCCAAAACTGGGGGCAAAAAGAAATAAGGTATGGCAGTTCAAGTAGCTTCACCCCTTGACTCAAGGAAACTCATAAATAGTTAGAAGAGAGATGACGGAGATCAAAACAAGATGGAGAGAAGTCAGACTTAAGAAAGAATGTCTCGAGAATATGATTTTGCTATTGAAGATTCTGAGTCAATTTTTCATACTCTTCTAAAAAATGAGAAAATCAAGCTTCCGCCAAGTAAAAGACCAGAAGAAGAAGGCAAAACAAATGTCCCAAAGTATTGTATATACCATAGGGTCATAAGTCATGGTATAAGAGACTGCTGGGTCTTTAAGAATAAGGTCCGGGAGTTACTTGACAATGGCATCATCACCTTGGCTAAAGAAGACAAGAAGGTGACAACTAACAAGGTGTCTGTTCACTTTGGAAGTTTCAAACAACCAGTTAGAATTCCCACTGTACAAGAACAAGAGGGAGATGTCGAGTTTCGATTGGTAAACCCATTGGAAAGTAGGAATTGATTAGTTTCAGTAGAAATGCCAAATGGTGTGATGATGTGGGTCCATCCAGATATCTTGTCAGAAGAAGGGTGGGAGACAGTAAGAAGCAAATCACGCTCTGTTGCAACGTCAAATTCCTTCTGGAATGACAATTATCCTATGAGAAATGTTATGGGGGCAAGAAAACAAAAGAAAAGACATAGGTCGAATAACAAGAAAAAGCCTAGTAAATCAAAAGAGGTTGTCACCCAGTAGATTTGTTAACACAAGAGCCTCGAGTTCCATTTATTGTCAAGGACTTCTTGCCACTTGATCTCTTTTTGTCTTTAGAAAATCAAAAGCAGAAAGATGAATTAAGTGAGTCAAAAGATGATATATTCTCATGCAACTGTCTCTCACTGGTAGAGTTGAAAGAGGAATTGGATCAAGGTGATGGAAATTATGGCCTTAATGATTTAGCCATTGGGCTCATTCTCAAATTAATAACTGGCCACCTGTTTATGTGAGTCACACCCCATGTTATACCCTATGACTGGGAGTAGATCTCTAGCCAATTAATTTTCCATGACCGATCAGACTCTCTCAGATTTATGTGGTAGAGTGTTGGGACCAATTAATACAAGGCTAAGCCGACTTTTTTTATGACCATGTCGTCCAGGCTTAACCTAACTTTTGGAGACCATGTCATCAAATCCATGTAACCAAATTTGATAGACTATGAGCAGGCTATTATTTTAGTTACGTTACCAAAAATTGTATGAACTTCAATCATGTGATGGGAGCCAGATCTTTTGCAAACATGTGGTTAAATGACATGTGGAGTCTAAGAGGAATACCCATTCTTTAGATGAAAATGCCACCACCTCATGTTGAAAATATCACCCACTCATGAGATGAAGGCAAACGATCATAAGAAATGGCAAGGTAGTTAGTTGGAGGAGGACAGGTGGTGTTCATCCACTCTAAGCTAGAGAAAATGGGTAGGAAATGGAGAACGTGGGACAACAACTGCCTTGGAGATGGCTCCAAGAAGCCTATAAAAGGCCACTACTTGATTCAAGAAAAAAAAAAAAAAAACAAAGACAAGGAAAAACTCTGCAGAATTTGATATAAAAAAAGAGAGAGAACTACGCTGCCATCAAGGATGGGGATTTGAAGCATGGGGAATGGATATAGTTGGTCCATGAATCCTCCGTCATCAAAGGGGCATCGATTCATATTTGTTGTGACAGACTACTTTTCTAAATGGGCTGAAGCAGTAGCCTTGAATGAAGTTAAGACCGTTGTTGTTCTTAACTTTCTCAAAACCAACATTATATGTAGGTTTGGGGTCCCGAATAGGTTTGTCCATGATAATGGACCGCAATTTCGAGACCATCGTTTTTATAAATTCTGCGAGAAATATCACATCAAAAGTATTTCTTTTACAGCTTATTATCCACGAGCCAATGGTTTAGCCAAAGCATTCAATAAGACGATATGCAAACTATTAAAGAAAATGGTCTATAAAAACAAAAGGGATTGGCACGAACGACTGCCATAAGCGCTATGGGCCTATCGTACCACGATTCGAGGAGCAACTCAATTCACACCTTTCTCACTCGTATATGGCTGTGAAGCTGTTCTACCACTCGAAATTCAAATCCCTTCACTCCGAATTGCGTTAGCTAGGCATGAATGAAGAAGGGAACGTGAAATTACGGCTACGAGAATTGGAATCTCTTGACGAAGAAAGGCTCATCACTCGTCAAAACATAGAGATCTACCAATCTAGAATGGCAAATGCGTTTAATAAAAAAGTACATCAAAGGGTCTTTAAAAGGGGCGATTTGGTCCTCGCTGTTAAAAGACCAATGATCATCACTCATAAATCAAAAGGGAAGTTTACAGAAAAATGGGAGGGACCATTTGTTATCGATTTTGTCTACTCTAATGGCTCTTACAGTTTAATTAATCAAGATGGTGATTGATGCCTTGTGCCCTTCAATGGCAACTATCTTAAGAAGTATTATCCATGAAAACATGTCCTCTTAGCATCTTCGATTTTCGATATGATGCCTCGAGTCATAGAAGTCTCGATATAATGCCTCGAAAACCGAAAAGTCTTGGACCTCGACACCAAGCCTCGGAATATTTAAAAGTTCCGATATCATGCCTCGAAGTTCATGATATGTCAAACTTTGATATCAAGCCTCAGAACATTTAATGTTTTGATACCAAGCCTCAAAGTTTGCAACATGTTGTTAAGTCTCAGAACCTCAAAAGTTTTGACACTATGCCTCGGAGATCGAAACTCCAAATTTAATATTTCAGTATGTCATGTGAGCCTTGACTGTGGCTTTTGAAGATATGCTGCCAAATAAAAAAAAGGAAAAAAAAGGACACACTTTAAGCTGGATCTAGCTTATCTCAATCCGTCTGATTGGTATGAAAAGAAGTTCCTCAGCTTGTGTCACTCAATCAACATGCATGTTCAATTCACAACAATCGCTCAAACCAAGTCAGAAAGTCAAGATGAGAAATTTAGATAGAAATCCCACTGCCAAGCTCAAACTTGTGTGGATAAATTCTGAGTAAAACTAAGATGACATATATACTTTGTTTTTGACATTTGTACGTATGCAAAGGGGGTTTTAAATGGACGAGCCCAATGAGAGAGCCCATATGGAGAAATTGTGACGCGATGGGTTCGAGGCACGCCTACACCGGAAAACTCCTTGTCGGCGATCCTCGAAGGGGGCATATGTTGGAAGATAAAAATATATATATACATCAACACCAATGCTTAGCATGATCTTGATCTAGTGGGACTAAATCAATTTAGCCACCGGACCCATCCCCAAGCCAATGATTGGTGACCACTACATGGCATGGAGTTGTACACTGATGAATTTTGTGGGTCCTGTCAAAATCTCTTGAATTTACGAGCGAGATTAACATGATTAATATAGGTTCAAGCCAACTTATATAACCATATCATGTCAAGTCCAATGAAGCCCAAGTTAAATTTTCGGGCCTAAGCAGCATGACCAATTTTGGTTGATTCAGGCACAAGTCAATTTCGAACCCAGGCCATAAAACCGATCTTGGTTGATTCAAGTCCAAGCCAATTTTTGGGCCTAAAAATACATGACCAATTTTGGTTGAATCAGGCTAGTCAATTTCTGACCTAGGCCATGTGACCAATCTTTGCGGATGATGGTCCGGGCCTGAGCCATATGAATTAATCCATGCCAATTTCTAGCCTGAGCCATATGAATTAGTCCATACAACCAATTTTGATTGAATAGAGGAGGGTCATTTCTGGCCTAAGTATGTGACCAATATTGGTCTAAGCCAAAGCTAAATTCTGGCCTAGGCCTGATCCAAGATAAAAATGACAATCTATGAGACATAAAATCCATTGTCATGAGATCTATTTAGATGGGCCTAAACCCAGCGATACATTGGGCTCACTTATGTATTGACATGCTTAAATCCATTTAGCCATTGGTCTCACTCCCAAATTAATAATTGGCCACTTGTTTATGTGAGTCACACCCCATGTTATCCCTATGACTAGTAATGGATCTTTTTCCAATTAATTTTCCATGACCCATCAGACTCTCTCAGATTTATGTGGTAGTTTGTTGGGACCAATTAATACAAGACCAAGCTGATTTTTTTTTATGACCATGTCATCAAATCCAAGATTTTAGTCACGTTACAAAAACTGTATGAACATCAATCATGTGATGGGGGCCAGAACTTTTGCAAGCATGTGTTAAAATGACATGTGGAGTCAAGAGAATTACCCACTCCTTAGATGAAAATGCAACATGGGTAATGCAAACACATGAACCGGTAGTCAACATGAAGAAGTAGTAAATACCCATAGGAAATGGGTAACAAATATGGCAGCAAGAGGACAGGTGGTGCCCATCCATTCCAAGCTACGCGCTGCCATTTTCCGACGACGCACTGCCAGAATTATAAGGCGAAGAGATCATTCCTGAAGAGAAGATTTGAAGCAGGTTAAGGACTAGGATCATGCCTCCATCAAGTGATGGAGCATGATTTCCTAGTTTTGAGTCAAATCCCTAATTTGTTTTATTGTTTATTTGCATTTCATGTAGAGTGAGAAAACGGGGTTGCATGTGTAGAACCTCTCTTTGAGTCTACATTTCCTGATTTTTTTTCTCTGAATTTTATTGCTTGTCGAATACAAAAAAAAAAGAAGAATGAATTGATATCTTTATCAGTGAATATTCGTCTCAAGTTTTTTATTTATTTATTTTTTTTGGTTCTTTTTTATATAGTAATCCATAAGTCATTCAGGTAAGGGCCGTCATTCATCCAATATAAGAAAATGAGTGTGCACAGCATACTTAGCTTCTTGAGGATGTGACTTCTGTTTGACTCCCACCTGTTGAAAATATGTTTTGAATCGGTACAAATTATTTCATCCTCAAAAACCCATTCAGAGAAGTATCTCTATATGTTCCAAAATATGATTGGTGGAATAGTTTATCAGATTTACTGATTTAAAATTTCATGAGCATTTTATTAAGTAACAGTTTCTGTTTATAATTAATTCACATAGCATCCTGCATCTAATGAGCATATTGGGTAGCAAAGAGAGAGAACTATGCTGATGAGCCTGATAAAACAAGTGAGCTGTTATCCATCCAGATAATGTCTGGTAAGAAGAATGAATTGATATCTTTATTATGATCATGATATGGACCATAACAATGACGAAGAAGAGTTGAGCAAAGCCTGAGTCACGGTTGAAGCAGTCCAAAAGATGATTGAAAATGCCACTGAGGGGGTAACATCATCCAAAAATGAATCAAACCCACCTTATCCAGGCTAGATGAATGATGAGCCATTTCCACCTAAATTCAAGCAGCCTCATTTGCAATCATATGATGGAAGTACTTCATCTTAACAACATCTATGCCACTTCAAGGTTTTCACTGGAGAGATATCTAATAATGATGCATTAAAAATTCGATTGTTCACCAGTACATTGAAAGGAACAGCCTTCGATTGGTATAAAAGGCTACCAAGCGGTTCCATAAAGTCATGGAAGGATATAGAACAAAAGTATACTGATCATGTTTTCGATGCCGACAGTTCAGTGACTACAGCTCGCCTACGTACAAAAAAACAAGGCAAAGAAGAATCAACGACTGCCTTTATCAAAAGATGGCAAGCTTTGTCATTTAAATGTCTGAAAAACCTTTCACATGAGTCCATGATGGACATGTGTAGGACAAACTTGCATTCAAAAATAAGGGCTAAGTTGGATGGAAATAAAGCAAAAGACCTTGGTGAGTTGTTAGAAGCAACAATAGAAGCTGAAACAATCATTAAAGATCGAGAAATAGAAAAGAAATCTACTAGGAAGATCGAACCACCAAAAAGTGGGGGCAAAAAGAATGAAGCTATGCCAGTTCAAGTAGCTTCACCCCTTGACTCAAGGAAACTCGAAAATAATTAGAAGAGAGATAATGAGGACCAAAACAAGATGAAGAGAAGTCAAACTTTAAAAGAAAGATTGTCTCGAGAATATGATTTTGCTATTGAAGATTCTGAGTCAATTTTTCATACTCTCCTAAAAAATGATAAAATCAAGCTTCCGCCATGCAAAAGACCAGAAGAAGAAGGCAAAACAAATGACCCAAAGTATTGCATATACCACAGGGTCATAAGTCATGGTATAAAAGACTGCTGAGTCTTTAAGAATAAGGTCCAGGAGTTACTTGACAATGGGATTATCACCTTGGCTAAAGAAGACAAGAAGGTGACAACTAACTTGGTGTCTGTTCACTTTGGAAGTTTTAAAGAACCAGTTAGAATTCCCACTGTGCAAGAAGAAGAGGGAGATGTCGAGTTTCGCTTAGTAGACCCATTGGAAAGTAGGGATGGATTAGTTCCAGTAGAAATGCCAAATGGTGTGATGATGTGGGTCCTTCAAGATATCTTGCCAGAAGAAGGGTGGGAGACAGTAAGAAGCAAATCACACTCTGTTGCAACGTCAAATCCCTTCTGGAATGACAACTATCCTGTGAGAAATGCTATGGGGGCAAGAAAACAAAAGAAAAGACGTAGGCCAAATAACAAGAAAAAGACTAGTAAATCAAAAGAGGTTGTCACCCAGTAGATTTGTTAACACAAGAGCCTCGAGTTCCATTTACTCTCAAGGACTTCTTGCCACTTGATCTCTTTTTGTCTTTAGAAAATCAAAAGCAGAAAGATGTATTAAGTGAGTTAAAAGATGATATACTCTCATGCAACTGTCTCTCACTGGTAGAGTTGAAAAAAGAACTGGATCAAGGTGATTGTAATGATGGCCTTATTTTGGGATATAGAGATGGCTTGATTTCTTCCGAAAGTTCAGAAGAATTAAGTCAAGATTCAACCAGACGACATATTTTTACTCAATGAAACCGTGATGAGCTATACTTTATCCCCGACCTCACATCGACAGAGAATGATAGTGACCCTTCAGAACCCTCGAGCTTGTCAACCGACCCAAATGATGACAATGAATTGCTTGATGATGATGATATTAGGAGATGGATTGAAGGCATAGTGAAAATTGTCATTTATACTGCATCCATATGGAATTTGACTCCAGAATGGCAAATAAAAGATCTTCTTACAATTATCAAGGGGGAAGTAGATGATGAAAATCCAGATATTGATAGGATTGACGAAATGGACAAGTCCTCAGATGTATGTGATGATTCTCTCGCACTTGTTGGATATGATGCTGATGGTTCAGATTCAGACTCTGATGTGTGGATCTTTTACTCATCCAATAGAGAAAACATAAGATCATACGAATATGTGTCGGAGGAAGATGAAATCTGGGCACATGATGATGTGGCTAGAGGAGAAATCAAAGCAAAAAGGATCATTCATGCAATGAGCCACATGCCTAGACCAGTTGGGCCCCTCAATCCTCTAGACCCAATTCCATTGTGTTTTCTAGGAGGACCCAGGACCCCCCAAGAAATTGAAGCCTTAACATGGGATAATGATACCCCATGGGATGCGGATGAGGATGTTGAAGGATTATATTGGCGGTGTAATATGGTTGGGATCGACCATGAAATTTCTGATGAAGAGAAAAATGATGATGAAGACAAAGCAGAGAGTTCATCAACATCCAATTTGACATCCTCTGAATCTTCGGAAACTACAACAGCAGATAGCGAAGAGATTTCCTCATGTTTTCCTGAGGTACAGGAGGTAGGCAAAGGGACTCGCTCTGGGCTAGATTACCTTAAAAATTATGATGCAAATGTTAACCAAGACAAGGCTACAAAGCCTACAGAAAGAAATGTCAAGAATGGTGGTTTGCCTAGTCTTCAGGAGCCCTTTAGATTTGATTTGCTTGAACATCTAGCACGCATCCCCACACGTATAAGCATGCATGACATGTTGAGGCTGTCTCCAGACATTCGAAAAGCTGTTGTAGGAGCTCTCATGAACCCAGACCAATATGCATCTCATGTCCACCAAGTACAAGTAAAGTAAAAAGCGAAATGTAAAGAATGCTTCAATTTAGGAGCAGCTATGGCTGCTACAATCGGTTTCACGAAGGATAACATGTTACTCGGGGATGTAAAGCACAATCGGCCATTATACTTCACAAGATATATCGGTGAAGTTGAATTACCAAGAATGCAAATTGACCCTGGATCAGCAATTAACCTCGTGCCACTGAGGGCCTTAAAATATTTGGGAATCCCAACTAGCAAGTTCATCTATACAAAACTCAGCATATCAGCATACAATGGAGAAACACAAAAGGCTATTGGTAGGATTGTTATTCCATGTCAGATTGGAGACATGAAATCTTAGGTCATGGTCTACGCCATTGATGCCGAAACTTCCTACAATTTGCTCCTTGGAAGGCCATGGATTCATGAAAACTATGTAGTCCCTTCGACATTACATCAATGTATCAAATACATTGATAAAAATTCAGAAGTACGTCGAGTCTTTGCTGACAAGAAACCCTTCAAAGGGATGGAAGCATATTGTGTGGATTCTAGATTTTACACGTGAAAGCCTAACGGTGATGCAAATGAAAGCACATCGGAAGCATTGATTGTCAAAAAATCTAAAAACAAATTTTTTTTTTCAAGGTATCTATACCTCCACCCGCGAAACTACTCGAGGGTGTTGAGGTAATAAATGGTAAATCCTCTACTAACATTGCCACAAAAGCACCTAAATGCTCCAAGATCAGCATTCGTCCAAAGCTTGAAGAGACAACTTTCATTAAGAAAAGCCTAGTGGAGGTTCCAACTGCCAGATCAAAAAAAGTCTCACTCGGCATAATATCATGGGTGGGAGGACAGGTGGTGTTCATCCACTCTAAGCTAGAGAAAATGGGTAGGAAATGGAGAACATGGGGGCAGCAACTGCCATAGAGATGGCTCCAAGAAGCCTATAAAAGGCCACTACTTGATGCAAGAAAAGGGTGGAAAAAAAAAAGACAAGGAAGAACTCTGCAGAATTTGATATAAAAAAAAAAGAGAGAGAAATACGCTGCCATTTTGCTACGACGCGCTGCTGGAATTATCAAGCGAAGAGATCATTCCTGAAGAGAAGATTTGAAGCAGGTTCAGGACTAGGATCATGCCTCCATCAAGTGATGGAGCATGATTTCCTAGTTTTGAGCCAAATCCCTACATTTTTTTATTGTCTATTTGCATTTCATGTAGAGTGAGAAAACGGGATTGTTAGGGATTTTGTAGATTGCAATTTGATGGATGCATTATCATTCTAGCATCATTTGATTCACACACACTTGCATGGTTTTAAATAAACTTGAAATCTTGTTTTATTCATGCATTGCTTTTAAGTTTTGTAAAAGTATCAATTTATGCATGATTTGATTTTAAAACTTGGATGCATTTGTTTTTGAAAAGAGTTTTAGAAAATCAAGCGAGCCTAAGTTTTAAATCTTTCAAATCTTTTTAGGCTTTTTATGTTCATGTTTTAAAAACCATTAGAATCTTTAAAACATGTTTTTAAAGCTTGATTTAGTAGGCAAAAAGGTCCCCCAAGCAAAACCTTCAAATATGCAAAAGTTGCATTTTTTGCAAAAAGGGGGTGTCCCGGCAGTGTCGTCGGTCGACCGAGATACAGGTCTCGGTCGACCGAGACAACGGCAGGCAAAATTTGCCTGGGAGCACCAACGGTCAGAAATATGGCCGTTGTGTGTTCTCGGTCGACCGAGACCTGTGTCTAGGTCGACCGAGGACTAGCCGTTGGCAACTTTTTGCTATAAATATGAGTTCTTTCCCTTGCCAAATGTTGGGAATTTTAAGCCCCTCCTTGAGAGGTATTGAGGCATATCAAAAGGGAAAAGAACCAAGGGATGAAGGGGATGATTAGGAAAGCTAAAGCTTGGATTAATGAAGTTAAACCACCAAGTAGGCTCTTCCTTCCTTAATCATATGTTTTCATGCTTTTGTTTTATTTTTGGTAAATCATTTCTAGCATGTTAAACTATGTTTGTGTTGTGTCCTTAACATGTGTTATGTTTTGAGTTGATTTATTGTTTTGGATACAACACCATATGATTCAATCCAAGTAGTACTTAACTTTGGTAAATATAAGTAGATCATGTTAATGAAATAACCTTTGAAATTATATGTAACATGATTCATATACTTGGTTGAATCTTTGGTTGTTGTTTTCCATCATAAGAACATCTCTTTCAAAACTAACTTATGTTTTGGATTCAACTTCTTTACAAATCATATGTTTTCATGTTTTGTTTTATCATTGGTAAATCTTAGTAACATGTTAACCTATGATGTGTTGTATCCTTAGCATGTGTTATATTTTGAATAGATCTATTGTTTTGGATACATCACCATTGATTCATCAAAGTAGTACTTTATCTTTGGTAAATCTAAGTAGATCATGTTAATGAAATATGTAACATGATTCATATACTTTGTTGAATCTTTGGGTGTTGTTTTCCATCATAAGAAAATCTCTTTCAAATGTATCTTATGTTTTGGATTCAACATCATTACAAATCATATGTGTATTATTGTTTTAAAGTTTCACAACTTGCATTACTTTGATAGGTAAATCATTTTCAAGTTGTATTTATAATTACACATGATTTGTCCCCTAATTTCAATCAAATCTATTTATATGTTTTGAGCTTCTTTGTTGATTTGATTGACATCCCTATGCATCACATGTTTAGAGCTAATCCATTTCATACAACTTGTGTAACTTTGATATCATTAAGAAGTTGTTACTTTTAACATGTGATTGCATTACTTCCTCAATCATAAATGTTTTTGAGCTAAAACTTTCAAAAGCCTTAGGCATACATTTATGAACTTTCATTTTCTAAATGATTGAGGACCACACACACACACTTCATGTACTTTCATCTTTGCATCCATAGTGTGAGTGTGTATTAGTTTTTCACTTCCATATTCGCCTAATTAAGAGGCAATGTAATGAGCTTATTTGTATCTCCATCAAGTGTATGTTAGACACTAACTTTGTGAGATAACCAACCTTGTGGTTGAAGAGGTTATTGCTTAGCAAGCATAATGTATAGGTTGATGTTAAGCCTTGAAAAACATCAATGTAAGGTTATTGCTTAGCCTTGGAAAGCATATTGTAAAGGTTATTGCTTAGCCTATTGAAAAGCATAAATAGTGGAAATCCGGTGGGGTGTTGGATCACAAGCCGGTAGTGGATGTAGGCATTGAGGCCGAACCACTATAAATACTTGTGTGATGGTGATTGCTTTGTGGTGATTGTTTATATTAGCTTCCGCATATTGTTTGATAATCATCACTTGTGACTAGTTGGTTTTAAAGAAGTTAAAATTAGTTAAAATTGGTCATAATTGGAGCTCACCCTATTCACCCCCCCTCTAGGGTTCAGATCCCCATGGACTTACAGGGATTGCATGTGGAGAACTTCTTTTTGAGTCTACATTTCCTGATTTTTTTTCTCTGAATTTTATTGCTTGTAGAGAATGTGGCATTGTAAATTCCTTTTCATGAATACAAAAAAAAAAAAAGAATGAATTGATATCTTTATCAGTGAATATTCATCTCAAGTTATTTATTTATTTATTTATTTATTGTTTTTTTTTAGTAATCCATAAGTCATTCAGGTAAGGGCCGCCATCATCCATTATAAGAAAATGAGTGTGCACAACGTACTTTGCTTCTTGAGGATGTGACTTCTGTTTGACTCCCACCTGTTGAAAATATGCTTTGAATCAGCACAAATTATTTCATCCTCAAAAACCCATTCAGACAAGTTTCTCTATATGTTCCAAAATATGATTGGTGGAATAGTTGGTCAGATTTACTGATTTAAAATCTCATGAGTATTTTATTAAGTAACAGTTTCTATTTATAATTAATTCACATACCATCCTGCATCTAATGAGCAATTGGGTTCTACAAATCCATTGAACTTTCATAAAAATTTCTACTAGTACAGAATTTTACGGGCACCACCTGTCCTCTTGCTGCCATAGTCGTTACCCATTTCCTATGGGTATTTACTACTTCTTCATGTTGACCACCGGTTCATGTGTTTGCATTACCCATGTTGCATTTTCATCTAAGGAGTGGGTAATCCTCTTGACTCCACATGTCATTTAAACACATGCTTGCAAAAGTTCTAGCCCCCATCACATGATTGATGTTCATACAATTTTTGTAACGTGACTAAAATAATAGCCTACACATAATCTATCAAATTTGGTCACATGGACTTGATGACATGGTCACCAAAACTTGGGTTAGACCTGGATGACATGGTCATAAAAAAATCAGCTTGGTCTTGTATTAATTGGTCCCAACAAACTACCACATACTGAGAGAGTCTGATGGGTCATGGAAAATTAAATGAAAAAAGGTCCATTACTAGTCATAGGGATAACATGGGGTGTAACTCACATAAACAGGTGGCCAGTTATTAATTTGGGAGTGAGCCCAATGGCTAAATGGATTTAAGCATGTCGATACATAAGTGAGCCCAATGTATCGTTGGGTTTAGGCCCATCTAAATAGATCCCGTGACAATGGATTTTACGTCTCATAGATTGTCATTTTTATCTCGGATCAGGCCTAGGCCAGAATTTAGCTTTGGCTTAGACCAAGATTGGTCACATACTTAGGCCAGAAATGACCCTCCTCTACTCAATCAAAATTGGTTGTATGGACTAATTCATATGGCTCAAGCCAGAAATTGGCATGGATTGGCCACAAATTGGCATGAATTAATTCATATGGCTCAGGCCAGAAATTGGCATGGATTGGCCACAAATTGGCATGGATTAATTCATATGGCTCAGGCCTGGACCATCATCAACAAAGATTGGTCACATGGCCTGGGTCAGAAATTGATTTGAGCCTGATTCAACCAAAATTGGTCATGTATTTTTAGGCCCAAAAAATTAGCTTGGACTTGAATCAACCAGGGTCGGTTATATGGCCTGGGTCAGAAATTGACTTGTGCCTGAATCAACCAAAATTGGTCATGCTGTTTAGGCCCGAAAATTTAACTTGGGCTTCATTGGACATGATATGGCTAGCTTGAACCTATATTAATCATGTTAATCTCCCTCGTAAATTTAAGAGATTTTGATAGGAGCCACCAAATTCATAAGGGTACAATTCCATGCCATGTAGTGGTCACATATCATTGGGTTGGGGATGGGTCCGATTGATTTAGTCCCACTTGATCAAGATCACGCTGGATACGGTCCAATTATTGATGGTGATGAATATATATATTTTATCTTACAACAAATGCCCCCTTCGAGGATCGCTGACAAGGAGTTTTCCGGTGCAGGCGTGCCTCGAACCTATCGCGTCACAATTTCTCCATATGGGCTTTCTCATTGGGCCCATCCATTTGAAACCGCAACTTAAGCCCAAAACCCATATGTGGAGAGAAATCTTCTTATTTCAAAATTTCAAGACTCCAAATCGAGGCTCTGCAATTCTTCGCCCTAACTCTCTCCAAGCATTGGAGCATCTTTCTTTTCTTCAATCGTTTTCATCCCGGATCACGTCAAGCTCATGTCAAGGGTTATGTGTAGTCTTTTATTATTGTTCCTGTTTCAACCATTGAACTGATTTCAAGAAAAGGGGTATGCAAGCATTGTTCTTGTTTCAACCGTTGAACTGGTTTCATCAAAGGGGGTATGCAAACTTGATGTATGACCTGTTCATTTTTTTATTTTTTTATTAATTTTTTTTTAGATGCAAGGATATAGTAGACAATTATTGTGTGGTTTTTTCTCCCTATATGTTTAAGTGTTTTCAATGATAGAAGGGTTTTTTATGTGCCTTAGACCATGACAGGGGTGAGCTTTCCATATGGTGAAGGCTTACCAAAAAAAATTAATTCTTCCACTCAATACTTTCTCTCTCGTGTACACATTTGACCAAGTCTAGTCATGAAGGCCAATTTTAGTGTTCTGACGTTTACTTTGCCTGATGCTCTCCCTTTTTTTCTTACTGTTCTTTTTTTTTAGTAAACAAGATTATTGTACCAGATGATCATTCAGACCAAGATTTAGCCAAACAGAGAACTGATGAGGCATTAGCGAGGGAGAGAGCTAATATCTTAGCCACCAAGACCATTAGTTACTACAGAGTTATGGCAGCCAATATTACATGGAAGAGCCGAAATAAAATAGATAGCCTTCGAAGGCCGGAATTTTTATGTGGCGACCACTATCCTAACGAGGACACTCTTTCAGAGAAATCGACCATATCATTTACACATGAAGGAGAATTATACAATACAAGAAGCAAGCACCACATGACTAATTCGTTGAAGACCCTCTCATCTCGCTATCAACGAATTGATAGTGGTATAATTTGGACTCCGGGTGCTCGTGATATGAAACTTGGCATTTTCAAAGAGGGTGGTATGGATTCCAGAGTTGACTCGAAAAGGATTGTGACCACTATGCTTGAGCCAGTACTCATGATGAATCCAATGAGGCCTTGTTCACAACTTCAACCCCTAGCTGTTTCCATCATGAATGGTATGGGAGGTTGGAATGGTGAATTTAAATTGAAGGGCTGGTATCATATTTTCTGTGCTTGGTCGGTATGGACTGATCAGATAGTTGAACCTTTTGGACATAGGCTACATCAAGTTGGTCTCTTGAAGGCAATACGGGCCACCCAGTACAACGTTGATTACTGCAATGGAGTGTACCAGGCCATGTTGGAGACTTTTCTTGCAAGGTCAAATACTTATGTGGTGCCAAACGGAGAACTAGGATTCGCACTCCACGAAATGGCTGACATTTCGGGTCTCCCTGTGGTTGGAGATTTGTATGAAGAATATGTCCCAACAATTGATGACATAAAAGGAGAATCATAAAATTTTAGAGTCTTATATGCAGACTTGTTACATGAATATACTTAATTATCAAATAACAAGGGATATGTCGCGTCTTCTTCATGGCTTAACAAATTTGGGCCTGATAAAACAAGGATTAGACACTTCAAGCTAAAGCCAATGCGGAGTGCAGAATTATTTGATTTTTAAACACCATCAATGGGGTTGGGCGGCGATATTATTAGCATTACGGAGGTGAAGCCATTTGTAGCTTATATGTCCATGTGGCTGAGTAAAATGGTCTTTTATGGGACTAATGGTGATTACATCCGACCCGAAACTTTTCTACCTGCTCTCCGGCTCGCAAAAGGAACTAAGTATGCCTTATGCCCCGCCATGGTTACTTGGATGTGTACAGGACTAGAACATCATACGAAGCTGGTTGGAAAAGGCTTACAGTTCCATGGTTTATATCCTACCCATTTTTTCTATGCCTGGTTGATAAGTCATTGCGATGGTCTTCATCGACTCGAAGAAGTAGTTGACAGAAGCCCTTTTCTAATGCATTTTCATGGGGCTAAAGCTAGTAATCTGACTCTTGGAAATGCTCGCACAATAATTCGAGACTATAAGAATTACAGGTTTGATATATTCCCAAAACCTGGAGATGGCCCTTCATATTGGTTACGTGATTGTGCTTCAAGTAATATACGATCCTCTGATGAAAATGCATTAACATCAGCTGAGCGGAAATGGCTTGTATGTATTCGGCCCAGTACTCTTGTTTACAGGAGGGGAATTCATATCAACTTTCAGCCATATCTTCCGAGTAGATTTGCTCAACAGTTTGGATATTCACAAGGCTATGTGGGTAATCCAAGTCTGAAGCCATTATTACAAGGGACTAGCATGGATGGCCTCAATGCTTGGCTAGACTTCTCGGCTTTCCACACTGGTTGTTTATTCCAAACTCCACACCCGGATGTAGGTACTGTCGCGACCCCGGACCGGGAATCCCAATCCGGGATCGGGACATTAGTGTGTAATGATTATTCAAGAGGATTATCTACAGCCACAATATACAATTTATTTAATTTCCCACAGGTGTCCGCGGTGAGGATTTCACAACCTTGCATGAATATTTCTTTTTAGTGCGGAAGCATGTAGCAAATCAAATAGTCAGACTATCTCTAGTCATGCAAGCATTAATATCAAATGTCAAAACTGTATCAGAAAGAGCAATGATCTATAGCATGTTTCCCAAAGGTTGTTAAAGTTAGACAAAATATCATTCAGTTACTTTCCCCAAAATTAGAGGCCAACAAGGGCCAATATTACAAAATAATAACCCAAAGAATAGTTAACAAGTCCTCCCCAAAATGTTACGCCTCTTGGCAACCCGATGTCTACATGACATCGTCAGCACGCCACTCAACTAGAGGCTGCAGCTCACCTACCGCCTCCTACGGCTCCTCCTCAAGGAAACCGGCAACGGGACCTGAGTACCAAAGCAAAGGATCAGACACGACGGTCTGGCAAGAGAGTGGGAAGATACAACAACATGAAATAGATGAAATATCTCGAAAAGCAAGGAAATCTGTTAAAGCAAGAACTCTCATAAAATAGATAAATCATTTGCTAGAAACATGTAAACAAGATAAAACGTATGAGGTAACCAAGGAAATCGGGAATAACAAGGTGACAATCACATAAAGCTAAGTCCTCTGTCACTAAAGTGACAACAGTATCACGGGACGTTCATCTCAGTCACACAAGGTTAGGAGAAGCAACGTAAACATATATACAATATAAATATACGGGAACGGGACCACGGTAGCGAACCGGGTATCGGGACGGGACCACGGTAATGACCGGGTGTCGGGTTCCAAACTGCAGCTGGCGGGACGGGAGAGGGATTTCCAAGTCGGTGGATCAAACCAACAAGGTATCCAAGCTTAGTGATGCCGACTCATAGGATAAATAACACATCGAGACATATGCAAGTAAATAAAGTGCAAGTAAATCAATGAACGGGCAAGGATATTCAATATATAACTTTCATTTCATATCGGGCAATACTCTTTGGGACAAGTCAATGTTACTAGTGTAACCATCAAGCTTTCGGGAAAACAGATCATGTACAGTAAATCTTGGAAAAGAAGAAATAAAATGAATTATACCAATTCGGGAAAGATAATGATTTTTAAGATCTATTTGAGTGAATAGGGGTCCCGTATGTCTATGATGGAAATGACTTGGTACTCCTTGAGTTTGAAGACATTCCGGGCTCCTTATCCACTTCTACGATTTTCAAAACTTAACATGAGCTTATGGATATTACTAGATGTTATGATAGAAAAATCAAGACTATAAACGGTCCATCCTAAGTATGATGTCAACCCGGAACCATCGAGCAACCTACTCAGTCACCGAAAGGAATAGAGTTCGCGATACCCAAGGAAATAGACTTTGCATTTAGGTATGAAGAGGATATCGTGTCGTTCCATCCCGTTCGAGATCGAATAGATTGAACTTCGATGCATTCCGAACCAACCGTGAAGAGCATCGGCTCAAGACGCTCTCACCTATGGTCAAGTGAGTCCAAGGAGGGTAGCCAAGGTCCACAAAAAAAAAATCTCAAAACCCACCGAAATTTCTGCACCATAAATACACAGGGTCCGATCGATCGGCCCAAAAAGCCTTACAGTTAAAAGTCAGACCGATCGATCGGCCTGTAGGTCCGATCGATCGGCACTGGGCGTGAAGCATGCCCGGGAACTTGATTTTTCTCCTTCTTGTTTCCTTTCCTTCCAACACCTCAACAACCACAATTAACTATGAACAAGGAGACTTAAACACATGATTTCCGGACATTAAATGAGGCTATCAAGATGTGTAAAGATCATTTATTTCAACCATGGAAAAATCAATGAAAGCATGAAAACCATAAATACTTCACCAAACCATTTCAAACTTAAAAACATCCAAACGTTCACTTGCCTCAAGTCCAAGCTAGCCAAAAACAAGCCTCTACTCACTTCTTAAGCTTACTTCCAAGCTACAATAAAAAAACCCCAAAAACAACCCTAAAATGGGTTACACAAGGAATGAAAATGAAATAACTTCCAATAATGCAAATGTAGCTTCCCTAAGGCTAGAAGATCACTAATCTAGGAGATGAATAAGATCACTTACTTGCAAGGTCCCCTAATGGACAATGTAAGCTCAAGGGAAGTCTCAAAGTTGATGGATTCTTCTAAAAATAGTATCAAGAGGAAGCTTGTGAGATGAGGAAGAGATTGGTAATCTCCATTTCTTGATTGATGAGCTCTTGGTGAGGCTTGGAGATGGAGAAGCAAGAAGAAGAAAAGAAAAGCAACGAAAACCCTAGACTCAATAGTTGTGCTGGAACATGAAAATGGAGAAGGAAGGGAAGGGTTCCTCTTTGTTAACAAAGGAGTTTGGGTCCCACAACTTAATGGACTTGGGTGGCTGAAATCATCTCTCTCGGGTCCTCGGATGAATTCGACGAAGGAGGAAGAAATGTTCGTCGAAATATCTAGTTTCCAAAAAGTGTATGTTTCGCGAGTTTCGAGAATATTAAGTTTTGGGTACAGATTTGGTGTGAAATGACTGTTTTACCCTCACGGCTATGAAATCGGGTTTCGGGGCCTCGAATGGACACGGGATCAACATGAAAGTTGTAAGAATCCACAAGATGAATGCAACGGGCCAAAAACGTAATTTAAAACACGTCGGGAAAATTTCACAAGAAAATGCAAAGCCGAAAAAGGGAACCCCCAAAGGGCCCCACAAGCTATCAATCACTCCAAAAGGCCCAAAACTAGAATCAAGGCTATTCCAAACCCAACTAGACCAAAAACACTAATCAAGCTTAGCACTAACACGCAACTTAATTAGCACTAAACGGGTCCACTCGGGTCGGGGTCTTACAGGTACATCTCATGCCTTTACTACTTGGTTTCAAAATGTCTTCCAGGACTACCTAAAAATTAGTAATATGAGGAGTTTTCGCAAGGGCATTGAGTCGTCAACTTCTTCTCTTAAGGCTAAGAAGAAAAGAAAAGTGTCAACAGAAAATACAAATGAGGACATCAATGACATCAATGGCGCCGAAGCTACTAATTGTGGGAATATTCGAATGGATCAAACTGATATTCAGGTATCTTTTCCTGATACACAGTTTCCCTCTATACCCAATGTGTCGACAGCTGCAAAACCTCCACATGGTGGTGGGATTAAAGCTTCTTGATCAAGGAAGAAACCAGAAGAAGTGGTATCTATTGATGAGCATGGGCCAGTAAAGAGAACTCGTTCAAAGACTAGTGCCAGCAAATAATCGTTAGGAAGTTTAAGTGCAGGAGCAGTTTCACAAAAGGGGAAAGTATCTATTGTTACTAATATCTTAACATCAAATGTTGCCGTGGTAATTTCTGAGCCTCCAGAGCATGAAGTTTCAGACAAATATAATGATAGGGTTGATTATGGTATATATGACTAACCCTTGGCTTTCAAGTTGTCTTCTCCAATAACGTCTTGATCTTATGATCCTTATCTTTTTCTTCTCCATTTTTTTTTAGAAGACTCGCCTTGCCCTGATCTATCTTCTCATGACGATGTTCATCCTGACAGCACTGGATCTCAAGGTAAGTGGATCTCAACTTTGGTATCATATTATTCGTAGGAATCATATATATATATATATATATATTCTCTAATCTCTCTGCAGGTGTACAAATAGAATCTTCCTTGCTTTCAAAGAACAAGAGAAGTACCTTAATCTAACTCTATCTTTATCATAAATTGCTCTTAATGATATCATTGGCGAGTCTTGACTTAGGTGTCACTTGTGCAGCCATGGCTAAAGAGAATCGACCTAGTCAAAGCCCGACTATTCTTGTTTGTCGGCATGGTAATAAATTGAACTTTCAATGTTTTATCGGCTCTATATGGTTAACACTAATTTACGTGAAAAGTCAATTTATTTTTGTTTGCCCCTTTTCCTTTTTTAGTTGAGGGTACTGGCATCATCACTTCCTTAAATGAAGCCGTGCTCATTCGTCCTCTCGCCATTGAGAAAGACAGAATAGTGGAGATTTTGTCGAGCCCTAGTCTGGCTTCAGGAGATCCCATGCATGGCACATTTACGGAACCCCCTTTTGATGTTGTACGAGAGAGTGTGAATATCATTCATACCTCACATGGAGTGAAGAAGGGGGACGTACCGTCATTACTAAAAGCAGATGAACCAAATTCCCCTATTGTAAAGAGAGAAAATGTGGGTTCAATTTTGAAGCCTATGTCGAGTGCATGATCGACTAGCGAAGCGGCTAAAGGTTTGGGAACTACAAACCCGCCTCCTTCCACCGCAGTTGGTAGTGAGCAGGGTGCTTCTTTTGCACCTATGTCCTTAGAGGGTAAGGGTGCCTTGAATCCTTGGTTGGCAGTTGAGAGCACTTTCCAGAACAACACAACTGAAGATGTATATCGGGAGCCAGCCCGCATGTTCGCAAAAAGTATTCTCAACAATGCTGTCAAAACAGTCACTTCAAGCAATTTAGAAGTTGTTTCTTTTGGAGACTCTCTGGACCTAACCAGAAAGCTGAACGACTGATGGAACTGGTCAAATCAAGCTCGATAACTATTTAGGACCGTAGCAAAACAACACACGTTCGCTTCCATGCACAAAAAGGCAGTGATGTCTCGACTACTACCGCATGTTTGTACGGTTGCAAACGGAATGGTTTCGGACCGGACCAATAGTGGACTCGGACCCGTTTCAGAATAACGGTTCCGGTTGTGATTCCGGTTTTGTCTCGTAACTCGTTTAGTTGGTCCAGACCCATTTCTGAATAACGGTTCCGGTTCTGAATCCGGTTTTGACTCGTAACTTGTTTAGTTGGTTCCAGACCCGGCTCCAATAGGATAACCCGGATCCGGGTCTACCTAGAGGACTGGAATCCTGTTCCAAAATTGATTCTAATTTATCTTTATTCTTCATGTGTCCTAAAATAAGCATATCATTCAACTTATAGCAGTGCGTCAAGTCCACTACAGCTAATATTGTACGTAAAAATTTCCACAAAAAGGGAGTTAATTTTGAGGTACAATTTGCAATATCAAATGCTCATAAGCCGGGTCCACGCGTCGGAACCTATATGGACTCGGACCCGTTTATCAATCGGAACCTAAAATAGGTTCCGGTCCCGGACCCGTTTATGAAGCGGGACCTAAAATAGGTTCCAGACCCGGTTTTTTACGGGTCGGAACTTCTGGGTAATCGGATACCCATTTGGCCCCCACATGTTTGCGATTATAGGCTCTTTTTTTTTCTCCGATTGAAATGAAGGTTCTACTGGTTTCACGTACGTACTCGATCGTAGATTTTAGGATCTCTGAGTTTTTATTGTAACAATTATGCACCCTGTTTAGAAGTGTCAATAATTTCGTAGAACCAAAGATATATTTAGTTTGGAGATTTCTCGTGAAATTTAGGTTGTGCATGGCCGTGAGATACTCAAACACATACATCCTTGTCTTGGGCTGCATTCTCACTTTAGGATCAGCAAAACCGATGTTCAATGCATGAGCTAAAAAACAAGTGAGATAAGAAAGAGAAGGTGGAACCGGATCCAGACCCGGAACCGTTTCGGAACCGATTCCTTGTCTTCGGAACCAGAACACGAACAATATCTGGGATGGGTCTAGATCAAGGTCCGGGTCTAGGTAAAGAACGATATTAAAAAAAACATATGGTTTTTAGGAGAGATTTTAGAAAATTGAGGTAATATGTTGGTTATCGGGTCCACGGGTCCGAACCAAGGTGGAACCGGACCCGGACCCATTTTCTTATTGGGGCATGATTAAGGACCCAGACCCGATTTTAACAGGTCGGATCCTCCGCGTAATCGGAGAATCGAGGACCCACTTACATCCCTAGTCGTACGCCACCTCAGCAATGAGAGGTCATGGGTTTGAGACCTCGCATCACTGCTCCCTCCCTCCCTCATACATATATCTATATATATTTTGGCCGAACGGGTATTCCGGCTCTCAAGCACTAAGTGGAAATAAATAAATAAATAACCCGAGCACGGTCCATCTGTTAATAACTTAACCCCATACCCAAAGCCCAATCCATGAGCTCAGTTACAAACAAAGAAAACACACTCCTTTTTAAGAGATGAAATAAAAATGCTATTCTCTCACCTTTTGATTCTACTGCGTCCTAAATTTTGTTCTCTCTTATATTGACCATTTACTTCGCTTCAACGGTAAAATAAAATTACGATTTATTGTGTGTTTATTGTGATTTGATATTATTTCATCCAATTGTTATTAACACATGTCCATCCATCATTTTGCGAACCAAGCCCCGACCCGTGACCCACAATAAAGCCAAAGAAGGAAAAAAGGCCAAAAAATCGGTTTTTGAAATTTCCGCTGTATCTATCTGCAGTATACCTGCAGTTTCCAGATTTCCTCCTCTCAAAGAGGAGGAAAACCGGAAACTGCCAGTTTACCGCCGATTGTAGCAGCGGTAAAGCTTCAATTTCCGGTTTTCCTCCTCTCAGAGAGGAGGAAATCTAGAAAGTAACGAGTTTACCGCCGATTCCAGCAGCGGTAAAGCTGAGTGAGTGTCCAAATAAAGTCGCAAGCCCTTTCCATTTCCAACTAAAAATTAATAGAATGAAAGAAACGATAGTTGCTTTTTTTCTTGCAGCGTATTTCCAGTGAACACCCATATGATATGAATAGAGAGAAAAAAATCACACAAGCTGACTTTGGCAATTGACACATGTTGAATTCAATTTCTAGTCTTTCTAATATATGTGCTTCCCCATAAATAAAAGTAGAAATATATAAATGGTCATCAAATATCATCCCCATAATTAAAGAATAAAATCTTAGATATCACTCTATTAAAGCAATTTGCTCCTGTCTACAACTCCATCCTTAAATCTTTCATCACTCGTAGTCCTTAATGATCATCCGTGTGATTCACTTGATAATAAATTCTTAAAAATTCAATTCCATGCAAACAGAGTGGCCTCTAAGGGAGCACATCTGGGAAAGAAAATTTAAAAGCATTGAGTGTTATCACGAATCTAATCTTGAGCAATGACACAAAAGGTTTTGCAATCTGGTTATCAACATCTAAGCTTTATTTTTGTTGACATGCTTAGATTTGGAGACTCTCTGGACCTAACCAGAAAGCTGAACGACTGATGGAACTGGTCAAATCAAGCTCGATAACTATTTAGGACCGTAGCAAAACAACACACGTTCGCTTCCATGCACAAAAAGGCAGTGATGTCTCGACTACTACCGCTTGTTTGTACGGTTGCAAACGGAATGGTTTCGGACCGGACCAATAGTGGACTCGGACCCGTTTTAGAATAACGGTTCCGGTTGTGATTCCGGTTTTGTCTCGTAACTCGTTTAGTTGGTCCAGACCCATTTCTGAATAACGGTTCCGGTTCTGAATCCGGTTTTGACTCGTAACTTGTTTAGTTCGTTCCAGACCCGGCTCCAATAGGATAACCCGGATCCGGGTCTACCTAGAGGACTGGAATCCTGTTCCAAAATTGATTCTAATTTATCTTTATTCTTCATGTGTCCTAAAATAAGCATATCATTCAACTTATAGCAGTGCGTCAAGTCCACTACAGCTAATATTGTACGTAAAAATTTCCACAAAAAGGGAGTTAATTTTGAGGTACAATTTGCAATATCAAATGCTCATAAGCCGGGTCCACGCGTCGGAACCTATATGGACCCGGACCCGTTTATCAATCGGAACCTAAAATAGGTTCCGGTCCCGGACCCGTTTATGAAGCAGGACATAAAATAGGTTCCCGACCCGGTTTTTTACGGGTCGGAACTTCTGGGTAATCGGATACCCGTTTGGCCCCCACATGTTTGCGATTATAGGTTCTTTTTTTTTTCTCCGATTGAAATGAAGGTTCTACTGGTTTCACGTACATACTCGATCGTAGATTTTAGGATCTCTGGGTTTTTATTGTAACAATTATGCACCCTGTATAGAAGTGTCAATAATTTCGTAGAACCAAATATATATTTAGTTTGGAGATTTCTCGGGAAATTCAGGTTGTGCATGGCCGTGAGATACTCAAACACATACATCCTTGTCTTGGGCTGCATTCTCACTTTAGGATCAGCAAAACCGATGTTCAATGCATGAGCTAAAAAACAAGTGAGATAAGAAAGAGAAGGTGGAACCGGATCCAGACCCGGAACCGTTTCGGAACCGATTCCTTGTCTTCGGAACCAGAACACGAACAATATCTGGGACGGGTCTAGATCAAGGTCCGGGTCTAGGTAAAGAACGATATTAAAAAAAACATATGGTTTTTAGGAGAGATTTTAGAAAATTGAGGTAATATGTTGGTTATCCGGTCCACGGGTCCGAACCAAGGTGGAACCGGACCCGGACCCATTTTCTTATTGGGGCATGATTAAGGAACCAGACCCGGTTTTAACGGGTCGGAACCTCCGCGTAATCGGAGAATCGAGGACCCACTTACATCCCTAGTCGTACGCCACCTCAGCAGTGAGAGGTCATGGGTTTGAGACCTCGCATCACTGCTCCCTCCCTCCCTCATAAATATATCTATATATATTTTGGCCGAACGGGTATTCCGGCTCTCAAGCACTAAGTGCAAATAAATAAATAAATAACCCGAGCACGGTCCATCTATTAATAACTTAACCCCATACCCAAAGCCCAATCCACGAGCTCACTTAGAAACAAAGAAAACACACTCCTTTTTAAGAGAAGAAATAAAAATGCTACTCTCTCACCTTTTGATTCTACTGCATCCTAAATTTTTCTCTCTTATATTGACCATTTACTTCGCTTGAACGGTAAAATAAAATTACGATTTATTGTGTGTATATTGTGATTTGATATTACTTCATCCAATTGTTATTAACACATGTCCATCCATCATTTTGTGAACCAAGCCCCGAACCGTGACCCACAATAAAGCAAAAGAAGGAAAAAAACGACAAAAAATCGGTTTTTGAAATTTCCGCTAAATCTATCCGCGGTATACCTGCAGTTTCTAAATTTCCTCCTCTCAAAGAGGAGGAAAACTGGAAACTGCGAGTTTACCGCCGATTGTAGCAGCGGTAAAGCTTCAATTTCCGGTTTTCCTCCTCTCAGAGAGGAGGAAATCTGGAAAGTAACGAGTTTACCGCCGATTCTAGCAGCGGTAAAGCTGAGTGAGTGTCCAAATAAAGTCGCAAGGCCTTTCCATTTCCAACTAAAAATTAATAGAATGAAAGAAACGATAGTTGCTTTTTTCTTGCAGCGTATTTCCAGTGAACACCCACATGATATGAATAGAGAGAAAAAAATCACACAAGCTGACTTTGGCAATTGACACATGTTGAATTCAATTTCTAGTCTTTCTAATATATGTGCTTCCCCATAAATAAAAGTAGAAATATATAAATGGTCATCAAATATCATCCCCATAATTAAAGAATAAAATCTTAGATATCACTCTATTAAAGCAATTTGCTCCTGTCTACAACTCCATCCTTAAATCTTTCATCACTCGTAGTCCTTAATGATCATCCGTGTGATTCACTTGATAATAAATTCTGAAAAATTCAATTCCATGCAAACAGAGTGGCCTCTAAGGGAGCACATCTGGGAAAGAAAATTTAAAAGCATTGAGTGTTATCACGAATCTAATCTTGAGCAATGACACAAAAGGTTTTGCAATCTGGTTATCAACATCTAAGCTTTATTTTTGTTGACATGCTTAGATTTGGAGACTCTCTGGACCTAACCAGAAAGCTGAACGACTGATGGAACTGGTCAAATCAAGCTCGATAACTATTTAGGACCGTAGCAAAACAACACACGTTCGCTTCCATGCACAAAAAGGCAGTGATGTCTCGACTACTACCGCATGTTTGTACGGTTGCAAACGGAATGGTTTCGGACCGGACCAATAGTGGACTCGGACCCGTTTTAGAATAACGGTTCCGGTTGTGATTCCGGTTTTGTCTCGTAACTCGTTTAGTTGGTCCAGACCCATTTCTGAATAACGGTTCCGGTTCTGAATCCGGTTTTGACTCGTAACTTGTTTAGTTCGTTCCAGACCCGGCTCCAATAGGATAACCCGGATCCGGGTCTACCTAGAGGACTGGAATCCTGTTCCAAAATTGATTCTAATTTATCTTTATTCTTCATGTGTCCTAAAATAAGCATATCATTCAACTTATAGCAGTGCGTCAAGTCCACTACAGCTAATATTGTACGTAAAAATTTCCACAAAAAGGGAGTTAATTTTGAGGTACAATTTGCAATATCAAATGCTCATAAGCCGGGTCCACGCGTCGGAACCTATATGGACCCGGACCCGTTTATCAATCGGAACCTAAAATAGGTTCCGGTCCCGGACCCGTTTATGAAGCAGGACATAAAATAGGTTCCCGACCCGGTTTTTTACGGGTCGGAACTTCTGGGTAATCGGATACCCGTTTGGCCCCCACATGTTTGCGATTATAGGCTCTTTTTTTTTTCTCCGATTGAAATGAAGGTTCTACTGGTTTCACGTACATACTCGATCGTAGATTTTAGGATCTCTGGGTTTTTATTGTAACAATTATGCACCCTGTATAGAAGTGTCAATAATTTCGTAGAACCAAAGATATATTTAGTTTGGAGAGTTCTCGTGAAATTTAGGTTGTGCATGGCCGTGAGATACTCAAACACATACATCCTTGTCTTGGGCTGCATTCTCACTTTAGGATCAGCAAAACCGATGTTCAATGCATGAGCTAAAAAACAAGTGAGATAAGAAAGAGAAGGTGGAACCGGATCCAGACCTGGAACCGTTTCGGAACCGATTCCTTGTCTTCGGAACCAGAACACGAACAATATCTGGGATGGGTCTAGATCAAGGTCCGGGTCTAGGTAAAGAACGATATTAAAAAAAACATATGGTTTTTAGGAGAGATTTTAGAAAATTGAGGTAATATGTTGGTTATCGGGTCCACGGGTCCGAACCAAGGTGGAACCGGACCCGGACCCATTTTCTTATTGGGGCATGATTAAGGACCCAGACCCGATTTTAACGGGTCGGATCCTCCGCGTAATCGGAGAATCGAGGACCCACTTACATCCCTAGTCGTACGCCACCTCAGCAGTGAGAGGTCATGGGTTTGAGACCTCGCATCACTGCTCCCTCCCTCCCTCATACATATATCTATATATATTTTGGCCGAACGGGTATTCCGGCTCTCAAGCACTAAGTGGAAATAAATAAATAAATAACCCGAGCACGGTCCATCTGTTAATAACTTAACCCCATACCCAAAGCCCAATCCATGAGCTCAGTTACAAACAAAGAAAACACACTCCTTTTTAAGAGATGAAATAAAAATGCTATTCTCTCACCTTTTGATTCAACTGCGTCCTAAATTTTGTTCTCTCTTATATTGACCATTTACTTCGCTTCAACGGTAAAATAAAATTACGATGTATTGTGATTTGATATTATTTCATCCAATTGTTATTAACACATGTCCATCCATCATTTTGCGAACCAAGCCCCGACCCGTGACCCACAATAAAGCCAAAGAAGGAAAAAAGGCCAAAAAATCGGTTTTTGAAATTTCCGCTGTATCTATCTGCGGTATACCTGCAGTTTCCAGATTTCCTCCTCTCAAAGAGGAGGAAAACCGGAAACTGCCAGTTTACCGCCGATTGTAGCAGCGGTAAAGCTTCAATTTCCGGTTTTCCTCCTCTCAGAGAGGAGGAAATCTGGAAAGTAACGAGTTTACCGCCGATTCTAGCAGCGGTAAAGCTGAGTGAGTGTCCAAATAAAGTCGCAAGGCCTTTCCATTTCCAACTAAAAATTAATAGAATGAAAGAAACGATAGTTGCTTTTTTCTTGCAGCGTATTTCCAGTGAACACCCACATGATATGAATAGAGAGAAAAAAATCACACAAGCTGACTTTGGCAATTGACACATGTTGAATTCAATTTCTAGTCTTTCTAATATATGTGCTTCCCCATAAATAAAAGTAGAAATATATAAATGGTCATCAAATATCATCCCCATAATTAAAGAATAAAATCTTAGATATCACTCTATTAAAGCAATTTGCTCCTGTCTACAACTCCATCCTTAAATCTTTCATCACTCGTAGTCCTTAATGATCATCCGTGTGATTCACTTGATAATAAATTCTTAAAAATTCAATTCCATGCAAACAGAGTGGCCTCTAAGGGAGCACATCTGGGAAAGAAAATTTAAAAGCATTGAGTGTTATCACGAATCTAATCTTGAGCAATGACACAAAAGGTTTTGCAATCTGGTTATCAACATCTAAGCTTTATTTTTGTTGACATGCTTAGATTTGGAGACTCTCTGGACCTAACCAGAAAGCTGAACGACTGATGGAACTGGTCAAATCAAGCTCGATAACTATTTAGGACCGTAGCAAAACAACACACGTTCGCTTCCATGCACAAAAAGGCAGTGATGTCTCGACTACTACCGCATGTTTGTACGGTTGCAAACGGAATGGTTTCGGACCGGACCAATAGTGGACTCGGACCCGTTTTAGAATAACGGTTCCGGTTGTGATTCCGGTTTTGTCTCGTAACTCGTTTAGTTGGTCCAGACCCATTTCTGAATAACGGTTCCGGTTCTGAATCCGGTTTTGACTCGTAACTTGTTTAGTTCGTTCCAGACCCGGCTCCAATAGGATAACCCGGATCCGGGTCTACCTAGAGGACTGGAATCCTGTTCCAAAATTGATTCTAATTTATCTTTATTCTTCATGTGTCCTAAAATAAGCATATCATTCAACTTATAGCAGTGCGTCAAGTCCACTACAGCTAATATTGTACGTAAAAATTTCCACAAAAAGGGAGTTAATTTTGAGGTACAATTTGCAATATCAAATGCTCATAAGCCGGGTCCACGCGTCGGAACCTATATGGACCCGGACCCGTTTATCAATCGGAACCTAAAATAGGTTCCGGTCCCGGACCCGTTTATGAAGCAGGACATAAAATAGGATCCCGACCCGGTTTTATACGGGTCGGAACTTCTGGGTAATCGGATACCCGTTTGGCCCCCACATGTTTGCGATTATAGGCTCTTTTTTTTTTCTCCGATTGAAATGAAGGTTCTACTGGTTTCACGTACATACTCGATCGTAGATTTTAGGATCTCTGGGTTTTTATTGTAACAATTATGCACCCTGTATAGAAGTGTCAATAATTTCGTAGAACCAAATATATATTTAGTTTGGAGATTTCTCGGGAAATTCAGGTTGTGCATGGCCGTGAGATACTCAAACACATACATCCTTGTCTTGGGCTGCATTCTCACTTTAGGATCAGCAAAACCGATGTTCAATGCATGAGCTAAAAAACAAGTGAGATAAGAAAGAGAAGGTGGAACCGGATCCAGACCCGGAACCGTTTCGGAACCGATTCCTTGTCTTCGGAACCAGTACACGAACAATATCTGGGACGGGTCTAGATCCAGGTCCGGGTCTAGGTAAAGAACGATATTAAAAAAAACATATGGTTTTTAGGAGAGATTTTAGAAAATTGAGGTAATATGTTGGTTATCCGGTCCACGGGTCCGAACCAAGGTGGAACCGGACCCGGACCCATTTTCTTATTGGGGCATGATTAAGGAACCAGACCCGGTTTTAACGGGTCGGAACCTCCGCGTAATCGGAGAATCGAGGACCCACTTACATCCCTAGTCGTACGCCACCTCAGCAGTGAGAGGTCATGGGTTTGAGACCTCGCATCACTGCTCCCTCCCTCCCTCATAAATATATCTATATATATTTTGGCCGAACGGGTATTCCGGCTCTCAAGCACTAAGTGCAAATAAATAAATAAATAACCCGAGCACGGTCCATCTATTAATAACTTAACCCCATACCCAAAGCCCAATCCACGAGCTCACTTAGAAACAAAGAAAACACACTCCTTTTTAAGAGAAGAAATAAAAATGCTACTCTCTCACCTTTTGATTCTACTGCATCCTAAATTTTTCTCTCTTATATTGACCATTTACTTCGCTTGAACGGTAAAATAAAATTACGATTTATTGTGTGTATATTGTGATTTGATATTACTTCATCCAATTGTTATTAACACATGTCCATCCATCATTTTGTGAACCAAGCCCCGAACCGTGACCCACAATAAAGCAAAAGAAGGAAAAAAACGACAAAAAATCGGTTTTTGAAATTTCCGCTAAATCTATCCGCGGTATACCTGCAGTTTCTAAATTTCCTCCTCTCAAAGAGGAGGAAAACTGGAAACTGCCAGTTTACCGCCGATTGTAGCAGCGGTAAAGCTTCAATTTCCGGTTTTCCTCCTCTCAGAGAGGAGGAAATATGGAAAGTAACGAGTTTACCGCCGATTCTAGCAGCGGTAAAGCTGAGTGAGTGTCCAAATAAAGTCGCAAGGCCTTTCCATTTCCAACTAAAAATTAATAGAATGAAAGAAACGATAGTTGCTTTTTTCTTGCAGCGTATTTCCAGTGAACACCCACATGATATGAATAGAGAGAAAAAAATCACACAAGCTGACTTTGGCAATTGACACATGTTGAATTCAATTTCTAGTCTTTCTAATATATGTGCTTCCCCATAAATAAAAGTAGAAATATATAAATGGTCATCAAATATCATCCCCATAATTAAAGAATAAAATCTTAGATATCACTCTATTAAAGCAATTTGCTCCTGTCTACAACTCCATCCTTAAATCTTTCATCACTCGTAGTCCTTAATGATCATCCGTGTGATTCACTTGATAATAAATTCTTAAAAATTCAATTCCATGCAAACAGAGTGGCCTCTAAGGGAGCACATCTGGGAAAGAAAATTTAAAAGCATTGAGTGTTATCACGAATCTAATCTTGAGCAATGACACAAAAGGTTTTGCAATCCGGTTATCAACATCTAAGCTTTATTTTTGTTGACATGCTTAGATTTGGAGACTCTCTGGACCTAACCAGAAAGCTGAACGACTGATGGAACTGGTCAAATCAAGCTCGATAACTATTTAGGACCGTAGCAAAACAACACACGTTCGCTTCCATGCACAAAAAGGCAGTGATGTCTCGACGACTACCGCATGTTTGTACGGTTGCAAACGGAATGGTTTCGGACCGGACCAATAGTGGACTCGGACCCGTTTTAGAATAACGGTTCCGGTTGTGATTCCGGTTTTGTCTCGTAACTCGTTTAGTTGGTCCAGACCCATTTCTGAATAACGGTTCCGGTTCTGAATCCGGTTTTGACTCGTAACTTGTTTAGTTCGTTCCAGACCCGGCTCCAATAGGATAACCCGGATCCGGGTCTACCTAGAGGACTGGAATCCTGTTCCAAAATTGATTCTAATTTATCTTTATTCTTCATGTGTCCTAAAATAAGCATATCATTCAACTTATAGCAGTGCGTCAAGTCCACTACAGCTAATATTGTACGTAAAAATGTCCACAAAAAGGGAGTTAATTTTGAGGTACAATTTCGAATATCAAATGCTCATAAGCCGGGTCCACGCGTCGGAACCTATATGGACCCGGACCCGTTTATCAATCGGAACCTAAAATAGGTTCCGGTCCCGGACCCGTTTATGAAGCAGGACATAAAATAGGTTCCCGACCCGGTTTTTTACGGGTCGGAACTTCTGGGTAATCGGATACCCGTTTGGCCCCCACATGTTTTCGATTATAGGCTCTTTTTTTTTTCTCCGATTGAAATGAAGGTTCTACTGGTTTCACGTACATACTCGATCGTAGATTTTAGGATCTCTGGGTTTTTATTGTAACAATTATGCACCCTGTATAGAAGTGTCAATAATTTCGTAGAACCAAAGATATATTTAGTTTGGAGATTTCTTGGGAAATTCAGGTTGTGCATGGCCGTGAGATACTCAAACACATACATCCTTGTCTTGGGCTGCATTCTCACTTTAGGATCAGCAAAACCGATGTTTAATGCATGAGCTAAAAAACAAGTGAGATAAGAAAGAGAAGGTGGAACCGGATCCAGACCCGGAACCGTTTCGGAACCGATTCCTTGTCTTCGGAACCAGAACACGAACAATATCTGGGACGGGTCTAGATCAAGGTCCGGGTCTAGGTAAAGAACGATATTAAAAAAAACATATGGTTTTTAGGAGATATTTTAGAAAATTGAGGTAATAGGTTGGTTATCCGGTCCACGGGTCCGAACCAAGGTGGAACCGGACCCGGACCCATTTTCTTATTGGGGCATGATTAAGGAACCAGATCCGGTTTTAACGGGTCGGAACCTCCGCGTAATCGGAGAATCGAGGACCCACTTACATCCCTAGTCGTACGCCACCTCAGCAGTGAGAGGTCATGGGTTTGAGACCTCGCATCACTGCTCCCTCCCTCCCTCATAAATACATCTATATATATTTTGGCCGAACGGGTATTCCGGCTCTCAAGCACTAAGTGCAAATAAATAAATAAATAACCCGAGCACGGTCCATCTATTAATAACTTAACCCCATACCCAAAGCCCAATCCACGAGCTCACTTACAAACAAAGAAAACACACTCCTTTTTAAGAGAAGAAATAAAAATGCTACTCTCTCACCTTTTGATTCTACTGCATCCTAAATTTTTCTCTCTTATATTGACCATTTACTTCGCTTGAACGGTAAAATAAAATTACGATTTATTGTGTGTATATTGTGATTTGATATTACTTCATCCAATTGTTATTAACACAAGTCCATCCATCATTTTGTGAAACAAGCCCCGAACCGTGACCCACAATAAAGCAAAAGAAGGAAAAAAACGACAAAAAATCGGTTTATGAAATTTCCGCTAAATCTATCCGCGGTATACCTGCAGTTTCTAAATTTCCTCCTCTCAAAGAGGAGGAAAACTGGAAACTGCCAGTTTACCGCCGATTGTAGCAGCGGTAAAGCTTCAATTTCCGGTTTTCCTCCTCTCAGAGAGGAGGAAATCTGGAAAGTAACGAGTTTACCGCCGATTCTAGCAGCGGTAAAGCTGAGTGAGTGTCCAAATAAAGTCGCAAGGCCTTTCCATTTCCAACTAAAAATTAATAGAATGAAAGAAACGATAGTTGCTTTTTTCTTGCAGCGTATTTCCAGTGAACACCCACATGATATGAATAGAGAGAAAAAAATCACACAAGCTGACTTTGGCAATTGACACATGTTGAATTGAATTTCTAGTCTTTCTAATATATGTGCTTCCCCATAAATAAAAGTAGAAATATATAAATGGTCATCAAATATCATCCCCATAATTAAAGAATAAAATCTTAGATATCACTCTATTAAAGCAATTTTCTCCTGTCTACAACTCCATCCTTAAATCTTTCATCACTCGTAGTCCTTAATGATCATCCATGTGATTCACTTGATAATAAATTCTTAAAAATTCAATTCCATGCAAACAGAGTGGCCTTTAAGGGAGCACATCTGGGAAAGAAAATTTAAAAGCATTGAGTGTTATCACGAATCTAATCTAGAGCAATGATATAAAAGGTTTTGCAATCTGGTTATCAACATCTAAGCTTTATTTTTGTTGACATGCTTAGATTTGGAGACTCTTTGGACCTAACCAGAAAGCCGAACGACTGTTGGAACTGGTCAAATCAAGCTCCAAAACTATTTAGGACCGTAGCAAAACAACACACGTTCGCTTCCATGCACAGAAAGGCAGTGATGTCTCGACTACTACCGCATGTTTGTACGGTTGCAAACGGAATGGTTTCGGACCGGACCGATAGTGGACTCGGACCCGTTTCGGAATAACGGTTCCGGTTGTGATTCCGGTTTTGTCTCGTAACTCGTTTAGTTGGTCTAGACCCATTTCTGAATAACGGTTCCGGTTCTGAATCCGGTTTTGACTCATAACTTGTTTAGTTGGTTCCAGACCCGGCTCCAATAGGATAACCCGGATCCGGGTCTACCTAGAGGACTGGAATCCTGTTCCAAAATTGATTCTAATTTATCTTTATTCTTCATGTGTCCTAAAATAAGCATATCATTCAACTTATAGCAGTGCGTTAAGTCCACTACAGCTAATATTGTACGTAAAAATGTCCACAAAAAGGGAGTTAATTTTGAGGTACAATTTGCAATATCAAATGCGCATAAGCCGGGTCCACGCGTCGGAACCTATATGGACTCGGACCCGTTTATCAATCGGAACCTAAAATAGGTTCCGGTCCCGGACCCGTTTATGAAGCGGGACCTAAAATAGGTTCCCGACCCGGTTTTTTACGGGTCGGAACTTCTGGGTAATCGGATACCCGTTTGGCCCCCACATGTTTGCGATTATAGGCTATTTTTTTTTTCTCCGATTGAAATGAAGGTTCTATTGGTTTTAGGTACATACTCGATCGTAGATTTTAGGATCTCTGGGTTTTTATTGTAACAATTATGCACCCTGTATAGAAGTGTCAATAATTTCGTAGAACCAAAGATATATTTAGTTTGGAGATTTCTCGGGAAATTTAGGTTGTGCATGGCCGTGAGATACTGAAACACATACATCCTTGTCTTGGGCTGCATTCTCACTTTAGGATCAGCAAAACCGATGTTCAATGCATGAGCTAAAAAACAAGTGAGATAAGAAAGAGAAGGTGGAACCGGATCCAGACCCGGAATCGTTTCGGAACCGATTCCTTGTCTTCGGAACCAGAACACGAACAATATCTGGGACGGGTCTAGATCAAGGTCCGGGTCTAGGTAAAGAACGATATTAAAAAAAACATATGGTTTTTAGGAGAGATTTTAGAAAATTGAGGTAATATGTTGGTTATCGGGTCCACGGGTCCGAACAAAGGTGGAACCGGACCCGGACCCATTTTCTTATTGGGGCATGATTAAGGACCCATACCCGATTTTAACGGGTCGGAACCTCCGCGTAATCGGAGAATCGAGGACCCACTTACATCCCTATTCGTACGCCACCTCAGCAGTGAGAGGTCATGGGTTTGAGACCTCGCATCACTGCTCCCTCCCTCCCTCATACATATATCTATATATATTTTGGCCGAACGGGTATTCCGGCTCCCAAGCACTAAGTGCAAATAAATAAATAAATAACCCGAGCACGGTCCATCTGTTAATAACTTAACCCCATACCCAAAGCCCAATCCATGATTCAGTTACAAACAAAGAAAACACACTCCTTTTTAAGAGAAGAAATAAAAATGCTACTCTCTCACCTTTTGATTCTACTGCGTCCTAAATTTTGTTCTCTCTTATATTGACCATTTACTTCGCTTCAACGGTAAAATAAAATTACGATTTATTGTGTGTATATTGTGATTTGATATTACTTCATCCAATTGTTATTAACACATGTCCATCCATCATTTTGTGAACCAAGCCCCGAACCGTGACCCACAATATAGGAAAAAAAGAAAAAAAAGGACAAAAAATCGGTTTTTGAAATTTCCGCTAAATCTATCCGCGGTATACCTGCAGTTTCCAGATTTCCTCCTCTAAAAGAGGAGGAAAACCGGAAACTGCCAGTTTACCGCCGATTGTAGCAGCGGCAAAGCTTCAATTTCCGGTTTTCCTCCTCTCAGAAAGGTGGAAATCTGGAAAGTAACGAGTTTACCGCCGATTCCAGCAGCGGTAAAGCTGAGTGAGTGTCCAAATAAAGTCGCAAGGCCTTTCCATTTCCAACTAAAAAATAATAGAATGAAAGAAACGATAGTTGCTTTTTTGTTGCAGCGTATTTTCAGTGAACACCCATATGATATGAATAGAGAGAAAAAAATCACACAAGCTGACTTTGGCAATTGACACAAGTTGAATTCAATTTCTAGTCTTTCTAATATATGTGCTTCCCCATAAATAAAAGTAGAAATATATAAATGGTCATCAAATATCATCCCCATAATTAAAGAAAAAAATCTTAGATATCACTCTATTAAAGCAAGTTGCTCCTGTCTACAACTCCATCCTTAAATCTTTCATCACTCGTAGTCCTTAATGATCATCCGTGCGATTCACTTGATAATAAATTCTTAAAAATTCAATTCCATGCAAACAGAGTGGCCTTTAAGGGAGCACATCTGGGAAAGAAAATTTAAAAGCATTGAGTGTTATCACGAATCTAATCTAGAGCAATGACACAAAAGGTTTTGCAATCTTTTTATCAACATCTAAGCTTTATTTTTGTTGACATGCTTAGATTTGGAGACTCTTTGGACCTAACCAGAAAGCTGAACGACTGATGGAACTGGTCAAATCAAGCTCGATAACTATTTAGGACCGTAGCAAAACAACACACATTCGCTTCCATGCACAGAAAGGCAGTGATGTCTCGACTACTACCGCATGTTTGTACGGTTGCAAACGGAATGGTTTCGGACCGGACCGATAGTGGACTCGGACCCGTTTCGGAATAACGGTTCCGGTTGTGATTCCGGTTTTGTCTCGTAACTCGTTTAGTTGGTCCAGACCCATTTCTGAATAACGGTTCCGGTTCTGAATCCGGTTTTGACTCGTAACTTGTTTAGTTGGTTCCAGACCGGGCTCCAATAGGATAACCCGGATCCGGGTCTACCTAGAGGACTGGAATCCTGTTCCAAAATTGATTCTAATTTATCTTTATTCTTCATGTGTCCTAAAATAAGTATATCATTCAACTTATAGCAGTGCGTCAAGTCCACTACAGCTAATAGTGTACGTAAAATGTCCACAAAAAGGGAGTTAATTTTGAGGTACAATTTGCAATATCAAATGCTCATAAGCCGGGTCCACGCGTCGGAACCTATATGGACTCGGACCCGTTTATTAATCGGAACCTAAAATAGGTTCCGGTCCCGGACCCGTTTATGAAGCGGGACCTAAAATAGGTTCCAGACCCGGTTTTTTACGGGGCGGAACTTCTGGGTAATCGGATACCCGTTTGGCCCCCACATGTTTGCGATTATAGGCTCTTTTTTTTTTCTCCGATTGAAATGAAGGTTCTATTGGTTTCAGGTACATACTCGATCGTAGATTTTAGGATCTCTGGGTTTTTATTGTAACAATTAAGCACCCTGTATAGAAGTGTCAATAATTTCGTAGAACCAAAGATATATTTAGTTTGGAGATTTCTCGGGAAATTTAGGTTGTGCATGGCCGTGAGATACTCAAAGACATACATCCTTGTCTTGGGCTGCATTCTCACTTTAGGATCAGCAAAACCGATGTTCAATGCATGAGCTAAAAAACAAGTGAGATAAGAAAGAGAAGGTGGAACCGGATCCAGACCCGGAACCGTTTCGGAACCGATTCCTTGTCTTCGGAACCAGAACACGAACAATATATGGGACGGTTCTAGATCAAGGTCCGGGTCTAGGTAAAGAACGATATTAAAAAAAACATATGGTTTTTAGGAGAGATTTTAGAAAATTGAGGTAATATGTTGGTTATCGGGTCCACGGGTCCGAACCAAGGTGGAACCGGACCCGGACCCATTTTCTTATTGGGGCATGATTAAGGACCCAGACCCGATTTTAACGGGTCGGAACCTCCGCGTAATCGGAGAATCGAGGACCCACTTACATCCCTAGTCGTACGCCACCTCAGCAGTGAGAGGTCATGGGTTTGAGACCTCGCATCAATGCTCCCTCCCTCCCTCATACATATATCTATATATATTTTGGCCGAACGGGTATTCCGGCTCCCAAGCACTAAGTGCAAATAAATAAATAAATAACCCGAGCACGGTCCATCTGTTCATAACTTAACCCCATACCCAAAGCCCAATCCATGAGCTCAGTTACAAACAAAGAAAACACACTCCTTTTTAAGAGAAGAAATAAAAATGCTACTCTCTCCCCTTTTGATTCTACTGCGTCCTAAATTTTGTTCTCTCTTATATTGACCATTTACTTCGCTTCAACGGTAAAATAAAATTACGATTTATTGTGTGTATATTGTGATTTGATATTACTTCATCCAATTGTTATTAACACATGTCCATCCATCATTTTGTGAACCAAGCCCCGAACCGTGACCCACAATAAAGCAAAAGAAGGAAAAAAAGGAGAAAAAATCGGTTTTTGAAATTTCCGCTAAATCTATCCGCGGCATACCTGCAGTTTCCAGATTTCCTCCTCTCAAGGAGGAGGAAAACCGGAAACTGCCAGTTTACCGCCGATTGTAGCAGCGGCAAAGCTTCAATTTCCGGTTTTCCTCCTCTCTGAGAGGAGGAAATCTGGAAAGTAACGAGTTTACCGCCGATTCCAGCAGCGGTAAAGCTGAGTGAGTGTCCAAATAAAGTCGCAAGGCCTTTCCATTTCCAACTAAAAAATAATAGAATGAAAGAAACGATAGTTGCTTTTTTGTTGCAGCGTATTTTCAGTGAACACCCATATGATATGAATAGAGAGAAAAAAATCACACAAGCTGACTTTGGCAATTGACACAAGTTGAATTCAATTTCTAGTCTTTCTAATATATGTGCTTCCCCATAAATAAAAGTAGAAATATATAAATGGTCACCAAATATCATCCCCATAATTAAAGAATAAAATCTTAGATATCACTCTATTAAAGCAATTTGCTCCTGTCTACAACTCCATCCTTAAATCTTTCATCACTCGTAGTCCTTAATGATCATCCGTGTGATTCACTTGATAATAAATTCTGAAAAATTCAATTCCATGCAAACAGAGTGGCCTTTAAGGGAGCACATATGGGAAAGAAAATTTAAAAGCATTGAGTGTTATCACGAATCTAATCTAGAGCAATGACATAAAAGGTTTTGCAATCTTGTTATCAACATCTAAGCTTTAATTTTGTTGACATGCTTAGATTTGGAGACTCTCTGGACCTAACCAGAAAGCTGAACGACTGATGGAACTGGTCAAATCAAGGTCGATAACTATTTAGGACCGTAGCAAAACAACACACGTTCGCTTCCATGCACAAAAAGGCAGTGATGTCTCGACTACTACCGCATGTTTGTACGGTTGCAAACGGAATGGTTTCGGACCGGACCGATAGTGGACTCGGACCCGTTTCGGAATAACGGTTCCGGTTGTGATTCCGGTTTTGTCTCGTAACTCGTTTAGTTGGCCAATACCCATTTCTGAATAACGGTTCCGGTTCTGAATCCGGTTTCGACTCGTAACTTGTTTAGTTGGTTCCAGACCCGGCTCCAATAGGATAACTCGGATCCGGGTCTACCTAGAGGACTGGAATCCTGTTCCAAAATTGATTCTAATTTATCTTTATTCTTCATGTGTCCTAAAATAAGCATATCATTCAACTTATAGTAGTGCGTCAAGTCCACTACTGCTAATATTGTACGTAAAAATGTCCACAAAAAGGGAGTTAATTTTGAGGTACAATTTGCAATATCAAATGCTCATAACCCGAGTCCACGCGTCGGAAACTATATGGACCCGGACCCGTTTATCAATCGGAACCTAAAATAGGATCCGGACCCGGACCCGTTTATGAAGCGGGACCTAAAATAGGTTCCAGACCCGGTTTTTTACGGGTCGGAACTTCTGGGTAATCGGATACCCATTTGGCCCCTACATGTTTGCGATTATAGGCTCTTTTTTTTTTCTCCGATTGAAATGAAGGTTCTACTGGTTTCACATACGTACTCGATCGTAGATTTAAGGATCTCTGGGTTTTTATAGTAACAATTATGCACCCTGTATAGAAGTGTCAATAATTTCGTAGAACCAAAGATATATTTAGTTTGGAGATTTCTCGGGAAATTTAGGTTGTGCATGGCCGTGAGATACTCAAACACATACATCCTTGTCTTGGGCGGCATTCTCACTTTAGGATCAGCAAAATCGATGTTCAATGCATGAGCTAAAAAACAAGTGAGATAAGAAAGAGAAGGTGGAACCGGATCCAGACCCGGAACCGTTTCGGAACCGATTCCTTGTCTTCGGAACCAGAACACGAACAATATCTGGGACGGGTCTAGATCAAGGTCCGGGTCTAGGTAAAGAACGATATTAAAAAAAACATATGGTTTTTAGGAGAGATTTTAGAAAATTGAGGTAATATGTTGGTTATCGGGTCCACGGGTCCGAACCAAGGTGGAACCGGACCCGGACCCATTTTCTTATTGGGGTATGATTAAGGACCCAGACCCGATTTTAACGGGTCGGAACCTCCGCGTAATCGGAGAATCGAGGACCCACTTACATCCCTAGTCGTACGCCACCTCAACAGTGAGAGGTCATGGGTTTGAGACCTCGCATCACTGCTCCCTCCCTCCCTCATACATATATCTATATATATTTTGGCCGAACGGGTATTCCGGCTCCCAAGCACTAAGTGCAAATAAATAAATAAATAACCCGAGCACGGTCCATCTGTTAATAACTTAACCCCATACCCAAAGCCCAATCCATGAGCTCAGTTACAAACAAAGAAAACACACTCCTTTTTAAGAGAAGAAATAAAAATGCTACTCTCTCACCTTTTGATTCTACTGCTTCCTAAATTTTGTTCTCTCTTATATTGACCATTTACTTCGCTTCAACGGTAAAATAAAATTACGATTTATTGTGTGTATATTGTGATTTGATATTACTTCATCCAATTGTTATTAACACATGTCCATCCATCATTTTGTGAACCAAGCCCCGAACCGTGACCCACAATAAAGCAAAAGAAGGAAAAAAAGGACAAAAAATCGGTTTTTGAAATTTCCGCTAAATCTATCCGCGGTATACCTGCAGTTTCCAGATTTCCTCCTCTCAAAGAGGAGGAAAACCGGAAACTGCCAGTTTACCGCCGATTGTAGCAGCGGCAAAGCTTCAATTTCCGGTTTTCCTCCTCTCTGAGAGGAGGAAATCTGGAAAGTAACGAGTTTACCGCCGATTCCAGCAGCGGTAAAGCTGAGTGAGTGTCCAAATAAAGTCGCAAGGCCTTTCCATTTCCAACTAAAAAATAATAGAATGAAAGAAATGATAGTTGTTTTTTTCTTGCAGCGTATTTCCAGTGAACACCCACATGATATGAATAGAGAGAAAAAAATCACACAAGCTGACTTTGGCAATTGACACATGTTGAATTGAATTTCTAGTCTTTCTAATATATGTGCTTCCCCATAAATAAAAGTAGAAATATATAAATGGTCATCAAATATCATCCCCATAATTAAAGAATAAAATCTTAGATATCACTCTATTAAAGCAATTTGCTCCTATCTACAACTCCATCCTTAAATCTTTCATCACTCGTAGTCCTTAATGATCATTCGTGTGATTCACTTGATAATAAATTCTTAAAAATTCAATTCCATGCAAACAGAGTGGCCTTTAAGTGAGCACATCTGGGAAAGAAAATTTAAAAGCATTGAGTGTTATCCCGAATCTAATCTAGAGCAATGATATAAAAGGTTTTGCAATCTTGTTATCAACATCTAAGCTTTATTTTTGTTGACATGCTTAGATTTGGAGACTTTCTGGACCTAACCAGAAAGCTGAACGACTGATGGAACTGGTCAAATCAAGCTCGATAACTATTTAGGACCGTAGCAAAACAACACAGGTTCGCTTCCATGCACAAAAAGGCAGCGATGTCTCTACTACTACCGCATGTTTGTACAGTTGCAAACGGAACGGTTCCGGACCGGACCGATAGTGGACTCAGACCCGTTTCGGAATAACGGTTCCGGTTGTGATTCCGGTTTTGTCTCGTAACTCGTTTAGTTGGCCCATACCCATTTCTGAATAACGGTTCCGGTTCTGAATCCGGTTTCGACTCGTAACTTGTTTAGTTGGTTCCAGACCCGGCTCCAATAGGATAACCCGGATCCGGGTCTACCTAGAGGACTGGAATCCTGTTCCAAAATTGATTCTAATTTATCTTTATTCTTCATGTGTCCTAAAATAAGCATATCATTCAACTTATAGCAGTGCGTCAAGTCCACTACTGCTAATATTGTACCTAAAAATGTCCACAAAAAGGGAGTTAATTTTGAGGTACAATTTGCAATATCAAATGCTCATAAGCCGAGTCCACGCGTCGGAACCTATATGGACCCGGACCCGTTTATCAATCGGAACCTAAAATAGGATCCGGACCCGGACCCGTTTATGAAGCGGGAACTAAAATAGGTTCCAGACCCGGTTTTTTACGGGTCAGAACTTCTGGGTAATCGGATACCCATTTGGCCCCTACATGTTTGCGATTATAGGCTCTCTTTTTTTTCTCCGATTGAAATGAAGGTTCTACTGGTTTCACATACGTACTCGATCGTAGATTTAAGGATCTCTGGGTTTTTATTGTAACAATTATGCACCCTGTATAGAAGTGTCAATAATTTCGTAGAACCAAAGATATATTTAGTTTGGAGATTTCTCGGGAACTTTAGGTTGTGCATGGTCGTGTGATACTCAAACACATACATCCTTGTCTTGGGCTGCATTCTCACTTTAGGATCAGCAAAATCGATGTTCAATGCATGAGCTAAAAAACAAGTGAGATAAGAAAGAGAAGGTGGAACCGGATCCAGACCCGGAACCGTTTCGGAACCGATTCCTTGTCTTCGGAACCAGAACACGAACAATATCTGGGACGGGTCTAGATGAAGGTCCGGGTCTAGGTAAAGAACGATATTAAAAAAAACATATGGTTTTTAGGAGAGATTTTAGAAAATTGAGGTAATATGTTGGTTATCGGGTCCACGGGTCCGAACAAAGGTGGAACCGGACCCGGACCCATTTTCTTATTGGGGCATGATTAAGGACCCAGACCTGATTTTAACGGGTCGGAACCTCCGCGTAATCGGAGAATCGAGGACCCACTTACATCCCTAGTCGTACGCCACCTCAGCAGTGAGAGGTCATGGGTTTGAGACCTCGCATCACTGCTCCCTCCCTCCCTCATACATATATCTATATATATTTTGGCCGAACGGGTATTCCGGCTCCCAAGCACTAAGTGCAAATAAATAAATAAATAACCCGAGCACGGTCCATCTGTTAATAACTTAACCCCATACCCAAAGCCCAATCCATGAGCTCAGTTACAAACAAAGAAAACACAGTCCTTTTTAAGAGAAGAAATAAAAATGCTACTCTCTCACCTTTTGATTCTACTGCGTCCTACATTTTGTTCTCTCTTATATTGACCATTTACTTCGCTTCAACGGTAAAATAAAATTACGATTTATTGTGTGTATATTGTGATTTGATATTACTTCATCCAATTGTTATTAACACATGTCCATCCATCATTTTGTGAACCAAGCCCCGAACCGTGACCCACAATAAAGCAAAAGAAGGAAAAAAAGGACAAAAAATCGGTTTTTGAAATTTCCGCTAAATCTATCCGCGGCATACCTGCAGTTTCCAGATTTCCTCCTCTCAAAGAGGAGGAAAACCGGAAACTGCCAGTTTAACGCCGATTGTAGCAGCGGCAAAGCTTAAATTTCCGGTTTTCCTCCTCTCTGAGAGGAGGAAATCTGGAAAGTAACGAGTTTACCGCCGATTCCAGCAGCGGTAAAGCTGAGTGAGTGTCCAAATAAAGTCGCAAGGCCTTTCCATTTCCAACTAAAAAATAATAGAATGAAAGAAACGATAGTTGCTTTTTTTCTTGCAGCGTATTTTCAGTGAACACCCATATGATATGAATAGAGAGAAAAAAATCACACAAGCTGACTTTGGCAATTGACACATGTTGAATTCAATTTCTAGTCTTTCTAATATATGTGCTTCCCCATAAATAAAAGTAGAAATATATAAATGGTCATCAAATATCATCCCCATAATTAAAGAATAAAATCTTAGATATCACTCTATTAAAGCAATTTGTTCCAGTCTACAACTCCATGCTTAAATCTTTCATCACTCGTAGTCCTTAATGATCATCCGTGTGATTCACTTGATAATAAATTCTTAAAAATTCAATTCAATGCAAACAGAGTGGCCTTTAAGGGAGCACATCTAGGAAAGAAAATTTAAAAGCATTGAGTGTTATCACGAATCTAATCTAGAGCAATGATATAAAAGGTTTTGCAATCTTGTTATCAACATCTAAGCTTTATTTTTGTTGACATGCTTAGATTTGGAGACTCTCTGGACCTAACCAGAAAGCTGAACGACTGATGGAACTGGTCAAATCAAGCTCGATAACTATTTAGGACCGTAGCAAAACAACACACGTTCGCTTCCATGCACAAAAAGGCAGTGATGTCTCGACTACTACCGCATGTTTGTACGGTTGCAAGCGGAATGGTTTCGGACCGGACCGATAGTGGACTCGGACCCGTTTCGGAATAACGGTTCCGGTTGTGATTCCGGTTTTGTCTCGTAACTCGTTTAGTTGGCCCATACCCATTTCTGAATAACGGTTCCGGTTCTGAATCCGGTTTCGACTCGTAACTTGTTTAGTTGGTTCCAGACCCGGCTCCAATAGGATAACCCGGATCCGGGTCTACCTAGAGGACTGGAATCCTGTTCCAAAATTGATTCTAATTTATCTTTATTCTTCATGTGTCCTAAAATAAGCATATCATTCAACTTATAGCAGTGCGTCAAGTCCACTACTGCTAATATTGTACCTAAAAATTTCCACAAAAAGGGAGTTAATTTTGAGGTACAATTTGCAATATCAAATGCTCATAAGCCGGGTCCACGCGTCGGAACCTATATGGACCCGGACCCGTTTATCAATCGGAACCTAAAATAGGTTCCGGTCCAGGACCCGTTTATGAAGCGGGACCTAAAATAGGTTCCCGACCCGGTTTTTTACGGGTCGGAACTTCTAGGTAATCGGATACCCGTTTGGCCCCTACATGTTTGCGATTATAGGCTCTTTTTTTTTTCTCCGATTGAAATGAAGGTTCTACTAGTTTCATGTACATACTCGATCGTAGATTTTAGGATCTCTGGGTTTTTATTGTAACAATTATGCACCCTGTATAGAAGAGTCAATAATTTCGTAGAACCAAAGATATATTTAGTTTGGAGAATTCTCGGGAAATTTAGGTTGTGCATGGCCATGAGATACTCAAACACATACATCCTTGTCTTGGGCTGCATTCTCACTTTAGGATCAGCATAACCGATGTTCAATGCTTGAGCTAAAAAACAAGTGAGATAAGAAAGAGAAGGTGGAACCGGATCCAGACCCGAAATCGTTTCGGAACCGATTCCTTGTCTTCGGAACCAGAACACGAACAATATATGGGACGGGTCTAGATCATGGTCCGGGTCTAGGTAAAGAATGATATTAAAAAAAAACATATGGTTTTTAGGAGAGATTTTAGAAAATTGAGGTAATATGTTGGTTATCGGGTCCAAGGGTCCGAACCAAGGTGGAACCGGACCCGGTCCCATTTTCTTATTGGGGCATGATTAAGGAACCAGACCCGATTTTAAAGGGTCGGAACCTCCGCGTAATCGGAGAATCGAGGACCCACTTACATCCCTAGTCGTACGCCACCTCAGCAGTGAGAGGTCATGGGTTTGAGACCTCGCATCACTGCTCCCTCCCTCCCTCATAAATATATCTATATGTATTTTGGCCGAAAGGGTATTCCGGCTCTCAAGCACTAAGTGCAAATAAATAACCCGAGCACGGTCCATCAATTAATAACTTAACCCCATACCCAAAGCCCAATTCACGAGCTCACCTACAAACAAAGAAAGCACGCTCCTTTTTAAGAGAAGAAATAAAAATGCTAGTCTCTCACCTTTTGATTCTACTGCATCCTAAATTTTTCTCTCTTATATTGACCATTTACTTCGCTTGAACGGTAAAATAAAATTACGATTTATTGTGTGTATATTGTGATTTGATATTACTTCATCCAATTGTTATTAACACATGTCCATCCATCATTTTGTGAACCAAGCCCCGAACCGTGACCCACAATAAAGCAAAAGAACCGTGTCCATCTCAAAGAGGAGGAAAACCGGAAACTGCCAGTTTACCGCCGATTGTAGCAGCGGTAAAGCTTCAATTTCAGGTTTTCCTCCTCTCAGAGAGGAGGAAATCTGGAAAGTAACGAGTTTACCGCCGATTCCAGCAGCGGTAAAGCTGAGTGAGTGTCCAAATAAAGTCGCAAGGCCTTTCCATTTCCAACTAAAAAATAATAGAATGAAAGAAACGATAGTTGCTTTTTTGTTGCAGCGTATTTCCAGTGAACACCCATATGATATGAATAGCGAGAAAAAGATCAGACAAGCTGACTTTGGCAATTGACACATGTTGAATTCAATTTCTAGTCTTTCTAATATATGTGCTTCCCCATAAATAAAAGTAGAAATATATAAATGGTCATCAAATATCATCCCCATAATTAAAGAATAAAATCTTAGATATCACTCTATTAAAGCAATTTGCTCCTGTCTACAACTCCATCGTTAAATCTTTCATCACTCGTAGTCCTTAATGATCATCCGTGTGATTCACTTGATAATAAATTCTTAAAAATTCAATTCCATGCAAACAGAGTGGCCTTTAAGGGAGCACATCTGGGAAAGAAAATTTAAAAGCATTGAGTGTTATCACGAATCTAATCTAGAGCAATGACACAAAAGGTTTTGCAATCTTGTTATCAACATCTAAGCTTTATTTTTGTTGACATACTTAGATTTGGAGAGTCTCTGGACCTAACCAGAAAGTTGAACGACTGATGGAACTGGTCAAATCAAGCTCGATAACTATTTAGGACCGTAGCAAAACAACACACGTTCGCTTCCATGCACAGAAAGGCAGTGATGTCTCGACTACTACGGCATGTTTGTACGGTTGCAAACGGAATGGTTTCGGATCGGAACGATAGTGGACTCGGACCCGTTTCTGAATAACGTTTCCGGTTGTGATTCCGGTTTTGTCTCGTAACTCGTTTAGTTGGTCCAGACCCATTTCTGAATAACGGTTCCGGTTCTGAATCCGGTTTTGACTCGTAACTTGTTTAGTTGGTTCCAGACCCGGCTCCAATAGGATAACCCGGATCCGGGTCTACCTAGAGGACTGGAATCCTGTTCCAAAATTGATTCTAATTTATCTTTATTCTTCATGTCTCCTAAAATAAGCATATCATTCAACTTATAACAGTGCGTCAAGTCCACTACCGCTAATATTGTACGTAAAAATGTCCACAAAAAGGGAGTTAATTTTGAGGTACAATTTGCAATATCAAATGCTCATAAGCGGGGCCACGCGTCGGAACCTATATGGACCCGGACCCGTTTATCAATCGCACCCTAAAATAGGTTCCGGTCCCGGACCCGTTTTTGAAGCGGGACCTAAAATAGGTTCCCGACCCGGTTTTTTACGGTCGGAACTTCTGGGTAATCGGATACACGTTTGGCCCCTACATGTTTGCGATTATAGGCTCTTTTTTTTTTCTCCGATTGAAATGAAGGTTCTACTGGTTTCATGTACATACTCGATCGTAGATTTTAGGATCTCTGGGTTTTTATTGTAACAATTATGCACCCTGTATAGAAGAGTCAATAATTTCGTAGAACCAAAGATATATTTAGTTTGGAGAATTCTCGGGAAATTTAGGTTGTGCATGGCCATGAGATACTCAAACACATACATCCTTGTCATGGGCTGCATTTTCACTTTAGGATCAGCAAAACCGATGTTCAATGCTTGAGCTAAAAAACAAGTGAGATAAGAAAGAGAAGGTGGAACCGGATCCAGACCCGAAATCGTTTCGGAACCGATTCCTTGTCTTCAGAACTAGAACACGAACAATATATGGGACGGGTCTAGATCAAGGTCCGGGTCTAGGTAAAGAATGATATTAAAAAAAAACATATGGTTTTTAGGAGAGATTTTAGAAAATTGAGGTAATATGTTGGTTATCGGGTCCACGGGTCCGAACCAAGGTGGAACCGGACCCGGACCCATTTTCTTATTGGGGCATGATTAAGGAACCAGACCCGGTTTTAACGGGTCGGAACCTCCGCGTAATCGGAGAATCGAGGACCCACTTACATCCCTAGTCGTACGCCACCTCAGCAGTGAGAGGTCATGGGTTTGAGACCTCGCATCACTGCTCCCTCCCTCCCTCATAAATATATCTATATATATTTTGGCCGAAAGGGTATTCCGGCTCTCAAGCACTAAGTGCAAATAAATAAATAAATAACTTGAGCACGGTCCATCTATTAATAACTTAACCCCATACCCAAAGCCCAATCCACGAGCTCACTTACAAACAAAGAAAACACGCTCCTTTTCAAGAGAAGAAATAAAAATGCTAGTCTCTCACCTTTTGATTCTACTGCATCCTAAATTTTTCTCTCTTATATTGACCTTTTACTTCGCTTCAACGGTAAAATAAAATTACGATTTATTGTGTGTATATTGTGATTTGATATTACTTCATCCAATTGTTATTAAGACATGTCCATCCATCATTTTGTGAACCAAGCCCCGAACCGTGACCCACAATAAGCAAAAGAATGAAAAAAAGGCCAAAAAATCGATTTTTGAAATTTCCGCTGAATCTATCCGCGGTATACCTGCAGTTTCCAGATTTCCTCCTCTCAAAGGGGAGGAAAAGGGGAAACTGCCAGTTTACCGCCGATTGTAGCAGCGGTAAAGCTTCAATTTCCGGTTTTCCTCCTCTCAGAGAGGAGGAAATCTGGAAAGTAACGAGTTTACCGCCGATTCCAGCAGCGGTAAAGCTGAGTGAGTGTCCAAATAAAGTCGCAAGGGCATTCCATTTCCAACTAAAAAATAATAGAATGAAAGAAACGATAGTTGCTTTTTTCTTGCAGCGTATTTCCAGTAAACACCCATATGATATGAATAGCGAGAAAAAAATCAGACAAGCTGACTTTGGCAATTGACACATGTTGAATTCAATTTCTAGTCTTTCTAATATATGTGCTTCCCCATAAATAAAAGTAGAAATATATAAATGGTCATCAAATATCATCCCCATAATTAAAGAATAAAATCTTAGATATCACTCTATTAAAGCAATTTGCTCCTGTCTACAACTCCATCCTTAAATCTTCCATCACTCGTAGTCCTTAATGATCATCCGTGTGATTCACTTGATAATAAATTCTTAAAAATTCAATTCCATGCAAACAGAGTGGCCTTTAAGGGAGCACATCTGGGAAAGAAAATTTAAAAGCATTGAGTGTTATCACGAATCTAATCTAGAGCAACGACATAAAAGGTTTTGCAATCTTGTTATCAACATCTAAGCTTTATTTTTGTTGACATGCTTAGATTTGGAGACTCTCTGGACCTAACCAGAAAGCTGAACGACTGATGGAACTGGTCAAATCAAGCTCGATAACTATTTAGGACCGTAGCAAAACAACACACGTTCGCTTCCATGCACAGAAAGGCAGTGATGTCTCGACTACTACCGCATGTTTGTATGGTTGCAAACGGAATGGTTTCGGATCGGAACGATAGTGGACTCGGACCCGTTTCTGAATAACGGTTCCGGTTGTGATTCCGGTTTTGTCTCGTAACTCGTTTAGTTGGTCCAGACCCATTTCTGAATAACGGTTCCGGTTCTGAATCCGGTTTTGACTCGTAACTTGTTTAGTTGGTTCCAGACCCGGCTCCAATAGGATAACCCGGATCCGGGTCTACCTAGAGGACTGGAATCCTGTTCCAAGATTGATTCTAATTTATCTTTATTCTTCATGTCTCCTAAAATAAGCATATCATTCAACTTATAACAGTGCGTCAAGTCCACTACCGCTAATATTGTACGTAAAAAATGTCCACAAAAAGGGAGTTAATTTTGAGGTACAATTTGCAATATCAAATGCTCATAAGCGGGACCACGCGTCGGAACTTATATGGACCCGGACCCGTTTATCAATCGGAACCTAAAATAGGTTTCGGTCCCGGACCCGTTTATGAAGCGGGACCTAAAATAGGTTCCCGACCCGATTTTTTACGGGTCGGAACTTCTGGGTAATCGGATACCCGTTTGGCCCCTACATGTTTGCGATTATAGGCTCTTTTTTTTTTCTCCGATTGAAATGAAGTTTCTACTGGTTTCATGTACATACTCGATCGTAGATTTTAGGATCTCTGGGTTTTTATTGTTACAATTATGCACCCTGTATAGAAGAGTCAATAATTTCGTAGAACCAAAGATATATTTAGTTTGGAGAATTCTCGGGAAATTTAGGTTGTGCATGGCCATGAGATACTCAAACACATACATCCCTGTCATGGGCTGCATTCTCACTTTAGGATCAGCAAAACCGATGTTCAATGCTTGAGCTAAAAAACAAGTGAGATAAGAAAGAGAAGGTGGAACCGGATCCAGACCCGAAATCGTTTCGGAACCGATTCCTTGTCGTCGGAACCAGAACACGAACAATATATGGGACGGGTCTAGATCAAGGTCCGGGTCTAGGTAAAGAATGATATTAAAAAAAAACATATGGTTTTTATGAGAGATTTTAGAAAATTGAGGTAATATGTTGGTTATCGGGTCCACGGGTCCGAACCAAGGTGGAACCGGACCCGGACCCATTTTCTTATTGGGGCATGATTAAGGAACCAGACTCGGTTTTAACGGGTCGGAACCTCCGCGTAATTGGAGAATCGAGGACCCACTTACATCCCTAGTCGTACGCCACCTCAGCAGTGAGAGGTTATGGGTTTGAGACCTCGCATCACTGCTCCCTCCCTCCCTCATAAATATATCTATATGTATTTTGGCCGAAAGGGTATTCCGGCTCTCAAGCACTAAGTGCAAATAAATAACCCGAGCACGGTCCATCAATTAATAACTTAACCCCATGCCCAAAGCCCAATCCACGAGCTCACTTACAAACAAAGAAAACACGCTCCTTTTCAAGAGAAGAAATAAAAATGCTAGTCTCTCACCTTTTGATTCTACTGCATCCTAAATTTTTCTCTCTTATATTGACCATTTACTTCGCTTCAACGGTAAAATAAAATTACGATTTATTGTGTGTATATTGTGATTTGATATTACTTCATCCAATTGTTTTTAACACATGTCCATCCATCATTTTGTGAACCGAGCCCCGAACCGTGACCCACAATAAAGCAAAAGATTGAAAAAAAGGACAAAAAATCGATTTTTGAAATTTCCGCTGAATCTATCCGCGGTATACCTGCAGTTTCCAGATTTCCTACTCTCAAATAGGAGGAAAACCGGAAACTGGCAGTTTACTGCCGATTATAGCAGCGGTAAAGCTTCAATTTCCGGTTTTCCTCCTCTCAGAGAGGAGGAAATCTGGAAAGTAACGAGTTTACCGCCGATTCCAGCAGCGGTAAAGCTGAGTGAGTGTCCAAATAAAGTCGCAAGGCCTTTCCATTTCCAACTAAAAAATAATAGAATGAAAGAAACGATAGTTGCTTTTTTCTTGCAGCGTATTTCCAGTGAACACCCAAATGATATGAATAGCGAGAAAAAAATCAGACAAGCTGACTTTGGCAATTGACACATGTTGAATTCCATTTCTAGTCTTTCTAATATATGTGCTTCCCCATAAATAAAAGTAGAAATATATAAATGGTCATCAAATATCATCCCCATAATTAAAGAATAAAATCTTAGATATCACTCTATTAAAGCAATTTGCTCCTGTCTACAACTCCATCCTTAAATCTTTCATCACTCGTAGTCCTTAATGATCATCCGTGTGATTCACTTGATAATAAATTCTTAAAAATTCAATTCCATGCAAACAGAGTGGCCTTTAAGGGAGCACATCTGGGAAAGAAAATTTAAAAGCATTGAGTGTTATCACGAATCTAATCTAGAGCAATGACACAAAAGGTTTTGCAATCTTTTTATCAACATCTAAGCTTTATTTTTGTTGACATGCTTAGATTTGGAGACTCTCTGGACCTAACCAGAAAGCTGAACGACTGATGGAACTGGTCAAATCAAGCTCGATAACTATTTAGGACCGTAGCAAAACAACACACATTCGCTTCCATGCACAGAAAAACAGTGATGTCTCGACTACTACGGCATGTTTGTACGGTTGCAAACGGAATGGTTTCGGATCGGAACGATAGTGGACTCGGACCCGTTTCTGAATAACGGTTCCGGTTGTGATTCCGGTTTTGTCTCGTAACTCGTTTAGTTGGTCCAGACCCATTTCTGAATAACGGTTCCGGATCTGAATCCGGTTTTGACTCGTAACTTGTTTTGTTGGTTCCAGACCCGGCTCCAATAGGATAACCCGGATCCGGGTCTACCTAGAGGACTGGAATCCTGTTCCAAGATTGATTCTAATTTATCTTTATTCTTCATGTCTCCTAAAATAAGCATATCATTCAACTTATAACAGTGCGTCAAGTCCACTACCGCTAATATTGTACGTAAAAATGTCCACAAAAAGGGAGTTAATTTTGAGGTACAATTTGCAATATCAAATGCTCATAAGCGGGGCCACGCGTCGGAACATATATGGACCCGGACCAGTTTATCAATCGGAACCTAAAATAGGTTCCGGTCCCGGACCCGTTTATGAAGCGGGACCTAAAATAGGTTCCCGACTCGGTTTTTTATGGGTCGGAACTTCTGGGTAATCGGATACCCGTTTGGCCCCTACATGTTTGCGATTATAGGCTCTTTTGTTTTTCTCCGATTGAAATGAAGGTTCTACTGGTTTCATGTACATACTCGATCGTAGATTTTAGGATCTCTGGGTTTTTATTGTTACAATTATGCACCCTGTATAGAAGAGTCAATAATTTCGTAGAACCAAAGATATATTTAGTTTGGAGAATTCTCGGGAAATTTAGGTTGTGCATGGCCATGAGATACTCAAACACATACATCCTTGTCATGGGCTGCATTCTCACTTTAGGATCAGCAAAACCGATGTTCAATGCTTTTGCTAAAAAACAAGTGAGATAAGAAAGAGAAGGTGGAACCGGATCCAGACCCGAAATCGTTTCGGAACCGATTCCTTGTCTTCGGAACCAGAACACGAACAATATATGGGACGGGTCTAGATCAAGGTCCGGGTCTAGGTAAAGAATGATATTAAAAAAAAACAAATGGTTTTTAGGAGAGATTTTAGAAAATTGAGGTAATATGTTGGTTATCGGGTCCACGGGTCCGAACCAAGGTGGAACCGGACCCGGACCCATTTTCTTATTGGGGCATGATTAAGGAACCAGACCCGGTTTTAACGGGTCGGAACCTCCGCGTAATTGGAGAATCGAGGACCCACTTACATCCCTAGTCGTACGCCACCTCAGCAGTGAGAGGTCATGGGTTTGAGACCTCGCATCACTGCTCCCTCCCTCCCTCATAAATATATCTATATATATTTTGGCCGAAAGGGTATTCCGGCTCTCAAGCACTAAGTGCAAATAAATAACCCGAGCACGGTCCATCTATTAATAACTTAACCCCATACCCAAAGCCCAATCCACGAGCTCACTTACAAACAAAGAAAACACGCTCCTTTTCAAGAGAAGAAATAAAAATGCTAGTCTCTCACCTTTTGATTCTACTGCATCCTAAATTTTTCTCTCTTATATTGACCATTTACTTCGCTTCAACGGTAAAAGAAAATTACGATTTATTGTGTGTATATTGTGATTTGATATTACTTCATCCAATTGTTTTTAACACATGTCCATCCATCATTTTGTGAACCAAGCCCCGAATCGTGACCCACAATAAAGCAAAAGAATGAAAAAAAGGCCAAAAAATCGATTTTTGAAATTTCCGCCGAATCTATCCGCGGTATACCTGCAGTTTCCAGATTTCCTCCTCTCAAAGAGGAGGAAAACCGGAAACTGCCAGTTTACCGCCGATTGTAGCAGCGGTAAAGCTTCAATTTCCGGTTTTCCTCCTCTCAGAGAGGAGGAAATCTGGAAAGTAACGAGTTTACCGCCGATTCCAGCAGCGGTAAAGCTGAGTGAGTGTCCAAATAAAGTCGCAAGGCCTTTCCATTTCCAACTAAAAAATAATAGAATGAAAGAAACGATAGTTGCTTTTTTCTTGCAGCGTATATCCAGTGAACACCCATATGATATGAATAGCGAGAAAAAAATCAGACAAGCTGACTTTGGCAATTGACACATGTTGAATTCCATTTCTAGTCTTTCTAATATATGTGCTTCCCCATAAATAAAAGTAGAAATATATAAATGGTCATCAAATATCATCCCCATAATTAAAGAATAAAATCTTAGATATCGCTCTATTAAAGCAATTTGCTCCTGTCTACAACTCCATCCTTAAATCTTTCATCACTCGTAGTCCTTAATGATCATCCGTGTGATTCACTTGATAATAAATTCTTAAAAATTCAATTCCATGCAAACAGAGTGGCCTTTAAGGGAGCACATCTGGGAAAGAAAATTTAAAAGCATTCAGTGTTATCACGAATCTAATCTACAGCAATGACACAAAAGGTTTTGCAATCTTGTTATCAACATCTAAGCTTTATTTTTGTTGACATGCTTAGATTTGGAGACTCTCTGGACCTAACCAGAAAGCTGAACGACTGATGGAACTGGTCAAATCAAGCTCGATAACTATTTAGGACCGTAGCAAAACAACACGCGTTCGCTTCCATGCACAGAAAGGCAGTGATGTCTCGACTACTACGACATGTTTGTACGGTTGCAAACGGAATGGTTTCGGATCGGAACGATAGTGGACTCGGACCCGTTTCTGAATAACGGTTCCGGTTGTGATTCCGGTTTTGTCTCGTAACTCGTTTAGTTGGTCCAGACCCATTTCTGAATAACGGTTCCGGTTCTGAATCCGGTTTTGACACGTAACTTGTTTAGTTGGTTCCAGACCCGGCTCCAATAGGATAACCCGGATCCGAGTATACCTAGAGGACTGGAATCCTGTTCCAAAATTGATTCTAATTTATCTTTATTCTTCATGTCTCCTAAAATAAGCATATCATTCAACTTATAACAGAAGGTCAAGTCCACTACCGCTAATATTGTACGTAAAAATGTCCACAAAATGGGAGTTAATTGTGAGGTACAATTTGCAATATCAAATGCTCATAAGCCGGGTCCACGCGTCGGAACCTATATGGACCCGGACCCGTTTAACAATCGGAACCTAAAATAAGTTCCGGACCCGGACCCGTTTAAGAAGCGGGACCTAAAATATGTTCCGGACCCGGACCCGTTTAAGAAGCGGGACCTAAAATATGTTCCAGACCCGGTTTTTTTCGGGCCGGAACTTCTGGGTAATCGGATACCCGTTTGGCCCCTACATGTTTGCGATTATAGGCTCTTTTTTTTTTCTCCGATTGAAATGAAGGTTCTACTGGTTTCACGTACATACTCGATCGTAGATTTTAGGATCTCTGGGTTTTTATTGTAACAATTATGCACCCTGTATAGAAGAGTCAATAATTTCGTAGAACCAAAGACATATTTAGTTTGGAGATTTCTCGGGAAATTTAGGTTGTGCATGGCCATGAGATACTCAAACACATACATCCTTGTTATGGGCTGCATTCTCACTTTAGGATCAGCAAAACCGATGTTCAATGCATGAGCTAAGAAACAAGTGAGATAAGAAAGAGAAGGTGGAACCGGATCCAGACCCGGAACCGATTCCTTGTCTTCGGAACCAGAACACGAACAATATATGGGACGGGTCTAGATCAAGGTCCGGGACTAGGTAAAGAATGATATTAAAAAAAACATATGGTTTTTAGGAGAGATTTTAGAAAATTGAGGTAATTTGTTGGTTATCGGGTCCACGGGTCCGAACCAAGGTGGAACCGGACCCGGACCCATTTTCTTATTGGGGCATGATTAAGGACCCAGACCAGGTTTTCTCGGGTCGGAACCTCCGCGTAATCGGAGAATCGAGGACCCACTTACATCCCTAGCCATACGCCACCTCAGCAGTGAGAGGTCATGGGTTTGAGACCTCGCATCACTGCTCCCTCCCTCCCTCATAAATATATCTATATATATTTTGGCCGAACGGGTATTCCGGCACTCAAGCACTGAGTGCAAATAAATAAATAAATAACCCGAGCACGGTCCATCTATTAATAACTAAACCCCATACCCAAAGCCCAATCCACGAGCTCAGTTACAAACGAAGAAAACACACTCCTTTTTAAGAGAAGAAATAAAAATGCTACTCTCTCACCTTTTTATTCTACTGCATCCTAAATTTTGTTCTCTCTTTTATTGACCATTTACTTCGCTTCAACGGTAAAATAAAATTACGATTTATTGTGTGTTTATTGTGATTTGATATTACTTAATCCAATTGTTATTAACACATGTCCATCCATCATTTTGTGAACCAAGCCCCGACCCGAGACCCACAATAAAGTAAAAGAAGGAAAAAAGGCCAAAAAATCGGTTTTTGAAATTTCCGCTGTATCTATCCGCGGTATACCTGCAGTTTCCAGATTTCCTCCTCTCAAAGAGGAGGAATACCGGAAACTGCCAATTTACCGCCGATTGTAGCAGCGGTAAAGTTTCAATTTTCGGTTTTCCTCCTCTCAGAGAGCAGGAAATCTGGAAAGTAACGAGTTTACCTCCGATTACAGCAGCGGTAAAGCAGAGTGAGTGTCCAAATAAAGTCGCAAGGCCTTTCCATTTCCAACTAAAAAATAATAGAATGAAAGAAACGATAGTTGTTTTTTTCTTGGAGCGTATTTCCAGTGAACACCCATATGATATGAATAGAGAGAAAAAAATCACACAAGCTGACTTTGGCAATTGACACATGTTGAATTCAATTTCTAGTCTTTCCAATATATTTGCTTTCCCATAGATAAAAGTAGAAATATATAAATGGTCATAAAATATCATCCCCATAATTAAAGAATAAAATCTTAGATATCACTCTATTAAAGCAATTTGCTCCTGTCTACAACTCCATCGTTAAATCTTTCATCACTCGTAGTCCTTAATGATCATCCGTGTGATTCACTTGATAATAAATTCTTAAAAATTCAATTCCATGCAAACAGAGTGGCCTTTAAGGGAGCACATCTGGGAAAGAAAATTTAAAAGCATTGAGTGTTATCACGAATCTAATCTACAGCAATGACACAAAAGGTTTTGCAATCTTGTTATCAACATCTAAGCTTTATTTTTGTTGACATGCTTAGATTTGGAGACTCTCTGGACCTAACCAGAAAGCTGAACGACTGATGGAACTGGTCAAATCAAAATCGATAACTATTTAGGACCGTAGCAAAACAACACACGTTCGCTTCCATGCACAGAAAGGCAGTGATGTCTCGACTACTACGACATGTTTGTACGGTTGCAAACGGAATGGTTTCGGATCGGAACGATAGTGGACTCGGACCCGTTTCTAAATAACGGTTCCGGTTGTGATTCCGGTTTTGTCTCGTAACTCGTTTAGTTGGTCCAGACCCATTTCTGAATAACGGTTCCGGTTCTGAATCCGATTTTGACTCGTAACTTGTTTAGTTGGTTCCAGACCCGTCTCCAATAGGATAACCCGGATCCGGGTAGACCTAGAGGACTGGAATCCTGTTCCAAAATTGATTCTAATTTATCTTTATTCTTCATGTCCCTTAAAATAAGCATATCATTCAACTTATAACAGTGCGTCAAGTCCACTACCGCTAATATTGTACGTAAAAATGTCCAGAAAAAGGGAGTTAATTGTGAGGTACAATTTGCAATATCAAATGCTCATAAGCCGGGTCCACGCGTCGGAACCTATATAGACCCGGACCCGTTTATCAATCGGAACCTAAAATAGGTTCCGGACCCAGACCCGTTTATCTAGCGGGACCTAAAATAGGTTCCAGACCCGGTTTTTTACGGGTCGGAACTTCTCGGTAATCGGATACCCGTTTGGCCCCTACAAGTTTGCGATTATAGGCACTTTTTTTTTCTCCAGTTGAAATGAAGGTTCTACTGTTTTCACGTACATACTCGATCGTAGATTTTAGGATCTCTGGGTTTTTATTGTAACAATTATGCACCCTGTAAAGAAGAGTCAATAATTTCGTAGAACCAAAGACATATTTAGTTTGGAGATTTCTCGGGAAATTTAGGTTGTGCATGGCCATGAGATACTCAAACACATACATCCTTGTCATGGGCAGCATTCTCACTTTAGGATCAGCAAAACCGATGTTCAATACATGAGCTAAGAAACAAGTGAGATAAGAAAGAGAAGGTGGAACCGGATCCAGACCCGGAACCGATTCCTTGTCTTCGGAACCAGAACACGAACAATATATGGGACGGGGGACGGGTCTAGATCAAGGTCCGGGTCTAGGTAAAGAATGATATTAAAAAAAACATATGGTTTTTAGTAGAGATTTTAGAAAATTGAGGTAATATGTTGGTTATCGGGTCCACGGGTCCGAACCAAGGTGGAACCGGACCCGGACCCAATTTCTTATTGGGGCATGATTAAGGACCCAGACCCGGTTTTAACGGGTCGGAACCTCCGCGTAATCGGAGAATCGAGGACCCACTTACATCCCTAGTAGTACGCCACCTCAGCAGTGAGAGGTCATGGGTTTGAGACCTCGCATCATTGCTCCCTCCCTCCCTCATAAATATATCTATATATATTTTGGTCGAACGGGTATTCCGGCTCTCAAGCACTAAGTGCAAATAAATAAATAAATAACCCGAGCACGGTCCATCTATTAATAACTTAACCCCATACCCAAAGCCCAATCCACGAGCTCAATTATAAACAAAGAAAACACACTCCTTTTTAAGAGAAGAAATGAAAATGCTACTCTCTCACCTTTTGATTCTACTGCATCCTAAATTTTGTTCTCTCTTATATTGACCATTTACTTCGCTTCAACGGTAAAATAAAATTACGATTTATTGTGTGTTTATTGTGATTTGATATTATTTCATCAAAGTGTTATTAACATATGTCCATCCATCATTTTGTGAACCAAGCCCCGACCCGTGACCCACAATAAAGCCAAAGAAGGAAAAAAAGGCCAAAAAATCGATTTTTGAAATTTTCGCTGTATCTATCCGTGGTATAACTGCAGTTTCAAAATTTCCTCCTCTCAAAGAGGAGGAAAACCGAAAACTGCCAGTTTACCACCGATTGTAGCAGCGGTAAAGCTTCAATTTCCGGTTTTCCTCCTCTCATAGAGGAGGAAATCTGGAAAGTAACGAGTTTACCGCCGATTCCAGCAGCGGTAAAGCTGAGTGAGTGTCCAAATAAAGTCGCAAGGCCTTTCCATTTCCAACTAAAAATTAATAGAATGAAAGAAACGATAGTTGATTTTTTCTTGCAGCGTATTTCCAGTGAACACCCATATGATATGAATAGAGAGAAAAAAATTACACAAGCTGACTTTGGCAATTGACACATGTTGAATTCAATTTCTAGTCTTTCTAATATATGTGCTTCCCCATAAATAAAAGTAGAAATATATAAATGGTCATCAAATATCATCCCCATAATTAAAGAGTAAAATCTTAGATATCACTCGATTAAAGCAATTTGGTCCTGTTTACAACTCCATCCTTAAATCTTTCATCACTCGTTGTCCTTAATGATCATCCGTGTGATTCACTTGATAATAAATTCTTAAAAATTCAATTCCATGCAAACAAAGTGGCCTTTAAGGGAGCACATCTGGGAAAGAAAATTTAAAAGCATTGAGTGTTATCACGAATCTAATCTAGAGCAATGACACAAAAGGTTTTGCATTCTTGTTATCAACATCTAAGCTTTATTTTTGTTGACATGCTTAGATTCGGAGACTCTCTGGACCTAACCAGAAAGCTGAACGACTGATGGAACTGGTCAAATCAAGCTCGATAACTATTTAGGACCGTAGCAAAACAACACGCGTTCGCTTCCATGCACAGAAAGGCAGTGATGTCTCGACTACTACGGCATGTTTGTACGGTTGCAAACGGAATGGTTTCGGATCGGAACGATAGTGGACTCGGACCCGTTTCTGAATAACGGTTCCGGTTGTGATTCTGGTTTTGTCTCGTAACTCGTTTAGTTGGTCCAGACCCATTTCTGAATAACGGTTCCGGTTCTGAATCCGATTTTGACTAGTAACTTGTTTAGTTGGTTCCAGACCCGCCTCCAATAGGATAACCCGGATCCGGGTCTACCTAGAGGACTGGAATCCTGTTCCAAGATTGATTCAAATTTATCTTTATTCTTCATGTCTCCTAAAATAAGCATATCATTCAACTTATGACAGTGCGTCAAGTCCACTACCGCTAATATTGTACGCAAAAATGTCCACAAAAAGGGAGTTAATTTTGAGGTACAATTTGCAATATCAAATGCTCATAAGCCGGGTCCACGCGTCGGAACCTATATGGACCCGGACCCGTTTATCAATCGGAACCTAAAATAGGTTCCGGTCCCGGACCCGTTTATCAAGCGGGACCTAAAATAGGTTCCCGACCCGGTTTTTTACGGGTCGGAACTTCTGGGTAATCGGATACCCGTTTGGCCCCTACATGTTTGCGATTATAGGCTCTTTTTTTTTCTCCGATTGAAATGAAGGTTCTACTGGTTTAATGTACATACTCGATCGTAGATTTTAGGATCTCTGGGTTTTTATTGTAACAATTATGCACCCTGTATAGAAGAGTCAATAATTTCGTAGAACCAAAGATATATTTAGTTTGGAGAATTCTCGGGAAATTTAGGTTGTGCATGGCCATGAGATACTCAAACACATACATCCTTGTCATGGGCTGCATTCTCACTTTAGGATCAGCAAAACCGATGTTCAATGCATGAGCTAAAAAACAAGTGAGATAAGAAAGAGAAGGTGGAAACGGATCTATACCCGAAATCGTTTCGGAACCGATTCCTTGTCTTCGGAACCAGAACACGAACAATATATGGGACGGGTCTAGATCAAGGTCCGGGTCTAGGTAAAGAATGATTTAAAAAAAAAACATATGGTTTTTAAAAGAGATTTTAGAAAATTGAGGTAATATGTTGGTTATCGGGTCCACGGGTCCGAACCAAGGTGGAACCGGACCCGGACCCATTTTCTTATTGGGGCATGATTAAGGAACCAGACCCGGTTTTAACGGGTCGGAACCTCCGCGTAATCGGAGAATCGAGGACCCACTTACATCCCTAGTCATACGCCACCTCAGCAGTGAGAGGTCATGGGTTTGAGACCTCGCATCACTGCTCCCTCCCTCCCTCATAATTATATCTATATATATTTTGGCCGAACGGGTATTTCGGCTCTCAAGCACTAAGTGCAATTAAATAAATAAATAACCCGAGCAGGGTCCATCTATTAATAACGTAACCCCATACCCAAAGCCCAATCCACGAGCTCACTTACAAACAAAGAAAACACACTCCTTTTTAAGAGAAGAAATAAAAATGCTACTCTCTCACCTTTTGATTCTACTGCATCCTAAATGTTTCTCTCTTATATTGACCATTTACTTCGCTTCAACGGTAAAATAAAATTACGATTTATTGTGTGTATATTGTGATTTGATATTACTTCATCCAATTGTTATTAACACATGTCCATCCATCATTTTGTGAACCAAGCCCCGAACCGTGACCCACAATAAAGCAAAAGAAGGAAAGAAAGGCCAAAAATTCGATTTTTGAAATTTCCGCTGAATCTATCCGCAGTATACCTGCAGTTTCCAGATTTCCTCCTCTCAAAGAGGAGGAAAACCGGAAACTGCCAGTTTACCGCCGATTGTAGCAGCGGTAAAGCTTCAATTTCCGGTTTTCCTCCTCTCAGAGAGGAGGAAATATGGAAAGTAACGAGTTTACCGCCGATTCCAGCAGCGGTAAAGCTGAGTGAGTGTCCACATAAAGTCGCAAGGCCTTTCCATTTCCAACTAAAAATTAATAGAATGAAAGAAACGATGGTTGCTTTTTTCTTGCAGCGTATTTCCAGTGAACACCCATATGATAAGAGTAGAGAGAAAAAAATCACACAAGCTGAGTTTGGCAATTGACACATGTTGAATTCAATTTCTAGTCTTTCTAATATATGTGCTTCCCCATAAATAAAAGTAGAAATATATAAATGGTCATCAAATATCATCCCCATAATTAAAGAATAAAATCTTAGATATCACTCTATTAAAGCAATTTGCTCCTGTCTACAACTCCATCCTTAAATCTTTCATCACTCGTAGTCCTTAATGATCATCCGTGTGATTCACTTGATAATAAATTCTTAAAAATTCAATTCCATGCAAACAGAGTGGCCTTTAAGGGAGCACATCTGGGAAAGAAAATTTAAAAGCATTGAGTGTTATCACGAATCTAATCTACAGCAATGACACAAAAGGTTTTGCAATCTTGTTATCAACATCTAAGCTTTATTTTTGTTGACATGCTTAGATTTGGAGACTCTCTGGACCTAACCAGAAAGTTGAACGACTGATGGAACTGGTCAAATCAAGCTCGATAACTATTTAGGACCGTAGCAAAACAACACGCGTTCGCTTCCATGCACAGAAAGGCAGTGATGTCTCGACTACTACGACATGTTTGTACGGTTGCAAACGGAATGGTTTCGGATCGGAACGATAGTGGACTCGGACCCGTTTCTGAATAACGGTTCCGGTTGTGATTCCGGTTTTGTCTCGTAACTCGTTTAGTTGGTCCAGACCCATTTCTGAATAACGGTTCCGGTTCTGAATCCGGTTTTGACTCGTAACTTGTTTAGTTGGTTCCAGACCCGGCTCCAATAGGATAACCCGGATCCGAGTATACCTAGAGGACTGGAATCCTGTTCCAAAATTGATTCTAATTTATCTTTATTCTTCATGTCTCCTAAAATAAGCATATCATTCAACTTATAACAGAAGGTCAAGTCCACTACCGCTAATATTGTACGTAAAAATGTCCACAAAATGGGAGTTAATTGTGAGGTACAATTTGCAATATCAAATGCTCATAAGCCGGGTCCACGCGTCGGAACCTATATGGACCCGGACCCGTTTAACAATCGGAACCTAAAATAAGTTCCGGACCCGGACCCGTTTAAGAAGCGGGACCTAAAATATGTTCCAGACCCGGTTTTTTACGGGCCGGAACTTCTGGGTAATCGGATACCCGTTTGGCCCCTACATGTTTGCGATTATAGGCTCTCTTTTTTTTCTCCGATTGAAATGAAGGTTCTACTGGTTTCACGTACATACTCGATCGTAAATTTTAGGATCTCTGGGTTTTTATTGTAACAATTATGCACCCTGTATAGAAGAGTCAATAATTTCGTAGAACCAAAGACATATTTAGTTTGGAGATTTCTCGGGAAATTTAGGTTGTGCATGGCCATGAGATACTCAAACACATACATCCTTGTTATGGGCTGCATTCTCACTTTAGGATCAGCAAAACCGATGTTCAATGCATGAGCTAAGAAACAAGTGAGATAACAAAAAGGGAAGGTGGAACCGGATCCAGACCCGGAACCGATTCCTTGTCTTCGGAACCAGAACACGAACAATATATGGGACGGGTCTAGATCAAGGTCCGGGACTAGGTAAAGAATGATATTAAAAAAAAACATATGGTTTTTAGGAGAGATTTTAGAAAATTGAGGTAATTTGTCGGTTATCGGGTCCACGGGTCCGAACCAAGGTGGAACCGGACCCGGACCCATTTTCTTATTGGGGCATGATTAAGGACCCAGACCAGGTTTTCTCGGGTCGGAACCTCCGCGTAATCGGAGAATCGAGGACCCACTTACATCCCTAGCCATACGCCACCTCAGCAGTGAGAGGTCATGGGTTTGAGACCTCGCATCACTGCTCCCTCCCTCCCTCATAAATATATCTATATATATTTTGGCCGAACGGGTATTCCGGCACTCAAGCACTGAGTGCAAATAAATAAATAAATAACCCGAGCACGGTCCATCTATTAATAACTAAACCCCATACCCAAAGCCCAATCCACGAGCTCAGTTACAAACGAAGAAAACAGACTCCTTTTTAAGAGAAGAAATAAAAATGCTACTCTCTCACCTTTTTATTCTACTGCATCCTAAATTTTGTTCTCTCTTATATTGACCATTTACTTCGCTTCAACGGTAAAATAAAATTACGATTTATTGTGTGTTTATTGTGATTTGATATTACTTAATCCAATTGTTATTAACACATGTCCATCCATCATTTTGTGAACCAAGCCCCGACCCGAGACCCACAATAAAGCAAAAGAAGGAAAAAAGGCCAAAAAATCGGTTTTTGAAATTTCCGCTGTATCTATCCGCGGTATACCTGCAGTTTCCAGATTTCCTCCTCTCAAAGAGGAGGAATACCGGAAACTGCCAATTTACCGCCGATTGTAGCAGCGGTAAAGTTTCAATTTTCGGTTTTCCTCCTCTCAGAGAGGAGGAAATCTGGAAAGTAACGAGTTTACCTCCGATTACAGCAGCGGTAAAGCAGAGTGAGTGTCCAAATAAAGTCGCAAGGCCTTTCCATTTCCAACTAAAAAATAATAGAATGAAAGAAACGATAGTTGTTTTTTTCTTGGAGCGTATTTCCAGTGAACACCCATACGATATGAATAGAGAGAAAAAAATCACACAAGCTGACTTTGGCAATTGACACATGTTGAATTCAATTTCTAGTCTTTCCAATATATGTGCTTTCCCATAGATAAAAGTAGAAATATATAAATGGTCATAAAATATCATCCCCATAATTAAAGAATAAAATCTTAGATATCACTCTATTAAAGCAATTTGCTCCTGTCTACAACTCCATCGTTAAATCTTTCATCACTCGTAGTCCTTAATGATCATCCGTGTGATTCACTTGATAATAAATTCTTAAAAATTCAATTCCATACAAACAGAGTGGCCTTTAAGGGAGCACATCTGGGAAAGAAAATTTAAAAGCATTGAGTGTTATCACGAATCTAATCTACAGCAATGACACAAAAGGTTTTGCAATCTTGTTATCAACATCTAAGCTTTATTTTTGTTGACATGCTTAGATTTGGAGACTCTCTGGACCTAACCAGAAAGCTGAACGACTGATGGAACTGGTCAAATCAAAATCGATAACTATTTAGGACCGTAGCAAAACAACACACGTTCGCTTCCATGCACAGAAAGGCAGTGATGTCTCGACTACTACGACATGTTTGTACGGTTGCAAACGGAATGGTTTCGGATCGGAACGATAGTGGACTCGGACCCGTTTCTAAATAACGGTTCTGGTTGTGATTCCGGTTTTGTCTCGTAAGTCGTTTAGTTGGTCCAGACCCATTTCTCAATAACGGTTCCGGTTCTGAATCCGATTTTGACTCGTAACTTGTTTAGTTGGTTCCAGACCCGTCTCCAATAGGATAACCCGGATCCGGGTAGACCTAGAGGACTGGAATCCTGTTCCAAAATTGATTCTAATTTATCTTTATTCTTCATGTCCCTTAAAATAAGCATATCATTCAACTTATAACAGTGCGTCAAGTCCACTACCGCTAATATTGTACGTAAAAATGTCCAGAAAAAGGGAGTTAATTGTGAGGTACAATTTGCAATATCAAATGCTCATAAGCCGGGTCCACGCGTCGGAACCTAAATGGACCCGGACCCGTTTATCAATCGGAACCTAAAATAGGTTCCGGACCCAGACCCGTTTATCTAGCGGGACCTAAAATAGGTTCCAGACCCGGTTTTTTACGGGTCGGAACTTCTGGGTAATCGGATACCCGTTTGGCCCCTACATGTTTGCGATTATAGGCTCTTTTTTTTTCTCCAGTTGAAATGAAGGTTCTACTGTTTTCACGTACATACTCGATCGTAGATTTTAGGATCTCTGGGTTTTTATTGTAACAATTATGCACCCTGTAAAGAAGAGTCAATAATTTCGTAGAACCAAAGACATATTTAGTTTGGAGATTTCTCGGGAAATTTAGGTTGTGCATGGCCATGAGATACTCAAACACATACATCCTTGTCATGGGCTGCATTCTCACTTTAGGATCAGCAAAACCGATGTTCAATGCATGAGCTAAGAAACAAGTGAGATAAGAAAGAGAAGGTGGAACCGGATCCAGACCCGGAACCGATTCCTTGTCTTCGGAACCAGAACACGAACAATATATGGGACGGGGGACGGGTCTAGATCAAGGTCCGGGTCTAGGTAAAGAATGATATTAAAAAAAAACATATGGTTTTTAGTAGAGATTTTAGAAAATTGAGGTAATATGTTGGTTATCGGGTCCACGGGTCCGAACCAAGGTGGAACCGGACCCGGACCCAATTTCTTATTGGGGCATGATTAAGGACCCAGACCCGGTTTTAACGGGTCGGAACCTCCGCGTAATCGGAGAATCGAGGACCCACTTACATCCCTAGTAGTACGCCACCTCAACAGTGAGAGGTCATGGGTTTGAGACCTCGCATCATTGCTCCCTCCCTCCCTCATAAATATATCTATATATATTTTGGTCGAACGGGTATTCCGGCTCTCAAGCACTAAGTGCAAATAAATAAATAAATAACCCGAGCACGGTCCATCTATTAATAACTTAACCCCATACCCAAAGCCCAATCCACGAGCTCAATTATAAACAAAGAAAACACACTCCTTTTTAAGAGAAGAAATGAAAATGCTACTCTCTCACCTTTTGATTCTACTGCATCCTAAATTTTGTTCTCTCTTATATTGACCATTTACTTCGCTTCAACGGTAAAATAAAATTACGATTTATTGTGTGTTTATTGTGATTTGATATTATTTCATCCAAGTGTTATTAACAGATGTCCATCCATCATTTTGTGAACCAAGCCCCGACCCGTGACCCACAATAAAGCCAAAGAAGGAAAAAAAGGCCAAAAAATCGATTTTTGAAATTTTCGCTGTATCTATCCGTGGTATACCTGCAGTTTCCAAATTTCCTCCTCTCAAAGAGGAGGAAAACCGAAAACTGCCAGTTTACCACCGATTGTAGCAGCGGTAAAGCTTCAATTTCCGGTTTTCCTCCTCTCATAGAGGAGGAAATCTGGAAAGTAACGAGTTTACCGCCGATTCCAGCAGCGGTAAAGCTGAGTGAGTGTCCAAATAAAGTCGCAAGGCCTTTCCATTTCCAACTAAAAATTAATAGAATGAAAGAAACGATAGTTGCTTTTCTCTTGCAGCGTATTTCCAGTGAACACCCATTTGATAAGAGTAGAGAGAAAAAAATCACACAAGCTGAGTTTGGCAATTGACACATGTTGAATTCAATTTCTAGTCTTTCTAATATATGTGCTTCCCCATAAATAAAAGTAGAAATATATAAATGGTCATCAAATATCATCCCCATAATTAAAGAATAAAATCTTAGATATCACTCGATTAAAGCAATTTGGTCCTGTTTACAACTCCATCCTTAAATCTTTCATCACTCGTTGTCCTTAATGATCATCCGTGTGATTCACTTGATAATAAATTCTTAAAAATTCAATTCCAAGCAAACAAAGTGGCCTTTAAGGGAGCACATCTGGGAAAGAAAATTTAAAAGCATTGAGTGTTATCACGAATCTAATCTAGAGCAATGACACAAAAGGTTTTGCATTCTTGTTATCAACATCTAAGCTTTATTTTTGTTGACATGCTTAGATTCGGAGACTCTCTGGACCTAACCAGAAAGCTGAACGACTGATGGAACTGGTCAAATCAAGCTCGATAACTATTTAGGACCGTAGCAAAACAACACGCGTTCGCTTCCATGCACAGAAAGGCAGTGATGTCTCGACTACTACGGCATGTTTGTACGGTTGCAAACGGAATGGTTTCGGATCGGAACGATAGTGGACTCGGACCCGTTTCTGAATAACGGTTCCGGTTGTGATTCTGGTTTTGTCTCGTAACTCGTTTAGTTGGTCCAGACCCATTTCTGAATAACGGTTCCGGTTCTGAATCCGATTTTGACTCGTAACTTGTGTAGTTGGTTCCAGACCCGGCTCCAATAGGATAACCCGGATCCGGGTCTACCTAGAGGACTGGAATCCTGTTCCAAGATTGATTCAAATTTATCTTTATTCTTCATGTCTCCTAAAATAAGCATATCATTCAACTTATGACAGTGCGTCAAGTCCACTACCGCTAATATTGTACGTAAAAATGTCCACAAAAAGGGAGTTAATTTTGAGGTACAATTTGCAATATCAAATGCTCATAAGCCGGGTCCACGCGTCGGAACCTATATGGACCTGGACCCGTTTATCAATCGGAACCTAAAATAGGTTCCGGTCCCGAACCCGTTTATGAAGCGGGACCTAAAATAGGTTCCCGACCCGGTTTTTTACGGGTCGGAACTTCTGGGTAATCGGATACCCGTTTGGCCCCTACATGTTTGCGATTATAGGCTCTTTTTTTTTTCTCCGATTGAAATGAAGGTTCTACTGGTTTAATGTACATACTCGATCGTAGATTTTAGGATCTCTGGGTTTTTATTGTAACAATTATGCACCCTGTATAGAAGAGTCAATAATTTCGTAGAACCAAAGATATATTTAGTTTGGAGAATTCTCGGGAAATTTAGGTTGTGCATGGCCATGAGATACTCAAACACATACATCCTTGTCATGGGCTGCATTCTCACTTTAGGATCAGCAAAACCGATGTTCAACGCATGAGCTAAAAAACAAGTGAGATAAGAAAGAGAAGGTGGAAACGGATCTATACCCGAAATCGTTTCGGTACCGATTCCTTGTCTTCGGAACCAGAACACGAACAATATATGGGACGGGTCTAGATCAAGGTCCGGGTCTAGGTAAAGAATGATTTAAAAAAAAAACATATGGTTTTTAAAAGAGATTTTAGAAAATTGAGGTAATATGTTGGTTATCGGGTCCACGGGTCCGAACCAAGGTGGAACCGGACCCGGACCCATTTTCTTATTGGGGCATGATTAAGGAACCAAACCCGGTTTTAACGGGTCGGAACCTCCGCGTAATCGGAGAATCGAGGACCCACTTACATCCCTAGTCGTACGCCACCTCAGCAGTGAGAGGTCATGGGTTTGAGACCTCGCATCACTGCTCCCTCCCTCCCTCATAATTATATCTATATATATTTTGGCCGAACGGGTATTTCGGCTCTCAAGCACTAAGTGAAATAAATAAATAAATAACCCGAGCAGGGTCCATCTATTAATAACGAAACCCCATACCCAAAGCCCAATCCACGAGCTCACTTACAAACAAAGAAAACACACTCCTTTTTAAGAGAAGAAATAAAAATGCTACTCTCTCACCTTTTGATTCTACTGCATCCTAAATGTTTCTCTCTTATATTGACCATTTACTTCGCTTCAACGGTAAAATAAAATTACGATTTATTGTGTGTATATTGTGATTTGATATTACTTCATCCAATTGTTATTAACACATGTCCATCCATCATTTTGTGAACCAAGCCCCGAACCGTGACCCACAATAAAGCAAAAGAAGGAAAGAAAGGCCAAAAATTCGATTTTTGAAATTTCCGCTGAATCTATCCGCAGTATACCTGCAGTTTCCAGATTTCCTCCTCTCAAAGAGGAGGAAAACCGGAAACTGCCAGTTTACCGCCGATTGTAGCAGCGGTAAAGCTTCAATTTCCGGTTTTCCTCCTCTTAGAGAGGAGGAAATCTGGAAAGTAACGAGTTTACCGCCGATTCCAGCAGCGGTAAAGCTGAGTGAGTGTCCAAATAAAGTCGCAAGGCCTTTCCATTTCCAACTAAAAATTAATAGAAAGAAAGAAACGATAGTTGCTTTTCTCTTGCAGCGTATTTCCAGTGAACACCCATTTGATAAGAGTAGAGAGAAAAAAATCACACAAGCTGAGTTTGGCAATTGACACATGTTGAATTCAATTTCTAGTCTTTCTAATATATGTGCTTCCCCATAAATAAAAGTAGAAATATATAAATGGTCATCAAATATCATCCCCATAATTAAAGAATAAAATCTTAGATATCACTCTATTAAAGCAATTTGCTCCTGTCTACAACTCCATCCTGAAATCTTTCATCACTCGTAGTCCTTAATGATCATCCGTGTGATTCACTTGATAATAAATTCTTAAAAATTCAATTCCATGCAATCAGAGTGGCCTTTAAGGGAGCACATCTGGGAAAGAAAATTTAAAAGCATTGAGTGTTATCACGAATCTAATCTAGAGCAATGACACAAAAGGTTTTGTAATCTTGTTATCAACATCTAAGCTTTATTTTTGTTGACATGCTTAGATTTGGAGACTCTCTGGACCTAACCAGAAAGCTGAACGACTGATGGAACTGGTCAAATCAATCTCGATAACTATTTAGCACCGTAGCAAAACAACACACGTTCGCTTCGATGCACAGAAAGGCAGTGATGTCTCGACTACTACGACATGTTTGTACGGTTGCAAACGGAATGGTTTTGGATCGGAACGATAGTGGACTCGGACCCGTTTCTGAATAACGGTTCCGGTTGTGGTTCCGGTTTTGTCTCCTAACTCGTTTAGTTGGTCCAGACCCATTTCTGAATAACGGTTCCGGTTCTGAATCCGGTTTTGACTCGTAACTTGTTTAGTTGGTTCCAGACCCGGCTCCAATAGGATAACCCGGCTCCGGGTCTACCTAGAGGACTGGAATCCTGTTCCAAAATTTATTCTAATTTTTCTTTATTCTTCATGTCTCCTTAAATAAGCATATCATTCAGCCTATAACAGTGCGTCAAGTCCACTACCGCTAATATTGTACGTAAAAATGTCAAAAAAAGGGAGTTAATTTTGAGGTACGATTCATAATATCAAATGCTCATATGCCAGGTCCACACGCCGGACCCTATATGGACCCGGACCCATTTATCAATCGGAACCTAAATTAGGTTCCAGACCCGGACCCGTTTACGAAGCGGAACCTAAAATAGGTTCCAGACCCGGTTTTTTATGGGTCGCAACTTCTGGGTAATCGGATAACCGTTTGGACCCTACATGTTTGCGAGTATAGGCTCTTTCTTTTTTTTTTGTCCTGTTGAAATCAAGGTTCTGCTGGTTTCACGTACATTCTCGATCGTAGATATTAGGATCTCTGGGGTTTTATGGTAACAATTCTGCACCCTGTATAGAAGAGTCAATAATTTCGTACAACCAAAGATAAATTTAGTTTAGAGATTTCTCAGGAAATTTAGGTTGTGCATGGCCATGAGAAAGTCAAACACATACATACTTGTCATGGGCTTCATTCTCACTTTAGGACCAGCAAAATCGATGTTCAATGCATGAGCTAAAAAACAAGTGTGATAAGAAAGAGAAGGTGGAACCGGATCCGGACCCGAAACCGTTTCGAAACCGATTCCTTGTCTTCGGAACCGGAACTAGAAAAATATTTGGGACAGGTCTAGATCCAGGTCCGGGTCTAGGTAAAGAATGATATTAAAAAAAACATATGGTTTTTAGGAGAGATTTTTGAAAATTGAGGTAATATGTTGGTTATCGGGTCCTTGGGTCCGAACCAAGGTGGAACCGGACCCGGACCCATTTTCTTATTGGAGCATGATTAAGGACCCAGACCCGGTTTTAACGAGTCAGAACCTCCGCGTAATCGGAGAATCGGGGATCCATTTACATCCCTAGTCGTACGCCAGCTCAGCTGTGAGGGGTCATGGGTTTGAGTCCTCGCATCACTGCTCCCTCCCTCCCTCATAAATATATCTATATATATTTTGGCCGAACGGGTATTCTGGCTCACAAGCACTAAGTGCAAATAAATAAATAAATAACCCGAGCACGGCCAATCTATTAATAACTAAACCCCATACCCAAAGCCTAATCCTTGAGCTCAGTTACAAACAAAGAAAACACTCTCCTTTTTAAGCGAAAAAATAAAAATGCTACTCTCTCACCTTCTGATTCTACTGCATCCTAAATTTTGTTCTCTCTTATATTGAACATTTCCTTCGCTTCAACGGTAAAATAAAATTACGATTTATTGTGTGTTTATTGTGATTTGGCATTATTTCATCCAATTGTTATTCACACATGTCCATCCATCATTTTGTGAACCAAGCCCTGACCCGTGACCCACAATAAAGCAAAAGAAGGGAAAAAAGGCCAAAAAATCGGTTTTTGAAATTTCCGGCGTATGTATCCGCGGTATACCTGCAGTTTCCAGATTGCCTCCTCTCAGAGAGGAGTAAAACTGGAAACTACCAGTTTACCGCCGATTCTAGCAGCGGTAAAGCTTCAATTTTCGGTTTTCCTCCTCTCAGAGAGGAGGAAATCTGGAAAGTAACGAGTTTACTGCCGATTCTAGCAACGGTAAAGCCGAGTGAGTGTCCAAATAAAGACGCAAGGCCTTTCCATTTCCATGTAAAAAATAATAGAATGAAAGAATCGATAGTTGCGTTTTTCTTGCAGTGCATTTCTAGTGAACGCCTGTATGATTTGAATAGAGAGAAAAAAATCACACAAGTTGACCTTGGCGATTGACACATGTTGAATTCAATTTCTAGTCTTTCTAATATATATGCTTCGCCATAAATAAAAGTAGAAATATATAAATGGTCATCAAATATCATCCCCATAATTAAAGAATAAAATCCGAGATATCACTCTATTAACGCAATTTGTTCCTGTCTACAACTCCATCCTTAAATCTTTCATCACTCGTAGTCCTTAATGATCATCTGAGTGATTCACTTGATAATAAATTCTTAAAAATTCAATTCCGTGCAAACAGAGGGGCCCTTAAGAGAGCACATCTAGGAAAGAAAATTTAAAAGCTATGAGTGTTATCACGTATATAATCTAGAGCAATGACACAAAAGGTTTTGCAATCTTGTAATCAACATCTAACCTTTATTTTTGTTGACATGCTTAGATTTGGAAACTCTCTGGCCCTAACTAGAAAGCCGAACGACTGATGGAACTGGTCAAATCAAGCTCGATAACTATTTAGGACCATAGCAAAACACCACACGGTCGCTTACATGCACAAAAAGGCAGTGATGTCTCGACTACTACGGCATGTTTGTAGGGCTGCAAACGGAACGGTTCCAGATCGGAACCATAGTGGACTTAGACCCGTTTCTGAATAACGGTTCCGATTTTGAATCCAATTTTGACTCGTAACTTGTTTAGTTGGTTCCAGACCCGACTCCGAAAGGATAACCCGGATCCGGGTCTACCTAGAGGACCGGAATCCTTTTCCAAAATTTATTCTAATTTATCTTTATTTTTCATGTCTCCTAAAATAAGCATATCATTCAGCTTTTAACAGTGCGTCAAGTCCACTACCACTAATATTGTACTTAAAAATGTAAAAAAAAGGGAGTTAATTTTGAGGTACAGTTCGTAATATCAAATGCTCATATGCCGGGTCCACGCGTTAGAACCTATATGGACCCGGACCCGGACCCGTTTATCAATCGGAACCTAAATTAGGTTCCGGACCCAGACCCGTTTATGAAGCGGAACCTAAAATAGGTTCCAGACCCGGTTTTTTATGGATAGTAACTTCTGGGTAATCGAACACCCGTTTGGACCCTACGGGTTTGCGAGTATAGGCTGTTTCTTTTTTTTTGTCCTGTTGAAATCCAGGTTCTGCTGGTTTCACGTACATTCACGATCGGAGATATTAGGATCTTTGGGTTTTTATGGTAACAATTCTGCACCCTATATAGAAGAGTCAATAATTTCGTACAACCAAAGATATATTTAGTTTGGAGATTTCTCGGGAAATTTAGGTTGTGCATGGCCATGAGATACTCAACATACATACTTGTCATGGGCTTCATTCTCACTTTAGGACCAGCAAAACCGATGTTCAATGCATGAGTTAAAAAACAAGTGTGATAAGAAAGAGAAGGTGGAACCGGATCCGGACCCGAAAATGTTTCGGAATCGATTCCTTGTCTTCGGAACCGGAACCAGAACAATATTTGGGACGGGTCTAGATACAGGTCCGGGTCTAGGTAAAGAATGATATTAAAAAAAACATATGGTTTTTAGGAGAGATTTTTGAAAATTGAGGTAATATGTTGGTTATCGGGTCCACGGGTCCGAACCAAGGTGGAACCGGACCCGGACCCATTTTCTTATTGGGGCATGATTAAGGACCCAGACCCGGTTTTAACGGGTCAGAACCTCCGCGTAATCGAAGAATCAGAGACCCATTTACATCCCTAGTCGTACGCCAGCTCAGCTGTGAGGGGTCATGGGTTTGAGTCCTCGCATCACTGCTCCCTCCCTCCCTCATAAATATATCTATATATATTTTGGCCGAACGGGTATACTGGCTCTCAAGCACTAAGTGCAAATAAATAAATAAATAACCCGAGCACGGCCCATCTATTAATAACTAAACCCATACCCAAAGCCCAATCCATGAGCTCAGTTACAAACAAAGAAAACACTCTCCTTTTTAAGCGAAGAAATAAAAATGCTACTCTCTCACCTTCTGATTCTACTATATCCTAAATTTTGTTCTGTCTTATATTGACCATTTACTTCGCTTCAACGGTAAAATAAAATTACGATTTATTTTGTGTTTATTGTTATTTGACATTATTTCATCCAATTGTTATTCACACATGTACATCCATCATTTTGTGAACCAAGCCCTGACCTGTGACCCACAATAAAGCAAAAGAAGGGAAAAAGGCCAAAAAATCGGTTTTTGAAATTTCCGGCGTATGTATCCTCGGTATACCTTCAGTTTCCAGATTTCCTCCTCTCAGAGAGGAGTAAAACTGGAAACTGCCAGTTTACCGCCGATTCTAGCAGCGGTAAAGCTTCAATTTCCGATTTTCCTCCTCTCAGAGAGGAGGAAATCTGGAAAGTAACGAGTTTACTGCCGATTCTAGCAACGGTAAAGCCGAGTGAGTGTCCAAATAAAGACGCAAGGCCTTTCCATTTCCATGTAAAAAATAATAGAATGAAAGAATCGATAGTTGCGTTTTTCTTGCAGTGCATTTCTAGTGAACGCCTGTATGATTTGAATAGAGAGAAAAAAATCACACAAGTTGACCTTGGCGATTGACACATGTTGAATTCAATTTCTAGTCTTTCTAATATATATGCTTCGCCATAAATAAAAGTAGAAATATATAAATGGTCATCAAATATCATCCCCATAATTAAAGAATAAAATCCGAGATAACACTCTATTAAAGCAATTTGCTCCTGTCTGCAACTCCATCCTTAAATCTTTCATCACTCGTAGTCCTTAATGATCATCCGTGTGATTCACTTGTTAATAAATTCTTAAAAATTCAATTCCATGCAAACAGAGAGGCCCTTAAGAGAGCACATCTGGGAAAGAGAATTTAAAAGCATTGAGTGTTATCACGTATCTAATCTAGAGTAATGACACAAAAGGTTTTGCAATCTTGTAATCAACATCTAAGCTTTATTTTTGTTGACATGCTTCGATTTGGAAACTCTCTGGCCCTAACCAGAAAGTCGAACGACTGATGGAACTTGTCAAATCAAGCTCGATAACTATTTAGGAACGTATCAAAACACCACACGGTTGCTTACATGCACAGAAAGGCAGTGATGTCTCGACTACTATGGCATGTTTGTGAGGCTGCAAACGGAACGGTTCCGGATCGGAACCATAGTGGACTCGGACCCGTTTCTGAATAACGGTTCCGGTTCTGAATCCGATTTTGACTCGTAACTTGTTTAGTTGGTTCCAGACCCGGCTCCGATAGGATAACCCGGATCCGGGTCTACCTAGAGGACTGAAATCCTGTTCCAAAATTGATTCTAATGTATCTTTATTCTTCATGTCTCCTAAAATAAGCATATCTTTCAGCTTTTAATAGTGTGTCAAGTCCACTACCGCTAATATTGTACGTAAAAATGTAAAAAAGAAGGGAGTTAATTTTGAGGTACAATTCGTTATATCAAATGCTCATATGCCGGGTCCATGCGTCAGAACCTAAATGGACCCGGACCCGTTTATCGATTGAAACCTAAATTAGGTTCCGGACCCGGACCCGTTTATGAAACGGAACCTAAAATAGGTTCCAGACCAGGTTTTTACGGGTCGGAACTTCTGGGTAATCGGATACCCGTTTGGACCGTACATGTTTGCCAGTATTGGCTGTTTCTTTTTTTTTTTGTCCGGTTGAAATCAAAGTTCTGCTGGTTTCACGTACATTCTCGATCTTAGATATTAGGATCTCTGGGTTTTTATGGTTACAATTATGCACCTTGTATACAAGAGTCAATAATTTCGCAGAACCAAAGCTATATTTGGTTGGAAGATTTCCCGGGAAATTTAGGTTGTGCATGGCCATGAGATACTCAAACACATACATACATGTCATGGGCTGCATTCTCACTTTAAAACCAGCAAAACCGAAGTTCAATGCATGAGCTAAAAAACAAGTGAGATAAGAAAGAGAAGGTGGAACCGGATCCGGACTCGAAACCGTTTCGGAACCAATTCCTTTTCTTAGGAACCGGAACCCGAAGAATATATGGGACGGGTCTAGATCCTAGTCTAGGTCTAGGTAAAGAATGATATTAAAAAAAATATAGTTTTTAGGAGAGATTTTTGAAAATTGAGGTAATATGTTGGTTATCAGGTCCACGGGTCCGAACCAAGGTGGAAATTGACCCAGACCCATTTTCTTATTAGGGCATGAATTGGGACCTAGACCCGGTTTTAATGGGTCGGAACCTCCGCGTAATCTGAGAATCGGGGACCCAATTACATCCCTAGTCGTACGCCAGCTCAGATGTGAGAGGTCATTGTTTTGAGTCGTCGCATCACTGCTCCCTCCCTCCCTCATAAATATATCTATATATATTTTGGCCGAACGGGTATTCCGGCTCTCAAGCACTAAGTGCAAATAAATAAATAAATAACCCGAGCACAGCCCATCTGCTAATAACTAAACCCTATACCCAAAGCCCAATCCATGAGCTCAGTTACAAACGAAGAAAACACTCTCCTTTATAAGAGAAGAAATAAAAATGCTACTCTCTCACCTTCTGATTCTACTGCATCCTAAATTTTGTTCTCTCTTATATTGACCATTTACTTCGCTTCAACGGTAAAATAAAATTACGATTTATTGTGTGTTTATTTTGATTTGATATAATTTCATCCAATTGTTATTCACACATGTCCATCCATCATTTAGTGAACCAAATCCCGACCCGTGACCCACAATAAAGCAAAAGAAGGAAAAAAAAGGCTAAAAAATCAGTTTTTAAAATTCCCGCCGTATGTATCCGCGGTATACCTGCAGTTTACCGCCGATTCTAGCAGCGGTAAAGCTTCAATTTCCGGTTTTCTTCCTCTCATATAGGAGGAAATCTGGAAAGTAACGAGTTTACCGCCGATTCCAGCAGCGGTAAAGCTGAGTGAGTGTCCAAATAATGTCGGAAGGCCTTTCCATTTCCATCTAAGAAATAATAGAATGAAAGAATCGATAGTTGCGTTTTTCTTGTAACGCATTTCTAGTGATCACCCGTATGATTTGAATAGAGAGAAGAAAATCAGACAAGGTGACTTTAGCAATTAACACATGTTGAATTCAATTTCTAGTCATTCTAATATATATGCTTCCCCATAAAAGTAGAAATATATAAATTGTCATCAAATATCATCCCCATAATTTAAAAATAAAATCTGAGATATCACTCTATTAATGCAATTTGCTCCTATCTATAACTCCATCCTTAAATCTTTCATCACTCGTAGTCCTTAATGATCATCCGTGTGATTCACTTGATAATAAATTCTTAAAAATATAATTCCATGCAAACAAAGGGGCCTTTAAGAGAGCACATCTGGGAAAGAAAATTTAAAAGCATTGATTGTTATCACGTATCTAATCTAGAGCAATGACACAAAAGATTTTGCAATCTTGTAATCAACATCTAAGCTTTATTTTTGTTGACATGCTTCGATTTGAAAACTCTCTGGACCTAACCAGAAAGCCGAACGACTGATGGAACTGGTCAAATCAAGCTCGATAACTATTTAGGACCGTAACAAAACACCACACGGTCGCTTACATGCACAGAAAGGCAGTGATGTCTCGACTACTACGGCATGTTTGTAGGGTTGCAAACGAAACGGTTCCGGATAGGAACCATAGTGGACTCGGACCCGTTTTTGAATAACGGTTCCAGTTCTGAATCCGGTTTTGACTCGTAACGTGTTTAGTTGGTTCCAAACCCGGCTCCGATAGGATAACCCGGATCCGGGTCTACCTAGAGGACTAGAATCCTGTTCCAAAATTGATTCTAATTTATCTTTATTCTTCATGTCTCCTAAAATAAGCATATCATTCAATTTTTAACAGTGCGTCAAGTCCACTACCGCTAATATTGTACGTAAAAATGTAAAAAAAAGAGAGTTAATTTTGAGGTACAATTTGCAATATCAAATGCTCATATGCCGGGTCCACGCGTTGGAACCGATATGGACCCAGACCCGGTTTTTTTCAGGTTGGAACTTCTGGGTAATCGGATACCCCTTTGGAACCCTACCTGTTTGGGAGTATAGGCTCTTTCTTTTTTTTTTTGTCCGGTTGAAATGAAGGTTCTGCTGGTTTCACGTACATTCTCGATCATAGATAATAGGATCTCTGGGTTTTTATGGTAAGAATCATGCACCCTGTATAGAAGAGTAAATAATTTCGTAGAACCAAAGATATATTTAGTTTGGAGATTTCTGGGGAAATTTAGGTTGTGTATGGCCATGAGATACTCAGACACATGCATACTTGTATTGGGCTGCATTCTCACTTTAGGACCAGCAAAACCGATGTTCAATGCATGAGCTAAAAAACAGGTGAGATAAGAAAGAGAAGGTGGAACCGGATCCGGACCCAGACCCGGAACCGTTTCGGAACCGATTCCTTCTCCTCGGAACCGGAACCCGAACAATATATGGGACGGGTCTAGAACCAGGTCCGGGTCTAGGTAGAGAATGATATTAATAAAAGAACATATAGTTTTTAGGAGAGATTTTAGAAAATTGAGGTAAGATGTTGGTTATGGGTTCCACGGGTCCGAGCCAAGGTGGAACCGAACCCGGACCCATTTTCTTTTTGGGGCATGACTAAGGACCCAGACCCGGTTTTAACGGGTCGGAACCTCCGCGTAATCTGAGAATCGGGGACCCATTTACATCCCTAGTCGTACGCCAACTCAGCTGTGAGAGGTCATTGGTTTGAGTCCTCGCATCACTGCTCCCTCCCTCCCTCATAAATATATCTATATATATTTTTGCAGAACGGGTATTCTGGCTCTCATGCACTAAGTGCAAATAAATAAATAAATAACCCGAGCACGGCCCATCTATAAATAACTAAACCCCATACCCAAAGCCCAATCCATGAGCTCAGTTACGAACAAAGAAAACACTCTCCTTTTTAAGAGAAGAAATAAAAATGCTACTCTCTCACCTTCTGATTCTACTGCATCCTAAATTTTGTTCTCTCTTATATTGACCATTTACTTCTCTTCAACGATAAAATAATTTACGATTTATTGTGTGTTTATTGTTATTTGATGTTATTTCATCCAATTATTATTCACACATGTCCATCCATCATTTTGTCAACCAAGCCCCGACCCGTGGCCCACAATAAAGCAAAAGAAGGAAAAAAAGGCTAAAAAACCGGTATTTGAAATTTCCGCCGTATGTATCCGCGGTATACATGCAATTTCCAGATTTCCTCCTCTCAGAGAGGAGGAAAACTGGAAACTGCCAGTTTACCGCTGATTCTAGCAGCGATAAAGCTTCAATTTCCGATTTTCCTGCTTTCAGAGAGGAGGAAATCTGGAAAGTTACGAGTTTACAGCCGATTCCAGCCACGGTAAAGCTGAGTGAGTGTCCAAATAAAGTCGTAAGGCCTTTCCATTTCCAATTTAAAAATAATAGAATGAAAGGATCGATAGTTTCATTTTTCTTGCACCGCATATCTAGTGAACACCCATATGATATGAATAGAGAGAAAAAAACCACACAAGCTGACTTTGGCAATTGACACATGTTGAATTCAATTTCTAGTCTTTCTAATATATATGCTTCCCCATAAATAAAAGTAGAAATATATAAATGGTTATCAAATATCATCCTCTTAATTAAAGAATAAAATCCAAGATATCACTCTATTAAAGCAATTTGCTCCTGTCTACAACTCCATCCTTAAATCTTTCATCCCTCGTAGTCTTTAATGATCATCCGTCTGATTCACTTGTCAATAAACTCTTAAAAATTCAATTCCATGCAAACAGAGGGGCCCTTAGGAGAGCACATCTGGGAAAGAAAATTCAAAAGCATTAAGTGTTATCACATATCTAATCTAGAGCAATGACACAAAAGGTTTTGCAATCTTGTAATCAACATCTAAGCTTTATTTTTGTTGACAGGCTTAGATTTGGAAACTCTCTAGACCCAACCAGTAAGCTGAACGACTGATGGAACTGGTCAAATCAAGCTCGATAACTATTTAGGACCGTAGCAAAACACCACACGGTCGCTTACATGCACAGAAAGGCAGTGATGTCTCGACTACTACGTCATGTTTGTAGGGTTGACAATGGAACGGTTCCGGATCGGAACCATAGTGGACTCGGACCCGTTTCTGAATAACGGTTCTGGTTCTGAAACCGGTTTTGACTCGTAACTTATTTAGTTGGTTGCAGACCCGGCTCCGATAGGATAACCCGGATCCGGGTCTACCTAGAGGACTGGAATCCTTTTCCAAACTTGATTCTAATTTATTTTTATTCTTCGGGTCTCCTAAAATAAGCATATCATTCAGCTTAGAACAGTGCGTCAAGTCTGAAAGACCAAGATCGGATCCTAGAGGGGGGGTGACTAGGGTAAGCTCAAATACCTAGACCAATTTTAATTCTCTTTGCTTTTAAGTCTCTTATGCTTTGAAGAAGAATAATAAAATCAACCAAGAGAGCATAATCCATAAAAAGAAAGCATAAAGACAATCACCATGACAAGCACATTTATAGTGGTTCGGCCAAATTGCCTACATCCACTCCCGGTATACCTACCGGATTTCACTAACTCAATTAAGGTTTAGGATCACCTCAAACCTTACAATTCGTCACTATGCTTTTCAAGGCTAAGCATAAACCTTTACAACATATGCTTTTCAAGGCTAAGCATAAACCTTAACAACTAGAAAATTTCTCTTAAGAAATATGCCTATGAATGCATCGATAAGAGAGCTATTTAAGTGCAAAGGAGTGCCTCTAAATAGGCTAAATAGAAAGTGAAAACTCAACTTCTAGAAACATGCATATGGATGACAAAGTCTATGAATAATGCATTTACTAGAAATTACTCTTTCTCTTTTTGAAAAGATGAAACCTTGATTAATGCAAAGATGATAACTCTAAGTTTGAGAAAGAGTTGATTGCCTAACACATGAATTTAACAAGGTGTACTAACTTGTCTTCAAAGAACATAAACTAAAGCTTAACAAGTTGGTTTTGAAACAAGAAAACAAATTCATGTGAAACATAGACTATATGTTGGATTCATAATGCTATGAGATGTTTAAAGTTTGAAAATTCCTGGAGGGTTGATAAACACAATCCTAACAGAAAATAAAATAAATCCCAGCACAGATACGAATATGGAAACAAAAACCTAAGTTAATCAAGCAACCAGTCAAGAAGATGGACACAAGATTTTTTACGTGGAAAACCCTGGGAAGGGAAAAAACCATGGGACCTAGCACCGGTTCAGAAAGATCAAGCACTATAAACTCAAAGGTTACAAGATGAACTCACTCTCCTTTACAGTTGATCACAACCTAAGGACCACCGTGAATCTTGCCGACGACCACGCCATTCACCTTCTCCAGTACTTCAATCTCCATGCCTTAAGCAAGGCGAATTGGCTGGAAGATGGATGGGGATTCTCCAGAGAACAAGGCTCCAGCACATGAATCTCTCACAAGAACTCTTTGGAGGAAGTAAATCTCTCTTAGGATAATCTAGGGTTTAGATCAGAGAGGGGTAAGGTCTTTGAAGGGATTAAACCCTTAAATAAGCTTAGGAAATCGTATGGGATAGTTTGAGTTTGAATAGGATTGAAGAACAGAGCATTAGAAGAAAGATGCTAAAAAACAGCTGGGGCTTCGCCGCTGTCTGATCGATCGGACTGCAGGTCCAATCGATCGGTCTAACTTTTAACTGAGGCCTTTTTTCTGGGCGATCGATCGGACAGGGGGTCTGATTGATCGGTCAGCCTGTATGCTGAAAACTCCTTGCTTCCTGCTGCTTTGGAATTCTTCCCTGCCGCTTTGGAATTCTTCTTCAATACAAAGTGGTCCAACTAAGAATTGTAAATTACATGAAGTCCCATGTTTTGTCCACCCAATGAATTAGCCAACACTAAAAATTACTAACAATCTCCCCCTTTGGCAATTCATGGACAAAACATCTAATACATATAAATCTACCCCCAGAAACAAAAAAAAACCATCTCAATAGCTGATACCTGCAGTACCTGTCACCGACAATCTTTGACAAAAGATCATGATCAAATGAAGCCACACATATATATAAAAGAAATAACTGATCTAAATCTCCCCCTTTTTGGCCATAAATTGACAAGGTAAAAACAAGTAAAAGTGAGAGCATAATTCAAAGACATAAAAGCAGAGAGATGTAGTAGCAGAAAAAAACAACACAACACTGAAGTGTTTGATGTAAGACAAAAAGAAATATGATTAGGGCTACTGAGGAAGAGGAGGGAATCGATGAAGGAGAGAGTCCAACTTCTCCTCAATCCGGTTGTTGCCTAGCTGTAGATGCCGCATCTGAGTGAAAACATCCTGAAATTGTGAGTCCATCCGATGCTCAAGAAGCTCAATCTGTGTAGACTGATCCAGGAGGCGGTTTTCAAAATCTTGAAGATACATAGGCATAGCAAGCTCAAACTGCGAATCAAACAGAGGCGGAATGGCATCAGCGTCTTCTCCCGGGGTTGGAGCTCCATCACCACTATCATCAACATGGGCGGATGACAGACTGACGGTGCGGTATGTAATGGGGCCTCGCCCTTTCACAATTGAATCATGTGGCCCAACAACTATTCCTCTAGAGAAAAGTAAACGAGTGATAAGTGCTCCGTATGGTAGAGAAGTAGTTGACGCACCGAGAGGGGCTGCAACCATGTGCCTATAAATGGTAAGAGGGTGTCAATAGGCTGCCCAGTCCCAATCAGATACAAAAGATAGCCAGTCTCCATTATAATTTCTGATGTTCTCCCCTTTGGCTCAAGGTTATAGCAAACGAATAGATTCAACATCCGGTAAGAAGGTGTAAGGTATTTCTGCTTCAAGATGCCCCCTGGCTAGGCATGCATACGACCACCAGTGAGAGTGGTGATCACCTCATCCCAATCAGTATTGTCAACGGGGTCTTCCATGTCATCAGGATCGGGCACTGGAGTCGGATAGATAGCATCTAGACTCCTATCAGTTTGTAGGAATTGCGCTATCTGATTTGGATTGACTTCAATAACCATCCCACGCACAAAAGATTTAAATGATTCATCTCCAATGTTATGAATATTATTGTAGAACTCTTGAACCAGTGACCCATATGCTGTAGGGTCAAAAACATAGAGGGAATCCCATTCCCTTTCACGGAGCCACACACTGAAGTCAATTTCTATTTTAGCCAAGCGGATGGGACGTTCAACAATTACTTGCTTCTTTGAAAACACACTAAAAAAGGAATTTTCTTTGACCACACTTTGAAATCTATCTCCGTCAAAAGTAGGGGCAGTGGAGGAGCTACCACGATGGCATGTTTTCTTGCGAGGATGAGAGACTTTTGGAGCCATTTCTTCGTTGAGGCAAAACAACAAACACCTGGGGTGCAATAGAAAAAGAAACATATCCAGCCTTTATCTTAGAAATGAGTCATCCAAAATGGATGTACAATGAGTATAGTGCAGTCCCAACTGAGTACATTTAACATAAAGACTAGAAAAGCAGTTGCAACACACATTCTCAATCATCCACAACTAAACCATCAAACTCCAATCACCCAATGCCTCTGCCCAAAACCAAAGACAAACAGTAGAAAGGAAATGGAATGAAATAAAGGAAGAATGAGGAGAAGACATACCTCAGAGCAAGCAATCCCAACTGAAAATCGTGAAGGAGGAAGTGGAAAACGAGTCTAGGGCAGCAGATGGAAAAGAGAATGAAGGAAAAAGAAAGACAAACTGGTTTTAAATGACTGTGACGATGTCCAATCGATCGGTCTAGTCAAGTCGATCGATCGGACCTGGGCTAAAATTGTGAAACGAGCCAGAGAGATAGAGAGACAGTGTATTTCTCCCTTATCATCATACACTAAAACTTTTACCAAGTGTAAGAGTGGAAGTGAGAGTGAACAATTTTGAAAAAATTAGTCTGTTCTAGGATAAATGATAAAATTACATATAACAGACTCAACCCCCTTTTTTTTTAAATTGCGCAAATAAGATCCATCATTGGTGACTTTCACACTAATGAATATGGTAGCCTTCTCTAATGAAACTTTTCAATCATATAGCAGCTATCACACATACTCGTAGGTAGTCCTGATCCTCTGGTTTCCCTTTTTTTTGTTTTTTTTTAAATTGCTCAAATATGATCCATCATAGGTGACTTTCACACTAATGAGTATGGTAGCCTTCTCTAATGAAACTTTTCAATCATATAGCAGCTATCACACATACTCGTAGGTAGTCCTGATCCTCCGGTATCCCTTTTTTTTTTTGAGTCAGGAGAGAAGAGTACTGAATATATGCAATCAAACCATAACCATCAAACTGTGAGAAAGTTTTAGTGCAAAAAAAACTTAAACTTCGCAAAAATTCAATGAATCACAAGATAGGGAAAACACTAAAGACCAATGAAAGATAGTGGAAAAAAAATTAAGGCTGTGAGCAGATACCTAGAGACTTACGAAGGGAATCAAACCGAGTTGGGTCCAAGGGTTTTGTAAGAATGTCAGCCAGTTGATTTTCCGTAGGGATATGCTCCAAGCTAATGATCTTTTTTTCAACCAAATCTCTAACAAAATGATGCCTTATGTCTATGTGTTTGGTTCTGGAATGTTGTACCAGGTTTTTAGAGATGCCAATGGCACTTTTGTTATCACAATAAACAACCATTGTGGTTTGTGCAATGCAGTAATCAGATAGCATTTGTTTCATCCATAACAATTGTGTGCAATAGCTTCCAGCCGCAATGTATTCCGACTCAGCTGTGGATGGGGAGGTGGAAGTTTGTTTCTTGCTGTGCCATGCAACCAAATTCTTACCAATAAGAAAACAGCCACCAAAAGTGCTTTTCCGATCATCTACGCACCCTGCCCAGTCAACGTCAGAGTAACCGACAACATTCATGTTTGTATCTCTTGAAAACCATATTCCAAAATCAGTGGTGCCACTAACATATTTTAAAATCCTCTTCACAGCTTGGACATGGGATTCCTTAGGTCTTGACTGATATCTAGCACAAACATAAACACTAAAGGAGATGTCTGGTCGATTAGTAGTGAAGTACAGCAAGCTTCCTATCATGCTTCGATACATTCTTTCATCAAAGTCTTTCCCGGAAGAGTCTAAACTCAACTTAACTGTGGTGCTCAAAGGAGTACTGGAGTACTTGGCTGAGTTCATCCCAAATTTCTTTAAAATATTGTGAGCATATTTGGATTGAGAAAGAAATATCCCATTCTCGCATTGTTTGATTTGCAGACCTAAGAAAAAGGATAGTTCTCCTACCATGCTCATCTCAAATTCTTGTGACATACATGTGGAAAAGGAGGTAGCTAGACTTTCAGATGTGGATCCGAAAACAATATCATCCACATAAACTTGAGCAATGAGGATATTGTTTCTTTCTCTCTTGATGAATAGTGTTTTATCCACGCTCCCTCGTACAAAAGAGTTTTCCAACAGTAAGATAGTCAGTCTCTCATACCATGCTCGAGGGGCCTGCTTCAAGCCATACAAAGCTTTGTTCAATTTGAACACATGATCAGGGCTATGAGGGTCTTGGAAACCTTTCGGTTGTTCAACATACACCTCCTCATTCAAAAATCCATTCAAGAAGGCACTCTTGACGTCCATCTGATATAACTTGATTTTCAAGGAACACGCTACTGCCAATAAAATGCGAATGGACTCAAGACGAGCAACCGGAGCAAACGTTTCATCAAAATCTATTCGCTCCACCTGTGTGTAGCCCTGGGCAACTAATCTAGCTTTGTTTCTAATGACTTATCCAAATTTATCAGTTTTATTTTTAAAGATCCATTTTGTCCCGATGACAGGTGTATTTTTGGACCGTGGAACTAGTTTCCACACATTGTTACGCTCAAATTGACCTAACTCCTCATGCATGGCGTTAATCCAGGAGTCGTCAATAAGCGCTTCATTTATGTTTTTGGGTTCAAGAGAGGAAACATAACACAAGAAATTTACCTCACTTTGGACTTGCTGACGAGTTTTTAAAGGAGCATGAATATCACCAATGACTTTGTCAAGAGAATGATCTCTGATTACCTGACCTTTTTGGGATTGAGGATGTACTTCCTTTCTTGGAGAGGATTGATGACTTGGTCTTCTTTGTGCAGAACCTTTCACTTTCAGTCCAGACTCTTCACTTTCAGATTCAGATTCTGTGTCCGGAATAACTGCTTCTTGATCCGGTGTGACTGGATCTTGTCGTTTCGTATGTTGCGTCCCATCTTGCTCATCCTGCGGAGAAGAATGAAGAGTTAGTGGAAAATCATCTTCGTCTTCAGAAAAATAAGAAGGTCCAGCGTCATCTACAATGACATTGATAGATTCCATGACCGTTGAAGTGCGCAAGTGAAACACCCTGTAGGCTTTGCTACGTAAAGAATATCCAAGAAAAATCCCTTCATCACTTCGGGAGTCAAACTTTCCAAGATGTTCTCTATCTTTCAAGATATAACATTTACTCCCGAAAGTTTTGAAGTATTTAACAGTGGGTTTTCGACCAGTCCATAGTTCATAGGGAGTATTCTTTGTGCCTGCCCTAATGTAGACTCGATTGATCACATATACAGCAGTGTTGACTGCCTCTACCCAAAACCTTTGAGGCACGTTCTTACTATGGATCATAACTCGAGCCATTTCTTGTACAACCCGATTTTTTCTTTCAACAACTCCATTTTGTTGTGGAGTTTTCGGGGCAGAGAACTCATGTTTAATTCCATTTTCAGTGGAAAAAGAGTCAAAAGAGGAGTTTTGAAACTCAATGCCATGATCAGATCTGATTCTTGCAATTCCACCAAACTGTTCACCCTTATCTGCAAGAAGTTGAAGCCATAAGCAATGGAATACATCAAAGGTTTCAAATTTATCTCTAAGAAAACGAACCCAAGAAAATCTAGAGAAATCACCAACAGTAAGAAAATGTACTTCTTGCCACCAATACTTTTAGATTTTGAAGGACCCATAAGATCCATATGAAGCAGCTCTAGTGGTCTCTTGGTAGTCAGCATATCCAATTTTTTATGTGGTGCTCTAATTTGTTTCCCCAATTGGCAAGGACCACACACGTGGTTATGAGGTTTTTGAAGTTTGGGAAGTCCTCGAACTAATTCTTGCTTAGAGAGTTTTTCCAAGTCAGAATGATTAATGTGACCAAGCCTTTGATGCCAAAGGTCAACCGTATTAACAGTCGCAGAATTACAGTTCAAGACATTTTCATTGACAACCACATAGCAATTATCGGAGTTCTTTTTACCAGAAAGAACATGTTTTCCATGACTGTCGACAATAGAGCAAGTATTTAGAGAAAAATGAACCTCATTACCAAACTCACAGAATTGATTGATACTTAGCAAATTTGCCTTAAGTCCATCAACCAGAAAGACATTATTGATAGTTGACATACCTGGTATGTTGACAGATCCTTTACCAATGACTTTTGATTTGCTTCCATCTCCAAATTGAACATTACCACCATGATGACTTTCAAGTGATGTGAAAAGGGACTTATCTCCTGACATATGTCTAGAGCACCCGCTGTCTAAGTACCAAACATGTGAACTTTGTGCCTTAAGAGCAGTGAGTACCACATTGCAACAAAGATCAGATTTACGTATCCAAATGGATTTTTGTTTGACATTATAAGGAATCAAATTGATCTTCCTTCTTTCTGTGCGAAGTTTCTTACATAATTTATTGCAATGAGGCCTGATATGTCCAATGATTCCGTAAAAGTGACAAGTAGGAACATATTTACGTTGAGACATGTACTTCTTGATATTGGGGTTCACATGTTGTGGTTGAGAAACAATAGGTTCAATAGCAAACAGTGTATTACCCCGAACAAATTTACCTTGGTTATTGGAGGAGGATGCACCATATTCAAATCCAAGGCCATGTTTGCTGCTTGACATGATTTGCGCACCCAGAATTTCATCAAGTTTCTTTGACCCTGTGTTCATCCGATTCAGATCAGCTTTGGTAGAGACCAATTCAGCAATAGTCATCTTGAGCTTGTCCGAGATGCTAGCATTTTCCGCTTTGCAGGAATCCAATTCTTTCTTTAGGTTTAGTATTTCTTTCTCAGCTTGGATTGAGTGCTCATGTAGTAAATCACGTTCATTCCCTACAGAAATTAACTTGTCAGATAGAATGGTACGTTGTTTTTCAAGTTAAGATACTTTACCTTGGGCTTCATTGAATTTAGTTTTAATAACAAGATTTTCTTTTTCAGCAGCCTTCCATTTTCCTTTTAGAATATCATTCAATTGTGTCATCCTCCTAGAATGTTTTAGGAGACTCTGATATGCTTCCACTAAATCCTGTTCATTATCTGACAAAGAATTAAGATCCTCTGAAATAGTTTCATCTGATTTTTCCACATCTTCCTGCAAAAAGGAATCATTAGATCTTGCCATAAAAGCCATAAACTTACCATGTTCAGGTGATGATGATTCGGGTTCAGTGTCATTGCAGTCTTGGTCTGAATCATCATCCCACGTGACATTCAAAACCTTTCCTTGAGATCGGAAAGTTCTATTGACACATTGAGAAACATAGTGACCAAAACCTTTGCATTCATAACAGTGAGTACTCTTGGGGGAAGTTTGGACACATTTTTCTCAGGATTTTGACCAGCATTGGATTTAAACGAGGAAGGCTTATTCTGTCCTTTTTGTGAAGTATTTTTAAAATTCTTTTTAAAATCCTTCTTATCATTTTTCAAGAATTTTTTAAAATTTTTAACAAAGAGAGCATCAAGTTTTGGGTCTTCAGTCTCTTGTTCAGAGTCATTATCATGCTCCAGAAGAGACTTCAAAGCCATCCCTTTAGCTTTCTTTGTTTTCCTGAGATTGGCTTCAAATGTTTGCATGTTGCCAACTAATTGATCAACTTTGATTAAATCCAAATTGCTGGACTCCTCAATTGCTACTACTTTTGGGTCAAATCTCTCAGGAAGAGATCGGATAATCTTTTTAACAATTTTATGTTCAGGAATGACTTCACCCAAGTAGAAAGTAGAATTAACAATAGCATACAGTTTATGATTGAAATCATCAAAAGCTTCAGTTTCATCCATTTTCAGATTTTCAAAAGCAGTAGCCAAATTCTGAAGTTTGGCTTGCTTAACTTTGAGAGTACCTTCATGGACAATTTCTAATATATCCCATGCTTCCTTAGCAGTTTTGCAAATAGATATCCGATGAAATTCAGAAGGAGAAACACCATTAAAAATTGCATTTAAAGCTCTACTATTAAAATTGAAGGCTTGTTTATCATCCTTGGTCCATTGAGGCATGGGTTTTTCAATGATCTTGTTGTCATCAGTGGCAACAGTAGGCTTGGTGTAACCAAATTCCACACAATTCCAGACATCCACATCTATGGATTGAAGGAAAGCAGTCATTTGAACTTTCCAATAATGGTAGTTCGATCCATCCAAGAGAGGAGGTTTGGAAACAGAAGATCCATCTCTAATAATATCCATATAAAAAATCTATGAAGATCTCACACAACAAGTTAGTGTGAATCAGCTCTGATACCAAGTGAAAATTCCTGGAGGGTTGATAAACACAATCCTAACAGAAAATAAAATAAATCCCAGCACAGATACGAATATGGAAACAAAAACCTAAGTTAATCAAGCAACCAGTCAAGAAGATGGACACAAGATTTTTTACGTGGAAAACCCTGGGAAGGGAAAAAACCACGGGACCTAGCACCGGTCCAGAAAGCTTAGGAAATCGTATGGGATAGTTTGAGTTTGAATAGGATTGAAGAACAGAGCATTAGAAGAAAGATGCTAAAAAACAGCTGGGGCTTCGCCGCTGTCTGATCGATCGGACTGCAGGTCCAATCGATCGGTCTGACTTTTAACTGAGGCCTTTTTCTGGGCGATCGATCGGACAGGGGGTCCGATCGATCGGTCAGCCTATATGCTAAAAACTCCCTGCTTCCTGCTGCTTTGGAATTCTTCCCTGCTGCTTTGGAATTCTTCTTCAATACAAAGTGGTCCAACTAAGAATTGTAAATTACATGAAGTCCCATGTTTTGTCCACCCAATGAATTAGCCAACACTCAAAAATACTAACAAAGTTCTAAGCATGTTATGAAAAACAACACTACAATAGAAAAGCATCTAATTAATCATGCATTGAAGAAAATCAAAGGTAAAGAACGAAAACATGATTTTTAAAGGACTTAGGATAAGAGAAGCACACCCATTTAAAAGAACAAGGTTTGAATCAATGGAATGGCTTCATAATCCCTTCAAAGATGCTCTAGAAAAGTTGCAAGTCCTTGGCCTCAAAAGTCTCTTGAGTTTCAGCAACTTTTTCCAAACAAAAGCCACTTTTTATAAAGAAAAAGCTCCCAACGGATAGTGCCCGGTCGACCTGGAACAGGGCCGGGTCGACCGGGTACGCACAACGGCTAGAAAAGTGACCGTTGGTGCTTCAGAAACCCTGTCGACCTGCAGTGTGCCCGGTCGACCGGTCACACAGGCAGGTCGACCTTGTGATGCCTAGAAATCTGAATTTTTGTAGAAACTTGCAATATTGAGGGCATCATTCCAGGGGACTTTGTGGCACATATCTCAAGCATGAATTCATGACAGAAAAAAGTTGAAAACTGAATTTCTAAATTCATGAAAACTCCAAATCAAAATAATGATTTTAAAGATAGAAACTTTGGAAAGCTTGAATGATTTAGACCTTAAAGGATTTAAACACTTAGAGGCTTTGAAAATCTGAAATCAAAACTCCATGATCTTAAAAGACAAACTGAATTGAAAACCATGCATATCAAAAGATAAAAACAAAGATTAAGAGAAATATGCATGAAGATCCTATGAATAAGAACATGAATGAATGAGAGGTCAAGCTTATGAAAATGAATGCATCCTATCAAATTGCAACAAAACAAAAACTCTAACAATCTCCCCCTTTGCAATTTGATGGAAACTTTAGAAGCTTGAACTCTCTCTCAGTCTCCTTTGAATCTTGAATAGCAACTTCTTTGGATATTTAAGGAGCCTTGGATAATTAAGGAGCTTTAGATATTCGGGAGCATTTGGATATTTTGGAGCTTTGGATTTTCCTTGCAGGAGCGACGACCTATGACGACCAAACCTAGAAGCTACACAAATAACACTCTAGGCAAAGCTACTCCCCCTCAACATTAGCAACCCTTGAATCTTCTCCCCCTCAATTGGTGAACACCTTGAGGAACACTTGATATTTCTCTCCCCCTTTGACATCTAATTGCAAAGGAGCTTGCCCATCAAAGATAAAACGCACAACCTTGTTAGTAGCACCTGTTTAGAAGAGATATGATAAAAGTAAAATGTGGAACAGGTGATTAGCCAACAAAAAGTTAGAATTTAGGGCAAGGGCCAATGCCCAATTGATGTCTCAATTTTATGAAACGATCATTTCCAAGGGGTTTAGTAAATAAGTCAGCCAGTTGGGTATCTGTAGGAACAAACATTAACTCAATAGTACCTTGGTCTGCATGATCACGCAAGAAATGATAGCAAATGTCAATGTGCTTAGTGCGAGAGTGCTGAACAGGATTTTTAGAAATACTAATGGCACTAGAGTTGTCACACGTGATAGGCATGCATTGTTGTGGAACATTATAGTCTAACAAGGTTTGTTTCATCCACAACAGTTGGGCACAACAACTACCTGCAGCAATATATTCAGCTTCTGCAGTAGACAAGGATACAGAATTTTGCTTTTTGCTATGCCAAGCTACTAAGCAGTTTCCTAAGAAATAGCAGCAGCCACTAGTGCTTTTCCTATCATCTATTGATCCTGCCCAATCTGCATCACTATATCCAATTAATTGCAGAGTTGAGTCATGAGGATACCAGATACCATAATGAGAAGTCCCATTAATATATTTTATGATACGTTTAACAACTTTAATGTGAGACTCTCGGGGATCAGATTGATACCTAGCACATATTCCAACACTAAAAGAGATATCGGGTCGGCTAGCGGTGAGATAGAGAAGGCTTCCTATCATGCTCCTATAAAGTCTCTGGTCAGCTTTCTTACCTTGAAGATCACTAGAGATTTTAGTAGTAGAGCCCATGGGATTGCAGCTAGTCTTAGATTCTCCTAAGCCAAACTTTTTCACTATTTCTAGAGCAAACTTGGATTGACTAAGAAAGATACCATGATCAGTCTGACTAACTTGTAATCCTAGAAAGAACTGAAGGGGTCCTACCAAACTCATTTCAAAAGTGGAGCTCATTAACTTAGAAAATCCTTGAGCAAGTTGATTAGATGTGGATCCAAAAACAATGTCGTCAATATATATCTGAGCAATGAGAGTATCTTTATCAACCTTTTTAATGAAGAGAGTCTTGTCCACATTCCCACATTGATATCCATTTTCAAGTAAGTGACTTGTAAGCTTTTCATAACTACTAGAAAAAAGGGTTTTTATATCGGTTGCAAAAACTTCCCTATATCGGTTTTTCATATAACCGATATAATATCTTCAGTCAAGATTTTTTATATTGGTTAATATTTTTTTATATCGGTTACACAGGAACCGACATAATAATCTCTATATATAATATCGGTTAGAAAAATATTTGATATTAATTTCAATATTTTATATCTATTATTATAAACCGATATTATATACACATATTTTATAGCGGTTGTATTCATATATTTTATATCGGTTATTATAAAACCGATATGATATACACAAATTTTATATCGGTTATTATGGAACCGATATTATATATACATATTTTATATCGGTTATTATGAAACCGGTATTATACACCCAATGATTTTACATCGGTTATTTCCCTCCTTTTTATTTTTCCTTCCCATCCTTTTCAGCACGTCCTGCGGCTAACCGCCAGTGCACCTGCGGCTAACCGCCAGTTATATATACATATTTTATATCGGTTATTATGAAACCGATATTATATACCCAATGATTTTACATCGGTCTTCAAATCCCTTAATCGCCCGCGCGGGCTCAGTGGTTCTTTCCCTCCTTTTTATTTTTCCTTCCCTCCCTTCTCTTTCTTTCTCCATCATTCCTTCTTTCCTCTCACTCTCGCTCTTTTCTCTCCTCACTCTCGCTTTCTCTACTCTTTCTCTGCTCTCCCTGTCTCTCTCACTCACTCTCGCTCTCTTCTCTCCTCACTCTTGCCTCTCTTCCCTCACTCTCGCTCTCTTTGCTCTCTCTCTCTGACGCTCGATCTCTCTGCTCTCTCTGACTCTCTCGCTCGATCTCTCTGCTCTCTCTCGCTCTCTCGATCTGCTCTCTCTCTCTCTCACTACGTCAAAAACGTTAAACCTACCCCCTTTCTCTTCTCTCACCCGGTGCTCTCTTTCCCACTCCCGCTAGCGCTCCCTACTCTCTGGTATGCTCTCTCCTCTACTTCTCTCTCTCTCTCTCTTTAGTTTGGGAAAAAAAATATCAGGTATGCCCTAGCGATTCCTCATCTCTATTCTTTCTTTTCTTTTCATTTTTCATTTTTCTTTTTTCCAGGTTTGCAATCCTCTCTCTGCTAGGTCTTTGCAACCCTATATTTGCTCACGATTTCTGCAACCATCTAAGGTATGATTTTTTTAAATTTATGTAAATGTAGATTTTAAATGTGCTTTCATGGTTGCAGATTTTTTAGTTTTTATTTTCTGTGTGTTACGTCTATTGTGATGGTGGTGGTGTGACGTGGCAATGGACAGATGGAGGGCTTTTTTTTTTAAGGTTTTAGTTGTTTCTGTGCTTTCTGACTATTGTCTGCGATGGACCAAATGCCACGATATTCTCTCTCTGCCCCTCTCTTTCCCTCTTCTCAATCTCTCCCACCCCTCTTAATCTCTCTTGATGATTTGGGTATCAACTTGGCCCATCCATGACGTTCTGAGCAGAGATTGAGGTATTAATTTCAAATTTGGATTTTCATCTGGGAATTGTGTTGAAGATTAATCATGTACTGACTTCAAATTTTGTTTTGGGTATTGGTGTAGGGCTTGAGGCATTAATTTAAGGCATTGATTTCAGATTTGGGTTTCATTTGGTTGGTACTTCATACAACTCTCTTGTCTCTGTAAATACCACATCAATCTTCATTTGAATGATTTCAATTTGTTTGTGCATGTTGTCTGTAACATGGAACTTAAATTTGCATATCAAATGTATGTTATAATGCTTGTAAGAAACGTTAACTTTGCTTGAAATTAGATCAAGGAAATCTATAGTCAGTATGCTATCCTGTATTAAACTCTTGTCTATGCATCAATTATACAACAAATTTATTTGTGACAGAGAATGGAAAACTTTAGCTCTATCTATTTAGTTTTCCTTCCAAGATTTCCTTACTGAGCATTCTAGTCCCTGCATCATATGAAAAGGATAAAGATGAGTTGAATGATGAGTAAACTCAGGTGCAAATACTAATGCATTAATTAAATCATCCACCTCCCACCATGGACTCCTCACAGCCTAAATTTTCACTTATATCAGTGAACATTGGATTTTAGGCCACAGAATGTGGAGTTTGACAGACTGTTCAGATGGATCGTTATGATGAACATAGACCGCAAAGGTGTTAAAGCATCTAATTATCAGTATGTATCAAACTGCTGCTGAAAAGGAAAACCATCCAACATTGAAGAAGTTCTCTCATTCCCTACTAGAGTCTAGAGAAAATAATCACAACACCAAAAACAGGAAATTGGAACGGAAAACCGTTCATAATCCTTCCGTTCCTAATCCGTTAAACCGTTCCTAAAGCGTTCCAATTTCCGTTCCAATTTGGTACCAACCGTTCCTAATCCGTTAAAGCGTTCCAATTTCCTGTTTTTGGAACGGTTTAACGGATTAGGAACGGAAGGATTGAGAACGCTTTTCCGTTCCAATTTCCTGTTTTTGGTGTTGTGAATAACAAACATGGCCAAGCAAAAGTTCTCACGAAAGCATTGTTCAATTGACAAAATGACCTGAAACAAGAAATGAAATGCATATGGTGGATGTGAACTTCCAGACACAAAGCTATGGCATGCAGATATGGAGATGGTAGAAATCCAGGATTTTGTTATTTTGCTCTTTGGTTCTTTAGGATATGATATAGATTATGTTTTCACTGTGTTTTTATGTGTTTTTATGTTCTTTTGAAGTTGCAATTTATGCTAGACTATTAAAAGACATCTACTTGACTACTACTGCTTTCTGTAGTTGCATTTCTTTAAAAAAAAAAAAAATCCACCTTCCTTGCAAATAAAAAATTTGTCTATCATTCATGTGTGCGTGTGGCACTAGTCAACTTAACACATGACTAAACTACATTCATCAGATTATGCGGGCCTCATCAAACATCTTTGCCTAAAAAATGGGCCACAATTAAAATACAATCCCAACAGTTAAAATGCATAGACAGTCAAACAATTGCACACACATGAAATCAATACTAAAATGCTCTTACTGGACAGAGTCCAAGGCATATTTGTTTCTTGGCACATATGGAAATAATGCAATGAGTATTTGTTTAATTACCAGCCTCTGCGCCAGAGAAACTGATAGATTTTATGGTCTCAATACCAGTATATGATGAATAGATTGATTAATTTCTTTATTTATCAATATAATCATGCTTTCCTTTCATGAGATGAATGGTGATTTATTACTTAATGCACATGACCAATATATATGACATAATGGTTCATGAGATGAACCGGGTCTCATTAGTATATTAGATGTGATATATGTGTATGGATGAGATCCACATACGGGAGATATGTGTCACAAATCTTATACTTAAAATATCTTCACAACCAGTGATGAGATTGGGCATCTCATCTGACAAGGTTGCAGTACTCTGATCACTATGAGATATCGTGATTTGTCTCGATCATCAGAATGTAAGATTCTGGATCATAGTGCTGGTACATTGGATGTATTGAAGGACCATGAGAAGCACCTTATAAAATACTGTCTCGATTTAAGGACTGCTCTCATAATTCCCTAGTAATAGGCTCTCAATCCTGAGACATTGATGAACTCAAGTTTCTATCTATTCATTTGCTTTGAGTCACCAATGAGTGAGGCCAACTGTAGGTCAACACCTCGGTGTCTTGGGTACATGGTAGTAGGACTATGGGAACATACAATGATCAAGATGGAATCTATCTACATTATCCCCTTGTGCCAATTAATGGATTTATCATTGGTAAGTGCGCACCCATTCTGATTAAGAGTTAATTGGATCGGTACCAAATGATTACTATAATTAATTGGGGCTCAAGGATAATAAGATGTGGATCTTATATTGGATGAGACAGATTTATTCCAATTGATCCATGGATAATGATGGAGGGGCCTACTTGTGGTAATGTGGAAGTTTAGGGTCTTCATTGTAATTTATTCCTAAGACTGGAGTGCAATTGCATTTATATAGTGGAGTTATTTGCAATTCACTGTGGGCCCGGATTGCACATGAGATGTGGGGTCGCGTGTCCCAGTTGGAGCCAGTTTTTTAAGGAATCCCTAGTGGTCCCCACGCTAGCCCAATATATTAGAAAGATACTAATTCTACTTAAACTCTAAAAGGAAGGTTACTATTTCTATTTGAAGTGAGACTTCTAAAAGTGGTAATGGTAAGCTACTAATTAATAATGGAAGTAGGACTTCTATTTTAATTATAAAAGGAGAAAGTTACTAATAGTTGTGGAAGTAAGACTTCTATGGCAATTAGTAAGGAAGATGTTTACTATTTTGTAATGGGAGTTAAACTTCTATTTCAAATAGAAAAAGAGGAGTTGTGGAAGGATATAAATAGAGGAATACTCCTCTCAAATTCGTGCATAATAATAGGAGCACTTTCAGCCCCCTTGTGCAAGAGTTGTACAAGTCATCTTCTTCTCAAAGTTCCCCTCTCTTTCACCTTTGGTTCCTTAGAGTTACTAGTAGGGTTTTCTCTTGAGGATTCCACCATCTTCTTGAGAAAAGAGATCTAATACGGGACATAGCGTTGGAAGATCAAAAGGAGTTGAAGATTCTGATTTTGATTGTGAAGTTGTTCATCACCAAAGTAAAGAACTCAAATCCTCCATTAGAGCACAACAAAGCTCCAAAGGTATATCTACATCCTTGTATGTTGTGGATTTCGTGGTAGCATATTTATGTGTTGTTTTCTATCTTATAGATAGTATATGTTGCTGTACATGGCTATGAGATTGAGGGAATTGCATCCTGGATTGGGTTTGTTGCATTCTAGACAATTGATCCCTGCATTAAGTGGGTCAAAAGTTTTTGAAACCTGTCTGGAAGGCCCACCTATATTCCAACAATTGGTATCAGAGACTAACCTCATCTCTAATCATGTTAGACTAGCATGCTTGCTCTGATCTTTGCATGAGATGTGAAGAAGATGAAGCAAGGGCTGTGTAAGGATCAATTTAATGGATTTGCTTGGTTTGATAGTAAATTCATGTTTGGATAGTCACAAAAGGGTTTAATAATGATAGAAGGATCATAGGAAGCCATTGGGACACTTTGGAAGTGATTTGGAGAAGAACAGACACGAAACAGAAAACCCAAGTTTCAGAAATTCGTCAGCCGGGTCGACCTGGCCCCGTGCCCGGGTCGACCTGGTGACTGCAGGCGGGTCGACCCGGCCTTCTGTGCAGGTCGACCTAGCCTTCTGTGCAAAATTCTGCAGAAACTGATTTTTCAGTTTCGGGTCTACTTTTACTTCCTATTTTTCCAGCATTATTTGGCAGCCTATTTTGTGATTTGTATGGTTGTATGAGATACTAACTTGCAGATAATCATGTCCTCTCCATATGGCCCACAAGTCTTTTGCTTTCTATTTATGGTGATTGGTTTATTTAAGGCTAAATGCAAAGGGCATCATGGTTTCCTTGGTTTCCCGTGAAAGGGTAAGGCATGATGAATTTCCCTATAGCCCTTTTATTTCCATGTTTAGATTACCATGTAAGTCTCATAATTGAGGCATAGGAATTTATGTAATTTTTCCTAAATTTGTAAATTATGGTGATGTCCGAGACGAACAAGGAAAGCGATGTTGGACTCCTAATCAAAGAGTTTGAAGATTACCAAGAGAGTTCTGGAGTTTCCCAAGGAGTTTGAGGAATTCCAAAGCTTTGGAAAGTCTAGAAGTCCAAGAAGTCTATTCCGCTTGGGCCATGTGGAGGAGAGGACTAGTTTTTATTTTTTGCACTTTCTATTTATGGATGCATGCTTAATTTAGAATAATTCCAGATCTGATCCAAACATAGCAAGTTACTAAAATTGGTCAAATCAAATTAATTTTTGGAAAGAGTTCTAATTAGTGTTGATGACCCATGAGATGGACACATTGGTAACACTAATTTAGAAACTAGACTTTCCTTAAAATAACTTGACTTGGAACCAATCTTAGAATCATATCATAAGATGATTTGATATTCATATGCTTACATGTGGTCCCTAATACCTTACAAAGAAATCCTCAATTCTAAAATATTAAGTGGGAGCGGGGCATTTATATTTAGAAATCCCCATGGTTTTCCACCATAGGTCCATTGTAAGGAAAGTATTAGCCTCGCGCCATCTCGAGTATGGCCATTCCCCACGGAGGGCTTTTACTTATATGGTTACTAGATATGGATCTCCTATGGATAGTGTTGGTGAGATGGGGCGGGGGCCCACTCCCCAAGGAGGAGCTGCTCGCAACGGTTGTCATGCAATGCTAGTTGGTTGGTCACACTTAACTAAAATAATGATGTAGTATCCCCAAGGATTTGCCTCATCTATTTTAGAAACCGAAGTTAATCGGGAGTCATTCATTATTTGGTATGAGATACCCAGATAATAATGAATGAAGGGGATCATGAAAAGTTAGTCTTAATCCTAATTTTGACCAACTTTGATCCGCACCAATCTAGGTGGTATTTGCACTCCCCAACGAGGCATACCCCGGGGATTGGTATTCCGATGTATTCTGAATTTAATGGTTATGAGGATTCCATATAAATTTGGTAGAATACTAAACCCTAATGACATTTAAATTCATTAATTGAATGTATGGTTATGTGTTACAGTATTTCAAGCATGAATTCAAGTACTTTCAATCCACTTGCGACCATCCTCAACCAGAATAAGTTGATGGAATCCAACTTTATAGACTGGAAAAGGACCCTGGATATTATCCCGACAGCTTCAGGATGCAGATATGTCCTTACCATACCCCCCTTCCTGAGCCGGAGCTTCATGCACCTCAGTATGAAAAGGACCTTTACACCGAATGGACAAAAGACAATGAGGTAGCCAAATGTTTTATACAGGCATCCATGTCTAGTGTTTTACAACACCAACATCAATCGTATAAGTCAGCATACGATATTATATCGAGCTTAAAGGAGATGTTTGCGGACCAGGTTAGACCTGCTAAGCAAGCTGCTATGAAGGTGCTGATAAACACTAAGATGACTGAGGGAACCCCAATACAAAAACATTTGTTAAAAATGAGTCTTGCACTAAATGAGTTAGATGCACTGGGTATTTCGATTGATAAAGAATCGTAGATCGACATGATCCTTCAGTCACTACCGGATTCTTTCAATCATTTCGAGATCAATTGTAATAAATTGGAAATGACCATAGCTGAGCTTTCTCGCCAGCTGGTAGTGACTGAGGAAATCATGAAGAAAGAGAAAAATTTCCTCATGACAGAAAAGTCATTTGCTAGGACCAGGCCGAAAGGCAAAGACTGAGAAAGCAAGAAGAAATCAGTCATCAAGGGTCCTAAGGTGGAGAGTGGTTCTACTTGTAGTATGGCCAAGGCTAAGGATACAGGAGTAAAAGGAAAGTGTTTCCATTGTGGTAAGAGACATTGGAAGAGGAATTGTCCAGAATATCTGTCCAAGAAGAAGACCTCAGGTATGATTGAGTCACTTGTTACTGAAGTTAGTTTTGCAACTGGTACTTCAGAATCTTGGTGTATGGACCCCAGGGCAACTGATCACATATGTAATTCGTTGCAGGGGTTCAGGGAAACCCGGAGGTTCAGTGAGGGAGAAATCATTGACAACCTAGGATCTGATGCTAAGGCAGAGGATGTTTCAGTGGGAGTTATTACATTATGTTTTTTCAAATGATAAATTGATTTTGTCGGACACGTTATATGTATCGTCTTTACGGCAGAATTCAATTTCAGTTTTTAGTATGGTGAGTAAGAGTTATTCTCTTACTCTTGGTACTGAAATTGTCATAAAGAGATACGGTACTTTTATGTATTCTGACAAGGTAATCAATGGAATTTATTTGTTAATCCCACAATGTATGAGATACATTATACTGAAACAACTAATAGACCATCATTAAAGAGGAAATCACCTTCATCTGATCCAACAAAACTTTGGCACTTGAGGCTAGGTCATATAAACCTAAACAGGATTGACAGGCTAGTGAAAGATGGTATCTTGCCTTCATTGGTTGTAGAACCAATGTCTGTCTGTGAGTCCTGTCTGGAAGGCAAAATGACCAAAAGACCCTTTTCATCCAAGGGCAATAGGGCCAAAGATTTATTGGAATTAGTACATACTGATGTGTGTGGGCCCATTAATGTAAGAGCCAGAGGAGGATATGAGTACTTCATCACTTTCACAGATGATTATTCAAGACATGGATACATATACCTTATGCACCGCAAGTCCGAGGCTTTTGAAAAGTTCAAAGAGTTTCGAGCGGAAGCGAGAAAGTAATTAGGTGAAAGTATCAAGAATCTTCGATCAGATCGAGGAGGAGAATATCTGTCTGGAGATTTTATGGCACACTTATCAGAAAATGGGATTTTATCCTAGTTGTCTGCTCTTGGTATGCCTCAACAGGATGGAGTAGCGGAAAGAAGGAACCAGACTCTTTTAGATATGATCAGGTCTATACTGAGTTTTTTAGGATTACCTATATCCTTTTAGGGATACGCCTTGGATACCGCGATGTACATACTAAACCTCGTACCATCTAAGTCTATACCTAAGACTCCCCGAGAGTTGTGGATCGGGCGAAAGCCTAGTCTACAACATTTATACATTCGGGGTTGTCCCGCACATGTGCTAAAGGTTAAGACGGATCAATTGGAAGCGAAGTCGGAAGTATACACGTTTGTAGGATATCCTAAAGGAACTAAAGGTTGGTTATTCTATAATCCCCAAAAGCAAAAGTGATGGTGAGCACTAATGCGGTTTTTCTGGAGGAAGATTATATGATAGACCGGAAACTTTTAGAAAAAGGTGATCTTGGAAGAAATTCAAGAGCAAACAATTCCAAATCCTAGTATGACCGAACCTAAGGAAGAAGCGCCCTTACCTAACCCAGTAATTACACCAGTGCCTTGTCATAGTGGGAGCATAGTCAGGCCCCTGACAGGTTCTCGTTCTTGGGAGAGTCTTACGAGGCAGTCCCGGAAGAACCGGAACAAGATCCCTGTAACTATGATGAAGCAATTAATGACATTTATTCGGGACATTGGCAAGATACTATGAAAGCTGATATGGAGTCTATGTACTCTAATCAGGTCTGGACACTTGTGGACTTGCCTGCCAATATTTAACTTATTGGGTGCAAGTGAGTCTACAAGAGAAACAGAGAACCAGATGGAAGAGTTGAGACCTTTAAAGGTCAGGCTTGTTGCGAAAGGGATCCATGCTCGCTGGTAGCCAAGCTCAACTCCATCAGGATACTCTTATCCATTGTGGCTCATCTCGATCATAAGATTTGGCAAATAGATGTCAAGATGGGTTTCTCAACGGCCATCTTGAGGAAAACATCTATATGATGCAGCCAAACGGTTTTATAGCTAAACAACCAAGAGCAAATAGTTTGCAACATGCAGATGTCCATTTATGGACTGAAGCAGGCATCCCGAAGCAGGAACATTCGTTTTGACTAAGAAATCAAGTCAGTTGAATTTTTTCAAAATCCGGATGAGTCATGAGTGTACATGAAAAGTAAGGGAGGCAGGGTAATTTTTCTAGTCGACGGCATCCTTCTCCTAGAGAGTGATATATGGATGTTGTCAATAGTAAAAGGTTTAGTTGGCTAAGACTTTTGATATGAAGGACTTGGGAGAAGCTAGACACATCCTAGGGATCAAACTCTATTGAGACCAGATAAATAGGATGATAGGCTTATCCCAATATGCGTACATAGATAAGGTACTAGTATAGTTTGCTATGCAAGACTCCAAGAAGGGTATTACACCTTTCAGTCATGGAGTGCACATTTCCAAGAATCAGTGTCCCAAGACACCTGAGGAAAATGAGCAGATGAGGTGGATACCATACGCTTCAGGTGTTGGTAGCCTCATGTATGCTATGCTATATATACTATACCGGATATCTGTCATGCATTGGGCTTAGTCAGCAGATATCAGTCTAACCCAGGTCCTAACCATTGGACTACTGTAAGATGTGTTCTCAAATCCTTGGGAAGGACTAGAGATTACATGTTGATTTATGGCAATAATGAGTTGATTCCAGTCGGTTACACATATTTTGACTTCATGTCAGATAAGGATTCCAAGATATCAACTTCTGGGTATGTGTTTATGCTATAGCTGCTTGAGAAGCAACTAAAGAAGCATATTGGCTCAAAAGATATGATGGACCGCGCCCCTCCGTTCCTCCTCCGCTGCCATCCGCCCCGGGTCTGTCGGGGTCCGGAAGGAGGGAGAGGGAAGAAAGAAAGGCGGGTATCAACATTTTGTGGGTATGCCAGATTTTCTTTTCTACTTGGAATTTAGAGTAGTGATCCGGAGATTCACCTTCACAAGTATAAAGGAAATCAACTTTTTCCTAACTTTCCATTGCACACATATTTTAAAGAAAAGAGACAAGTTTGTTTTGAATGCCGTGAGAGGCGATTTTCTTTGTTTGCCGTGAAAGGCGATTTTGGTGCCGTGAAAGGCGATTTTGCCGTGAAAGGCGGTTTACAAATCTCATCAATAAGGAAAAGACAAGAAATGTGAATTTTGTGTCTCTTTAAGAAAAAATACAATACAATAGAAAAGAAAGAAATGGAATCTAACTTTTCATGCGAATGTGGGGGGACCCGTTCAGATCGACGGTCGCGAGTCATGTATGGACTCCGCCATCGTCCTTCAGATGAGAACTTTGATGCTTGATTTCTTGGCTTAGCTCCAACCTCAGATTTTTAGAGGATAAGGACCAAGGTAAGGTCCTATATCCGGTAAAAAGCTGAGTAGACGGCCTGAAAAGCCGCATCTAGCCATGTTGGATAGAAGGAGAGGTGGCCTTGGGAGGGGTGGCCCCCCAAGGGGCTTTGATCACCTTGTAGTGCTTGTTACAGCAGAGTTTTCTTCAATAGAGGAGAGTTTGTTGCTGAGGTTCTGGATTCTTCTTGGATTTTTCGGAGAGTTTTTGGATAATTTTTCCCTTGGCCCCCTTTTTCCTTGGAATGGCCTCCTATTTATAGGCATTTGGTAGCCATTTAGGAGAGTTTATGAGCATTTACGGTATTAATGCTCATGATGGGAGGAGTTACAAGTTTTTAATTTCTTGATTTGGTAACTCCTTTTTCCTTGAATTTGATTGGCCGGTGGAGGATAATGGGCATTTAGTTGCCTTTAATCTCCATAATGAGGGGAGTTTCATGGTTTTAATGCCATGAATACTTGGATTTGTAACTCCCATTTGCTTGCTTTTGATTGGGCCGTCCAAGATAATGAGTTAATGACTGTAATAAGTTGCCATAAACAAGTCAATTAACAGCATTAAATGGTCTCCCGGTCGCTTGAAGAGTCACGGGCCGCGCCGCGACGTTTGGAATTCTTTTGGCGATGATCATCGATGGATCTTCATGTTGATCGACATCGGATGATCATGCAATTTCAGATTTTGATTAATTTCAACAAGCCGGCGACATCTGTCCAGTCGATTTCTCGATCGGTCGGGCAGAAAGTGCATTTTCTTGATCTGTCGGTTGACAATTTTGAGGTGTCGGATGATGATTCCATGATTCCGGCGGCGGATCCACGATGTCGACGAAGATCGACGGATTTCATGCTCAAAAAATCAGAATTTGGAAAAATCACAGGGGCCAATCAACTCGGGACGCGAAAGATACCCGAAAAACGGGGTTTTTGGGCGAGGTCCGGGCCATGGTCGCCGGCGACCATGGGGCCGGCTACCATGGGGTTTGTGCCCCATGGTCGGCCGCCTTCCGGTGGCCTTTTCTTCTTCGTTTTTCGTCGTTTTTCGCTTTTGTTTTCTCCTGCATTTTTCTTGGAATTTCCTCTCATTTAATGGCTGAATTTCCCTCAAGAAAACCTAACGGGAAGCCGTGCAAATCGGATTGCAAAGTTTCCCATTTTCTGAAAAGCTGAAGACTTTGCTGTGGAGAACTCCCGATTTTTTGTCAAGCGTCGAAACTAGGTCAAACGATGTCGGAATGACCTGAAATTCGACGTGTAGCTTCTTGAGCAGTAGACGAGACCAACCATAGGCTTTTGTTCAGGTTTTGAAGCCGCTTGGGGTCCCGCAAACGCTTGACTTTGATTTCACCACAAGGGAAATGCCGAGCTTTGACTTCTGGTCAAACGATGCCCGATTGACCTGAAATTCGACGGGGAGCCTATTGGAGTCATTTTGAGATGATCCACAAGCTCCGAATTGGGTGCCATTGTCCCGGGGTGCTCCGCCGCTGGTAGGCTTGATTTTGTTTTCGAGCATCGAAACTGGGTCAAACGTCATCGGAATGTCCTGAAATTTGATGTGCAACCCTTTGGAGGTATGTAGAAGCCGCCCATGTGCTCTGTTTGATGAGTGACGACCTCGGTAATTCTCACTACCTAAGGGCTTGATTTTGCTGCTCGAGAGTTGATGGAGGGTCAAACGGTGTCGGTTTGACTTGAAACTTGACATGTAGCCTTTCGGAGGTATTTTGAGACCATCCGTAGGCTCTGATCGAAGATTTGGGGTCTTCGACACTGTCGCCGCCGGGAGTTGCTGCTTAGCTGTTGGAGAAGTGAAGCTAGGTCAAATGATGTCGGAATGGCCCGAAACTTCATGTGTACCTCTCTTTTGGCTGTTTTGAATGACCTTGCAGTTTTTGTTTGATTCTGACAAGATCTGATGCTTGAAGTGGCGCCTGCCTATTTGGGGTAGGATGCGGCTCCATGTAGCTTTTGGTGTGAAGAGGCAAAGTGACATTTTTTGTGTCAACAAATGCCCCCTCGAGGTACAGCGACGATGACTTTTGTAGTCGATGTGCCTCGAAGAGAATCTTGAAGGAGAGCTTCTGACTTGACCAAGAGTCTTTGAGCATTTTTTATTTATTTTTTATTTATTTATTTATTATTTATTTATTTATTTTTATTATTTTTATGTTTTTTATTTATTTTTATAGAGTAGCCTTTTGAGCTTCCAGGGGATTTTATGGTAGTGGGAGGGATCACGTACCATTTCAAGGCAAAGTTTTGAGAATTGACATTTGGGATTTGGATTTTGGGTTTTCGATTTTTTGGGTTTTCGATTTTCCCTTTTGACCTTGTGAACCTAAAGGCTTTATGTGGCGCATCAGGCGGTCAAGTAGGATTTTTTTTTTGTTTGTTTTTTTTTGTTTTTGACCTTGTGACCTAACAAGTTGTATGTGGCAGGTTAGGGGATTGGGTTTTTGGTTTTTTGATTTTGGCCTTGTGACCTAACAAGCTGTATGTGACAAGTTAGGGGACCGAAAGTGGGTTTTTGGTTGGCCTTCTGACCTAACAAGCTGTATGTGGCAAGTTAGGGGACCATGGTTTGGTTTTTTGGTTACTCTTTGGGACAATTTTTTTGAGTCCATTGGAGTGGTTTTGGATTTTGGAAGAATGTCAATTTCAAGGTTTTGGCTTAATTTGGTTCATGAGGTGGGATGGTTTGGATTTTGGAAGCTCATGAGGCTTGGAATTTTTGTATGGCCCAATCAACTCAAAAGAGGCATGGAACCATTTTTTTTTTTTTTTTTGTATGCTCTTGGTAAGAGGAATTTTGACTAAAAGCCACTTTTAATGCCTAGGTAGTCAAACCTGGCTCATATGGGCTAACCCATGGGACCTTAAGCTTTGAAAGATGGCTTAGATCTCACATGGTGTCGTTTTTGTAGAGAATATCTAAAAATATCTCCTTTGGGTGGAGAATATCTAAAAATATCCTTACTTTGAGAGATTTTCTCAAGTTTCCTTGATTTTGGGAGAGATTCTCTCAAAATATCTTTCTTTGGGAGAGAATATCTATCATTCCCTTTCTTTTTGGAGAGAATTTCTCAAGGAATCTTTGTTTTGGGAGAGAATATCCCAAGTTTCCTTTTCTTTTGGGAAGGTTGCCAATTTTTAGCACTTACCTCCTTACTTTTCTCCTCTTTCCTCTTTTCGTTTGCTCTCTTCTATAAAAGCAAGGGAGGTGGGATCTCTTGCTCCTATTGCTTTCTTTTTGCAAAAGTCTTCAAGAGAGCCCAAGACCTTCTTTTCTTCTTCTTCCTCCATGGCTTCAAGTAAGTTTTTTTTTTTCTCAAGAAATTGCATGTAGGAGTAGAAAGAAAGTTTCTTTTCTTTTTCTTCTTCTTTTCTTTTCACGTGTTTCCTTTTTTTTCCTTCTCTTCTTTTTTTTTTTTTACCGTGTACTGTTTTTTTTTTCTCTCTCTCTTTTGTTTTTGCACATTTTCTTTCTTTTTTTTTTTTTTTTTTTTTTTTGCTGCTATACGGCTTGGACCGTATAGCCACGTGGCTTGTGGGCCATGGGCTTTGGGCCAGCCCAGAAAAAAAAATTTTGAATGAGGTTTTCTCTCTCTTTTTTTTTTTTTTTTTTTTTTTTTGCTCACCATGATAATGAGGTTTATGCAATCCGAGATGTTCATGCACATACTTATTTTTTTTTTTTTTTTATGCATCAAGATAGAAAGTTAGAGTCTCTAGGTTAAGCCAACATGAATTTTGACTTAGACAAAGTTTGATTGGTTTTGACCAAGTTGGGTTGGAATTGGTCAAACTTTTTGTCAAAGTTTTCCTGGCGTCTAATGCATGATGAATTTTTTTTTATGCATGATTTTTGTAAATTGGATTGGGAGCATGATGATGCACACCTGAAAATCTTTTGCAAGTCTTGGGATTTGAAGCTCGCAGCAATGTTGAGCTCTTTCCTAGTCTTGCGGGATTTTGAGGAACTTTGCAAGTTCTGGAATTTGAAGCTCGCAGCAATGTTAAGCTCTTTTCCGATCTTGCGGAGATTTGAGCAGACTAACTTGATCTCGCGGCAATGTTTGAGTTCAAGCTTTCTTTGAGAATCCTTCGTTGATTATGAGCTCGTGGTGATGTTGAACTCATCTTCAGGCTTCCAATCTTTTTTCGGGGTGTTTCCCTTTTCTTCGGAATTGCCCCGGAGCCATGCCAAAATTTCGCTAGGATTTTTTTTAGCAAAATTCTGTCATTTTGGTGATTGATTTTCTTTCTTTTTTCTTCCATTGCAGGTAGTTCCTCCAGAACGAACACGGGTAAGGAGCCCGTTACCGATGCACCTCGTCGATCTGCCAGATCTTCCAATGCGGCCGTACAGCAGGCCTGGGAGAAGGTCCAGTATGTGGAGAGAAACTTGGAAGAGTGTGACTCGCTCAACCGAGATGAGATGAGACAGCGACTGATCGCTCTCAAGGATGAGGAGTTTTACAAGATTATGGCAAGCAATCGTGCTTGGGTCATGGACGATCGGAGCGTTGTGCCCAAGCCTACCTTTTTCTTTGGTGATGCAGCCCCTGATGACTCGTCATACCAAAGGAGATGCTTTCAGTTCTCTTACACAGCTAATGGTGAGGAGAGAACCATTTCTACCCGATCGACTTTTGATCGTACTATTTCGATCATGAGTCTTTCTCCCACATGCTCTAAGAGAGAAGATCCTCCAAGCTGGGTGAAGAGGACCAATGTGGTCAAGACCGGGGTTTTTGTTGGCGGTCCTTTTGGTTATGCAGAGAGGTCGCCTGTCCGTCTGGACATGTTGATGCCGGCCAACGGCTACCAAGGACCTGATCATCCATCGGTTGATTTGAGACCGGTGGGCCTTGGCATTTTCAGGGGTGATGGCAGCAATTGGGTGAAGCCTTTTCGACTTCGTGGCCGTTTCAGTGCTGACTCGAGCTGGGATTCGTGGACTGATCACATCCTGCATATTGGTGGTGCCATTCTGAAGGAGGTCGAGATTTTTGATGCGGTTCGCGCTTTTAGGCAAACCGTGATTTTCTCCGATGAGGCTTTTATGGCCATCCTGGAGTCCTTCCTTCCACAAACCAACTCCTTCATTGTTACGAATGGTGAGATTGGTTTTTCTTTGAAGGAGCTGAGTGCCATTACCGGGCTGCCCATCCTCGGCGAACTCTATGAGGAATTTATGACGATCGACAGCGTCCTTGAGGAGCAGTTTGAGGAGTTCAGGCTTTTGTACTTTCTGCTCGTCACCTTCTACGATTTTTTGAAGGAGAAGGAGGGCTTGAAAGTCCGGTGCAGCAGTTGGAAGAATTTCGGCTCTTTATCTCCCAACTTCTTTGGCAGTGGAGAATCTTCTGAGAAGAATCTGGCTTCGAAGAAGATCTCCATTATGCGAGAAAATCTAAAGGAATTCTTCGTAAGCACAAACGCCATTTGTTCCGACATCGTGCTGCGAAGAGATCTCGCTATGTACCTCACTTACTGGCTAGGTGAGGCTGTCTTTGCTGGAGGAGATGGGACGCACATCAGGCCGCATTGTATTTTTCCGGCTTGTCAGATGGAGTTTGGAGAGCAGCTAGCTTTGGTGCCGGCTCTTTACTCCTATTTATGTACCGAACTTCAGGCTGCTGCTTTCTTGGTCCGGCTTGGGCTCCCCATGAACAGAGTATTTTCAGCCCATATTTTCTATTCGTGGTATGTGTACCACTGTCCTGGCTTTCACCGTTTAGGCGCCGCACAGGATGATGACCCTTTCATGATTCGGTTGGCTAGGGGAAAAGCCGTTTCCGATTCACTTTTGTCTGCCCGCTTGAGAATCCAACGATTCAGGGATGTCGAGATTGGGCAATCTTCAGTGAAGCTTTCTCCGGATTTGCGGAAGAAGGCTTTTGATTTTGGTGTCTCCCGTGATTCCACCAGGGCAGGATCGGGAAGACACTATTCTTTGACCAACGCAGAGAAGAGGTGGCTTTTAAACATACGTGTTGGCACGATGGTGTACCGCAGACATCTTTTTGTTGACATCCAGCCGTATGTCCCTTCGCGTTTTGCGTTGCAGTTAGGCTTCTCTCAAGGCGTTGTTGGAGCGCCTTCGAGCATGGGGAAGCGTTTTGGAGGTTTGCAGGACGGGAGAAATGCATGGGCTTTCTATAGTGCGGAGGACACTACTGCCATGATTTCCTATCCTGAGTTGCCCACTTTCCGGACTGCTGGCTTCACGAAGTGGTTCGTGGAGAGCTTTGCTGTGTACCGAGGGCTTTCCAAGAAGGAGCTGAATGTCAAGCAATCTCCTGGGAAGGGTCTTGGTCGATCAAATGGCGTCCGTCGAGAGGAAGTTTTGTTCTTCCTTTCTGGAGAGAAGCATAGGATAGGCTTTCTCGAGGAACAGGATGTCATCAGATCCGGAGCCGCACAACAGATACCTGTTGAGGTCTTGAGACAGCTCGAGGAGGAGGAAGCCGAGATCGACGCTTGGATGCAAGCGGAGCAAATGAAGGCTTCCATAGGGTCCACTGGTAGGAGCGGGCCGTCTGGTGAGGAGCCAAATGGTAGTCCTGACTTTGACAGTGGGGCAGGTACTTCAAGTAAACCGACTCGTAGAGAAAAAGAGGAGGAGAGGACAGCGTCGCACTGAGAGACGCCACGAAGACTCTCCTGATCTGGAAGTCCCTCCTACCATTGCTGAGGAGGTATCAGGAGATGCTGATGAGCCTCCAGAGAAGAGGAGTCGTGAAGAAGAGACCGCCGATGATGGTATGATTCTCCTTCTTTTCCATTTCCGCTTCCTTTATTTTTTTTTTTATAAGAGATTTTTTTTGACCTGCTGTTTTCTTTCTTTTGCAGAAGATGAAAACTTGGTGATGCCCGAGGTTCCTGTCGATGAAGGGGTGATGGATCCAGTTGCGGCATCTGAAGAAGAGTTGAGGGACTCTGGGGAGGACCCAGAATCTCCACCTGGTATGAGGATGATTTTTTTTTTTTTGAATGCTGACATTTTTTTTTTGTCAGCTGACTTGCCAGAGGATTCATACTTCGAGCCATCTATGGATATGGCTTTTGACGATGCCTCGGATGAGTAGATGGAGGCAGAAAGTACTCCCCCAGTTATGGAAAAAGGTATTTCATAGTGATAATCTTGACATTGATGTTTTATTTTTTTGACAAGATCATATTCATACCTTTTCTTGTGTTTTTGCCAGCAGGTTGTGAAGCAACAGGAGAAGTTCCTTCGTCCTCCTCAAGGCCAGAGCAGGAGATGCCAGCAGCCGATCCAGAAGTAGGGGCTTCTTCTACCAGTCCCGTCATGGCGGAGGCGGGACTTTGTGGTGATATTGCTTCTTCAGTGGCTCCGATTGGAAAGAGCCTTTTGATTTCTTCTCCACCACGACCTGACATGGGCAGTCAGCCAATAGATCGTGGTGAATCTTCATCTGGGCCATCCCTCCAATATGCAAAGAAGGTGTTGAAGAGTGTATTGAGCTCATGGGTTGAAACTCTCTCTTTTGGCCATTTGGAAGCTGGTTTTGGCATGGTCAAGCATGTACAGGACATCCTTGCTGACAGTGCAGAGGTCGGTCTGGACGTTGCAAGTGCCAAGGCCTTTGTTGATGAAGTCATTGCTTTGGGTGACAAATGGACTGAGACGAAGAATTTCCCAAGCGGTGACTTCTTCAATGAGATGTTTTTGCAGCCATCCGGTAAGATCAAATCTGAAATGGATGAGATCTCACGGGCTCGGAAGCAATTCGTTCGAGAGAGGAACGTTACCGAGTTGGCTATCATCGAGCTAACACAGGACCTGCACTCTCTTGATAGGGAGGTCACAGAAGCTAGGCAGCGCCTTGAGTAATTGCAAGAACAAAGTGCTGCCAAATGGACTGCCATTGTAGAAGCCCGTGCTAAAGAGGGAACTCTGATTCGCCAGGTTGAAGAAGCCGGTAGCAGCCTCCAAAGAAAGACTCAGGAGTATGAGCAGTGGCAAATTCTCTGGGAAGAGCTTCCTCGTGCCGAAGATGGGTCGCGGCGTTCTGCCGCGTTTTATGGCAAGATCTTGAAGAAGCGCGGCCTGGAAGCTTTAGAGGCTAAGGCCAAGAGTCTGCTTGAGGAGCTGGATCTTTGGTTGAAGACCATGCTAGACTGAGCTCTTGATTTATAACAAACTCTTTTTTTCTTTTCTCTCTTCTTCTTTTTTGGTACCTCTATGTAAAACATTTTTGGTACTCTATGTACCTTTTACTTAAATTCTTTTTGGTGAAAATAAGCAAAGGTTGGGTGAGAATGTTTATTTGAGAATTTTGATCAAAAGGTTGTCATTTTGTGAAAATCTTTTGTCAAAAGGGTTGTTTTGGCATGAAAGCCAGATTTTGCGGCAAAAGCCAGGGTTTTTTTTTTGTGTGGTTTGAAAGCCGAATTTCGTGATGGCATGAAAGCCGAATTTGGGTTTATGGCATGAGAGCCAAAATTTTGGACGGCGTCGAAGCCGAAATTTTGAGGTGGCATGAAAGCCGATTTTGGTGGCGTGAAAGGCAAATTTTGGGATGGCATGAGAGCCAAAAATTTTTTGAGATGGCATGAAAGCCGAATTTTGAGATGGCATGAAAGCCGAAATTTGGCTTTATGGCATGAGAGCCAAAATTTTGGATGGCGTGGAAGTCGAAATTTTGAGGTGGCATGAAAGCTGATTTTGGTGGCGTGAAAGCCAAATTTTGGGATGGCATGGGAGCCGAAGATTTTTTGTGGCATGAGAGCCAAGATTTGGTTTGTGGCATGAGAGCCGATTTTGTTTTTTGTGTAAGAACCAGATTTTGTTTTTGGCATGAAAGCCGAAATTTCTTTTTGGCATGGAAGCTAGATTTTTTGTTTTTGGCATGAAAGCTAGATTTTTTTTTTTGAAAACCGAGTTTTGTTTTGTTGGCATGGAAGCCGAATTTTGATTTTTGGCATGAAAGCCGGATTTTTGATTTTTTGGCGTGAAAGCCGGATTTTTGGCATGGAAGCCGGGTTTTTTGGAATGAAAGCCAGGTTTTTGGTTTTCAAAAATGCAAGTATCGACTAAAAGTCGCCTCCCTGCTGAATGGTATTGCAAGTATTGATGGAATGTCGCCTCCTTGCTCATTCGGTTGCGAGTATCGATGGAATGTCGCCTCCCCGCGGATTTGGGTGCAAGTATCGACTAAGCGTCGCTTCCCTGCTTTTTTTTTCTTCAAAAATTTTGTTTTGTGGGTATCGATGGAATGTCGCTTCCCCACGATTTTTGAATTTTGAGGTTTTTTCGAACCTTTGTTTTGTTTTTTGTTTGTTTTGAAATTTGGGTTGTGGATATCAACTGGAACGTTGCGTCTCCACGATTTTTGAAATTTTGGGGTTTTGGAAGTATCGAATGGGTGTCGCATCCTTCCGATTTTGGGTTTTGCAAGTATCGACTGAACGTCGCTTCCCTGCGGTTTTTGAAAAACTATTTTTTGTTTAAAGACATGAGGGTCGTAAATTTTGACTCAAAACCATTTTGGTGGTAAAAGCCGGGGTGGACTAGGGCTGAAATCCCTAGGTCATGATTTTGTTTCAAACCATGAATTTTGGGTTCAAGGATCGAAAATTTTGGTCAAGTTTGGGAAGACGCTCCTAAACTTGGATTTTTGGATTTGCTTTTTTTTGAACAATGAAACGATGAAAGAAACATTGTTTTGAGGGTTTTTTTTTTAGAAATTTCAACAAGAGGATGAAAATTCCAAAAGGAGTGGGTTTGACGAGCAGATACCTAGGAATAGGCTTTGGCCGCGTAGACATTGCTCTGACCCAGTGGGGAAAGCCTTCAAGGGTAGTACCGCTTCAAGAACTTTCCATTGATGGGCAACATACACCTGTCACCCTCCATATTTAGAAGAGCGTATGCGCCGTTGGAGAAGATTTTGTCGATGACGAAAGGTCCCTCCCATTTTGGTTCAAATTTGCCTTTGGATTTGTGAGCAAAAACCATAGGTCTTCTTACTGTAAGAACCAAGTCTCCCTTTTTGTAGGCGCGTTGCCTGACCTTCTTGTCAAAAGATCCTGCCATGCGTGCTTGGTAGAGTTCAATGTTTTGTAGAGCTTCGAGCCGTCTCTCATCGAGATTATCCAGCTCTTGAAGTCTCAATTTGACATTGCTTTCTTGCGTCATGTCATTTTGTAGAGATACCCTTAAGGAAGGAATTTGAACTTCCAAAGGGACAACAGCTTCGCATCCATAGACCAAGGAGAATGGTGTGCAATGGGTTGGTCCTCGAACGGTGGTTCGATAGGCCCACAAAGCTTCAGGCAGTTTGTTGCCCCAATCTCTTTTGTGACTAGAGACCATTTTCTTGAGGATTTTGCAGAGCGTCTTGTTGAAGGCCTCTGCTAGTCCATTCGCTGCCGGATTGTACGGAGTTGAAGGACAACTTTGGATTTTGTATTTGTCGCAGAACCTGTAGAATCTGTGATCCCGGAATTGCGATCCGTTATCATGGACGAATCTTTTAGGTATGCCGAAGCGACAAATGATGTTGGTGCGCAAGAACTGAAGGACTGATGAGGTCTTCATTTCACTAAGCGCGAATGCTTCTGACCACTTGGAGAAATAATCCGTAGCGGCGAAGATGAAGCGATGACCTTTGCTCGATGGAGGGGAGATAGGACCTATGATGTCCATACCCCAGGCTTCAAAAGGCCATGAGATCGCTGTAGGATGCAGCCATTCTGGAGGCATGTGGACATAGTCTCCATGAATTTGGCATTGTTGGCAGCGCTTAGCAAATTGCATTGCATCAGCCACCATGGTAGGCCAATAATAACCTAACCTTTTTATCTGATCGTAGAGCTTAGGGCCAGCCTGATGGGCTCCACAAAGACCAGCATGTACTTCTTTGAGTGTTTCTTCAGCTTTTTGTTGTGACAAGCAGTGTAGAAGTACTCCGTTGTAGGATTTTCTATACAGCATTTTTGAAGGAATATCCAAATGAAAGTTCGGGGCTCGTCTTTGGATGCTTACCCGTTCTTTTGGATCTTCAGGTAGGATTCCGAACATTATGTAATCAATGAACGGATCCCTCCAGTCGCCGATCAGAGGTTTAAGGACAGAGATCCGACTTCCAACCACTTGCTGGCATTCAGCCACTGCTTGATGTGTGTTGAGAGGAGGGAGAATCCTTTTTTGACACACTGTAAGTTGCATGTTTTCCCCTTCTTGGATTGCCATAGAGCAGCAAGTCCAGCCAGGGCATCTGCACGAATGTTTTCACCTCTGAGGATGTGGGTGATGTGACAGATGTCGAACTTTTGTCGAACAGATTTTGCCTTGTTGTAGTAAGGCAACAGATCGGGCTTCCTGACTTCAAATTTCTGATTCATCTGGTTGACGATCAGTTGAGAGTCTCCAAAAGCTTCCAGCGTAGTGATGCCGGATTCGAGGGCGAGTTCCAATCCTATGATCAGGGCTTGGTACTCAGCTGCATTGTTTGAACATGGTTCCAGTAGCGAGAATGCATGCGGAATCATGTATTTATCGGGACTAACAAAGAGAATGCCAATTCCCGATATTTGATTTCCCTTTTCATTTGTCCTGGTTGCGCCATCGAAGTACATGTGCCAGGAAGCATTTGATAAGGAAGTCTCCACACTGTAGACCGGTTCGTCTGGGAGGTCATCCCTGAGTGGAGAATCTTTAGGCAATGGATGCTCCGCGAGGAAGTCTGCTAGAGCTTGGCCTTTGATTGCTTTTTGTGGTACATACCTAATGTCAAATTGTGACAGGAGGATGGACCATTTTGTTAGTCGGGCATTGAGAGAACCTGCTTTTGTGACAAGGACCTTTAGGAGGTTGATCCTCGAAATCAAATACACTGTGTTGGCTAGGAGGTAGTGACGCAGTTTTTGTATGGCGAACATCACTGCCAAGCATTCTTTTTCGACTGGAGAGTAGCGATGCTCTGCACCTACCAACATGCGGCTAAGCTAATATAGAGCACCTTCTTTTCCCTCGTCATTCTTTTGTGCGAGTAGAGCGCCTAAAGAACAGTCAAGGGCTCTTGTGTACAAGAGGAATGGTTTTCCAGTTGTGGGGGCAGCCAACATTGGAGGTTTAGTCAGGTATGACTTGATGTCCTGGAACGCGGCTTCACATTCAGCATCCCAGACAAAATCGACACCTTTCTTCATTAACCGAGAGAATGGACGGCACTTCCCTGATAGGTTGGAGATGAACCGTCGAATGTATGCGAATCTTCCTTGGAGCCCTTTTAATTGTCTTAGGGTTCTTGGAGATGGCATTTCTAGGATAGCCTTGACTTTGGTGGGGTCAAGCTCTATGCCAGCTTTCCGTACTATGAATCCGAGAAACTTACCCGATGAAACACCGAAGAAGCATTTGAGGGGATTCATTCGCAGTTTGTGTTTGCGAAGTCGGAGGAAGACTTCTCGAAGATCTTTGAGATGGTCTTCTTTTCTTTTGCTTTTGACGGCGAGGTCATCGACATAACATTCGACCGTCTTGTGCTGCATATCTTGGAATATCTTCATCATAGCCCTCTGATATGTAGCGCCGGCATTCTTCAGACCGAATGGCATGACAGTGTAGCAATACACGCCAAACGGGGTCCGAAATGCTGTGTGTTTTTCATCTTCAGGATGCAACTTTATCTGATTGTAGCCAGAGAAGCCATCCATGAATGTCATTCGCTCGAACCCACAGGTGTTGTCGATCATCACCTCCGGTATAGGGAGCGGGAATTCATCTTTTGGGCATGCATTGTTTAGGTCTCTGTAATCAATGCAGACCCTGATTTGCCCATTTTTCTTTGTCACGGGGACGATGTTGGCCAACCATTCAGGATGCTGTTCCTCACGGATGAAGCCAACGCTTTTGAGTTTTTGAACTTCTTGTTCAATTTTGCCCATCATGTCAGGACGGAATCTTTTTTGGCCTTGTTTGACAGGCTTGATATCTTTTTGAAGATTGAGTTTGTGGACTGCTATTTTGGGGTCTAAGCCAGGCATCTCAGCGTAAGACCATGCAAAACAATCAACGAACTCATGAAGAAACGCGATATACTCGGGTAACTCATCATCCTTTTTATTCTTGCTTATGAATACAGGACGTGGGTTATCAGGTGTTCCCAAGTCTATCTTTTGAACAGAATCTTCAGTTGGAAGGTTTGAAGGTGGTTCCTCCACAATATTTTCGGAGGCTTCCAGCCCAACAAAGCCTTCTGGAGTTTCAAAGGTATCTACAGACCACGGCTCTGCTTTTGTCCATGGGTCTTCTTGATTGGTACTTTTCTCAAGATTTGCTATGAGATGGTCCCAGTCACCTGTTGAAACTAGGTCGAAGTACGACACTTCTTTTGGAGATGATGGTTCTTCTGGGCTAGAAAATCGTGTATCCGTATCATCGGTCAATTCCTCTTCATCATCCGAGAAATCATACCAATTGGGTGAGCTTCCTAAATCTTCGACGGGTGACTCTTCAAAGAGATATCCGGGGAGATCGATGTCTTCATTAATATGAGATGTTGAGGCTTGGTCGGCAAGACGACTTTGCAGCCTTTGTGTCAACTGTCTCAAGGGAGCGTCAGGATCATACCCCAGCCCATGTGAAGACTTTTCTATGTGGCGGTGGGGTTTCCAACCTTCTAGTTGACTTTTGGTCAGGGTTGGTTCCAATGGCGTGGTAATACCACGGCCACCTCCCAAACCGATTGGGTTCTGAGCGTCGTAGCCCATTTTCTTCATGATAGCTTGTGCCATTGGACTATACAGGGATAGTTGAGGCATACCTTCATTTTGGAAAGGTTCAAGCGAAGAATTTGATGAAGAAACTCCCGATTTATGGAAGAAGATTGGCTTTTCTTCTGCTGATGTTGCTGGAACAACGAAGGAAGCAGATGCCGGATCTTCTATGTCAACGGTTGTCTCCATCGGAGTGAGAGCGGGCTGGACTTGTTGATCATCAGCTTGGCTTGACGATGTGTCGTCTTCTGGCTCTGAGTCCGAATCCGTGTCTTGCAAGATAGACCGAAGGAGACAGCAAACTTGCCCCCAGCCTTTTGTTTTGTCTTCTTTGCTTTGGTGGTGATCACCAGAGGCTTTGAAGACTTGAGGGAGACCATGAAGGGAGATTGATTATTCTCTTCGGTTTTGATAGAGGGTTTGTTTTCTTCCGGTGATTGCTGAGGAGCCTTGCCTTTGTCTTTCTGGAGATTTTCGGCAAAGGGTGATGTTTCTTCCTCCCTTTCTTCTTTTTCATCTTTGTACATCTGAGCATCTGCGAAATAGACTTCTTTGCCTTTGAAGGGCTTTTTGTCTGCAAACACTCGATGTATCAAGCCGTCATTGCCAACGAACTTGATGCACTGATGTAAAGTCGAAGGGACAACACCATTCTCGTGTATCCAGGGGCGTCCGAGAAGGATGTTGTAGCATGAAGGGGTCTTTATTGCATAGACAGTGACCTCGGAGATAAGATCACCGATTTGCAATTTGAACCTAATTTTGCCGATCGGCCTTTGAGCGCTGCCATCATATCCAAAGATGGACACAGACGTGTGGCTCAGCTTGCTAGGCGGAATGCCCAGTTCTTCGAGTGGCGAAGTGGAGATGAGGTTGGGTGCAGAACCTGGATCGATCTGGATTCTGTGCACTGGCACCTCTTTGATGTACCCGGTGAAGTACAGGGGTCGGTTGTGCTTTGTCTCGCCTAGCAGGAGGTCTTCCTTGGTGAAGGCGATGGTTGCACTTGCTGCTTTTTGAACCGAGAGGCATTCGATGCAGGATCCCTCAGTTTTCTTCTTTTCTCCTTTTGAGGGAGTTTTTGATTTTTTGACCCTATAGTCCATTTCAATTTGTAGGACTTGTGGGGCATGTTTGTCGACATCCGCATCCAGCATTTGTAGTTCTGAAATGAGACTATCACGAGTCTGTGGTGACATTCGTAATAAGTCTAGGATGTGCAGACGTGCAGGTATGTGTTTGAAGTGCTGAATCAAGTCGTACTTGAAAGCCTCCTTGGGGCCTGCATTTTCATTATTCTTGCCACTAGGGGTGTTTACAGCTTGTTTTCCCGAAGGATTTACATAAGAAGCAGAAGGTTGGTTGTAGTTTTTGTAGTAATCCCGGCCAGAACGGGTACCTCTACCAACTTCAAGAGCTTCTGGAGAAGGGTCTTTGTTTGGAAGATCACCCTCGAGATCGAGGGGTTGTTCCTTCTCATTTGCTGAAGATGTCTCTGTGTCAGCATTGCCATCTTCAGTAATTGTGTTGCATGGAGCATTTTTCGGGAGCAAGTCCTGAACAGCATCCAGCAACTTTCCTTCTTTATCGAATATTTTGTTGGTCCAGACATCATCGATGAGATCGGGCATTTAGGAACAATTGACCGGATTTTCTCTAAAGAAGATTTCACCGGGTGGAATTTCGTCAAGGTGATCAGTCGGACGAGGTTTAAGTTCCGATGTCACTGTTCCAGGAGACGAAGCCTGAGAAGGTGTGGTTCCGGAGGAATTATCATCCTGAGCTATTGCATTGCAAGTAACTTTGACGGAAGATGCCTCCAAGATGAACTGTTGGGAATCAGATTCGTCCTCAGATGTAAGAGGATCATCGATCCAACAGCTTTCTTCGTTTTCCGGGGTTACCGGAGGAGATTCCTGTAGATTTTCAGGAACTTCCGGTGTTGGGTTGTGACGAAGTTGGTTGATGCGACCTTGTTCTTGCTCTATAGCAAGGTGCTGCAAGATCCTTGCGTATTCATCGAGATCAGGCATGGGGGCCAAATCTTCTTCTTCGTCTGCTCCTTGTGGTTCAACATGGTTGGGTTCCACTGGAGTATTTTCTTGGACAGCCTCTTGGTCTTCTTCATCATCAGACCAGGATCCTTGCGGCTGTAATGGGTTATACAAGATTACTGGCATAAGATGAGATTCAGGGATCCATTCCTCGTCGGAGAGATATTCTCCTATTTCGAGGGATTCCTCCCACTCATCAATGTCGCTAGCGGTGTCACTGGACTCGTATCCATCCATGGGGAATCCGACCACCGAGTTGCAAGAGTATGATGCCCCCTGCGTAGTTTCATCTTTGAGGTGCGGTGGCATGAAATCACCAAGAGTGAATCTTCTTGCCGCCTTTGAAGTCTTGGGAGGAGACTCTTCTGTTGCCCCCAGTGAAGCGGTACAGAAGGTCTCTGCCTTTTCAACGACTTCTTGCTTTTTCGGAGCTTTCTCCTGCTGTTTGAGTTTGCGGAGTTGTCTCCTGGCTTGCCTTCGCTGTTGAGCGGTTGGCTTTGTTTTTACGACCTCCCAATTTTCATCTTCTAGGAGATCGGGGTGTACCCATATGGGCTGTCCGTCTGTTGTTGGATATGGAACCAACTCTTGGGACGTTTGGGTCATCTTTATCACCTTGAAGGAAGTAGTGATCTTCTCTTTTGGTGATTTTTGTTTTTGTCCACACGACACCATGTTGACGGAGGCAGACCCATAGTTCTTGTCGAAGGTGATGACTCCGTTTTTCCACACTCATTTATCTTCTCTCTCACAACAAAGCATTGATTGAGAGGATGCGAGACCATCTAATGGTATGGACAGTACCGAGGATCGTTGGTTTTGCCAACATCGCCCGGTCTTTTGGGGTCAGGCAAGGTGAGTTTACCGTTTGCGAGAAGTGCCCCAAAAATTTCTTCAACATCTTCATCGAACATGTATTTCTTCTCTACTCGTTCTTTGAAGGCATCAGAGAGTTCAGGCTTTTTACCTGCAGCTTTGTTTTCAGCTTTTTTTGGCGGCTGAGGAGCTGACTTGGTTTGCACATTGAGAACCTCTTTTTTCTTTAGCTTTGAGGTTGCAATGGTGGTCGGCTCTTTCTTTGATGATTTCTGACTGTTGAGGTCTTTGATCACCGTTTCAGCCTCCATAGAAGCTTCTAGGAGTTCACCTAGGTTTTTTGATTTGTTGCCGATGATAATGGAGCGGATTCTTGCTCTCATGTTGTTACGGCAGATGTCGACTAGCGACGCTTGTGGCAATACATCTGAGCATTTGTACGCTGATGGACCTGGCTTTTCTCTTTTTCCAAAGCTGCCTCCGCCCCGGGGCTGACGGGGTATGGTGGAGGGAAAGAAAGGAAAAGCGGGCATCAGTTTTTTTTTGTACGGGTATGCCAATTTCTCTTTTATACTTGGAATTTAGAAATGGTGATCCGGAGATCCACCTTCACAAGTAAAAAGGGAAATGAAACTTTTTTCTAGTTTTCCATTGCATACATATTTTAATAAAAGAGACAGTTTTGTTTGAATGCCGTGAAAGGCGTTTTTGTGCCGTAGAAGGCGATTTGGTGCCGTTGAAGGCGATTTTGCCGTAAAAGGCGATTTACAAATCTTATCAAAAGTAAAAGACAAGAATTGTGAATTTTTTTGTCTCTTAGAAAAATACAATCTACAATAGAGAAGCAAGAAAAAGGAATCTAACTTCTCATGCGATTGTGGGAGGGCTCGTTCAGATCGACGGTCGCGAGTCATGTATGGGCTCCGCCATCGTCCTTCAGATGAGAACATAGTGCTTGATTTCTTGGCTTGGCTCCAACCTCATATTTTTAGAGGATAAGGACCAAGATAAGGTCCTATATCCGGTAAAAAGCTGAGTAGACGGGCTGAAAAGCCGCATCTAGCCATGTTGGATAGAAGGATAGGTGGCCTTTGAGGGGGGGGTGGCCCCCCAAGGGGCTTCAATCACCTTTTAGTACTTGTCGCAGCAGAGTTTTCTTGAAGGAGCAGGGTTGTAGAGATTTCTCCGAGGATTTTTGAATGATTTTCTGGTGATTTTTCCGGATCCTTTTGTGTGTGTCCCCCCTTGAAATGCTTGGAGGGGACTCCTATTTATAGGCCTTTAGGTAGCCTTTAGGAGTGATTTATGAGCCTTTATGGTAATAAAGCTCATTAAGGGAGGAGTTACGAGTTTAATTGCTTTTTGTTGTGTAACTCCTGACCCTTGGATTTCATTGGCCGGAGGAGAGTCATGGGCATTTAATCGCCTTTAATCTCCATTATGTTAGGAGTTTCATGGCTTGAATGCCATGATTGCTTGGACTTGTAACTCCTGAACAGAGGCTTCTGATTGGGCCGTCCAAGATAATGGGTTAATGACCGCATTAACTTGCCATAAACGGGCCAATTGATAGCATTAAGTGGCCGCCTCGGTAGCTGAAGAGTCGCGGGCCATGTTGCGTCTTTTGGAATTCCTTTTGCGATGATCGCTGATGGATCCTTATGTAAATCAACATCAGATGATCATGTAGTTTCAGGCATTGGTTGATACCAGCGGGCCGGCAGCATCTGTCCAGTTGATTTCACGATCGGGCGGGCAGAAAGTGCTCTTTTTTGGTTGTTCGGCTGGCAATCAACGAAGTTTTTGAAGTTCTGGAAAGGAGTTCTGTGATCTTGATGAATATCAGTGAATTTGGAGCTTCAAAAGCCTGAATCTGGAAAAATCACAAGGACAGAACAACTCGTCTCGCGAAAACGGACGAAACGGGGGTCCCGGGGCGAAATCGGCGCCCCGGACCTCCCAGGGTCGCAGGGGTCTGCGACCCTGGGGGAAAAATTCCTTCCCGGGGCCCCTTTTTGGCCGTTTTTCGTCGTTTTTCGCTTCCGTTTTTTTTGCTTGTTTTCTCTGACATTTCTCCACATTATTTGGCTTGATTTACCTCTGAAAAACCTGATGAGAATCCTTGCAAATTGGTTTGCAAAGTTTCTGATTTTCCGGGAAAAGCCGAACGCAGAACTGCTGATTTTCCGCCAGTAGCTGAAACAGTATCAAACGATGTCGGAATGACCTTGAAATTTGAGGTGAAGCTTCTTGAGCATTAAATAAGACCAACCATGGGCTTTTGTTTGAGTTTTGAAGCCATTTGGGGTCATGCAAATGCTTGCCTTTGATTTCACCGCGAGGGAAATGCTGAGCTTTGACTTTCGGTCAAACGATGTCCGATTGACCTGAAATTCGATGTGTGACTCCCTCATCAGTAGTTAAGACCAACCATAGGCTTTCGTTTGAGTTTTGAAGCCGTTTGGAGTCATGCAAATGCTTGCCTTTGATTTCACCGCGAGGGAAATGCCGAGCTTTGACTTTCGGTCAAACGATGTCCGATTGACCTGAAATTCGACGTGTGACTCCCTCATCAGTAGTTAAGACCAACCATAGGCTTTCGTTTGAGTTTTGAAGCCGTTTGGAGTCATACAAATGCTCGCCTTTATTTCACCGCGAGGGAAATGCCGAGCCTTGACTTCTGGTCAAACGATGTCCGATTGACCTGAAATTTGATGGGGAGCCTAATGGAGTCATTTTGAGATGATCCACAAGCTCTGAATTGGGTGCCATGGTCCCGGGGTGCTCCGTTGCCGGGAGCTGCTGCTTAGCTGTTGGAGAAGTGAAGCTAGGCCAAATGATGTCGAAATGGCCCAAAACTTCATGTGTACCTCTCTTTTGGTTCTTTTGAGTGACCTTGCAGTTTTTGTTTGATTTTGACAAGATCTGATGCTTGAAGTGGCGCCAGCCTATTTTTGGTAGGATGCGGCTCCGTGTAGCTTTTGGTGTGAAGAGGCAAAGTGACATTTTTGGTGTCAACAAATGCCCCCTCGAGGTACAGCGACGATATAGCTTTTGCTGTCGATGTTCCTCGAAGAGAATCTTGAAGAAGAGCTTCTGACTTGACCAAGAGTCTTTGAGCATTTTTTTTTTTATATATGGAGTAGCCTTTTGAGCTTCCAGGGGATTTTATGGTAGTGAGAGGGATCACGTACCATCTTAAGGCAAGATTTTGAGAATGACATTTGGATTTGGATTTGGTTTTGGTTTTTTGGTTTTGATTTTGACCTTGTGACCTAACAAGCTGTATGTGGCAGGTTAGGGGGTCAGGTTTTTGGTTTTGGTTTTGACCTTGTGACCTAACGGGCTGTATGTGGCAAGTTAGGGGGTCGGGTTTTGATTTTTGGTTTTGGTCTTGTGCCCCAACAAGCTGTATGTGGCGAGTTACGGGACCATGGTTTGGTTTTTTTTGGTTCACTCTTTGGGACAATTTTGGGTCCATTGGAGTGGTTTGGGCTTTTGTGGAATGTCAATTTCAAGATTTTGGCTTAATTTGGTTCATGAGGTGGGATGGTTTGGATTTTTGGAAACTCATGAAGCTTGGATTTTTATATGGTATGGTCCAATCAACTCAAAAGAGGCATGGGACCATTTTTGTATGCTCTTGGTAAGAGAAATCTTGACTAAAAGCCACTTTTAGTGCCTAGGTGGTCAAACCTGGCTCATATGGGCTAACCCATGGGACCTTAAGCTTTGAAGGATGGCTTAGATCTCATATGGTGTCACTTTGTAAAGAATATCTAAAGATATCTCCTTTGGGTGGAGAATATCTAAAAATATCCTTACTTTGAGAGATTTTCTCAAGTTTCCTTGATTTTGGGAGAGATTCTCTCAAAATATCTTTCTTTGGGAGAGAATTTCTCAAAGAATCTTTGTTTTGGGAGAGAATATCCCAAGTTTCCTTTTCTTTTGGGAAGGCAAATTTACTTGGGAAGGTTGCTAATTTTTAGCCCTTACCTCCTTGCTTTTCTCTTGTTTCCTCTTTTGTTTTGCTCTCTTCTATAAAAGCAATTGAGGTGGGATCTCTTGCTCCTATTGCTTTCTTTTTGCAAAAGTCTTCAAGAGTTGCTCTAAGATCAAGAATCCTCCTTCTTCAAGAGTCTTCAAGTTCTCCTTTCTTCTCCATCCATGGCTTCAAGTAAGTTTTTTATTTCTTTTTACAAGAAATTCCATGTAAAGAAAGTTTCATCATTTTTTTTTTCTCTCTTTTTTTTTTTTTGCACGTGTTCTTTTTTTTTTTTCCTTTTTTTTTTTTACACGCCCTTTTCTTTTTTTTTTCTTTCTTCTTGTTTTTTTTTTCTCTCTTTTTTTTTTTTTTTTGCTGCTGTACGGACATGTCCGTACAGCTTGGGCCGTATGGCCATGTGGCCCATGGGCCACGGCCTGTGGGTTTCGGCCTGTGGGCCAGCCCATAAATTTTTTTTTTTTTTCCTTTTTTTTTTCTTTTTTTTTCTTCTCTTTTTTTTTTATATAAAAAAAACTTTCCTTGCTCCCCTTTTTGCATCATCATGATAATGAGGTTTCATGCAATTCAAGATGTTTTTTTTCTTTTTTTTTTCTTCTCTTTTTTTTTTTTTTGCATCAAGATAGAAGGCTAGAATTTCTATGCTAAGCCAACATGAATTTTGACTTAGACAAAGTTTGATTTTGACCAAATTGGGTTGGAATTGGTCAAATTTTGTCAAGGTTTCCCTAGCATCTAGTGCATGATGATTTTCTTTTATGCATGATTTTTGTAAATTGGATTGGGAGCATGATGATGATGCACACCTGGAAATCTTTTGCAAGTCTTGAGATTTGAAGCTCGCAGCAATGTTGAGCTCTTTCTTTAGTCTTGCGGGGGTTTCGATGAGCTTTTTGCAAGTTTTGGGATTTGAAGCTCGCAGCAATGTTAAGCTCTTTTCCGATTCTTGCGGAAATTTGAGAAGACTGTCTTGATCTCGCAGCAATGTTTGAGTTCGAGTCTTCTTTGAGAATCCTTCATTGATCATGAGCTCTCAGCGATGTTGAGCTCATATTCAGGCTTCCTTTCTTTTCGGGGTGATTCCCTTTTCTTCGGAATTGCCCCGGAGTCATGCCAAAATTTCGCTAGGATTTTTTTTTAGCAAAATTCTGTCATTCTGTTGATTGATTTTTTTTTTTCAATCTTTGCAGGTAGTTCCTCCAGAACGAACAAGGGTAAGAAGCCCGTTACCGATGCACCTCGTCGATCTGCCAGATCTTCCAATGCGGCTGTACAGCAGGCCTGGGAGAAGGTCCAGTATGTGGAGAGAAACTTGGAAGAGTGTGACTCGCTCAACCGAGATGAGATGAGACAGCGACTGATTGCTCTCAAGGATGAGGAGTTTTACAAGATTATGGCAAGCAATCGTCCTTGGGTCATGGACGATCAGAGCATTGTGCCCAAGCCTACCTTTTTCTTTGGTGATGCAGCTCCTGATGACTCGTCATATCAAAGGAGATGCTTTCAGTTCTCTTACACAGCTGATGGTGAGGAGAGAACCATTTCTACCCGGTCGCCTTTTGATCATACTATTTCGATCATGAGTCTTTCTCCCACATGCTCTAAGAGAGAAGATCCTCCAAGCTGGGTGAAGAGGACCAATGTGGTCAAGACCGGGGTTTTTGTTGGCGGTCCTTCTGGTTCTGCAGAGAAGTCGCCTGTCCGTCTGGACATGTTGATGCCGGCCAGCGGCTACCAAGGATCTGATCGTCCATCGGTTGATTTGAGACCGGTGGGCCTTGGCATTTTCAGGGGCGATGGCAGCAATTGGGTGAAGCCTTTTCGACTTCGTGGCCGTTTCAGTGTTGACTCAGGCTGGGAGTCGTGGACTGATCACATCCTGCAGATCGGCGGTGCCATTCTGAAGGAGGCCGAGATTTTTGATGCGGTTCGCGCTTTTAGGCAAACCGTAGTTTTCTCCGATGAGGCTTTTATGGCCATGCTGGAGTCCTTCCTTCCACAAACCAACACCTTCATTGTTACGAATGGTGAGATTGGTTTTTCTTTGAAGGAGCTGAGTGCCATTACCGGGTTGCCCATCCTCGGCAAACTCTATGAGGAATTTATGCCAATCGACAGCGTCCTTGAGGAGCAGTCTGAGGAGTTCAGGCTTTTGTACTTTCAGCTCGTCGCCTTCTACGATTTTTTGAGGGAGAAGGAGGGCTTGAAAGTCCGGTGTAACAGTTGGAGGAGTTTCAGTTCTTTGTCTCCAAACTTTTTTGGCGACGAAGAATCTTCTGAGAGTATGACCCAGGAAGCCAAGACTAAGAATCCGGGGAAAAAGATTTCTGCCATGCGAGAGAATTTGAAGAACTTTCTCACAAGTACAGACGCCGTTTGCTCCGACATTGCGCTGCGGAGAGATGTTGCTGCATACCTCACTTATTGGCTGGGTGAGGCTGTTTTTGCTGGAGGAGACGGAACACACATCAGGCTGCATTGTATATTTCCGGATTGTCAGATGGCGTGCGGAGAGCAGTTGGCTTTGGTGCCTGCTCTTTACTCCTATTTGTGCACCGAACTGCAGGCTGCTGCTTTTCTGGTTCGGCTTGGGCTTCTTATGAATAGGGTATTTTCAGCCCATATTTTTTATTCATGGTATGTGTACCACTGTCCCGGCTTCCACCGTTTGGGCGCTGCTCAGGATGATGACCCTTTATGATTCGGTTGGCTAGGGGAAAAGCCGTTTCCGATTCACTTTTGTCAGCCCGCTTGAGAATCCGACGATTCAGGGATGTCGAGATTGGGCAATCTTCAGTAAAGCTTTCTCCAGATTTGCGGAAGAAGGCTTTTGATTTTGGTGTCTCCCGTGATTCCACCAGGGCAGGATCGGGAAGGCACTATTCTTTGACCAACGCAGAGAAGAGGTGGCTTTTAAACATACGTGTTGGCACGATGGTGTACCGCAGACATCTTTTTGTTGACATCCAGCCGTATGTCCATTCGCGTTTTGCGTTGCAGTTAGGCTTCTCTCAAGGCGTTGTTGGAGCGCCTTCGAGCATGGTGAAGCGTTTTGGAGGTTCGCAGGACGGGAAAAATGCATGGGCTTTCTATAGTGCGGAGGACACTACTGCCATGATTTCCTATCCTGAGTTGCGCATTTTTCGGACTGCTGGCTTCACGAAGTGGTTCGTGGAGAGCTTTGCTGTGTACCGAGGGCTTTCCAAGAAGGAGCTGAATGTCAAGCAATCTCCTGGGAAGGGTCTTGGTAGATCAGATGGCGTCCGTCGAGGGGAAGTTTTGTTCTTCCTTTCTGGAGAGAAGCATAGGATAGGCTTTCTCGAGGAACAGGATGTCATTAGATCCGGAGCTGCACAAGAGATACCTGCTGAGGTCTTGAGACAGCTCGAGGAGGAGGAAGCCGAGATCGACACTTGGATGCAAGCAGAGCGAATGAAGGCTTCCATGGGGTCCACTGGCAGGAGCGGGTCGTCCAGTGAGGAGCCAAGTGGAAGTCCTGACTTTGACAGTGAGGCAGGTACTTTAAGTAAACCGGCTCGTAGAAAAAAGAGGAGGAGAGGACAGCGTCGCACTGAGAGACGCCAGGAAGACTCTCTTGATCTGGAAGTCCCTTCTACCATCGTTGAGGAGGTATGAGGAGATGCTGATGAGCCTCCAGAGAAGAGGAGTCGTGAAGAAGAGACCGCCGATGTTGGTATGATTCTCCTTCTTCTCTATTTCCGCTTCTTTCCTTTTATGAGGGATTTTTTTTTATTTGCTGTTTTCTTTCTTTGCAGAAGATGAAAACTTGGTGATGCCCGAGGTTCCTGCTGATGAGGCGGTGATGGATCCAGTTGCGGCATCTGAAGAAGAGTTGAGGGACTCTGGGGAGGACCCAGAATCTCCACATGGTATGAGGATGATTTTTTTTTTTTTTTTTTTTTTTTTGGGAATTTGCTGACACATAGTTTTGTTTTCTTGTCAGCTGAATTGCCAGAGGGTTCCGACTTCGAGCCCTCTATGGATATGGCTTTCGACGATGCCTCAGATGAGCAAATGGAGACAGAAAGTACTCCACCCATCATAGAAGAAGGTATTTCATAGTGATAATCTTGAAATTGTTTTTTTTTTTTTTTTTTTTTTTTTTTTTGACAAGATCATATTCATACCTTTTCTTGTGTTTCTGTCAGCAGGTTGTGAAGCAACAGGAGAAGTTCCTTCGTCTTCCTCAGGGCCAGAGCAGGAGATGCCAACAGCCGATCCAGAAGTAGGGGCTTCTTCTACCAGTCCCGTCACGGCAGAGGCAGGACTTTGTGGTGATATTGCTTCTTCAGTGGCTCCGATTGGAAAGAGCCTTTTGATTTCTTCTCCACCACAGCCTGACATGGGCAGTCAGCCAACAGAGCGTGGTGAATCTCCATCCGGACCATCCCTTCGATATGCAAAGAAGGTGTTGAAGAGTGTGCTGAGCTCATGGGTTAAGACTCTTTCTTCTGGCCACTTGGAGGCTGGCTTTGGCATGGTCAAGCACGTGCAAGACATCCTTGCTGATAGTGCAGAGGTTGGCTTGGACATTACAAGTGCTAAGACCTTTGTTGATGATGTCATCGCGCTGGGTAACAAGTGGAATGAGACCAAGTATTTCCCAAATGATGACTTCTTCAGAGAGATGTTCTTCAAGCCGTGCGGCGAGGTTAAATCTAAAATGAACGAGATCGCGCGGACTCGGAAGCAATACATTCGGGAGAGGAACGTTACTGAGTTAGCGATCCTTGAGCTGACTCAGGACCTGCACCGTCTTGATAGGGAGGTCAAAGAGACTAGACAGCGCCTCGAACTGTTGGAAGAACAGGCTGCTGCCAAGTGGACTGCCGTCGTTGAAGCTCGTGCCAAAGAGGGAGCTTTGATTCGCCAGGTTGAGGAAACTGACAGCCATCTCCGGAGGAAGACTCAGGAGTATGAGCAGTGGCAAATTCTCTGGGAAGAGCTTCCTCGTGCCGAAGATGGATCGCGGCGTTCTGCCATGTTTTATGGAAAGATCTTGAAGAAGCGCGGTCTGGAAGCTTTAGAAGCTAAGGCCAAGAGTCTGCTTGAGGAGCTGGATCTTTGGTTGAAGACCATGCTAGACTGAGCTCTTGATTTATAACAAACTCTTTGTTTTTTGTACCTCTATGTAAAACATTTTTGGTACTTTGTGTACCTTTTACTTAAATTCTTTTGATGAAAATAAGCAAAGGTTGGATGAGAATGTTTGTTTGAAAATTTTGATCAAAAGGTTGTCATTTTGTGAAAATCTTTTGTCAAAAGGGTTGTTTTAGGCATGAGAGCCAGTTTTTGAGACATGTTTTGGCATGGGAGCCAGATTTTGTTTACGGCATGAAAGCCAAATTTCGGGTGGCATCTATAGCCGGATTTGGATGGCATCTATAGCCGGTTTGTTTTGAAAACCAGTTTGTTTTGTTGGCATGAAAGCCGGGTTTTTGTTTTGGTTGGCGTAAAAGCCGGTTTTTTTTTAAATGGCATGAAAGCCGAGTTTGAGATGGCATGGGAGCCAAAGATTTTGTGGCATGAGAGCCGGTTTTGTTTTTGGTGTAAGAACCAGATTTTGTTTTTGGCATGAAAGCCGAAATTTATTTTTGGCATGGAAGCCAGATTTTTTGTTTTTGGCATGAAAGCCAGATTTTGAGGTGGCATGAAAGCCGATTTTTTTGGAGTGGCATGAAAGCCGGATATTTTTTTTTTGAAAACCGAATTTTGTTTTGTTGGCATGGAAGCCGAATTTTGATTTTTGGCATAAAAGCCGAGTTTTTGGTTTTCAAAAATGCAAGTATCGACTAAAAGTCGCCTCCCTGCTGAATGGTATTGCAAGTATCGATGGAATGTCGCTTCCTTGCTCATTCGGTTGCGAGTATCGATGGAATTTCGCCTCCTCGCGGATTTGGGTGCAAGTATCGATGGGATGTCGCTCCCTTACTTTTGTCTTCAAAAAATTTTGTTTTGTGAGTATCGATGGAATGTCGCTTCCCCACGATTTTTGAAGTTTAAGGTTTTTTCGAACCTTTGTTTTGTTTTTTGTTTGTTTTAAAATTTGAGTTGTGGATATCAACTGGAACGTTGCGTCTCCACGATTTTTGAAATTTTGAGGTTTTGGAAGTATCGAATGGGGTTCGCATCCTTCCGATTTTGGGTTTTGCAAGTATCGACTGAACGTCGCTTCCCTGCGGTTTTTGAAAAACCATTTTTTTTGTTTAAAGACACGAGGGTCGTAAATTTTCACTCAAAACCATTTTGGTGGTAAAAGTCGGGATGGACTAGGGCTGAAATCCCTAGGTCCTGATTTTGTTTCAAACCGTGAATTTTGGTTTCAAGGATCGAAAATTTTGGTTAAGTTTGGGAAGAAGCTCCTAAACTTGGATTTTTGGATTTGCTTTTTTTTTTTGAACAATGAAACGATGAAAGAAACATTGTTTTGAGGGTTTTTTTTTTTTTTTTTTAGAAATTTCAACAAGAGGATGAAAATTTCAAAAGGAGTGGGTTTGACGAGCAGATACCTAGGAATAGGCTTTGGCCGTGCAGGCGTCGCTCTGACCCGATGGAAGAAGCCTTCAAGGGTAGTACCGCTTCAAGAACTTTCCATTGATGGGCAGCATACATCTGTCACCTTCCATATTTAGAAGAGCGTATGCGCCGTTGGAGAAGACTTTGTCGATGACGAAAGGTCCCTCCCATTTTGGTTCAAATTTGCCTTTGGATTTGTTGGCAAAAACCATTGGTCTTTTTACTGTAAGAACCAAGTCTCCCTTTTTGTAGGCGCGTTGCCTGACCTTTTTGTCAAAAGATCCTGCCATGCGTGCTTGGTAGAGTTCAAGGCTTTGTAGAGCTTCGAGCCGTCTCTCATCGAGGTTATCCAGCTCTTGGAGTCTCAATTTGACATTACTTTCTTGCGTCATGTCATTTTGTAGCGATACCCTTAAGGAAGGAATTTGAACTTCCAAAGGGACAACAGCTTCGCATCCATAGACCAAGGAGAATGGTGTGCTATGGGTTGGTCCTCGAACTGTGGTTCGATAGGCCCACAAAGCTTCAGGCAGTTTGTCGCCCCAATCTCTTTTGTGACTAGAGACCATTTTCTTGAGGATTTTGCAGAGCGTCTTGTTGAAGGCCTCTGCTAGCCCATTCGCCGCCGGATTGTACGGAGTTGATGGACAACTTTGGATTTTGTATTTGTCGCAGAACTTGTAGAATCGGTGATCGCGGAACTGTGGTCCGTTATCATGGACGAATCTTTTAGGTATGCCGAAGCGACAAATGATGTTGGTGCGCAAGAACTGAAGGACTGATGAGGTCTTCATTTCACTAAGCGCAAATGCTTCTGACCACTTGGAGAAATAATCCGTAGCGGCGAAGATGAAGCGATGACCTTTGCTCGATGGAGGGGAGATAGGACCTATGATGTCCATACCCCAGGCTTCAAAAGGCCATGAGATTGCTGTAGGATGCAGCCATTCCAGAGGCATGTGGACATAATCTCCATGAACTTGGCATTGTTGGCAGCGCTTAGCAAATTGCATTGCATCAGCCACCATGGTAGGCCAATAATAACCTAACCTTTTTATCTGATCGTAGAGCTTAGGCCCGGCCTGATGTGCTCCACAAAGACCAGCATGTACTTCTTTGAGTGTTTCCTCAGCCTCTTGTTGTGACAAGCAGCGTAGAAGTATTCCATTATAGGATTTTCTATACAGCATTTTTGAAGGAATATCCAAATGAAAGTTTGGGGCTCGCCTTTGGACACTTAACCGTTCTTTTGGATCTTCAGGTAGGATTCCGAACATTATGTAATCAATGAACGGATCCCTCCAGTCGCCGATCAGAGGTTTAAGGACGGAGATCCGACTTCCAACCACTTGGTGGCATTCAGCAACTGCTTGATGTGTGTTAAGAGGAGGGAGAATCCTTTTTTGACACACTGTAATTTGCATGTTTTCCTCTTCTTGGATTGCCATAGACGCAGCAAGTCCAGCCAGGGCATCTGCACGAATGTTTTCACCTCTGAGGATGTGGGTGATGTGACAGATGTCGAAATTTTGTCGAAGCGATTGTGCCTTGTTATAGTAAGGCAACAGATCAGGCTTCCTGACTTCAAATTTCTGATTCAACTGGTTGACGATCAGTTGAGAGTCTCCAAAAGCTTCCAGTGTAGTAATGTAGGATTCAAGGGCGAGCTCCAATCCTACGATGAGGGCTTGGTACTCAGCTGTATTGTTTGAACATGGTTCCAGTAGCGAGAATGCGTGTGGAATCATGTATTTGTCGGGACTAACAAAGAGAATGCCAATTCCCGATATTTGATTTCCCTTTTCATTTGTCCTGGTTGCGCCATCGAAGTACATGTGCCAGGAAGCATTTGATAAGGAAGTCTCCACACTGTAGACCGGTTCGTCTGGGAGATCATCTCTTAGTGGAGAATCTTCAGGCAACGGATGCTCTGCGAGAAAGTCTGCTAAAGCTTGGCCTTTGATTGCTTTTTGTGGTACATACCTAATGTCAAATTGTGACAGGAGGATGGACCATTTTGCCAGTCGGGCATTGAGAGAACCTGCTTTCGTGACAAGGACCTTTAGGAGGTTGATCCTCGAAATCAGGTACACTGTGTTGGATAGCAGGTAGTGACGCAGTTTTTGTACGGCGAACATCACTGCCAAGCATTCTTTTTCGACTGGAGAGTAGCGATGCTCTGCACCTATCAACATGCGGCTATGGTAATATAGAGCAGCTTCTTTTCCCTCGCCATTCTTTTGTGCGAGTAGAGCGCCTAAAGAACAGTCAAGGGCTCTTGTGTACAAGAGGAATGGTTTTCCAGTTGTGGGGGCAGCCAACACTGGAGGTTTAGTCAGGTATGACTTGATGTCCTGGAACGCGGCTTCACATTCAGCATCCCAGACAAAATCGACACCTTTTTTCATTAACCGAGAGAATGGACGGCACTTCCCTGATAGGTTGGAGATGAACCGTCGAATGTATGCCAATCTTCCTTGGAGCCCTTTTAATTGTCTTAGGGTTCTTGGAGATGGCATTTCTACGATAGCCTTGACTTTGATGGGGTCAAGCTCTAAGCCAGCTTTCCGTACTATGAATCCGAGAAACTTACCCGATGAAATACCGAAGAAGCATTTGAGGGGATTCATTCGCAGTTTGTGTTTGCGAAGTCGGAAGAAGACTTCTCGAAGATCTTTGAGATGGTCTTCTTTTCTTTTGCTTTTGACGGCGAGGTCGTCGACATAACATTCGACCGTCTTGTGCTGCATATCTTGGAAGATCTTCATCATAGCCCTCTGATATGTAGCGCCGGCATTCTTCAGACCGAATGGCATGACAGTGTAGCAATACACGCCAAACGGGGTCCGAAATGCTTGTGTTTTTCATCTTCAGGATGCATCTTTATCTGATTGTAGCCAGAGAAGCCATCCATGAATGTCATTCGCTCGAACCCACAGGTGTTGTCGATCATCACCTCCGGTATAGGGAGCGGGAATTCATCTTTTGGGCATGCATTGTTTAGGTCTCTGTAATCAATGCAGACCCTGATTTGCCCATTTTTCTTTGTCACGGGGACGATGTTAGCCAACCATTCAGGATGTTGTTCCTCACGGATGAAGCCAACGCTTTTGAGTTTTTGAACTTCTTGTTCAATTTTGTCCATCACATCAGGACGGAACCTTCTTTGGCCTTGTTTGACAGGCTTGATATTTTTTTGAAGATTGAGTTTGTGGACTGCTATTTTGGGGTCTAAGCCAGGCATCTCAGCGTAAGACCATGCAAAACAATCAACGAACTCATGAAGAAATGCGATATACTCGGGTAACTCATCATCCTTTATATTCTTGCTTATGAATACAGGACGTGGGTTATTAGGTGTTCCCAAGTCTATCTTTTGAACAGAATCTTCAGTTGGAAGGTTTGAAGGTGGTTCCTCCACAATATTTTTGGAGGCTTCCAACCCAACAAAGCCTTCTGGAGTTCCAAAGGTATCTACAGACCACGGCTCTGCTTTTGTCCATGGGTCTTCTTGATTGGTACTTTTCTCAAGATTTACTATGAGGTGGTCCCAATCACCTGTTGAAACTAGGTCGAAGTAGGGCACTTCCTTTGGAGACAGTGGTTCTTCTGGGTCAGAGAACCGTGTATCTGTAGTATCGAACAATTCTTCTTCATCATCAGAGGAATCACACCAATTGGATAAACTTCCTGGATCCTTGATGGTCAACTCTTCAAAGAAATATCCAGGGAGATCAATGTCTTCATTAATATGAGATGTTGAGGCTTGGTCGACAGGATGACTTTGCGGCCTTTGTGTCAACTGTCTCAAGGAGGCGTCAGGATCATACCCCAGCCCATATGAAGACTTTTCTATGTGGCGGTGGGGTTTCCAACTTTCCAGTTGACTTTTGGTCAGGGTTGGTTCCAATGGCGTGATAATACCACGGCCATCTCCCAAACCGATTGGGTTCTGAGCGTCGTAGCCCATTTTCTTCATGATAGCTTGCGCCATTGGACTATACAGAGATAGTTGAGGCATACCTTCATTTTGGAAAGGTTCAAGCGAAGAATTTGATGAAGAAACTCCCGATTTATGAAAGAAAATTGGCTTTTCTTCTGCTGATGTTGCTGGAACAACGAAGGAAGCAGATGTCGGATCTTCTATGTCAACGGTTGTCTCCATCGGAGTGAGAGCGAGCTGAACTTGTTGATCATCAGCTCGGCTTGACAATGTATCATCTTCTGCCTCTGAGTCCGAATTCATGTCTTGCAAGATAGACACGAAGGAGACAGCAAACTTGCCCCCAGCCCTTTGTTTTGTCTTCTTTGCTTTGGTGGTGATCACCAGAGGCTTTGAAGACTTGAGGGAGACCATGAAGGGAGATTGATTATTCTCTTTAGTTTTGATAGAGGGTTTGTTTTCTTCCGGTGATTGCTGAGGAGCCTTGCCTTTGTCTTTCTGGAGATTTTCGGCAAAGGGTGCTGTTTTTTCCTCCCTTTCTTCTTTTTCATCTTTGTATATCTGAGCATCTACGAAATAGACTTCTTTGCCTTTGAAGGGCTTTTTGTCTACAAACACTCGATGTATCAAGCCGTCATTGCCAACGAACTTGATGCACTGATGTAAAGTCGAAGGGACAACACCATTCTCGTGTATCCAGGGGCGTCCGAGAAGGATGTTGTAGCATGAAGGGGTCTTTATTGCATAGACAGTGACCTCGGAGATAAGATCACCGATTTGCAACTTGAACCTGATTTTGCCGATCGGCCTTTGAGCGCTGCCATCATATCCAAAGATGGACACAGACGTGTGGCTCAGCTTGCTAGGCGGAATGCCCAGTTCTTCGAGTGCCGAAGTGGAGATGAGGTTGAGTGCAGAACCTGGATCGATTTGGATTCTGCGATGTGGTACCTCTTTGATGTACCCGGTGAAGTACAGGGGTCGGTTGTGCTTTGTCTCGCCTAGCAGGAGGTTTTCCTTGGTGAAGGCGATTTGCTACTTTTTGAACCGAGAGGCATTCGATGCAGGATCCTTCAGTTTTCTTCTTTTCTCCTTTTGAGGGAGTCTTTGACTTTTTGACCCTATGGTCCATTTCAATTTGTAGGACTTGTGGGGCATGTTTGTCGACATCCGCATCCAGCATTTGTAGTTCTGAAATGAGACTATCACGAGTCTGTGGTGACATTCGTAACAAGTCTAGGATGTGCAGACGTGCAGGTATGTGTTTGAAGTGCTGAATCAAGTCGTACTTGAAAGCCTCCTTGGGGCCTGCATTTTCATTATTCTTGCCACTAGGGGCGTTTACAGCTTGTTTTCCCGAAGGATTTACATAAGAAGCAGAAGGTTGGTTGTAGTTTTTGTGGTAATCCCGGCCAGAACGGGTACCTCTACCAACTTCAAGAGCTTCTGGAGAAGGGTCTTTGTTTAGAAGATCACCGTCGAGATCGAGGGGTTGTTCCTTCTCATTTGCTGAAGATGTCTCTGTGTCAGCATTGCCATCTTCAGTAATTGTGTTGCATGTAGCATTTTCCGGGAACAAGTCCTAAACAGCATCCCGCAACTTTCCTTCTTTATCGAAGATTTTGTCGGTCCAGACATCATCGATGAGATCGGGCATTTGGGACCAATTAACCGGATTTTCTCTGAAGAAGATTTCACCGGCTGGAATTTCTTCAAGGTGATCAGTCGGAAGAGGTTTGAGTTCCGATGTCACTGTTTCAGGAGACGAAGCCTGAGAAGGTGAGGAATTATCATCCTGAGTTATTGCATTGCAAGTAACTTTGACGGAAGATGCCTCCAAGATAAACTGTTGGGAATCAGATTCGTCCTCAGATGTAAGAGGATCATCGATCCAACAGCTTTCTTCATTTTCCGGGGTTACCGGGGGAGATTCCTGTAAATTTTCAGGAACTTCCGGTGCTGGGTTGTAACGAAGCTGATTGATGCGACCTTGTTCTTGCTCTATAGCAAGGTGCTGCAAGATCCTTGCGTATTCATCGAGATTAGGCCCGGGAGCCAAATCTTCTTCTTCGTCTGCTCCTTGTGGTTCAACATGGTTGGGTTCCACTAGAGTATTTTCTTGGACAGCCTCTTGGTCTTCTTCATCATCAGACCAGGATCCTTGCGGCTGTAATGGGTTATACCAGATTACTGGCATAAGATGAGATTCAGGGATCCATTCCTCGTCGGAGAGATATTCTCCTGTTTCGAGGGATTCCTCCCACTCATCGATGTCACTAGCGGTGTCACTGGACTCATATCCATCCATGGAGAATCCGACCACTGAGTTGCAAGAGTATGATGCCCCCTGCGTAGTTTCATCTTTGAGGTGTGGTGGCATGAAATCACCAAGAGTGAATTTTCTTGCCGCCTTTGAAGCCTTAGGAGAGGACTCTTCTATCGCCCCCAGTGAAGCGGTAGAGGAGGTTTCTGCCTTTTCAGCGACTTCTTGCTTTTTCGGAGTTTTCTCCTGCTGTTTGAGCCTGCGGAGTTGTCTCCTGGCTTGCCTTCGCTGTTGAGCGGTAGGCTTTGTTTTGACGACCTCCCAATCTTCATCTTCTAGGATATCGGGGTGTACCCATATGGGCTGTCTGTCTGATGTTGGATATGGAACCAACTCTTGACACGTCTGGGTCATCTTTATCACTTTGATGGAAGTAGTGATCTTCTCTTTTGGTGATTTTTGTTTTTGTCCATACGACACCATGTTGACGGAGGCAGACCCATAGTTCTTGTCGAAGGTAATGACTCCGTTTTTCCACATCTCATTTATCTTCTCTCTCACAACAAAGCATTGATTGAGAGGATGCGAGACCATCTGATGGTATGGACAGTACCGATGATCGTTGGTTTTGCCAACATCTCCTGGTCTTTTGGGGTCAGGCAATGTAAGTTTACCGTTTGCTAGGAGTGCCCCAAAAATTTCTTCAACATCTTCATCGAACGGGTATTTCTTTTCTACTCGTTCTTTGAAGGCATCAGAGAGTTCAGGCTTTTTACCTGCAGCTTTGTTTTCAGCTTTCTTTGGCGGCTGAGGAGCTGACTTGGTTTGCACAGTGAGAACCTCCTTTTTCTTTGGTTTTGAGGTTGCAATGGCAGTCGGCTCTTTCTTTGATGACTTCTGACTGTTTAGGTCTTTGATCACCGTTTCAGCTTCCATAGCTGCTTCCAGGAGTTCTCCCAGGTTTTCTGATTTGTTGCCGATGATCATGGAGCGGATTCTTGCTCTCATGTTGTTTCGGCAGATGTCAACCAGTGACGCTTGTGGCACTACATCGGAGCATTTGTATGCCATTGCCTTCCACTTGTGAATGAAGTCATATGTTGACTCATTCTCTCCCTGTTTTAGGCTGCAGAGCTGAGCCATAGTAACAGGATGATCCTCACCTTTGAAGTGGGTTAGGAAGCGTGTCTCCAACATGGCCCAATTTTGAATGGAGTCCTCAGGCAGAGTGGAGTACCAATCAAAGGCCGTACCTTTTAGGGTACTTGCAAAGAGGCGAATTTTGAGGGCATCTTGATCCACAATAGCTCCCGTCAGGATCTTGAAATGGATGGCGTGTTGTCTAGCTGGACCTTTCCCCGTATATGTTTGGAGAGTAGGTTGCTTGAATTTTGTAGGGAACGGGACCGAGTCCATCCACAAGGGATATGGTGGCTTGATCCCATGCTCCTTTAGTGTATCCTCTTCTTTTGCTTTGGCGAGGATATCGTCAACGTCCTTTTTGGTAAGGGCGCGTGACTCACTGTTTTCCGTATTTTCCTCGTCGCCTTGATGGCTCGGAGGAGCTTCATTGTTTTGTGGACGCTGAAGATTGAGAATTAGGTTCTCTATTAGAGTCTCTATCCTCTGCTGCCCTTGCTCCAGCTGCTGGATGCGTGCGGTTACGTCATCATGCGGCGGAGGTTGCTCAGCATTTGTGACCAAGACGTTCATTCTTCGAGAGTCGAAAGAGGATACAGTCTTGGTGACTGAGCTGGAGCTCATTCTTTTAGATGAAGAGCTCGAAGAGTGGTCACTCTGATGTCCTTGGCTTGAAGGAGCGGGAGAGTTTTCTTTATGTCTTCGTGTCCGGGAGACGCTGCGAGTCACCGGTCGTCTGACATGGATTTTAGTTGCTGACTTCTGGCGTTTTCTGGTTTTGCCAACCATATTAACAGTAGCAACTTGGTCGGGTCTTTCTTTTTCGACGCATTTTTGGGAGACCTGAAGTGCAGAATCCTGGGTTCTTTGCTTCTCTAGTCTCTTTTGTCGATATGCCGTGCGGCGACGCATACGACGAGCGATTTGAGCTTCGGTTAGCTCTGGCTGTGCTCTGGCAATGAAGGACGTAGTGAAAGTCCAAGATCGAATCCTAGAGGGGGGGTGAATAGGGTGAGCTCAAAGACCTAGACCAATTTTAATTCTTTTAACTTTTAAGTCACTTATGCATTGGAGAATAATAATGAAATCAACTAAGCAAGCATAATCCATAAAATGAAAGCATAGAGGCAATCACCATAACACAAGCACGTATAGTGGTTCGGCCAAAATTGCCTACATCCACTCCCGGTACACCTACCGGTATCCACTAAATCCACTTAAGGTTTAGGATCACCTCAAACCTTACAAACAACACTATGCTTTTCAAGGCTTAGCATAAACCTTTACAACATATGCTTTTCAAGGCTAAGCATGAACCTTTACAACATGGAACTTTTCTCTTAAACAATATGCCTAATAATGCATGGATAAAGAGAACAATGAAGTGCAAAGAAATGCCTCTTAAAAGGCTAGTTTGAAAATGAAGCTCAAGTTCTAGAACAATGCATGAAAATGACAAAGTCTATGTGAAATGCATTTTCTAAAAGATTACTCTTTCTCTTTTAAAAGATATGAACTTAAATGATGCAAAGATGTTTAACATATATTTGAGAAAGAGTTGTATGTCTAACACAAGTGATTCATAATGAAAAACAACTTGTTTTCAAAAAGATGATCTAAAGGCTAACAAGTTGATTTTTGAATCAAGAAACTAAAATCATGTGTAACTTAGACATTATGTTGCATTCATAAGTCTCATGTGATTTTTAAAGAACTAAGCATGTTATGAAGGTCAACATCTTAATAGGAAAGCAACTTGTTTATCATGCATTGGAAAATAGATCAAAGATTCAAAGCAAAACAAGATTTTGAAAAGAGTAGGATTAAAGGAAGCACACCCATTTGAAGATCAAAGGTTGAATAAGAGGAATGGCTTCATAATCCTTGTGAAAATGCTCCTAAGAAGTTGCTTAGCCTTGGCCTCAAAGGTCTCTCCAATATCAGCACCTTTCTCCAACCAAAAAGCCACTTTTTATAAAGATAAAGTTGCCAACGGCTAGTCCTCGGTCGACCGAGAAACAGGTCTCGGTCGACCTAGAAAGCACAACGGATATAAATCTGACCGTTGGAGCTTCAGCTCAAAATTCTGCAGAAATGACCTGCAGTTGTCTCGGTCGACCGAGACCACTGCCTGAAACAGCCCAGAAATATGACAATTGAGAGAAACTTGAGGCTTATGAGGGCACCTTCCAAAGGACTTTCAAACACATCTACCAAGCTTAAAATCATGACTAAAAGAAGATGAAAACTGAGATTTTAAAGCCATGAAAACTCCAAAACACAATAATGAATTTAAAGCTAGAAACTTTGGAAAGCTTGGAAGGAGTTTTGAAATCAAAAACTCTATGAACTGAAGAGGGAACCTGAACAAGTAAACCATGCATGATATTTGATAAAACAAAGATTCAAGAAGAAGAAATATGCATGATGCTCCTATGAATAAAGCCATGTAAGAATGAGAGAACAAGCTATATGAAAGTGAATGCATCCTATCAAATTGCAACAAAACTAAAACTCTAACAATCTCCCCCTTTGCAATTTGATGGCTACTCTTGAAGCTTGAACTCTCTTTCAATTTTCTCTTCAGCTTGAACTCTTGAAGCTTGAACTTTGGATATTTAAGGAGCTTTGGATAATTAAGGAGCTTTGGACATTTGGGAGCATTTGGATCTTTTGGAGCTTTGGATTTTCCTTGTAGGAGCGACGACAAAAGACGACCAACCTAGAAGCTATACACAAAATGCACTCTAGGCAAAGCTACTCCCCCTCAAACAAAGCAACCCTTTTTAAATCTTCTCCCCCTCACTTGGTGAACTCTCTCCCCCTTTGACATCTAATTGCAAAGGAGCCTGCCCATCAAAGATAAAACACATAACCTTGTTAGTAGCACCTGCTTATAAGAGATATAAAAATAAGATTAGAAACAGGTGAGAGGCCAACAAGAAGTTAGAATTCAGGGCAAGGGCCAATGCCCAATTGATGTCTCAATTTAATGAAACGATCATTTCCAAGGGGTTTGGTGAACAGATCAGCCAATTGGGTATCTGTAGGGACAAACAATAGTTCAATAGTGCCTTGGTCAGCATGATCACGCAAGAAATGATAGCGAATGTCAATGTGTTTAGTGCGTGAGTGCTGAACAGGATTTTTTGAGATACTGATGGCACTAGAGTTGTCACACATGATAGGCATGCATTGTTGTGGAACATTATAGTCTAATAAGGTTTGTTTCATCCACAACAGCTGGGCACAACAGCTACCTGCAGCAATATATTCAGCTTCTGCAGTAGACAAAGATACAGAATTTTGCTTTTTGCTATGCCAGGCTACTTAGCAATTTCCTAAGAAATAGCAGCAGCCACTAGTGCTCTTCCTATCATCTATGGATCCTGCCCAATCTGCATCACTATATCCAATTAATTGCAGAGTTGAGTCATGAGGATACCAGATACCATAATGAGAAGTCCCATTAATATATTTTATGATACGTTTAACAGCTTTAATGTGAGATTCTCGGGGGTCAGATTGATACCTCGCACAAATTCCTACGCTGAAAGAGATATCAGGGCGACTAGCAGTGAGGTAGAGAAGGCTTCCTATCATGCTCCTATAGAGTTTTTGGTCTGCTTTCTTACCCTGAAGGTCACTAGAGATTTTAGTAGAGGATCCCATAGGATTGCAACTACTCTTACATTCTCCTAATCCAAACTTTTTCACTATTTCTAGAGCAAACTTGGATTGACTAAGAAATATACCTTGATCAGTCTGACTAACTTGTAATCCTAAAAAGAACTGAAGGGGTCCTACCAAACTCATTTCAAACGTGGAGCTCATTAACTTAGAAAATCCTTGAGCAAGATGATCAGATGTTGATCCAAAAACAATGTCGTCCACATATATTTGAGCAATGAGAATATCTTTACCAACCTTTTTAATGAATAGAGTCTTGTCCACATTCCCACACTCATATCCATTTTCAAGTAAGTGACTTGTCAGCTTTTCATACCAGGCTCTTGGGGCTTGTTTCAATCCATAAAGAGCCTTTTTCAACTTAAAAACATATTCTGGGTGATGAGGATCCTCAAAGCCTTGAGGTTGAGTAACATACACATCTTCCTCAATTTCACCATTCAAAAAGGCACTCTTCACATCCATTTGAAACAGTTTCATCCTCATGCTGCTGGCATAAGCTAATAGAATTCGAATAGACTCCAATCGAGCTACTGGGGCAAAGGTTTCCTCAAAATCAACTCCTTCAACTTGAGCATACCCTTTGGCTACAAGTCTAGCTTTGTTCCTTATAACATTTCCTGATTCGTCCAGCTTATTCTTGAAAATCCATTTGGTGCCAATTTGACTTTTGCCTTCAGGAAGAGGTACAAGATCCCACACATCATTTTTTCTAAACTGGTTTAGCTCATCTTGCATGGCATCAATCCATTCAGACTTGGTTTCTGCTTCAGAGAAATTCTTGGGCTCAATTTGTGAAACAAATGAATAGTGAGCACACAGATTATGAACCTGTCTTCTTGTCATGACTCCTTTTGAGATATCTCCAATGACATTATCCAGATTATGATTTCTTAAAAGCTTTGTGGGCATAGTGGGGACTGAGGGAATTTCTTCTTCAATTTCAGATGAAATAGGCTGCTCAACTGAGATCTCTTCTTCATCATGAGGAGTATTCTTAATTTGATTAGCCTCATCAACTACAACATGAGCTGATTCCATGACAGCCATAGATCTAAGGTTGAAAACTCTATAAGCCTTGCTTTTATCAGAATATCCTAAGAAGATCCCTTCATCAGATTTTGAATCGAACTTTTCAAGCTGCTCTCTATCTCTTAAAATATAGCACTTGCTACCAAACACCTTAAGATACCCCAGATTAGGTTTTCTTCCAAAATACAGCTCATAATGGGGTTTGTTAGTGTTCTTTGTCAGATAAACACGGTTAATAAGATAGCATGCGGTATTGACAGCTTCAACCCACAAGTTTCGCGGGAGATTTTTCTCATTAAGAAGGGTTCTGGCCATTTCTTGAATAACTTTGTTTCTCCGTTCAGCTACTCCATTTTGCTGAGGAGTTTTTGGAGCAGAGAATTGATGACTGATCCCATGGCTTTCACAAAAGTCTGCAAATCTTTCATTTTCAAATTCACCTCCATGATCACTTCTTATCTTCTTAATTTTGCAGTCCTTCTCAACTTGAATTTTCTTGCAAATCCTTATGATATTATCTACTGCATCTGATTTAGCATGAAGAAAGGCTACCCATCCAAATCTCGAATAATCATCAACCATCACTAGGATATACTTTCTCCCACCAATACTCTGAATAGGTGCTGGTCCAATGAGGTCCATATGAATGAGTTCAAGGGGACGAGCAGAGGATATATCTTTTATACCTTTAAAACTTTTCTTGATCTGTTTACCCATTTGACAAGCCATGCACAATTTAGATTTGTAATCATCTAATTTGGGTATTCCTCTAACAATTTCTTTCTTTGATAAGATCTTCATCAGTTTGTAATTTATATGTCCCATTCTTTGATGCCACAACTGATTTTCTTGAACTTTAGACATTAAACACATGGATTCATTCTTACTACATTCTTCTATGGTATAGATGTTATCTTTAGTACGTAATCCAGTGAGTAGAACTTTGTGGGATTTCTCATCCAGAACTTTGCAAGATTTGCTGTCAAAGACAACTTTGTTTCCTTTGTCACACAACTGACTTATGCTCAAGAGATTATGCTTTAAACCATCCACAAGGAAAACATCTTTTAATGTAGGCATTTGATCTCCTCCAACACAGCCTTTTCCTATAATTTGAGCTTTCCGATTATCACCAAAAGACACATTACCTCCATCATAGTCCTCAAGAGTGATAAATCTAGAACGGTCTCCAGTCATATGCTTGGAGCAACCACTGTCCAAAAACCATCTAGAGTTTTCTTTAACTTTAAGAGCGGTTTGAGCAAAAAAATTCTTGACACTTTTCTCTTTTTCAATCGAAGTAGCCTTAATGAAGGTAGAGGTAGAAGTCTTGGGAACAAACTTGAAATGAGCTCTAGAACTAAGATTTTGAGACATCCTAAACTTAAAAGGACAGTTAGGAACTAGATGACCTATTTGATTGCAAAAATGACAAGTCCATCTAGAGGAAAAGAAGATTTTACCTATAGGTTTGAGATGAGTCCTAGTATTATGTTGAAAGCTATTCTTCTTGCTACTAGAGGAGCATTCATAACCTATACCATTCTTGTTACCAAAGACTTTATTCAAGCCTAACATTTGATAGAATTTGTCATTGCCTAAGGTAAATTTTTCAACAACATGTTTTCCCTTTTCAAGTTTCATTTGAAGAGATTCTGATTCTTGTTGACTAGATTCCAACAGACTTTGTAATTTATGAATTTCTTTTTCAGCTTTAGCAAGATTGTCATTAGAGGTAGTCAACTTAGATTGAACATTTTTTATCTCATTGTCTTTCAACATTAATTGATCTTTTAAAACATCTAGATCATTCACAAGCCTTTTAGATTCACTTTTTAAGCTTTTATTTTTCTTGGTTATGACTTCACATAGTTCATATAGTTCCTCATAGGCTTGATGAATATCATTGTCACTATTCTCTTCATTTACTTCTTCTATTAATATGTTATGATCATTGTTTTCTTCAATGGGAGTGAAGAGAAGCCAAGAGGTGGAATTATCATTATCTTCATCATTTTGAGGTTCATTATTGTCACTACTTTCATCTTCATCATCATCCCAAGTTATGTTTAAGACTTTCTTTCCTTTCTTATCTTTCTTTTCAGATTCCTTAGGGGAGGGACAATTTTGAGCAATGTGACCAAAGCCTTTACAATTATAACATTGCACATCCCTTTTGGTAAAAGATCCCCTTGAGTTTCTTTGAAATTTTTCATTTTTAGAATCTTTAGAATATTTATAGTTCTTTTTGTTCTTAAGGAAATTCTTGAACTTCTTAGCAAGTAAAATAGTGTTTTCATCATCACTCTCACTCTCATTGTCATTTTCTTTATGTTGGGAGCTAAGAGCTACACCTTTCTTCTTGCTAGGGGCTTCAAAGTCTAATTCATAGGTGAGAAGATTTCCTCTAAGTTCTTCTATTTTGATCTTGTCCACATCTTTGCTTTCGGTTATAGCAACTATCTTAGGTTTGAACCTTTTGGGAAGAGATCTTAATATTTTCCTAACAGCTTTGGACTCATCCATCTTCTCTCCTAGACCTATGAGGGAATTGACAATCTCCATGAATTTAGTATAGAACTCATCAAATGTTTCTTCCTCTTGCATTTTGAGTTCCTCATACTTAGTAGACAACATTTGGATTTTAACAACTTTGACTTGATTGGTCCCTTCATGAGTGGTCTCTAAGGTATCCCACACTTCCTTAGCAGTAATACAATTTACTACCCTATTGAACTCTTCTTGGGACAAGGCACAAAACAAGGAATTTTTTGCTTTAGCATTTAGATTTGCCCTATCTTTCTCTCCTTGAGTCCAATCTTTCTTGGGCTTAACTTTGATAGCAATGACATGTCCTTCAGAATCTTGTTCAGTGATAATGGGATCATGATACCCTTCTTCAATGATACTCCAAACATCTACATTTTGAGATTCAAGAAAGACTTGCATCCTAATCTTCCAATACCGGTAATGAGAGCCATTGAACAAGGGAGGTCTATTGGTGGCATGGCCTTCTCCTAATTGGGATTGCATGGTGACCACAAAAGCTAAAACTCACTCTAAGGATTCTAACTCTAGGTTGTTAGACCTAAGCAAGAGCACCTAGGCTCTGATACCAATTGAAAGTCCAAGATCGAATCCTATAGGGGGGGTGAATAGGGTGAGCTCAAAGACCTAGACCAATTTTAATTCTTTTAACTTTTAAGTCACTTATGCATTGGAGAATAATAATGAAATCAACTAAGCAAGCAAAATCCATAAAATGAAAGCATAGAGGCAATCACCATAACACAAGCACGTATAGTGGTTCGGCCAAAATTGCCTACATCCACTCCCGGTACACCTACCGGTATCCACTAAATCCACTTAAGGTTTAGGATCACCTCAAACCTTACAAACAACACTATGCTTTTCAAGGCTTAGCATAAACCTTTACAACATATGCTTTTCAAGGCTAAGCATGAACCTTTACAACATGGAACTTTTCTCTTAAACAATATGCCTAATAATGCATGGATAAAGAGAACAATGAAGTGCAAAGAAATGCCTCTTAAAAGGCTAGTTTGAAAATGAAGCTCAAGTTCTAGAACAATGCATGAAAATGACAAAGTCTATGTGAAATGCATTTTCTAAAAGATTACTCTTTCTCTTTTAAAAGATATGAACTTAAATGATGCAAAGATGTTTAACATATATTTGAGAAAGAGTTGTATGTCTAACACAAGTGATTCATAATGAAAAACAACTTGTTTTCAAAAAGATGATCTAAAGGCTAACAAGTTGATTTTTGAATCAAGAAACTAAAATCATGTGTAACTTAGACATTATGTTGCATTCATAAGTCTCATGTGATTTTTAAAGAACTAAGCATGTTATGAAGGTCAACATCTTAATAGGAAAGCAACTTGTTTATCATGCATTGGAAAATAGATCAAAGATTCAAAACAAAACAAGATTTTGAAAAGAGTAGGATTAAAGGAAGCACACCCATTTGAAGATCAAAGGTTGAATAAGAGGAATGGCTTCATAATCCTTGTGAAAATGCTCCTAAGAAGTTGCTTAGCCTTGGCCTCAAAGGTCTCTCCAATATCAGCACCTTTCTCCAACCAAAAAGCCACTTTTTATAAAGATAAAGTTGCCAACGGCTAGTCCTCGGTCGACCGAGAAACAGGTCTCGGTCGACCTAGAAAGCACAACGGATATAAATCTGACCGTTGGAGCTTCAGCACAAAATTCTGCAGAAATGACCTGCAGTTGTCTCGGTCGACCGAGAGGCAGGTCTCGGTCGACCGAGACCACTGCCTGAAACAGCCCAGAAATATGACAATTGAGAGAAACTTGAGGCTTATGAGGGCACCTTCCAAAGGACTTTCAAACACATCTACCAAGCTTAAAATCATGACTAAAAGAAGATGAAAACTGAGATTTTAAAGCCATGAAAACTCCAAAACACAATAATGAATTTAAAGCTAGAAACTTTGGAAAGCTTGGAAGGAGTTTTGAAATCAAAAACTCTATGAACTGAAGAGGGAACCTGAACAAGTAAACCATGCATGATATTTGATAAAACAAAGATTCAAGAAGAAGAAATATGCATGATGCTCCTATGAATAAAGCCATGTAAGAATGAGAGAACAAGCTATATGAAAGTGAATGCATCCTATCAAATTGCAACAAAACTAAAACTCTAACACGTAGTCCCTGGTGCGCAGCAGCCAAGCTTGTCTTCTTTGAAGACGGGCAGGGACAGGATCTGGACGCGGTCCTTTGCCTGTCGCAGCGAAGCTTTGAATTTTGCGAGTTCGGCTCCTGTTGAAAGGAAGGGTCGATTCGCAGGTGTGCAGGCCTTGGCAGGTTCTTGCGGAGGCCTTACGATGCACGATTTGATTTTGGGCTTGTATGAGCAAGCCGGCTCGTGCTGAGTTGGTTTTGTTTGGCGGAGGGTAGGCTTCTCCTCTTTCATGTAAGCAAGAGGGTAGAATCGGTTCTCCTTGAGAGGGGCCAGGTATGCTGGCTTTGCTGATGTTTGTGACCTTCGCTGTTTGGGTGAAGGCCTTGGAGACCAAGTCTTTGAGCAGACCTGGTTTCTTGCTGGTTGAGGCTTTACAGGAGTGCTACGGGCCTCAGGCTTCTTGATGATCGCCCTTGGTATCACTGTAGTGATACGTTGAGGGGCGGTTCTCTGCTTCTTGGCAGGTGCGGTTTCTTCTACGGGTAGTGGGAATGGTCCCAATGACCCGAAGACAATGGTCCGGGGAGTAGAGTTTGACCCGGTGTCTTCTGAGTTGCCGAGGGAAATGACGCTTCGGCAGCTGACAGGGCGCTTGTAAGTGCGCTTGGTTTGTTTGTCTTGGAGCATGAGCTGGTACTTGTTCTCATCAAAGGTGATGGTTAATGAAGCTGCCATTGTTAGTTTTTGAAAACTTCTGAAACAAGACCATATCCATTAGTAATCACAAGAATATAGTGATCATAAATGGAGAATACTATGGTTTCGCCTCTTCAAGTCGCCCGAGGGGACATGGCCCAGCCCAAGCAACATGAGGAAGGCAGAAAGGCCATAGAGGGCACAATTGTTCTAAACGCAGGAAGGGTCAGCTCAGAATGAGCGTCCCAGTGACTGCTAGGAGCAATTGTGAACCTTAATTCAAATTACCGAGAAGCAAAGCTCACTCAAGGTAAAATGATATAAGGTTGAGATACAAATGTGTCGGTTGCGAATACAGTAGACCCGAAAGGGCGTACTAGCACCGCTAGGCACAAATGTTGCAAATCGCATCCTTGGAAAGGACACGAGATGGGATTTTTGAAAGGTCAAGATTGGGTTCATAGGAGAGAGCAAATGGTATTTCAATCCGAAAATGAGCTCAACATTTCTGCGAGCTCGAAAGTCCGAAAAGGAAGGAACCAGGATTTCTCAAATGTGAATCCAAAAGTGACGGAAGTTTTTTTTTTAAAGTGTCAAGATTGGACTTTATAGAAGAGAGCAAATGGTATTCCAATCCGAAAATGAGTTCAACATTTCTGCGATCTCGAAGTCCGAAAAGGAAGGAACCAGGATTTCTCAAATATGAATCCAAAAATGACAGAAGTTTTTTTTTCTTTTTTTTTTTTAGAATTTTTTTTTTTGAAGAATTCACATAGATTTCCAATTCGATCTTATGAAACCTCAGTGGATAGATCAGCCCCCAGGTAAGGGTAGGATTACTTAATGAACCCGTTTGGAGGACCCTTGCCTAGAACAGTCTAGCTGTCTCCACACTCTGGACAAGGCTTTTCTTAGATCCACTTTGGTCAAAGAACGCAATTGGTGCAACCTTAGTGGTTTTTTTCTTTTTTTTTTAAAGATTTCTTTTTTATGGATTCATAGAAGAGAGCGAATGGTGTTCCATTCCGAAAATGAGTTCAACATTTCTGCGATCTCGAAGTCCGAAAAGGAAGAAACCAAAGTTTCTCAACTTAACCCAAAAGGGAGAAATCTGAAGTTTTTTTTTTGTGGATTCATAGAAGAGAGCAAATGGTGTTCCATTCCGAAAATGAGTTCAACATTTCTGCGATCCCGAAGTCCGAAAAGGAAGAAACCAAAGTTTCTCAACTTAAACCCAAAAGAGGAAAATCTGAAAAAAAATTTGTAAATCAAATTTTGTTTTTTTTTTTTTTTTTTTTTTTATGGATTCATAGAAGAGAGCAAATGGTGTTCCATTCCGAAAATGAGTTCAACATTTCTGCGATCTCGAAGTCCGAAAAGGAGGAAACCGAAGTTTCTCAACTTAAACCCAAAAGAGGAAAATCTGAAATTTTTTGTAAATCAGATTTTATTTTTTTGATTTTTTTTTATGGATTCATAGAAGAGAGCAAATGGTGTTCCATTCCGAAAATGAGTTCAACATTTCTGCGATCTCGAAGTCCGAAAAGGAGGAAACCAAAGTTTCTTAACTTAAACCCAAAAGAGGAAAATCTGAAATTTTTTGTAAATCAGATTTTTTTTTTTAGAAACAAGAAAGACTGGAAATAAACTCAAAAGAAGAAATTTCCAAGAATCCTATCTCATGTGTTCTTTTTTTTTTAGATGCAAGATCCAACATAGGCCACCAACCAGAATGGAGCCAAAGAATCCAAGCATTTGCTCATCAAATGAACGAGTCCCACCGGGTGTGCCAGCTTGATGGACCCGGCTTTTCTCTTTTTCCAAAGCTGCCTCCGCCCCGGGGCTGACGGGGTACGGTGGAGGGAAAGAAAGGAAAAGCGGGCATCAGTTTTTTTTTGTACGGGTATGCCAATTTCTCTTTTATACTTGGAATTTAGAAATGGTGATCCGGAGATCCACCTTCACAAGTAAAAAGGGAAATGAAACTTTTTTCTAGTTTTCCATTGCATACATATTTTAATAAAAGAGACAGTTTTGTTTGAATGCCGTGAAAGGCGTTTTTGTGCCGTAGAAGGCGATTTGGTGCCGTTGAAGGCGATTTTGCCGTAAAAGGCGATTTACAAATCTTATCAAAAGTAAAAGACAAGAATTGTGAATTTTTTTGTCTCTTAAAAAAATACAATCTACAATAGAAAAGCAAGAAAAAGGAATCTAACTTCTCATGCGACTGTGGGAGGGCTCGTTCAGATCGACGGTCGCGGGTCATGTATGGGCTCCGCCATCGTCCTTCAGATGAGAACATAGTGCTTGATTTCTTGGCTTGGCTCCAACCTCAGATTTTTAGAGGATAAGGACCAAGATAAGGTCCTATATCCGGTAAAAAGCTGAGTAGACGGGCTGAAAAGCCGCATCTAGCCATGTTGGATAGAAGGATAGGTGGCCTTTGAGGGGGGGGTGGCCCCCCAAGGGGCTTCAATCACCTTTTAGTACTTGTCGCAGCAGAGTTTTCTTGAAGGAGCAGGGTTGTAGAGATTTCTCCGAGGATTTTTGAATGACTTTCTGGTGATTTTTCCGGATCCTTTTGTGTGTGTCCCCCCTTGAAATGCTTGGAGGGGACTCCTATTTATAGGCCTTTAGGTAGCCTTTAGGAGTGATTTATGAGCCTTTATGGTAATAAAGCTCATTAAGGGAGGAGTTACGAGTTTAATTGCTTTTGTTTTGTAACTCCTGACCCTTGGATTTCATTGGCCGGAGGAGAGTCATGGGCATTTAATTGCCTTTAATCTCCATTATGTTAGGAGTTTCTTGGCTTGAATGCCATGATTGCTTGGACTTGTAACTCCTGAACAGAGGCTTCTGATTGGGCCGTCCAAGATAATGGGTTAATGACCGCATTAACTTGCCATAAACGGGCCAATTGATAGCATTAAGTGGCCGCCTCGGTAGCTGAAGAGTCGCGGGCCATGTTGCGTCTTTTGGAATTCCTTTTGCGATGATCGCTGATGGATCCTTATGTAAATCAACATCAGATGATCATGTAGTTTCAGGCATTGGTTGATACCAGCGGGCCGGCAGCATCTGTCCAGTTGATTTCACGATCGAGCGGGCAGAAAGTGCTCTTTTTTGGTTGTTCGGCTGGCAATCAACGAAGTTTTTGAAGTTCTGGAAAGGAGTTCTGTGATCTTGATGAATATCAGTGAATTTGGAGCTTCAAAAGCCTGAATCTGGAAAAATCACAGGGACAGAACAACTCGTCTCGCGAAAACGGACGAAACGGGGGTCCCGGGGCGAAATCGGCGCCTCGGACCTCCCAGGGTCGCCGGGCCCATGGTCGCCGGCGACCCTGGGGGAAAAATTCCTTCCCGGGGCCCGTTTTTTGCCGTTTTTCGTCGTTTTTCGCTTCCGTTTTTTTTGCTTGTTTTATCTGACATTTCTCCACATTATTTGGCTTGATTTCCCTCTGAAAAACCTGATGAGAATCCTTGCAAATTGGTTTGCAAAGTTTCTAATTTTCCGGGAAAAGACGAACGCAGAACTGCTGATTTTCCGCCAGTAGCTGAAACAGTATCAAACGATGTCGGAATGACCTGAAATTTGAGGTGAAGCTTCTTGAGCATTAAATAAGACCAACCATAGGATTTTGTTTGAGTTTTGAAGCCATTTGGGTTCATGCAAATGCTTGCCTTTGATTTCACCGCGAGGGAAATGCTGAGCTTTGACTTTCGGTCAAACGATGTCCGATTGACCTGAAATTCGATGTGTGACTCCCTCATCAGTATTTAAGACCAACCATAGGCTTTCGTTTGAGTTTTGAAGCCGTTTGGAGTCATGCAAATGCTTGCCTTTGATTTCACCGCGAGGGAAATGCCGAGCTTTGACTTTCGGTCAAACGATGTCCGATTGACCTGAAATTCGACGTGTGACTCCCTCATCAGTAGTTAAGACCAACCATAGGCTTTGGTTTGAGTTTTGAAGCCATTTGGAGTCATGCAAATGCTCGCCTTTATTTCACCGCGAGGGAAATGCCGAGCCTTGACTTCTGGTCAAACGATGTCCGATTGACCTGAAATTTGATGGGGAGCCTAATGGAGTCATTTTGAGATGATCCACAAGCTCCGAATTGGGTGCCATGGTCTCGGGGTGCTCCGTTGCCGGGAGCTGCTGCTTAGCTGTTGGAGAAGTGAAGCTAGGCCAAATGATATCGAAATGGCCCGAAACTTCATGTGTACCTCTCTTTTGGTTCTTTTGAGTGACCTTGCAGTTTTTGTTTGATTCTGATAAGATCTGATGCTTGAAGTGGCGCCTGCCTATTTTTGGTTGGATGCGGCTCCATGTAGCTTTTGGTGTGAAGAGGCAAAGTGACATTTTTGGTGTCAACATACGCCATTGCCTTCCACTTGTGAATGAAGTCATATGTTGACTCACTCTCTCCCTGTTTTAGGCTGCAGAGTTGCGGCATAGTAACAGGATGATCCTCACCTTTGAAGTGGGTTAGGAAGCGTGTCTCCAGCATGGCCCAATTTTGAATGGAGTCCTCCGGCAGAGTGGAGTACCAATCAAAGGCCGTACCTTTTAGGGTACTTGCAAAGAGACGGATTTTGAGGGCATCTTGATCCGCAATAGCTCCCGTCAGGATCTTGAAATGGATGACGTGTTGTCTGGCTGAACCTTTCCCCGTATATGTTTGGAGAGTAGGTTGCTTGAATTTTGTAGGGAACGGGACCGAGTCCATCCACAAGGGATATGGCGGCTTGATCCCATGCTCCTTTAGTGCATCCTCTTCTTTTGCTTTGGCGAGGATATCGTCAACGTCCTTTTTGGTAAGGGCGCGGACTCACTGTTTTCCGCATTTTCCTCGTCGCCTTGATGGCTCGGAGGAGCTTCATTGTTTGGCGGACGTTGGATAGTGAGAAGGAGGTTTTCCATTAGGGCCTATATTCTCTGCTGTCCTTGTTCCAGCTGCTGGATGCGTGCAGCTATGTCATCATGTGGCGGAGGTTGCTCAGCATTTGTGACCAAGATGTTCACTCTTCGAGAGTCGAAAGAGGATACAGTCTTGGTGACTGAGCTGGAGCTCATTCTTTTAGATGAAGAGCTCGAGGAGTGATTACTCCGGTGTCCTTGACTTGAAGGAGCGGGAGAATCTTCTTGATGTCTTCTTGTCCGAGTGACGCTGCGAGTCACCGATCGTCTGACATGGATTTTAGTTGCCGACTTTTGATGTCTTCTGGTTTTTCCAACCATATGGACAACAACAACTTGATTGGGTCTTTCTTTTTCAACCCATTTTTTGGAGACCTGAAGTGCAGAATGCTGGGTTCTTTCTTCTCTAGTCTCTTTTGTCGATATGCCACGCGGCGGCACATACGACGAGTAATTTGAGCTTTGGTTAGCTCTGGTTGTGCTTTGGCAATGAAGGACGTAGTCCCTGGTGCGCAGCAGCCGAGCTTGTCTTCTTCAGGGACAGGATCCGGACGCGGTCGCGGTCCTTTGCTTGTCGCAGCGAAGCCTTGAATTTGACGAGTTCGGCCCCTGTTGAGAGGAAGGGTCGACTCGCAGGAGTGCAGGCCTTTGCAGGTTCTTGCGGAGGCCTTACGATGCACGATTTGATTTTGGGCTTGTAGCAGCAAGCCGGCTCGTGCTGAGTTGGTTTTGTTTGGCGCAGGGTAGGTTTCTCCTCTTTCATGTAAGCAAAAGGGTAGAACCGGTTCTCCTTGAGAGGGGCCAGGTATGCTGGCTTTGCAGGTGTTTGTGACCTTTTTTGTTTGGGTGAAGGTCTTGGGGACCAAATCTTTGAGCAGACCTGGTTTCTTGTAGGTTGAGGCTTCGTGGGGTTACCACGGGCTTCAGGTTTTCTGATGGCCGCCTTTGGTGTCGGAGCAGCGACATGTCCGGTGGCAGTTTTCTGCTTCTTGGCAGTTGCGGTTTCTTCTACAGGAAGTGGGAATGGTCCCAGCGACCCGAAGACGATGGTCCGGGGAGTTGAGGTCGACCCGGTGTTCTAGGAGTCGCCAAGGGTGGTGATGCTTTGGCAACTGGCGGGGCGCTTGTAGGTGCGCTTGGTTTGCTTCTCTTGAAGCATCAGCTGGTACTTGCTCTCATCAAAGGTGATGGTTAATGAAGCTGCCATTGTTAGTTTTTGGAAAACTTCTGAAACAAGACCATATCCATTAGTAATCACAAGAATATGGTGATCATAAATGAAAAATACTATGGTTTTGCCTCTTCAAGTCGCCCGAGGGAACATGGCCCAGCCCAAGCAACATGAGGAAGGCAGAAAAGCCATAGAGGGCACAATTGTTCTAAACGCAAGTAGGGTCAGCTCAGAATGAGCGTCCCAGTGACAGCTAGAAGCAATTGTGAACCTTAATTCAAATTACCGAGAAGCAAAGCTCACTCAAGGTAAAATGATATAAGGTTGAGATACAAATGTGTCGGTTGCGAATACAGTAGACCCGAAAGGGCGTACTAGGACCGCTAGGCACAAATGTTGCAAATCGTATCCTTGGAAAGGACACGAGATGGGATTTTTGAAAGGTCAAGATTGGATTCATAAAAGAGAGCAAATGGTATTCCAATCCGAGAATGAGCTCAACATTTCTGCGAGCTCGAAATCCGAAAGGGAAGGAACCAAAATTTCTCAAGTGTGGATCCAAAAGTGACGGAAGTGTTTTTTTTTTTTGAAAGTGTCAAGATTGGACTTATAGAAGAGAGCAAATGGTATTCCAATCCGAAAATGAGCTCAACATTTCTGCGAGCTCGAAAATCCGAAAAGGAAGGAACCATGATTTCTTAAATATGAATCCACAAGTGATAGAAGTTTTTTTTTTTGTTCTTTTTTTTAGAAAAAAAAAATTTTGAAGATTTTTTTTTAAGAGTTCACATAGATCTCCAATTCGATCTTATGAAACCTTAGTTGATAGATCAACCCCCAGATAAGGGTAGGATTACTTAATGAACCCGTTTGGAGAACCCTTGCCTAGAACAGTCTAGCTGTCTCCACACTCTGGACAAGGCTTTTCTTAAATCCACTTTGGTCAAAGAACGCAATTGGTGCAACCTTAGTGGGTTTTTTTTTTGAAAGATTTTTTTTATGGATTCATAGAAGAGAGCGAATGGTGTTCCATTCCGAAAATGAGTTCAACATTTCTGCGATCTCGAAATCCGAAAAGGAATAAACCAAAGTTTCTCAACTTAAACCCAAAAGGGAGAAATCTGAAAAAAAAAATTGTAAATCAGATTTTTTTGTGGATTCATAGAAGAGAGCAAATGGTGTTCCATTCCGAAAATGAGTTCAACATTTCTGCGATCTCGAAATCCGAAAAGGAAGAAGCCAAAGTTTCTCAACTTAAACCCAAAAGAGGGAAATCTGAAAAAAAATAAATTTAAATTAGATTTTTTTTTTAGAAACGGGAAAGGCTGGAAATAAACTTAAAGAAAGAAACTTCCAAAAAATCCCATCTCATGTTTTTTTTTTAGATGCAAGATCCAACATAGGCCACCAACTAGAATGGAGCCAAAGAATCCAAGCATTGTGTTCTCAAATGAACGGGTCCCACTCGGTGTGCCAGCTTGATGGACCGCGCCCCTCCGTTCCTCCTCCGCTGCCATCCGCCCCGGGTTTGTCGGGGTCCGGAAGGAGGGAGAGGGAAGAAAGAAAGGCGGGTATCAACATTTTGTGGGTATGCCAGATTTTCTTTTCTACTTGGAATTTAGAGTAGTGATCCGGAGATTCACCTTCACAAGTAGAAAGGAAATCAACTTTTTCCTAACTTTCCATTGCACACATATTTTAAAGAAAAGAGACAAGTTTGTTTTGAATGCCGTGAGAGGCGATTTTCTTTGTTTGCCGTGAAAGGCGATTTTGGTGCCGTGAAAGGCGATTTTGCCGTGAAAGGCGGTTTACAAATCTCATCAATAATGAAAAGACAAGAAATGTGAATTTTGTGTCTCTTTAAGAAAAAATACAATACAATAGAAAAGAAAGAAATGGAATCTAACTTTTCATGCGATTGTGGGGGGACCCGTTCAGATCGACGGTTGCGAGTCATGTATGGACTCCGCCATCGTCCTTCAGATGAGAACTTTGATGCTTGATTTCTTGGCTTGGCTCCAACCTCAGATTTTTAGAGGATAAGGACCAAGGTAAGGTCCTATATCCGGTAAAAAGCTAAGTAGACGGGCTGAAAAGCCGCATCTAGCCATGTTGGATAGAAGGAGAGGTGGCCTTGGGAGGGGTGGCCCCCCAAGGGGCTTTGATCACCTTGTAGTGCTTGTTGCAGCAGAGTTTTCTTCAATAGAGGAGAGTTTGTTGCTGAGGTTCTGGATTCTTCTTGGATTTTTCGGAGAGTTTTTGGATAATTTTTCCCTTGGCCCCCTTTTTCCTTGGAATGGCCTCCTATTTATAGGCATTTGGTAGCCATTTAGGAGAGTTTATGAGCATTTATGGTATTAATGCTCATGATGGGAGGAGTTACAAGTTTTTAATTTCTTGATTTGGTAACTCCTTTTTCCTTGAATTTGATTGGCCGGTGGAGGATAATGGGCATTTAGTTGCCTTTAATCTCCATAATGAGGGGAGTTTCATGGTTTTAATGCCATGAATACTTGGATTTGTAACTCCCATTTGCTTGCTTTTGATTGGGCCGTCCAAGATAATGAGTTAATGACTGTAATAAGTTGCCATAAACAAGTCAATTAACAGCATTAAATGGTCTCCCGGTCGCTTGAAGAGTCAGGGGCCGCGCCGCGTCCTTTGGAATTCTTTTGGCGATGATCATCGATGGATCTTCATGTTGATCGACATCGGATGATCATGCAATTTCAGACTTTGATTAATATCAACAAGCCGGCGACATCTGTCCAGTCGATTTCTCGATCGGTCGGGCAGAAAGTGCATTTTCTTGATCGGTTGGTTGACAATTTTGAGGTGTCGGATGATGATTCCATGATTCCGGCGGCGGATCCACGATGTCGACGAAGATCGATGGATTTCATGCTCAAAAAATCAGAATTTGGAAAAATCACAGGGGCCAATCAACTCGGGACGTTAAAGATACCCGAAAAATGGGGTTTTAAGGCGAGGTCCGGCGGCCCGGACCTCCATGGTCGCCGGCGACCATGGGGTTTGTGCCCCATGGTCGGCCGCCTTCCGGTCGCCTTTTCTTCTTCGTTTTTTGTCGTTTTTCGCTTCTGTTTTCTCCTGCATTTTTCTTGGAATTTCCTCTCATTTAATGGCTGAATTTCCCTCAAGAAAACCTGACGGGAAGCCATGCAAATCGGATTGCAAAGTTTCACATTTTCTGAAAAGCCGAAGACTTTACTGTGGAGAACTCCCGATTTTTTGTCAAGCGTCGAAACTAGGTCAAACGATGTCGGAATGACGTGAAATTCGACGTGTACCTTCTTGAGTAGTAGACGAGATCAACCACAGGCTTTTGTTCAGGTTTTGAAGCCGCTTGGGGTCCCGCAAATGCTTGACTTTGATTTCACCACGAGGGAAATGTCGAGCTTTGACTTCTGGCCAAACGATGTCCGATTGACCTGAAATTCGACGGGGAGCCTATTGGAGTCATTTTGAGATGATCCACAAGCTCCGAATTGGGTGCCATGGTCCCGGGGTGCTCCGCCGCTGGTAGGCTTGATTTTGTTTCCGAGCATCGAAACTGGGTCAAACGTCATCGGAATGTCCTGAAATTTGATGTGCAGCCCTTTGGAGGTATGTAGAAGCCGCCCATGTGCTCTGTTTGATGAGTGACGACCTCGGTAATTCTCGCTACCTAAGGGCTTGATTTTGCTGCTCGAGAGTTAACGGAGGGTCAGACGGTGTCGGTTTGACTTGAAACTTGACATGTAGCCTTTCGGAGGTATTTTGAGACCATCCGTAGGCTCTGATCGAAGATTTGGGGTCTTCGACACTGTCGCCGCCAGGAGCTGCTGCTTAGCTGTTGGAGAAGTGAAGCTAGGCCAAATGATGTCGAAATGGCCCGAAACTTCATGTGTACCTCTCTTTTGGCTGTTTTGAATGACCTTGCAGTTTTTGTTTGATTCTGACAAGATCTGATGCTTGAAGTGGCGCCTGCCTATTTGGGGTAGGATGCGGCTCCATGTAGCTTTTGGTGTGAAGAGGCAAAGTGACATTTTTTGTGTCAACAAGATACCTTAAGGAACTTGGAGTGGTATTTTTGGCAAGACAGCCGCTCACAGTTTACTGTGATAACAGTAGGGCAGTCGATAAGTCCAAGGAACCCAGGAGCCAAAAACATGTACAGAGGTAGTTACATATGGTCAAAGAGATTGTGCAGAGAGGTGATACTGCTATCACCTAAATAGACTCTGCAAACAATCTGGGAGATCCCTTTACTAAGCCTTTGACTACCAAAGTCTTTGAGCAACATGTAGATGGGATGGGCATGAGATGGAACCCTGACTGGCGATGAGCCCAAGTGGGAGATTGTTAGATTTTATGGTCTCAATACCAGTATATGATGAATAGATTGATTACTTTCTTTATTTATCAATATAATCATGCTTTCCTTTCATGAGATGAATGGTGATTTATTACTTAATGCACGTGACCAATATATATGACATAATGGTTCATGAGATGAACCGGGTCCCATTAGTATATTAGATGTGATATATTTATGTGGATGAGATCCACATACGGGAGATATGTGTCACAAATCTTATACTTAAAATATCTGCACAACCAGTGATGAGATTGGGCATCTCATCTGACAAGGTTGCAGTACTCTGATCACTATGAGATAGCGTGATTTGTCTCGATCATCAGAATGTAAGATTCTGGATCATAGTGCTGGTACATTGGATGTATTGAAGGACCATGAGAAACACCTTATAAAATACTGTCTCGAATTAAGGACTGCTCTCATAATTCCCTAGCAATAGGCTCTCAATCCTGAGACATTGATGAACTCAAGTTCCTGTCTATTCATTTGCTTTGAGTCACCAATGAGTGAGGCCAACTGTAGGTCAACACCTCGGTGTCTTGGGTACATGGTAGTATGACTGTGGGAACATACAATGATCAAGATGGAATCTATCTATATTATCCCCTTGTGCCAATTAATGGATTTATCATTGGTAAGTGCGCACCCATTCCGATTAAGAGTTAATTGGATCGGTACCAAATGATTACTATAATTAATTGGGGCTCAAGGATAATAAGATATGGATCTTATATTGGATGAGACAGATTTATTCCAATTGATCCATGGATAATGATGGAGGGGCCTACTTGTGGTAATGTGGAAGTTTAGGGTCTTCACTGTAATTTATTCCTAAGACTGGAGTGCAATTGCATTTATATAGTGGAGTTATTTGCAATTAATTGTGGGCCCGGATTGCACATGAGATGTGGGGTCGCGTGTCCCAGTTGGAGCCAGCTTTCTAAGGAATCCCTAGTGGTCCCCATGCTAGCCCAATATATTAGAAAGATACTAATTCTACTTAAACTCTAAAAGGAAGGTTACTATTACTATTTGAAGTGAGACTTCTAAAAGTGGTAATGGTAAGCTACTAGTTAATAATGGAAGTAGGACTTCTATTTTAATTATAAAAGGAGAAAGTTACTAATAGTTGTGGAAGTAAGACTTCTATGGCAATTAGTAAGGAAGATGTTTACTATTTTGTAATGGGAGTTAAACTTCTATTTCAAATAGGAAAAGAGGAGTTGTGGAAGGATATAAATAGAGGAATACTCCTCTCAAATTCGTGCATAATAATAGGAGCACTTTCAGCCCCCTTGTGCAAGAGTTGTACAAGTCATCTTCTTCTCAAAGTTCCCCTCTCTTTCACCTTTGGTTCCTTAGAGTTACTAGTAAGGTTTTCTCTTGAGGATTCCACCATCTTCTTGAGAAAAGAGATCTAATACGGGACATAGCGTTGGAAGATCAAAAGGAGTTGAAGATTCTGATTTGGATTGTGAAGTTGTTCATCACCAAAGTAAAGAACTCAAATCCTCCATTAGAGCACAACAAAGCTCCAAAGGTATATCTACATCCTTGTATGTTGTGGATTTCGTGGTAACATATTTATGTGTTGTTTTCTATCTTATAGATAGTATATGTTGCTGTACATGGCTATGAGATTGAGGGAATTGCATCCTGGATTGGGTTTGTTGCATTCTAGACAATTGATCCCTGCATTAAGTGGGTCAAAAGTTTTTGAAACCTGTCTGGAAGGCCCACCTATATTCCAACAGAAACAACATTAGAAATTGTTAGGAATTTTGTAGATTGTAATTTGATGGATACATTATCATTCTAGCATCATTTGTTTTACACACATATGCATTGATTTAAGAAATCTTGAAATCTTGTTTTATTCATGCATGGTTTTTAAGAGTTGTAAAAGTATCAATTTATGCATGATTTGTTTTCAATCTTGGATGCATTTGTTTTAAATGAGTTTTAGAAAATCAAGCTAGCCTATGAGTTTTAAATCTTTCAAAATGTTTTAGGCTTTTTATGTTCCATGTTTTAAAACCATTAGAATGATTTAAAACATGTTTTTTAAGCTTGATTTATTGGCCCAAATAGTTCCACAAAGAAACACTTTGAAACTTGCAAAAGTGGAAATTTTGGCCTGTGCAGTGTCACCGGTCGACCGAGACCTGCTTCCCGGTCGACCGGGACCACTGTCGGTCGAGTGGGCAGTTTTTGAACTGAAACCTGCCAACGGTAAAAAATATGACCGTCGTGCCTTCCCGGTCGACCGAGACCTCTTTGCAGGTCGACCGAGGACTAGCCGTTGGACACTTTTTGGCTATAAAGTCCATTCATTTCCAACCTTTTTCAAGGCTTGACATATGAACCTTTGAGACCATTTTGGAGCCATTGAAAGGGGATGAAGTTGGAAAGGCTAGAAGGTCATTAGGAGAGCTAAAGCTTGGATTAATGAGTTAAACTACCAAGTAAGCTCTACCTTTCTTTATCATAGTTTACATGCTTGTTTAAGTTATTGGTAAATGTTTTTATGCATGATAACTATGATGTGTTGAATCCATTCTACCCTTCATCTTTGATATTCAAGATTGGATTCATCACTTTGATTTCAACCCAAGTTTTGTTTCAAACTTTCTTAATCATGCTTAGCCTAAATCTTTGATTTCTTTTATTGCATGATTATTTCACTTGGTTGAAACTTCCCTTGTTGTTTTCATTCATTTAATCTTTAGTCAAATTAGTTTTGAAAACAACATTACACATGCATCACTTGATTAGGCTTAAACACTTTCATACAACTTGTGATCTTTAGATTTTCATATCATTCACAAGTGTGTAATTATTCAAGTGATTTGCATAGAACTTCAATCATATCTTTTTGTGCCTTAAACTTTCAAATTGCCTTAAGCATAAATTGATTGAGCTTACTTTTAAACTTGATTGAAGTTTTCACACACACACTTCATAAGCATACATCTTTGCATTTCTTTGAGTGTTTGTGTGAGTTAGTTTTCATTTTTCATATCCGCCTATTTAGAGGCAAATTAATTTGAGCTTAAATTGTAATCTCTTAGAGTGATCTTTTGTGAAGACACTTTCTTAGAGAAATCTTTATCTTGTAAGGTTATTGCTTAGCCTAAGAAAAACATTGTGTAAAGGTTATTGCTTAGCCTTGAAAAGCATCTTGTAAAGGTTATTGCTTAGCCTATAAAAGCACATTGAGAGGTTGTTGTTTAGCCTAGAAAAACAACATTGTAAGGGTTATTGCTTAGCCTTTTGAAAAGCATAACTAGTGGAAATCCGGTGGGGTGATTAGATCACAAGCCGGTAGTGGATGTAGGCATTGAGGCCGAACCACTATAAACCTTGGTGTTGTGGTGCTTGCCTTTGTGGTGATTGTGTTTATTAGCTTCCGCATATTGTTTGATTAATCATCACGTGTGACTAGTTTTTGTTAAGAAGTTAAAATTGGTCTAAATTGGTCACAATTGTAGCTCACCCTATTCACCCCCCCTCTAGGGTTCGGATCCCAAGGACTTTCAATTGGTATCAGAGCCTCGTGCTCTATATTAGGATCAAGCGTATCTTGATTAGGTGTAAAAACCTAGAGTTTAAACCCTAGTGTTGTGCTTCCATAAAAATCATTTGAATGGATTCCACTAGTTTAGACCTTGTAGATTCTTGTGTAGATTCTTCTAGACCCCTCATTCTTCCATCTTATGGAGATTCAAACATTGAAATTAAAGAATCTCAACTTGAATTAAAAGAAGAAGAATTTGATGAACTTGAAGCCTATGAGGAATTGTACACATGGTCCTTAGAGGTTTCCAAGAAAAATAAAAGATTAAAAGAAGAATCTAAAAGGCTAAACCAAGAATTAGTCTCTTCAAAAAATGAACTTAGAGAAAAAGATGAATTCATAAATTGTGTAGAATCTAAGTTCATGATCTCTTTGAATAACCTATACAATACTCAAGATGAACTTAAAGAATTAAAGATAGGTTATGATCATCTTAATAAGGAAAATCTAAAACTAAGAGATCAATTACAAAGGCAAGATAAAGACTTTAACAATCTTGAATCTAAATTGACTATCTCTAAGGAAAATTTATCTAATGCTCAAGATGAATTAAATGAGATTAAGATAAATTGTGATGAGCTTAAAAATGAAAATTTGAACCTAAGAGATACAATTAAAAGACAAGATGAAAACATTAACTATTTAAAATCCAAGTTGACAATTTCCAATGAAAATTTGTCTAATGCTCAAAGTAATTTAAAAACTTTAGAACTTGGATCTAATGTTGTTAATGAGCTTAAATCTAAGTTAAAACTTGCCTATGAAGAGCTAAACAATTTTAAGGGAATTGAAAATGAACTAACAAAAGTTAAAAATGAAAATTCAACCCTTAAAACCCAAGTCACTCAACTTGAAAGTTATAAACAAAAGTATGAGTGCAAGTTTACCCAAAGTGAAGAAAGACTTGAAAAATTATTTAAATTGGGTAAATCTCATGGAGATAGGATGGGTCTTGGATTTAATAGGAATATGTCATATGACCCTAAATTCACCAACTTTTTTGTGAAAGGTGAGTCCTCTTTCTCTAGCATTCTTTCTCCCTTGCCCAAATCAAAATGTAATTATTGTGGCATTGAAGGGCATTTTATGTTTGAGTGCAAACTAAGGAAAAGAAGCCATGTGTCTAAACCCATCTTTGAACTCAAAAATGTAAAACCTAAATCTATGAAGGGTAAGACACTAAAAATCAAAGAAGACTCCAAAAAGACTAAACAAGGTAAATCATTTAAAATGGAGTCTCCTAAGATAGATTCTAAAAAGTTTAAACAAGTTAAACCAAGCTTAAAAGAATCTATGAAAAAAAAGCTTCTCAACCTATCTCCCTTATATCAACCCATGAAAGAACTTTTGAATAAAGTTGCTAAGTTAAATTTAAAATTCAAAAGTCAAGTAGAGGGAGAAAATAAGAAGAAAAGAAAAGTGAAACAATCCCCTAAGAAACAAACTCACCAACATCAAAAGACTAATCACCAATCTAAGCTAAATTTAGTGAAATCTAAATATTATGGTGATAAGTTCAAATTGAAAATTTATCAAGTTAAATCTCCTTTAGTTGGTGAGACTTCCAAAATAGACCTCAAAGTTCAACCCTCTCAAGACCTTAGGTGGATTCCTAAAGTTATCGACCTAGCCAAACCTTAGGGTCTTGAACCTACTTGACCAACCTATTCTTTAATAGTTAAATCTCTTTGTTGGTCATGTTGCTTTGCATTTTGTTCTTTCTTAGTTACATTTCTTAAAATGCATTATTTCTTTATGATCAATTGATTTTGTTTTCATACACCATTCTAAGTTACATGTCATGGTTTTCAAAATCATTTGATTATAATTTCATCATGTTTGATTTGCTTTTTGCACACTTATGTCTTGCATTGCATTTCTTTACATGATTAATTGATTGTGTTTTTAAAAGCTTTTATAGCTAATTTATTCATGATCAATTGTTGTTGAATCATTTGTGTAAATGTCATAGTAAGATTTTTTTTTTGAACAAATGATTTGAATCAATTCAAGTTTTTTTCCATGGATTTCTAAGTTATACTTTTATATGGAAAATCATTGTTTTGAAAATTCAACTTGTATGTGTTTCAAGTAAGTTATATCTTTTAAAATACAATGTTGAAAATTGATCTTCAAAATCATTCTTTTTATGCTCATTGTTGGATTTTGTTTATCAAAATGATTTGAAGATTGTTTGAATGGAAATGCCTATAACATCATTAGTTATATTCATCTAAAGCATATTCCATGTTTTCATTTCCTTTTCTTTTGGTTTCATTATCTTAGAAATGGAAATGTATGTTGTTTGCATCCTTGCTTGTTTATTTAGTTATTCTTTTTATATGCAAATGACTATTGGTTCCATGTATGGTTGTGATCTTAGTTACATTTGTAGAAACCATACTAGAACCCAAATCCATCCTCTATACCTTATAGTCATTTCTTTTTGGATGGTTATGATGTTGATTCATGTATTTTCTCTAAGTGATATCATCCTTATACATGTTTCAACTTCATAAGTAGTGATCTTAATCATATGAAACTCTTTGAAATCCATTCCTTGCATTTATGATGCTTGTTGGAATTTTGTGTTTGTCACATCCTTGCTCTTTAACATGTTGTCAAATTCAATTGGTTTCATTTGGTATAATTTAAGATTGATTTGATTTCTTGTGTATGTGATAGACCTTGTGTGCATTGGATTGAGCTTGATAGTTATATATTTGTTCCATGTCACATTCCATTAGCATCATAATGTTCATGTTGCCACCTCTTTTGCTCATATAGGTATATCTCATGACCACCATGTTTATGTGTTCATAATATGGGTTGGTTGTTAGTTGAGGTTGGCTTCATGCTTGAATTTCATTTCACTCATCTTGCACATGATAAGTCATATTTATTGATTGAATGAAATGATTTTCAAAACCTTCATAGCCTATGCTTTCCATAGTTAGATTATTTGATGCTATGTTTAATAAACCTCATATCATGGATAGCTCTAATTTAGATTTTTCCTAATAGTCATACTTTTAAATCCATTTTAGAGTGATTGATTTAATAGTCATATCCTTAAATCTCAATTGGTATTCTTTGTTTTTCCAATTGATATCCATGATTGCTTTTCTCTTTTGACCTTGCTTTCTTTTGACAATTTGATCATATGAGCTTTATAGTTAAATGAATCTAATCCTTTTCTTGAAGTTGACCCTCATTTGGTTAAACCATCTTCTTCTTGCACCTAATAGTTAAATCTTTGTCAAATGTTTGACAAAAGGAGAGAATTGATTGAGGGGGAGTGTAAAACTTCATAGGAAGTATTAGTTTTGATCAAATTGACCCTAGGATTGCCTTTGAGCCCTTAGAGATTAATTCCACACATGATAGCCTGTTATGTAATTCACTTTCGATTTCTTTTGTTAACAGGTGCTACTAAAGGTATTTTCCTTGTTTCATGTGTGTAGGTACCTTTGCAATTTAATGGCAAAGGGGGAGAAAGTATGCAAGTTCTCAAAAGGGTAAAGAGAATTTCCAAGCTTCCTAAGGGGAGGTTGTGTATGATCTTCTACAAGGGGAGAGAATACATACCTTGCCAAAGGGAGAAAGAGGCATGGTCAAAGAGGGAGAGCAAATAGAAGACAGAAAGCTTGGAAGCTAAAGAAGATGCTTGGCTAAAGAAAGAAAGATTGAAGAATGATCAAGCTCCAAGCATCATGAAGAATGAAGAAAAGAGCCCAAGCTAAGAGAAGCATCCAAGAAGATTTCAAGCATTGTCCAGCTGAGGGGGAGCTGAAGACTAAGTGTGTAATCTCAGTGGTGAGTGTGTTTGCCATCAAATTGCAAAGGGGGAGATTGTTAGGAATTTTGTAGATTGTAATTTGATGGATGCATTATCATTCTAGCATCATTTGTTTTACACACATATGCATTGATTTAAGAAATCTTGAAATCTTGTTTTATTCATGCATGGTTTTTAAGAGTTGTAAAAGTATCAATTTATGCATGATTTGTTTTCAATCTTGGATGCATTTGTCCTTTAAATGAGTTTTAGAAAATCAAGCTAGCCTATGAGTTTTAAATCTTTCAAAATGTTTTAGGCTTTTTATGTTCCATGTTTTAAAACCCTTAGAATGATTTAAAACATGTTTTTTAAGCTTGATTTATTGGCCCAAATAGTTCCACAAAGAAACACTTTGAAACTTGCAAAAGTGGAAATTTTGGCCTGTGTAGTGTCGCCGGTCGACCGAGACCTGCTTCCCGGTCGACCGGGACCACTGTCGGTCGAGTGGGCAGTTTTTGAACTGAAACCTGCCAACGGTCAAAAATATGACCGTTGTGCCTTCCCGGTCGAGCGAGACCTCTTTGCAGGTCGACCGAGGACTAGCCGTTGGACACTTTTTGGCTATAAAGTCCATTCATTTCCAACCTTTTTCAAGGCTTGACATATGAACCTTTGAGACCATTTTGGAGCCATTGAAAGGGGATGAAGTTGGAAAGGCTAGAAGGTCATTAGGAGAGCTAAAGCTTGGATTAATGAGTTAAACCACCAAGTAAGCTCTACCTTTCTTTATCATAGTTTACGTGCTTGTTTAAGTTATTGGTAAATGTTTTTATGCATGATAACTATGATGTGTTGAATCCATTCTACCCTTCATCTTTGATATTCAAGATTGGATTCATCACTTTGATTTCAACCCAAGTTTTGTTTCAAACTTTCTTAATCATGCTTAGCCTAAATCTTTGATTTCTTTTATTGCATGATTATTTCACTTGGTTGAAACTTCCCTTGTTGTTTTCATTCATTTAATCTTTAGTCAAATTAGTTTTGAAAACAACATTACACATGCATCACTTGATTAGGCTTAAACACTTTCATACAACTTGTGATCTTTAGATTTTCATATCATTCACAAGTGTGTAATTGTTCAAGTGATTTGCATAGAACTTCAATCATATCTTTTTGTGCCTTAAACTTTCAAATTGCCTTAAGCATAAATTGATTGAGCTTACTTTTAAACTTGATTGAAGTTTTCACACACACACTTCATAAGCATACATCTTTGCATTTCTTTGAGTGTTTGTGTGAGTTAGTTTTCATTTTTCATATCCGCCTATTTAGAGGCAAATTAATTTGAGCTTAAATTGTAATCTCTTAGAGTGATCTTTTGTGAAGACACTTTCTTAGAGAAATCTTTATCTTGTAAGGTTATTGCTTAGCCTAAGAAAAGCATTGTGTAAAGGTTATTGCTTAGCCTTGAAAAGCATCTTGTAAAGGTTATTGCTTAGCCTATAAAAGCACATTGAGAGGTTGTTGTTTAGCCTAGAAAAACAACATTGTAAAGGTTATTGCTTAGCCTTTTGAAAAGCATAACTAGTGGAAATCCGGTGCGGTGATTAGATCACAAGCCGGTAGTGGATGTAGGCATTGAGGCCGAACCACTATAAACCTTGGTATTGTGGTGCTTGCTTTTGTGGTGATTGTGTTTATTAGCTTCCGCATATTGTTTGATTAATCATCACGTGTGACTAGTTTTTGTTAAGAAGTTAAAATTTGTCTAAATTGGTCACAATTTTAGCTCACCCTATTCACCCCCCCCCCCCTCTAGGGTTCGGATCCCAAGGACTTTCAGAAATAGCCTTCTTAGCCACCCTACTCTTGTAGCCCTTCTTTCAGTTCAACGCCCAGACTGGGCAGCTATACTTTTTGAGAGCTGCATTTGCAGAAGCTCTTGTCAACTCTCTCTTTCCTCAGAATTTTTAGTATCTTCATAACAATATACCCTGAACAATTAGAACACCACAACAAGTAACCATGCAGCTAACCACTTGCCATTTAATTGATAGAGCGGGGTAGTGCTAATTCCATACAAATGGATGATTTTGCATTGTGATTTGTAATAGATCAGCAGGGATTTGGGCTTTTCCTTCCTCTGATTTGGGTTTTTCCTTCCTCTTTCTTCATCATTCATAAGACTACGTGCCTGAAACTAATTTTTTTTTTTTTTTTGGGGATTTTGTGGGATTTCGTTTGGACAAGTTGGTTGAGATTTTTGTTTTAGACAAGTTGGTTTCAAGGTTTGATTTATGTTCTTGATCAGTCGAGATGAAGATTAATTTGATTTTACTTGGTGAGGCTAGCCGCTTCCAAGTTAAAGGCTAGCCTCCAACTTGGTTCGGCTAGCCGCCTCCAAGTTGAAGGCTAGCCTCCAACTTGGTTCGGCTAGCTGCCTCCAAGCTGAAGGCTAGCCTCCAGAAGCTGAAGGCTAGCCTCCAGCATTTACTGCTTTCCTCTCTATCTACTGTTGTTTAGCAACACATCCCTATACTTCATAACATTCTTTCCATCTAATGCCTGATGGTGATCACAATTCACATCCAACATCACTCTCACATGCTTCTCTCCTGAATCCTGTGATCTGGTTATAATCTTACTGATGGAGATGGTGCATGTAAATGAGTACTGAATCATAAATTGGATTATTCAAGTCATGTCAGTTAAGCATGTTGTTATGCTTATATCTTCTTATCTAACATCTGAATCAAAAAGTGGTCAACATGACTTTTGTGCATCAGTGAGAGAGATTGATTTTTAGTTTTGGAATCAGGTCGATCTGACTTCAGGTTTTGAAGTTATGAATTTTCTACTGGAGACAACTCTGCTTCACTCAGGTTGCTGTTTTTCTGTCACCAGTCTGCTTCAAGGTGATTTTACACTACTTTACATTCAATCTGGGTTAAATATCAAAAAATGAAAGTTGTAGCCCTCTGATAAATCTTTCATTTGGATCAAGAATCATGTTGTTTAGAGTTCATAAGAGGAAGTTATGAATTTTCTACTGGAGACAACTCTGCTTCACTCAGGTTGCTGTTTTTCTGTGACCAGTCAGCTTGAAGGTGATTTTACACTACTTTCCATTCAATCTGGGTTAAATCTCAAAACATGAAAGTTGTAGCCCTCTGATAAATCTTTCATTTGGATCACGAATCATGTTGTTTCGAGTTCAGAAGAGGAAGTTATGAATTTTCTACTGGAGACAAATTCTGCCATTGTAAGTAGACTACTGACAAATTCTTCCATTCTACTGAAGTTCTGAATTTTCATTTGGAAGTTATGTTTTTATACTGAAATCCATTTCCATGTTGATTCCATTGTAGTAGTCTACTTATATGTGGGATTGGAACCCATCATATTTGTGAGCTATAATTCAAAGCAAGACCATTGCTAGGAGGAGACAAACAAGTCCCTCGAATTCTCAGGAGATATTTGTTTCATAATGTTTTGATTCGTGGATGGAACCCATCATGTTAGGGAACTGTAATTCTATTTAAACATGAGATTGAGATAAATCTTGCAATGTTGGCTCTGTATATGTTGCTAGAATTTTTCTAAGATTCCTTCTACTTCTAAGATGTTTATTTTCACTCTATAAACTTGCAGCTGCTTATAAACTTGTACGTTGATAATTGATGCTTTCATGACGCTCTTATTCCAAATTAATCTGGTAAGATGTTTATTGTGCAAGTGGTGAAGCCACTGCTGATTAATGCAGAGGAGATGAGAATGTCAGCATGATGTTGATTATTTGGAAGTGGGTGAAAGCAAAACCAATTCCATAAACTAGAATGAAAGTTAGATATGTGTTCTTTGTCATAATAAATTTCAAGTAACTCAAGCTATCCGAGTGCATGATGAGTCAACTACACTTGGTTTACCAACATGAGAATGGGCCCTAAATAAAGTTTCTAAGAAAATTGAGTGCAAGGCAACCTGATTGCAGGGATCAAAGGAGGGCCTTTAATGGCTTAGTATCAATAGTGGGGAGTGTGGCCTTCCAAGGGAGTGATCGATTGAATGCAGTGCCAGGACCAGTTCCTTTTTATGTTTTGTTTAACTTGTTAATCATTAGCGTTTTTATGTTTTGAGTTTGTTTTTTCAACCCGTCTCAGTTGATTCAGTACCGCTTTACGAGTGCTTATAATTCACCCTTCTTCACCACAAACTCTGGCGCCCCTGTTTGGAACAACTTAGCATTGACGGTTGAGTCAAGAGGTATTAATTGTGATGGACCATTGCTATACATTTGCAATATAGTATCTACACCCCTGATTCACAAGGATACTCCAGTTAGTGAATTTTTTTAGGGTGAAGTGTCAGTTATACATAATTGAGCACTATGTTTTCCCCCCTTCTAATGGATATGTTTATTAATTTGAAGGTAGAGGTGACAACTCTGTCCAGCTATGAATAGAAGGAAGAACAATTCAAGGAGTAGGTATGAGATCAAATGCAACAACTAAAATTTCAAATTTCAACACCTAGCTTGGACATTAACACGTATTGCACGATTAAAGTAGGCATGAAACTGGGTGATCTCCAATGAGCTCAAGCCTAAGCAATTTTGTGAAGCATTGGTGAGGGTATGGTATTTTATCAAGACTACTATAGAGATTGGATAGTGATTATATTGATGATCACTCCTTTAGAAAGTTTTGCAGCTGGATTTATAGTTCATTTTAAAATTTAATTTTGGAGCTAGATCTGTATGTTCATTTTAAAATTTTAGATTTGTGGTCATTGTGTTACTGAGAAATTGTTTTTTGAGTAATCTGTTTCATACTATTAATTTGTGATAAATTAGTATTTTTTATGGTGTTTTTCTTATTTGAAATGTTGTGGTTGATGTCGTTAGCTTAACTCATACTCTTTTCTTCCATAAGAAGTAATTCATATGGATGAGTAGAATGGATTTGATGTTGCAAATTGTTTGATGTGGTACCTTTTTCTGTTTTTGCAGGCATTGAAACTACAACCGGTTGCCGAATATGAGAGATAATTTGTTCTTTAACATATTTACAAAAGTGGCTTCAAGGAATGAACAATCTTCGTTTTTAGAGGCATGTTTTCCTCAGTTTTAATTGGTTAAGTAATATGCATAGTGACAAAAAAATTTCAACTTTTGTTACCAGGCCAAGTTATGTAATAATTATTTAATTTCATTGTTCTGAGGACCTGTTTGTTTGCATATAATATGTAGGAATTAACTTTTAAATTTCTGCGTTCCCTCACATCTTCGTTTTTGGATCTGTTCTTTTTAATAGCAACAATTTTTTTTTCTTCTTTCTTTCTTTTTCTTGAGAGGTTTATGTTAGTGAAGAAGAAACAACCCACCAATTTACATACACATTTGGACAGCCATCAACAGCCCACCTATATGCATACACATTTGGTGATGGTGAAAAGAATAGAATAGTAGTTGGTAGGCGTCATATAGACAATTTGGACAATGGCAGTAGTGATAATTTTTCTTTTTGGTGAGGATGAGGAAGAGGTTTGTATGCAAGTCAGTTATTTTTGGTGATCAGGTGGAGCCTAGACATGGAGTTCCAAGGTTGATGGATGAGGCCAAGGCTGTAGGATGATAACAACTTAAATTTATTTTGTTTTGGTAGTCAACTCTCTCTCTTTCTTTAAGCATACATTGCATGAATTTTTTGCAGGGAGTTAAACTTCTTGTTTCCTCAGTCCGCAACTAAAGTTTTGCCATACTTTGTCTTGAAATTCTTATAGGACTTGTAAGTGCTTTTAAATTATCTATTTAATGGACTACATCTTTACTTTTTCCACTCCTATGAAATGAGGCTGACTTTTTCCTTTTTTTTCTATATTACTGATATTGGTTGCAGGAGCGCTTCCATGGTCTTGATTGTTTCCTTACAAGTGAGTTCGATAAATGGATTTTAACTCCTTTTCCTTGCATGTATTTTAATATCATATAATTGGTTTTTTTTTGGGATGTGTTGTAGTGTCTTGCTTTTGCCCTTCTAGTAGATGTTTATATTGTGAATCCTAAATGCTTAGATTTTTTTTTGTCAATGTAGTTTTTGATTGGTCTGCAAGTTGAATGCTTCCATCGTAGATAATTTTTGTGAGTGTTTTACTTTTTGAAGAAATGAGTTACTAAAAGGGGCTTTTGGCAATCCATGTTGTAATATTAATTTCTCTTGTTCCTTAGTGTGCTTTTTAAGTGGTTAGAGGTCTGGTCCTCTAGGGTAACATGGATATGGCATTCATGCACAGTAAGGGATCCTAGAGATACTCTTCTCACACAACACACTCATCTTGGAGCTAATGAAGCTTTGGGATTTTCATAAATCTACTACATGAGTGTTTGGAAGAAGATTTGAGAGCTTAGATATGTTGGGAAGAAAATAGCATGTAAAAGCTCTCTCAAAAGAGTCCACTGGAAAAGAGAAAGAAGCTCCAGATTTATAGAAAACATCCAACGGCTATACTGGCGGCTAGCCCATTCAGACTAGCGGCTAGCCGCTTTCAAATAACGGTCAGAAAATTCAAATCAGGATGGCTCACAGCTAGCCGCAGGAAAAGTTGGGGGCTAGCCGTGAGGCAACTGCAGGGGTGACTGCAAGATGGTTCTAAAAAAACTGGTCTATGGAAATCAAAACCGTAATCCCACGGTTAGCATTGCGGCTAGCCGTAGGTGCGCTGGCGGTTAGCCGCAGGAAGCATAGAAAATCATCCGAAAAAAAATGCTTACTGGAAAGCTGACCGTGGGTCTGGCGGCTAGCCCCCTTGCAAAGGGCTGCTAGCCGCCAGGTGACCGTAAGGTCACCTGACCCTTTCTAGAAGGACTATTTATAAAAAAAAGATGCATATATAATATTATATCGGTTACAGAACAAACGATATAATACAATCCCAAAAAACCGATATAACAAATCCCTTTATAATCGATATTATAAATAATTTTTATATCGGTTTTATAGTAATGTATGCTATAATTTTAGTTTCAAAACACATCAGTTCTCCGAAAACCGATATTATAAATATTTTTTATATCGGTTTCACTTTTTTATATCGGTTTTACAGTAATATGTGTTATAATTTCAGGTTTAAAAGACATCAGTTGTCCAAAAACCGATATTAAATAATACACATATTATATCGGTTATACTTATTTATTATATTGGGGGTACTTATATCGGTTTGAAGTTTACTGAAAAATCGATATAATAGGTCTTTTATATCGGTTTTTAGCAGATATAAAAACCCTTTTTTCTAGTAGTGCATACCAGGCTCTTGGAGCTTGTTTCAATCCATAGAGAGTCTTTTTCAACTTAAAAACATATTCTGGGTGATGAGGATCCTTGAAGCCTTGAGGTTGAGTAACATACACATCTTCCTCAATTTCACCATTTAAAAAGGCACTCTTCACATCCATTTGAAGCAGTTTAATCTTCATGCTGCTGGCATAAGCCAATAAAATTCGAATAGACTCCAACCGAGCTACAGGGGCAAAGGTTTCCTCAAAATCAATTCCTTCAACTTGAGCATACCCTTTGGCTACAAGTCTAGCTTTGTTCCTTATAACATTTCCTGATTCATCCAGCTTGTTCTTGAAAATCCATTTGTGTTGACACCAAAAATGTCACTTTGCCTCTTCACACCAAAAGCTACACGGAGCCGCATCCTACCAAAAATAGGCAGGCGCTACTTCAAGCATCAGATCTTGTCAGAATCAAACAAAAACTGCAAGGTCATTCAAAACAACCAAAAGAGAGGTACACAAGAAGTTTCAGGCCATTTCAAGATCATTTGGCCTAACTTCACTACTCCGACAGCTAAACAAGCGCTCCCGGCGGCGGCAGAATTGGAGACACCAAATCTTCGATCGGGGCCTATGGATGTTCTCAAAATATGTCCAAAGGGCTCCACGTCAAGTTTCAAGTCAAACCAGTAACGTTTGACCCATCATCAACTCTCCAATAGCTAAATCAAGCCTTCCGGCGGCGAAGCTCTCCGGGACCATGATTCCCAAAACGGAGCCTGTGGATCATCTTAAAATGACTCCAATAGGCTCCCCGTCAAATTTCAGGTCAATCGGACATCGGTTGACCGCACATCAAAGCCCGACATTTTCCTCACGGCGGAACAAAGCCTAGCATTTGCGGGACCCCAAACGGCTTCAAAACTCAAACGAAAGCCCATGGTTGGTCTTATTTAATGCTCAAGAAGCTTCACCTCAAATTTCAGGTCATTCCGACATCGTTTGATCCTGTTTCAGCTTCTGGCGGAAAATCAGCAGTTCTACGTTCGGCTTTTCCCGGAAAATCGAAAACTTTGCAAACCAATTTGCAAGGATTCTCATCAGGTTTTTCAGAGGGAAATCAAGCCAAATAATGTGGAGAAATGTCAGAGAAAATAAGCAAAAAAAAAGGAAGCGAAAAACGACGAGAAACAGCCAAAAAGGGGCCCCGGGGAGGTTTTTTCCCCCATGGTCGCCGGCGACCCTGGGAGGTCCGGGGCGCCGATTTCGCCCCGGGACCCCCCGTTTCGTCCGTTTTCGCGAGACGAGTTGTTCTGTCCCTGTGATTTTTCCAGATTCAGGCTTTTGAGGCTCCAAATTCACTGATATTCATCAAGATCACAGGACTCCTTTCCAGAACTTCAAAAACTTCATTGATCGTCAGCCGAACGACAAAAAAAAAAAGTGCACTTTCTGCCCGCCCGATCGCGAAATTGACTGGACAGATGCTGCCGGCCCGCTGGTATCAACCAATGTCTGAAACTACATGATCATCTACTGTTGATTTACATAAAGATCCATCGATGATCATCGCAAAGGAAATTCCAAAAGACGCAACATGGCCCGCGACTCTTCACCTACCAAGGCGGCCACTTAATGCTATCAATTGGCCCGTTTATGGCAAGTTAATGCGGTCATTAACCCATTATCTTGGACGGCCCAATCAGAAGCCTCCGTTTAGGAGTTACAAGTCCAAGCAATCATGGCATTCAAGCCATGAAACTCCTAACATAATGGAGATTAAAGGCAACTAAATGCCCATGACTCTCCTTTGGCCAATGAAATCCAAGGGTCAGGAGTTACAAAACAAAAAGCAATTAAACCTGTAACTCCTCCCATAACTTGGTTTTATTGCCATAATTGCCATAAATGACCATAAACCACTCCTAAAGGCCACCAAAAGCCTATAAATAGGAGTCCCCTCCAAGCATTCCGGGGATCGAAATCATCAGCAATTCCTGTAAGTCCTTGGGATCCTAACCCTAGAGGGGGGGGGGGTGAATAGGGTGTGCTACAACTATGACCAATTTAAACCAAATTTAACTTCTTAAGGCAAACTAGTCACATGTGATGATAAATCAATCAATATGTGGAAGCTAAAACAAAAACAATCACCACATAGCAATCACCACAACACAATATTTATAGTGGTTCGGCCAACGTGCCTACATCCACTACCGGCTTGTGCATCCAACACCCCACCGGATTTCCACTATGTATGCTTTTTACTAGGCTAAGCAATAACCCTTACAATGATGTTTTTCTAGGCTAAACAACAACCTCTCAATGTGCTTTTCTAGGCTAAGCAATAACCTTTACAAAATGCTTTTCTTAGGCTAAGCAATAACCTTACAAGTTGCTTTTCTTAGGCTAAGCAATAACCTTACAAGATGCTTTTCTTAGGCTAAGCAATAACCTTTACAAATGAGAGATTTCTCAAAGAAGGTGTCTTCACAAAAGAACACTCCAAGAGATACAATTTAAGCTCAAATGAAATTGCGTCTTGAATAGGCTAATATGAAAGTTTAATACAAATTACAAACATACACTCAATTAAGCTAAAGTGTGTGCACAAGTGTATGAGTGTGTTTCTTCAATCAATTTCAACAAAGAAGCTCTTAAATGAATGCATGATGCATTTTAAAATCAAAGCTTATAAAATGATGATTGAAGAGAAAACTAATCACATGAGAAATTCAAACAACTTTAAGAAATGAACTTAAACAAGTTGTATGAATGTTAAAGTCTAAGAATGCATGTGATTTAGTTAGGAGAGTTTGCAAACCAATCTAATTTACCAAGGATGATTTTGAGTTTGCTAAACATCTCTAGAAATCATGCATAAGTGAAATTACAAAGAATTAGGCATGCATGGATTTCATTTTAATGGAAATCAAAATACTAGTAATGTGTACCTTATGAAAAGTCAAGCATTTGATTTCCAAATGGCCCTCTAGCCTTTCCAACTTCTTCCCCTTTCTTTGGCTCCAAAATGGTCTCAAAGGTTCATGGTTCAAGCCTTAAAAAAAGGTTGGAAATGAATGGACTTTATAGCCAAAAAGTTGCCAACGGCTAGTCCTCGGTCGACCGGCAAAGAGGTCTCGGTCGACCGGGAAGGCACAACGGTCAGAATTCTGACCGTTGGAGGTTTCAGTTCAGAAACTGCAGAAAATACCTCCAGTTGTCTCGGTCGACCGAGACCTGTGTCTCGGTCGACCGGCGACACTGCCGGGACAACCCCCCTTTTGACAAAAAACCAACTTTTGCCATTTCAAAGGTATTTCTTTAGGAGGATTTTTGGGCCACTAAACCAAGCTAGAATACATGTTTTAAGACATTCTAAGATGTTTAAAAAACATGAAAACACAAAGCCTAAGATGATTCAAAAGTTTAAAACCAAAGGCTAGCTTGATTTGATCAAACTCTTTTCAAATGAAAATGCATACAAAAATGATTCTTTTTGTGAAGAAAGTATGCAAAGCTCAAACCTAAATTCTCAACATGATTTTCCAAATATAATGCACAAGGAAATAGGTTTTCAAAAGAGTTTGGGTTTCAAAACCAATGCATCCAAGATTAGAACCAAAACATGCATAAAACAAATACTTTTACCAATCTTAAAAGTAATGCATGTATAAAACCAGATTTCAAGGTTTTCTAAAACAATGCAAGTGTGAGAATTCAAAAGATGCTAATATGATAATGCATCCATCAAATTGCAAATACAAAATCCCTAACAATTCCTGCTCTAGAGATCCAGAAGCTCAGAGAGAGAGAAACCTCTGTCGGAATTCCGCAGCAGCCTCCACTACAAGGTGACAAAAGTCCCTTGAGGGGCACTCCCCCCAAGGTCCTTTACCTTCTACTTCAACAAAAGTGGCTTAGACATGGCTCTTCAGCCCGTCTACTCGGTTTTTTATTGAACATAAGACCTTTTCTCGGTCTTTGTTCTCTAAAAATCCGAGGATATAGCCAAGCCAAGCGAATCCAAAGCATCCGACGTTCTCATTTGCATGGATGATGGCGGAGTCCATACATGACTCGCGACCGTCAATCTAAACGGGTCCCTCCCACAATCTCCTGAAAAGTTAGATTCTTCCTTTCTCGCTTTTCATTGTATTTTGTATTTTTTTTAGAGAGACAAAAAACCACAACTCTTGTCTTTCATTATTGATGAGAATTGTAAATCGGCTATAAACGCCACAAATCGGCTATAAACGCCAAAAATCGGCTATAAATGCCAAAAAAATCGCCTTTTACGGTAAAATAAAAAACTGTCTCTTTTCTTAAATATATGTACAATGGAAACTTGAAAAGAAGTTGATTTCCTTTTTACTTGCGAAGATTGATCTCCGGATCATCACTTGCAATTCCAAGTAAAATAGAAAATCTGGCACACCCACAAACACACAAAAGTGTTGATGCGCGCTCCGCCTTCCGGGGGTGAAAGGGTCGGACCGAACGGACTCCCACGTTCGCCGACGCCCGGTAGCGCAGGGGCCGGAGCGCGTTCCATCAAGTTGGCACACCCGGTGGGACCCGTTTACTTGAGAACACCGGATGCTTGGAATTGAAATATTCGCATATTATATCTTTGCTTATGTTTCTTTTCCGAATTCCTTGGCTACTTTTTGGCTGGTGGCCTATGTTGGATTTCGCATGCGATGGGATTTTTTGGAAATTTCAAATTCTTTCAATCTATTTCCATTCTTTCTCTTTTCAAAAAAAAAAGTTCAGATTTCTCGTTTTGGATTCAAAACTGAGAAACTTTTATCCTTTCCTTTTTGGGCACTCGCGATTATCCGCTGAGACCGGCTTGGATCGGGGGTTGGGCCATTGTTTCTCTTCGACGAGTCTGTTAGAGATTTCAAAAAAAAAAAAAAAAAAAAAAAAAAAAGGCAAACTTCTTTGCCTTGGATTCAAAATTGAGAAGTTTTGATCCTATCCTATCGTTCATCGCGCTTACAGAAATGTTGAGCCTATTCGACTAAAGGTTTTGGATCATTGTTTCTCTTTGATGAATTCATTAGAATTTAAAAAAAAAAACAATTTCAAAAAAAAAATCAAAACTTTTCGTTTTGGATTCAAAATTGAGAGGTTTTGATCCTATCCTATTGTTCATCGCGCTTGCAGAAATGTTGAGCCTGTTCGACTAAGGTTTTGGATCATTGTTTCTCTTCAATGAGTCTAGTAGAAATAAAGCAAAAAAAAAAGAAAAAGAAAAGAAAGACATAGACCGCTAAGGCCAAACCAACTGCGTTCTTTGATCTCGGTTGATTCAAGAAAAGCCTTGTCCAGAGTGTGGAGCAGCCTGACTGTTCGAGGCAAGGGTCCTCCAAACGGGTTCATTAAGTAATCCTACCCTTACCTGGGGGCAATTCTATCAATTGTGATTTCATAAGACCGGGTTAGGAAGCCTATGTGTGCTCTCTTGTCTTTTAAATAAAATAAAATAAAAAACTCTCGTCATTTTGGATTCGGATCCGAGAAATTGTGGTTCCTTCCGGGGTACTGGCGCTCGCGGAAATCGTTGAGCCCGTCTTTGAATTGGGATACCACATGCTCTCCTTGATGAATCCATTTTGACATTTAAAAAACAGAGAATCCCATCTCATGGATGAGATCTCCAACATTTGTGTCTAGCGGTGCTAGTACGCCCTTTCAGGGTCTTCTGTATTCGCGACCGGCGCATTTGTAAAACTCCAACCTTATATTCTTCTTATCTCGAGCAAGCCCTGCTTCGCGATAAGTCGAATTTAGGTTTACAATTGCTTCTAGCAGTCACTGGGAAGCTCATTTTGGGGCTCACCATACTTGCAATAAGAACAATTGTGCCCTCTATGGCTTTTGCCCTCCTCACGTCGCCTGGGTCATATCCCTCGAGCGATCTGAAAAGGCAAACCCATAGATTGCCTTTTTTCCATTTATAATCATTAAATTCTTGTGATTACTAATGGATGTGGTCTTGTTTCAGAAGTTTTCCAAAAAACTAACAATGGCAGCTTCATTAACCATCACCTTTGATGAGAACAAGTACCAGCTCATGCTCCAAGACAAACAAACCAAGCGCACTTACAAGCGCCCTGCCAGCTGCCGAAGCGTCATTTCCCTCAGCAACTCAGAAAACACCGGGTCGACCTCAACTCCCCGGACCATTGTCTTCGGGTCATTGGGACCATTCCCACTACCCGCAGAAGAAACCGCACCTGCCAAGAAGCAGAAAACCGCCCCTCAACGTATCACTACAGTGATACCAAGGGAGATCATCAAGAAGCCTGAGGCCCGTAGCGCTCCTGCAAAGCCTCAACCAGCAAGAAACCAGGTCTGCTCAAAGACTTGGTCTCCAAGGCCTTCACCGAAACAGCAAAGGTCACAAACATCAGCAAAGCCAGCATACCTGGCCCCTCTCAAGGAGAACCGATTCTACCCTCTTGCTTACATGAAAGAGGAGAAACCGACCCTCCACCAAACAAAACCAACTCAGCATGAGCCGGCTTGCTCCTACAAGCCCAAAATCAAGTCATGCATCATCAGGCCTCCGCAAGAACCTGCCAAGGCCTACATTCCTGCGAGTCGACCCTTCCTCTCAACAGGAGCTGAACTCGCCAAATTCAAAGCTTCGCTGGGACAGGCAAAGGACCGCGTCCAGATCTTGTCCCTGCCCGTCTTCAAAGAAGACAAGCTCGGCTGCTGCGCACCAGGGACTACGTCCTTCATTGCCAGAGCACAGCCAGAGCTAACCGAAGCTCAAATCGCTCGTCGTATGCGCCGCCGTGCGGCATATCGACAAAAGAGACTAGAGAAGCAAAGAACCCAAGATTCTACACTTCAGGTCTCCCAAAAATGGGTCAAAAAAGAAAGACCCGACCAAGTTGTTGCTGTTCATATGGTTGGCAAAACCAGAAAACGCAAGAAGTCCGCAACAAAAATCCACGTCAGGCGCCCGGTGACTCGCAACGTCTCCCGGACACGAAGACATAAAGAAAACTCACCCGCTCCTTCAAGCCAAGGACATCAGAGTGACCACTCTTCGAGCTCTTCATCTAAAAGGATGAGCTCCAGCTCAGTCACCAAGACAATATCTTCATTCAACTCTCGAGGAATGAACGTCCTGGTCACAAATGCTGAGCAACCTCCGCCGCATGATGACGTAACCGCACGCATCCAGCAGCTGGAGCAAGGGCAGCAGAGGATAGAGACTCTAATAGAGAACCTAATTCTCAATCTTCAGCGTCCACGAAACAACGAAGCTCCTCCGAGCCATCAAGGCGACGAGGAAAATTCGGAAAACAGTGAGTCACGCGCCCTTACCAAAAAGGATGTTGACGATATCCTCGCCAAAGCAAAAGAAGAGGATAGACTAAAGGAGCATGGGATCAAGCCACCATATCCCTTGTGGATGGACTCGGTCCCGTTCCCTACAAAATTCAAGCAACCTACTCTCCAAACATATACGGGGAAAGGTTCAGCCAGACAGCACGTCATCCATTTCAAGATCCCGACGGGAGCTATTGCGGATCAAGATGCCCTCAAAATCCGCCTCTTTGCAAGTACCCTAAAAGGTATGGCCTTTGATTGGTACTCCACTCTGCCGGAGGACTCCATTCAAAATTGGGCCATGCTGGAGACACGCTTCCTAACCCACTTCAAAGGTGAGGATCATCCTGTTACTATGGCTCAGCTCTGCAGCCTAAAACAGGGAGAGAATGAGTCAACATATGACTTCATTCACAAGTGGAAGGCAATGGAATACAAATGCTCCGATGTATTGCCACAAGCGTCACTGGTCGACATCTGCCGAAACAACATGAGAGCAAGAATTCGCTCCATGATCATCGGCAACAAATCAAAGAACCTGGGAGAACTCTTGGAAGCAGCTATGGAAGCTGAAACGGTGATCAAAGACCTCAACAGTCAGAAATCATCAAAGAAAGAGCCGACTGCCATTGCAACCTCAAAACCAAAGAAAAAGGAGGTTCTCAATGTACAAACCAAGCCAGCTCCTCAGCAGAAACAAAGCTGCAGGTAAAAAGCCTAAACTTTCTGATGCCTTCAGAGAACGAGTAGAAAAGAAATACCCGTTCCCCTCAAATTGAGAATGAATCCCCTCAAATGCTTCTTCGGTGTTTCATCGGGTAAGTTTCTCGAATTCATAGTACGGAAAGCTGGCATAGAGCTTGACCCCACCAAAGTCAAGGCTATCCTAGAAATGCCACCTCCAAGAACCCTAAGACAATTAAAAGGGCTCCAAGGAAGATTGGCATACATTCGACGGTTCATCTCCAACCTATCAGGGAAGTGCCGTCCATTCCTCGGTTAATGAAGAAAGGTGTCGATTTTGTCTGGGATGCTGAATTTGAAGCCGCGTTCCAGGACATCAAGACATACCTGACTAAACCTCCAGTGTTGGCTGCCCCCACAACTGGAAAACCATTCCTCTTGTACACAAGAGCCCTTGACTGTTCTTTAGGCGCTCTACTCGCACAGAAGAATGACGAGGGAAAAGAAGCTGCTCTATATTACCTTAGCCGCATGTTGATAGGTGCAGAGCATCGATACTCTCCAGTCGAAAAAGAATGCTTGGCAGTGATGTTCGCCGTACAAAAACTGCGTCACTACCTGCTATCCAACACAGTGTACCATATTTCGAGGATCAACCTCCTAAAGGTCCTTGTCACAAAAGCAGGTTCTCTCAATGCCCGACTGACAAAATGGTCCATCCTCCTGTCACAATTTGACATTAGGTATGTACCATAAAAAGCAATCAAAGGCCAAGCTCTAACAGACTTCCTCGCGGAGCATCCATTGCCTAAAGATTCTCCACTCAGGGATGACCTCCCAGACGAATCGGTCTACAGTGTGGAGACTTCCTTATCAAATGCTTCCTGGCACATGTACTTCGATGGCGCAACCAGGACAAATGAAAAGGGAAATCAAATATCGAGAATTGGCATTCTCTTTGTTAGTCCCGACAAATACATGATTCCACACGCATTCTCGCTACTGGAACCATGTTCAAACAATGCAGCTGAGTACCAAGTCCTCATCGTAGGATTGGAGCTCGCCCTTGAATCTGGCATCACTACGCTGGAAGCTTTTGGAGACTCTCAACTGATCGTCAACCAGATGAATAAGAAATTTGAAGTCGGGAAGCCCGATCTGTTGCCTTACTACAACAAGGCACAATCGCTTCGACAAAAGTTCGACATCTGTCACATCACCCACATCCTCAGAGGTGAAAACATTCGTGCAGATGCCCTGGCTGGACTTGCTGCGTCTATGGCAATCCAAGAAGGGGAAAACATGCAAGTTACAGTGTGTCAAAAAAGGATTCTCCCTCCTCTCAACACACATCAAGCAGTTGTTGAATGCCACCAAGTGGTTGGAAGTCGGATCTCCGTCCTTAAACCTCTGATCGGCGACTGGAGGGATCCGTTCATTGATTACATCATGTTCGGAATCCTACCTGAGGATCCAAAAGAACGGGTAAGCATCCAAAGGCGAACCCCAAACTTTCATTTGGATATTCCTTCAAAAATGCTTTATAGGAAATCCTACAATGGAGTACTTCTACGCTGCTTGTCACAACAAGAGGCGGAGGAAACACTCAAAGAAGTACATGCTGGTCTTTGTGGAGCCCATCAAGCTAGGCCTAAGCTCTACGATCAGATAAAAATGTTAGGTTATTATTGGCCTACCATGGTGGCTGATGCAATGCAATTTGCTAAGCGCTGCCAACAATGCCAAGTTCATGGAGATTATGTCCACATGCCTCCGGAATGGGTACATCCTACAGCAATCTCATGGCCTTTTGAAGCCTGGGGTATGGACATCATAGGTCCTATCTCTCCCCCATCAAGCAAAGGTCATCGCTTCATTTTCGCTGCTACGGATTATTTCTCCAAGTGGTCAGAAGCATTCGCGCTCAACGAAATGAAGACCTCGTCAGTCCTTCAATTCTTGCGCACTAATATAATTTGTCGCTTCGGCATACCTAAAAGATTCGTCCATGATAACGGACCACAGTTCCGCGATCACCGATTCTACAGGTTCTGCGACAAATACAAAATCCAAAGTTGTCCTTAAACTCCGTACAATCCGGCAGCGAATGGACTAGCAGAGGCTTTCAACAAAACACTCTGCAAAATTCTCAAGAAAATGGTCTCTAGTCACAAAAGAGATTGGGGCGACAAACTGCCTGAAGCTTTGTGGGCCTATCGAACCACCGTTCGAGGACCAACCCATAGCACACCATTCTCCTTGGTCTATGGATGCGAAGCTGTTGTCCCTTTGGAAGTTCAAATTCCTTCCTTAAGGGTATCTCTGCAAAATGACATGACGCAAGAAAGTAATGTCAAATTGAGACTCCAAGAGCTGGATAACCTCGATGAGAGACGGCTCGAAGCTCTACAAAGCATTAAACTCTACCAAGCACGCATGGCAGGATCTTTTGACAAGAAGGTCAGGCAACGCGCCTACAAAAAGGGAGACTTGGTTCTTACAGTAAAAAGACCAATGGTTTTCGCCAACAAATCCAAAGGCAAATTTGAACCAAAATGGGAGGGACCTTTCGTCATCGGCAAAGTCTTCTCCAACGGCGCATACGCTCTTCTAAACATGGAAGGTGACAATGTATGCTGCCCATCAATGGAAAGTTCTTGAAGTGGTACTACCCTTGAAGACTTCTTCCATCGGGTCAGAGTGACGCCTGCACGGCCAAAGCCTATTCCTAGGTATCTGCTTGTCAAACCCACTCCTTTTGGAATTTTCATCCTCTTGTTGAAATTTCTAAAAAAAAAACCCCTCAAAACAATGTCTCTTTCATCGTTTCATTGTTAAAAAAAAAAGGCAAATCCAAAAATCCAAGTTTAGGAGCCTCTTCCCAAACTTGACCAAAATTTTCGATCCTTGAACCCAAAATTCATGGTTTGAAACAAAATCAGGACCTAGGGATTTCAGCTCTAGTCCACCCCGACTTTTACCACCAAAATGGTTTTGAGTCAAAATTTACGACCCTCGTGTCTTTAAACAAAAAAATGGTTTTTCAAAAACCGCAGGGAAGCGACGTTCAGTCGATACTTACAAAACCCAAAATCGGAAGGATGCGAACCCCATTCGATACTTCCAAAAACCCCAAAATTTCAAAAATCGTGGAGACGCAATGTTCCAGTTGATATCCACAACCCAAATTTCAAAACAAACAAAGAACAAAACAAAGGTTCGAAAAAACCTCAAAATTCAAAAATCGTGGGGAAGTGACATTCCATCGATACCCACAAAAAAAAAATTTTGAAGACAAAAGCAGGGAAGCGACGCTTAGTCGATACTTGCACCAAACTCCGCGAGGAAGCGACATTCCATCGATACTCGCAACCGAATGAGCAAGGAGGCGACATTCCATCGATACTTGCAATACCATTCAGCAGGGAAGCGACACTCAGTCGATACTTGCACCAAACTCCGCGAGGAGGCGACATTCCATCGATACTCGCAACCGAATGAGCAAGGAGGCGACATTCCATCGATACTTGCAATACCATTCAGCAGGGAGGCGACTTTTAGTCGATACTTGCATTTTTTAAAACAAAAAACCTGGCTTTCACGCCAAAAAACCCGGCTTCCATGCCAAAAACCCGGCTTTCACGCCAAAAAATCAAAAATCCGGCTTTCATGCCAAAAACCAAAATTTGGCTTCCATGCCAACAAAACAAAACTCGGTTTTCAAAAAAAAAATTATGCCTTTCATGCCAAAAAAAATAAAAAATCTGGCTTTCATGCCAAAAAGAAATTTCGGCTTTCATGCCAAAAACAAAATCTGGTTCTTACACCAAAAACAAAACCGGCTCTCATGCCACAAACAAAATCTTTGGCTCTCATGCCACAAAAAATCTTTGGCTCCCATGCCATGTCAAAAACCGGCTATCATGCCACCCAAAAAAAAAAATCGGCTTTCATGCCACCTCAAAATTCGGCTTTCATGCCATCTCAAAAAAAAATTGGCTCTCATGCCATCCCAAAATTTGGCTTTTACGCCACAAAAACCGGCTTTCATGCCACTCCAAAAAATCGGCTTTCATGCCACCTCAAAATTCGGCTTTCATGCCATCATCAAAAAAAAAAACCTGGCTTTTACGCCAACCAAAACAAAAACCCGGCTTTATTGCCAACAAAACAAACTGGTTTTCAAAACAAACCGGCTATAGATGCCATCCAAATCCGGCTATAGATGCCACCCGAAATTTGGCTTTCATGCCGTAAACAAAAACTGGCTCCCATGCCAAAACAATCATTTGTCAAAAGATTTCTCACAAAATGACAAACTTTTGATCACATCCCATTTAGCAATCACTTTAATCACAATATTTGAGTGAGCGTAGGGAAAACAAAAAAAGAAAGTACCAAAATATACATGTGGTACCAAAAAAAAAGAAGAAAAGAAAAGTGTTCACAAGCACTACAAAAATGTATACCAAAAAAAAAAATACATGTGGTATATAAAAAGAGAGAAAGAGTTTCTGTTACAAAAAAAAAAAAAAAAAAAAATAGGGCCTCCGCCAAAAATGCTCTCCAGCCAAGCTTTCAGCTCCTCAAGCAAACTCTTGGCTTCATCCGTCAGAGTCTCTAAGGCACGCTTCTTCAAGAATCTGCCATGAGTAGCTGGAGAAGGCTCTATCCCTTCTGCTACACCAGGAAGATTATCCCGAGCAGTCTGCCATCGTTCATTCTCTCTAGCCTTCCTATTGAGAATCCGATCGGCCTCTGCAGCTTGGCGAATCAAAGCACTCTCCCTGTCACGAGCCTCTGTTATGGCGGACCGTGTACTGGCGACTTGGGCTTTTAAGTGTTCGAGATGCTTCCTTGCCTCCTCAACCTCTCCATCAAGGATGCTAAGGTCATGCTGCAGCCTGATGATGTCTAACTCCGCTCGGTTCCTCTCCCGAACCAGCTGTTTCCTGCCCTGTGCAGTCTCTTTCAATTCCGATTGAGCCTTCTCAGCAGGGTTCAGGAGCATCTCTTGGAAGAACTGGTCATCAGGATAGCTGATGGTCTCAAACCACCTGTCGCCTAATGCAATGATCTTATCAACGATCGCCCGAGCGTCCGTAACATCCAGACCAATATCTTCCTCAGCATCTTTGAGAATCTCCTTCACATGCAGAATCTTGCTACGTGCAACATCCAAGTATCCAGAAAGGAGGGTCTCAATCCAAGAACTCAAAACCCGCATCACCACCTTCTTCGCATACTGAAGAGATGGGTCAGATGAAGACTCACCCTTCTCTGTCGATTGGCTGCCCAAGTCATGTCCCATCGGAAGAGTAACAATAGAACACTTTCCAATCGAGGCCGCTGGAGAAGGAATCTCAACATGAGGTCTTGCCTCTGCCGCGTCAGAATTGGCTGGAGGAGTCCCAATTACTAGGTCAACTTCTGGCATCCCTGGCTCTGGCTCTGAAGGAAGCGATGGACTCTCTTCTGTCACTTCAAAATCTGCCAAACACAAAAAGGTATGAATATGATCCTGTTAAAAATCACTATCAGGGTTATTACTATGAAAGTACCTTCTTCGACGATTGGCGGAATGCTTTCCTTCTCCATGAACTCATCGGAAGTATCGTCACACTGGCGTCCATCGATGGTTCAAAGTCGTCGGAATCCTGTGGTGAATCAGCTGATACAAAAAAAAATGTGTGTTAACAAATCAAGTCACAGACAAAAAAGAAAAGAAAGCGGAAAAAGTAATACCAGTTGGAGATTCTGCATTCATTTCAGAGTCCCTTGGTTTGTCTTCTGGTTTCTCCACAGGGTCAGGCGTCCTCTCACCGGGGATCGCCATGTCTTCCTCTTCTGCTAAAAAAAAAAAAAAAAAGCAGAAGCATAAGCAAATCAAAATATGGAAAAATACCATGAAAGGAATAGAGAGAAGTGAAAACATACCTCCACCAACGGTATCTTCTTCTCGGCTCCTTTTTTCCGGAGGCTCCTCAGCAACCTCGGGCACCTCCTCATTGATAGTAAGAGGAACTTCTTTATCAAAAGAGTCTTTATTGTGATGCTGACTCCTCTTCCTCTTACTTCGGCGAGTTCGCTTCTTAGAAGAACCTGCCCCACCATCAGAGTCTGGTCTCTCGCTTGACTCCTCACTGGATGGCCTGCTCTTGTCAGTAGACTCCATGGAAGCTCGCCTTTGTGCTGCTTGCATCCAAGCATCAAGTTCGGCTTCCTCCTGTTCTAGCTGCTCTATAGCTTCATCAGGTATTTCCCGAGCAGCCTCAGAGCCAATGACGCCCTGGTCACCGAGAAAGCCTATCTTGTGCTTCTCTCCGGAAAGGAAGGCCCAAACTTCCTCCCGGCGGACGCCATCTGATTTTCCAAGGCCCTTTCCAGATGACAACTTCACATCTAGCTCCCTCTTGGAAAGACCCCGGTATGCCATGAAGCTCTCCACGAACCACTTCGTGAAACCGGCAGTCTGGGAAGTCTGCAGTACAGGATAGGAAATCATGGAAGTAGTGTCCTCAGCGCTATAGAAAGCCCATGCGTTTCTCCCATCCTGCAAACTTCCAAAGTGCTTCACCATGCTTGAAGGCGCTCCAACAACGCCTTGAGAAAAGCCCAGCTGCAGCGCAAAGCGGGAAGGCACATACGGTTGGATGTCAACAAAAAGATGTCTGCGGTATACCATTGTGCCGACTCATACGCTAAAAAGCCACTCCTTCTCTGCATTCGTCAAGGAGTAGTGTCTTCCAGATCCTGCCCTGGTAGAGTCGCAGGAGGCACCAAAATCAAAAGCCTTCTTCTGCAACTCCGGAGAAAGCTTCACTGAAGACTGTCCCATCTTGACGTCCCTGAATCGTCGGATCCTCATGCGGGCAAACAAAAGAGATTCGACTATGGCTTTTCCCTTAGCCAATCGAATCATCAAGGGGTCGTCGTCCTGCGCAACACCCAGCCGATGGAAGCCGGGACAGTGGTTTACAAACCACGAATAGAAAATATGGGCGGAAAATACCCTGTTCATGGGTTGCCCAAGTCGGACCAAGAAAGCAGCTGCCTGCAGTTCAGTGCACAAATAGGAGTATAAAGCTGGCACCAAAGCTAGCTGCTCTCCAAACGCCATCTGACAAGCCGGAAAAATACAATGCGGCCGGATGTGCGCCCCATCTCCTCCAGCAAAAATGGCCTCACCAAGCCAATATGTGAGGTAAACAGCAAGATCTCTCCGCAGTGCGATATCAGAACAAATACTACTGGTACCTGCGAAGAAACCATTCAGGTCCTCTTGCATGACCGCAGTCTTCTTGTCCTCCCTGGACATATTGGTAGAAGGCCCCTTGCTGTCAAGGAAACTGAGAAAAGAAGAGCCGAAACTCTTCCAGCTACTAGACCTTACTTTCGAGCCCTCCTTCTCCTTCAAAAAATCGTAGAAGACGACGAGCTGAAAGTATAAAAGCCTGAATTCCTCTGACCTCTCCTCAAGGACGTTGTCAATCGGCATGAACTCCTCATAGAGTTTCCCGAGGATGGGTAACCCGGTAATGGCACTCAGCTCCTTCAGAGAGAAACCAATCTCACCATTCGTCACTATGAAGGTATTGGTTTGAGGGAGGAATGACTCAAGCATGGCCATGAAGGCCTTGTTGGAAAAGATCACGGTCTCCCTGAATGCACGGACCGCTTCAAAGATCCCGGCTTCCTTCAAAATGGCACCTCCAACAAACAAGATATGGTCAGTCCAAGACTTCCACTCGGAGTCAGCACTGAAGCGGCCGCGGAGTCAAAAAGGCTTCACCCAGTTGCTGCCATCACCACCGAAGATGCCAAGGCCCATCGGTCTCAAATCAACCGATGGATAATCTGCGCCCTGGTAGTTGCTGGCCGGCATCAAGATGTCCATGTCAGCAGGCGACTTCTCCATATGTCCAGGAGAACTGCCAATGAAAACCACGGTCTTGACCACGTTGGTCCTCTTCACCCATCTTGGAGGATCTTCCCTCTTCGGGCACGTGGGAGAGAGACTCATGATCGAGATAGTATGATCAAAAGTCGATCAGGTGGCAACAATTTTCTTCACACCATCAACCGTGTAGGAAAACTGGAAGCATCTCCTCTGATACGTCATATCGGCTGGGGCTGCATCACCAAAGAAGAAGGTAGGCTTGGACAACACCCTTTGATCCTCCATCACCCAGGGACGGCTGCTTACCATGATTTTATAGAAATCCTCTCCTTTGCGAGCAATCAGTGCCTGCCGTGCCTCCTCTCTATTGAGGGAGTCACACTCCTCGAGGTGCTGCTCGACGTATTGTACCTTCTCCCAGGCCTGCTGGACGGCCGGATTAGAAGATCGCGCAGATCGATGAGGTATGCTTGTGATAGGTTCTTTACCCTTGTCTGTTCTAGAAGGAACACCTGCAAAAGGTCAAAAAAAAAGGGGAAAGAATTATCATCAAAATGACGAAATTTTGCTAAAAAAAAAATCTGACGAAATTTCAGCATGACCCCGGGGCAATTCCAAAGAAAAGAAGTACCCCAACAGAAATAGAAAGCTTGGAGATAGGCTCAACATCACTGCGAGCTCCAAAACTCCAAACTTTCGAAACCTTGAAAAACTCCGCAAAATCAGGAAGGGCTCAACATTGCTGCGAGCTCCAAGTTCCTAACTTTGCAAAGGTTTTCAGGTATGTCACCACATCATGCTATCAATTGTTACAAAAACAAAAGCATGTATGAACATCTTCATATGCAACAAAAAAAAAAGGATGCATTGTCATGATGAGAAAAAAAAGCGGAAAGAAACTTTTCCCAAAAAAAAAAAAAAAAAAAAAAAGGGAAAAAAAGAAGAAAGAAAACTTTCTCAAAAAAAAAAAGGAGAAAGATCAGAAAAAAAAAGGAAAAAAAAAAGGAAAAAAGGGGGCACGGCCCACAGGCCACCGGCCGTACGGATCTGCCAAAAAAATGCAAAAAGAGAAGCACGAAACAAAAAAGAAGAAAAAAACGTGCAAAAAGAAAAAAGAAAAAAAAGAAGAAAAGAAACACTTTCTTTTTCCCCATCCTATTTCTACATGGATTTCTTGTAAAAGAAAAAAAGGGTAACTTACTTGAAGCCATGGATGGAGAAGAAGAAGAACTTGAAGACTCTTGAAGAAGGAGAACTCTTGCACTTGGAGCAACTCTTGAAGACTTTTGGAAAAAAGAAAGCAACAAAAGCAAGAGATCCCACCTCACTTGCTTTTATAGAAGAGAGCAAACCAAAAGAGGAAAGAAGAGAAAAGCAAGGAGGTAAGTGCTAAAAATTAGCAACCTTCCCAAAAGAAAAGGGAATTTGAGATAATCTCTCCTAAAGAGAATATTCTTTGAGAAATTCTCTCTAAAAATCAAGGGAACTTGAGAAATTCTCTCCAAGTTAAGATATTCTTAGATATTCTCTATCCAAAAGAGATATCTTTAGAAATTCTTTCCAAAATAAAACCATATGAGATCTTAGCCATTCCCAAAAGCTTAAGGTCCCATGGGTTAGCCCATATGAGCCAGGTTTGACCACCTAGGCACTAAAAGTGGCTTTTAGAGAAGATTCCTCTTACCAAGAGCATTACAAAAATGGTTCCATGCCTCTCTTTTGAGTTGATTGGACCATACCATACAAGAATTCCAGGCCCCATGAGCTTCCAAGAAACCTAACCATCTCACTTCATGAGCCAAATTGAGCCAAACCTTGAAATTGACATTTCACCAAAAATCAAACCGGTCCCTTAACATTCCACATACAGCTTGTTAGGTCACAAGACCAAAACCAAAAACCAAAACCTGACCCCCCCAACATTCCACATACAGCTTGTTGGGTCACACGGTCAAAACCAAATCCGACCCCCTAACTTGCCACATACAGCCTGTTAGGACTCAAGGTCAAAACAAAAATCCAAATCCGCATCCCTGATGTCATCTTCAATACTTTGCCTTAAGATGGTACATGATTCCTACCACAACCATACAAACCCCCTGGAAGTTCAAAAGGCTATAATACCAAAAGAAAGACCGCTCAAAGACTCTTGGTCAAGTCAGAAGCTCTTCTTCAAGATTCTCTTCGAGGCACATCGACTGCAAAAGCCATATCGTCGCTGTACCTCGAGGGGGCATTTGTTGACACCAAAAATGTCACTTTGCCTCTTCACACCAAAAGCTACACGGAGCCGCATCCTACCAAAAATAGGCAGGCGCTACTTCAAGCATCAGATCTTGTCAGAATCAAACAAAAACTGCAAGGTCATTCAAAACAACCAAAAGAGAGGTACACAGGAAGTTTCGGGCCGTTTCAAGATCATTTGGCCTAACTTCACTACTCCGACAGCTAAACAAGCGCTCCCGGCGGCGGCAGAATCGGAGACACCAAATCTTCGATCGGGGCCTATGGATGTTCTCAAAATATGTCCAAAGGGCTCCACGTCAAGTTTCAAGTCAAACCAGTAACGTTTGACCCATCATCAACTCTCCAACAGCTAAATCAAGCCTTCCGGCGGTGAAGCTCTCCGGGACCATGATTCCCAAAACGGAGCCTGTGGATCATATTAAAATGACTCCAATAGGGTCCCCGTCAAATTTCAGGTCAATCAGACATCGGTTGACCGCACATCAAAGCCCGACATTTTCCTCACGGCGGAACAAAGCCTAGCATTTGCGGGACCCCAAACGGCTTCAAAACTCAAACGAAAGCCCATGGTTGGTCTTATTTAATGCTCAAGAAGCTTCACCTCAAATTTCAGGTCATTCCGACATCGTTTGGTCCTGTTTCAGCTTCTGGCGGAAAATCAGCAGTTCTGCGTTCGGCTTTTCCCGGAAAATCGGAAACTTTGCAAACCAATTTGCAAGGATTCTCATCAGGTTTTTTAGAGGGAAATCAAGCCAAATAATGTGGAGAAATGTCAGAGAAAATAAGCAAAAAAAAGGGAAGCGAAAAACGACGAGAAACAGCCAAAAACAGGCCCCGGGGAGTTTTTTTCCCCCCATGGTCGCAGGCCCCGGCGACCTTGGGAGGTCCGGGGCGCCAATTTCGCCCCGGGACCCCCCGTTTCGTCCGTTTTCGCGAGACGAGTTGTTCTGTGCCTGTGATTTTTCCAGATTCAGGCTTTTGAGGCTCCAAATTCACTGATATTCATCAAGATCACAGGACTCCTTTCCAGAACTTCAAAAACTTCATTGATCGCCAGCCGAACGACAAAAAAAAAGTGCACTTTCTGCCCGCCCGATCGCGAAATCGACTGGACAGATGCTGCCGGCCCGCTGGTATCAACCAATGTCTGAAACTACATGATCATCTACTGTTGATTTACATAAAGATCCATCGATGATCATCGCAAAGGGAATTCCAAATGACGCAACATGGCCCGCGACTCTTCAGCTACCAAGGCGACCACTTAATGCTATCAATTAGCCCGTTTATGGCAAGTTAATGCGGTCATTAACCCATTATCTTGGACGGCCCAATCAGAAGCCTCCGTTTAGGAGTTACAAGTCCAAGCAATCATGGCATTCAAGCCATGAAACTCCTAACATAATGGAGATTAAAGGCAACTAAATGCCCATGACTCTCCTTTGGCCAATGAAATCCAAGGGTCAGGAGTTACAAAACAAAAAGCAATTAAACCTGTAACTCCTCCCATAACTTGGCTTTATTGCCATAATTGCCATAAATGACCATAAACCACTCCTAAAGGCCACCAAAAGCCTATAAATAGGAGTCCCCTCTAAGCATTCCGGGGATCGAAATCATCAGCAATTCCTGCTCTAGAGATCCAGAAGCTCAGAGAGAGAGAAACCTCTGTCGGAATTCCGCAGCAGCCTCCACTACAAGGTGACAAAAGTCCCTTGGGGGGCACTCCTGCCAAGGTACTTTACCTTCTACTTCAACAAAAGTGGCTTAGACATGGCTCTTCAGCCCGTCTACTCGGTTTTTTATTGAACATAAGACCTTCTCTCGGTCTTTGTTCTCTAAAAATCTGAGGATATAGCCAAGCCAAGCGAATCCAAAGCATCCGACGTTCTCATTTGCATGGATGATGGCGGAGTCCATACATGACTCGCGACCGTCAATCTAAACGGGTCCCTCCCACAATCTCCTGAAAAGTTAGATTCTTCCTTTCTCGCTTTTCATTGTATTTTGTATTTTTTTTAGAGAGACAAAAAACCACAACTCTTGTCTTTCATTATTGATGAGAATTGTAAATCGGCTATAAACGCCACAAATCGGCTATAAACGCCAAAAATCGGCTATAAATGCCAAAAAATCGCCTTTTATGGCAAAATAAAAAACTGTCTCTTTTCTTAAATATATGTGCAATGGAAACTTGAAAAGAAGTTGATTTCCTTTTTACTTGCGAAGATTGATCTCCGGATCATCACTTGCAATTCCAAGTAAAATAGAAAATCTGGCACACCCACAAACACACAAAAGCGTTGATGCGCGCTCCGCCTTCCGGGGGCGAAAGGGTCAGACCGAACGGACTCCCACGTCCGCCGACGCCCGGTAGCGCCGGGGCCGGAGCGCTTTCCATCAATTTGGTGAAAATTTGGTTTTTGCCTTCAGGAAGAGGTACAAGATCCGACACATCATTCTTTTTAAACTGATTTAATTCTTTTTGCATGGCATCAATCCATTCATACTTGGTTTCTGCTTCAGAGAAATTCTTGGGCTCAATTTGTGAAACAAAGGAATTGTGAGCACACAAATTATGAACCTGTCTTCTTGTCATGACTCCTTTTGTGATGTCTCCAATGACATTATCCAAGTTGTGATTTCTTAATAGCTTTGTGGGCATAGTAGGGACTGAGGGAATTTCTTCTTCAATTTCAGATGAAATAGGCTGCTCAACTAAGGTCTCTTCTTCATCATGAGGAGCTTTCTTAATTTGATTAGTATCATCAAAGACAACATGAGCTGATTCCATAACAGCCATCGATCTGAGGTTGAACACTCTATAAGCCTTGCTTTTATCAGAATACCCTAAGAAGATCCCTTCATCAGATTTGGAATCGAACTTTTCAAGCTGCTCTCTATCTCTTAAAATATAGCACTTACTACCAAACACTCTAAGATAACCCAGATTTGGTTTTCTTCCAAAATATAGCTCATAAGGGGTTTTGTTAGTGTTCTTTGTCAAATAAACACGATTAATAAGATAGCAAGCAGTATTTACAGCTTCAGCCCATAAGTTGCGAGGGAGATCTGGCCATTTCTTGAATAACTCTATTTCTTTTTTCAGCTACTCCATTTTGCTGGGGAGTTTTTGGAGCAGAGAATTGATGACTGATCCCATGGCTTTCACAGAAGTCTGCAAATCTTTCATTTTCAAATTCGCCTCCATGATCACTTCTTATCTTCTTAATTTTGCAGTCCTTCTCAACTTGAATTTTCTTGCAAATCCTTATGATATTATTGAAAGTCCAAGATCGAATTCTAGAGGGGGGGGGTGTGAATAGGGTGAGCTCAAATTCCTAGACCAATTTTAATCCTTTTAGCTTTTAAGTCTCTTATGCTTTGAAGAAGAATAATAAAATTAACCAAGAGAGCACAATCCATAAAATGAAAGCATAAAGACAATCACCATAACACAAGCATATATAGTGGTTCGGCCAAATTGCCTACATCCACTCCCGGTACACCTACCGGTATTAACTAACTTCAATTAAGGTTTAGGATCACCTCAAACCTTACAATCAACACTATGCTTTTCAAGGCTAAGCATAAACCTTTACACCATATGCTTTTCTAGGCTAAGCATAAACCTTTACAACATAGAATTTTTCTCTTAAGAAATATGCCTAAGAATGTATGGATTAAGAGAGCAATGTAAGTGCAATGGAGTGCCTCTAAATAGGCTAATTAGAAAGTGAACATTCAACTCCTAGAAACATGCATAATAATGACAAAGTCTATGTATGATGCATTTCCTAGTAATAACTCTTTCTCTTTGAAAAGATGAAACTTTGATTGATGCAAAGATGATAAACAAGATAGAGAAAGAGTTGTTTGCCTAACACATGATTTTAGCAAAGTAAACTAACTTGTTTTCAAAGAAGATAAACTAATGCTTAACAAGTTGGTTTTGAAACAAGAAAACAAAATCATGTGAAACAAAGATCATTTGTTGGTTTCATAATGCTATGATATGTTTAAAGTTCTAAGCATGTTATGAAGAACAACAATTCAATAGAAAGGCATCTATTCTAATCATGCATTGAATAAAATCAAAGACAAAGAAACATGCATGATTTTAAAGAACTTAGGATTAACAAAAGCACACCCATTGGTAGATCAAAGGTTGAATTAATGGAATGGCTTCATAATCCCTTCAAAGATGCTCTTGAGAAGTTGCTAATGCTTGGCCTCAAAAGTCTCTCCAATGTCAGCAACTTTCTTCAACCAAAAAGCCACTTTTTATAAAGAAAAAGTTGCCAACGGCTAGTCCCCGGTCGACAAGGAAATAGGACCCGGTCGACCGGGTACACACAACGGTCAAAAAAATATCCGTTGGAGAGGCTACAGCTCACAGTTCCCTGATGACCTGCAGTGTGCCCGGTCGACCGGGTAACAGTGCCCGGTCGACCGGCCACACTGGCAGATCAACCTGAAGGGTGCCCAGAAATCTGAAATTGTAGGAAAATGTAACTTTGAAGGGTACCTTTCCAGGGGACTTTGAGGCACATATGTCAAGCATGAATTCATGACTGAAAGAAGATGAAAACTTAAATTTTAAAAGCCATGAAAACTCCAAATCAAAATAATGAATTTAAAGATAGAAACTTTGGAAAGCTTGGATGATTTTTGAAACCAAAAACTCCATGATCTAAGAGATAAACCTGAATTGAAAATCATGCATATCATGAGATAAAAACAAAGATTAAGAAAGCGAGATATGCATGAAGATCCTAAGACAAAGTCCATGAATGAATGAGAGGACAAGCTTATGAAAATGAATGCATCCTATCAAATTGTAACAAAACGAAAACTCTAACAATCTCCCCCTTTGCAATTTGATGGCAACTCTTGAAGCTTGAACTCTCTCTCAATCTCCTTTGAAACTTGAACAGCAACTACTTTGGATATTTAAGGAGCTTTGGATATTTGGGAGCATTTGGATATTTTGGAGCTTTGGATTTTCCTTGCAAGAGCGACGACAAAAGACAACCAGCCTAGAAGCTATACAAAATATGCACTCTAGGCAAAGCTACTCCCCCTCAACAATAGCAACCCATGAATCTTCTCCCCCTCAATTGGTGAATACCTTGAGGAACAATTGATATTTTCTCTCCCCCTTTGACATCTAATTGCAAAGGAGCCTGCCCATCAAAGATAAAACATACAACCTTGTTAGTAGCACCTGTTTATAAGAGATATAAAAATAAAATGTGGAACAGGTGATTAACCGACAAGAATTTAAAAATCAGGGCAAGGGCCAATGCCTAATTGATGTCTCAATTTAATGAAACGATCATTTCCAAGGGGTTTAGTAAATAAGTCAGCCAATTGGGTATCTGTAGGGACAAACATTAACTCAATAGTGCCTTGGTCAGCATGATCACGCAAGAAATGATAGCGAATGTCAATGTGCTTAGTGCGTGAGTGCTGAACAGGATTTTTTGAGATACTGATGGCACTAGAGTTGTCACACATGATAGGCATGCATTGTTGTGGAACATTATAATCTAATAAAGTTTGTTTCATCCACAACATTTGGGTACAACAACTACCTGCAGCAATATATTCAGCTTCTGCAGTAGACAAGGATACAGAATTTTGTTTTTTGCTATGCCAGGCTACTAAGCAGTTCCCTAAGAAATAGCAGCAGCCACTAGTGCTTTTCCTATCATCTATTGATCCTGCCCAATCTGCATCACTATATCCAATTAATTGCAGAGTTGAGTCATGAGGATACCAGATACCATAATGAGAAGTCCCATTAATATATTTTATGATGCGTTTAACAACTTTAATGTGAGACTCTCGGGGGTCAGATTCATACCTAGCACATATTCCAACGCTAAAAGAGATATCAGGGCGGCTAGCAGTAAGGTAGAGAGGGCTTCCTATCATGCTCCTATAAAGTTTCTGGTTAGCTTTCTTACCCTTTAGATCACTAGAGATTTTAGTAGTGGAGCCCATAGGATTGTAACTAGTCTTAGATTCTCCTAAGCCAAACTTTTTCACTATTTCTATAGCAAACTTGGATTGACTAAGAAAGATACCATGATCAGTCTGACTAACTTGTAATCCTAGAAAGAACTGAAGGGGTCCTACCAAACTCATTTCAAAAGTGGAGCTCATTAACTTAGAAAATCCTTGAGCAAGTTGATTAGATGTTGATCCAAAAACAATGTCGTCAACATATATCTGAGCAATGAGAATATCTTTATCAACCTTTTTAATGAAGAGAGTTTTGTCCACATTCCCACATTCATATCCATTTTCAAGTAAGTGACTTGTAAGCTTTTCATACCAGGCTCTTGGGGCTTGTTTCAATCCATAGAGAGCCTTTTTCAACTTAAAAACATATTCTAGGTGATAAGGATCCTCAAAGCCTTGAGGTTGAGTAACATACACATCTTCCTCAATTTCACCATTTAAAAAGGCACTCTTTACATCCATTTGAAACAGTTTAATCTTCATGCTGCTGGCATAAGCCAATAAAATTCGAATAGACTCCAACCGAGCTACTGGGGCAAAGGTTTCCTCAAAATCAACTCCTTCAACTTGAGCATACCCTTTGGCTACAAGTCTAGCTTTGTTCCTTATGACATTTCCTGATTCGTCCAGCTTGTTCTTGAAAATCTTGTTGGTGCCAATTTGGCTTTTGCCTTCAGGAAGAGGTACAAGATCCCACACATCATTCTTTCTAAACTTATTTAATTCATCTTGCATGGCATCAATCCATTCAGACTTGGTTTCTGCTTCAGAGAAGTTCTTGGGCTCAATTTGTGAAACAAATGAATAGTGAGCACACAGATTATGAACCTGTCTTCTTGTCATGACTCCTTTTGTGATGTCTCCAATGACATTATCCAAGTTGTGATTTCTTAATAGCTTTGTGGGCATAGTAGGGACTGAGGAAATCTCTTCTTCAATTTCAGATGAAATAGGCTGCTCAACTAAGGTCTCTTCTTCATCACGAGGAGCTTTCTTAATTTGATTAGTCTCATCAAAGACAACATGAGCTGATTCCATGATAGCCATTGATCTGAGGTTGAACACTCTATAAGCCTTGCTTTTATCAGAATATCCTAAGAAGATCCCTTCATCAGATTTGGAATCGAACTTTTCAAGCTGCTCTCTATCTCTTAAAATATAGCACTTGCTACCAAACACTTTAAGATAACCCATATTTGGTTTTCTTCCAAAATACAGCTCATAAGGGGTTTTGTTAGTGTTCTTTGTCAAATAAACACGGTTAATAAGATAGCATGCCGTATTGATAGCTTTAGCCCATAAGTTGCGCGGGAGATTTTTCTCATTAAGAAGGGTTCTGGCCATTTCTTGAATAACTTTGTTTCTTCTTTCAGCTACTCCATTTTGCTGGGGAGTTTTAGGAGTAGAGAATTGATGACTGATCCCATGGCTTTCACAGAAGTCTGCAAATCTTTCATTTTCAAATTCGCCTCCATGATCACTTCTTATCTTCTTAATTTTACAGCCTTTCTCAACTTGAATTTTCTTGCAAATCCTTATGATATTATCTACTGCATCTGATTTAGCATGAAGAAAGGCTACCCATCCAAATCTCGAATAATCATCAACCATAACTAGGATATACTTTCTCCCACCAATACTCTAAACAGGTACGGGTCCAATGAGGTCCATATGAATGAGTTCAAGAGGACGAGTAGAGGATATATCTTTTATACCTTTAAAACTTTTCTTGATCTGTTTACCCATTTGACAAGCCTTGCACAATTCAGATTTGTAATCATCTAATTTGGGTATTCCTCTAACAATTTCTTTCTTAAATAAGATCTTCATCAGTTTGTAATTTATATGTCCCATTCTTTGATGCCACAACTGATTTTCTTGAACTTTTGACATTAAACACAGGGATTCATATTCAGAACATTCTTCTGTGGTGTAGATGTTATCTTTAGTACGTAATCCAATGAGTAGAACTTTGTGGGATTTCTCATCCAGAACCTTGCAAGAAGATCCTATGAATAAGAACATGAATGAATGAGCGGTCAAGCTTATGAAAATGAATGCATCCTATCAAATTGCAACAAAACAAAAACTCTAACAAAGTCCACTACCGCTAATATTGTACGTAAAAATGTAAAAAAAGGGAGTTAATTTGGAGGTACAATTTGCAATATCAAATGCTCATATGCCGGGTCCATGGGTCGGAACCTATATGGACCCGGACCCGTTTATCAATCGTAACATAAATTAGGTTCCGAACCCGGACCCGTTTATGAAGCGGAACCTAAAATAGGTTCCAGACCCGTTTTTTTACAGGTCGGAACTTTTGGGTAATCGGATACCCGTTTGGAACCTTACATGTTTGCGAGTATAGGCTCTTTCATTTTTTTTTTTTTTTTGTCCGGTTGAAATGAAGGTTCTGCTGGTTTCACGTACATTCTCAATCGTAGATATTAGGATCTCTGGATTTTTGTGGTAACAATTCTGCACCTTGTATAGAAGAGTCAATCATTTCGTAGAACCAAAGATATATTTAGTTTGGAGATTTTTCGGAAAATTTAGGTTGTGCATGGCCATGAGATTCAAACACATACATACTTGTCATGGGCTGCATTCTCACTTTAGGACCAGCAAAACCGATGTTCAATGCATGAGCTAAAAAACAAGTGAGATAAGAAAGAGAAGGTGGAATCGGATCCGGACCCGGAACCGTTTCGGAACCTATTCCTTGTCCTCGGAATCGGAACCCGAACAATATATGGGACGGGTCTAGATCCAGGTCCGGGTCTAGGTAGAGAATGATATTAAAAAAAACATATAGTTTTTAGGAGAGAGTTTAGAAAATTGAGGTAATATGTCGGTTATCGGGTCCACGGGTCCGAACCAAGATGGAACCGGACCCATTTTCTTATTGGGGCATGATTAAGGACCCAGACCCGGTTTTAACGGGTCGGAACCTCCGCGTAATCGGAGAATCGGGGACCCATTAACATCTCTAGTCGTACGCCAGCTCAGCTGTGAGAGGTCATGGGTTTGAGTCCTCGCATCACTGCTCCGTCCCTCCGTCATTAATATATCTATATATGTTTTGGCCGAACGGGTATTCCGGCTCTCATGCACTAAGTGCAAATAAATAAATAAATAACCCGAGCACGGCCCATCTATAAATAACTAAACCCCATACTCAAAGCCCAATCCATGAGCTCAGTTACAAACAAAGAAAACACCCTCCTTTTAAGAGAAGAAATAAAAATGCTACTCTCTCACCTTCTGATTCTACTGCATCCTAAATTTTGTTCTCTCTTATATTGACCATTTACTTCGCTTCAACGGTAAAATAAATTTAGGATTTATTGTGTTTATTGTTATTTGATATTATTTCATCCAATTGTTATTCACACATGTCCATCCATCATTTTGTGAACCAAGCCCCGACTCGTGACCCACAATAAAGCAAAAGAAGGAAAAAAGGCTAAAAAATAGGTTTTTGAAATTTCCGCCGTATGTATTCGCGGTATAAATGCAGTTTCCAGATTTCCTCCTCTCAGAGAGGAGGAAAACTGGAAACCGGCAGTTTACTGCCGTTTCTAGGAGCGGTAAAGCTTCAATTTTTGGTTTTCCTGCTCTCGGAGAGGAGGAAATCTGGAAAGTAACGAGTTTACCGCCGATTCCAGCCGCGGTAAAGCTGAGTGAGTGTCCAAATAAAGTCGCAAGGCCTTTCCATTTCCAATGAAAAAATAATAGAATGAAAGGATCGATAGTTGCGTTTTTCTTGCACCGCATATCTAGTGAACACCCATATGATATGAATAGAGAGAAAAAAATCACACAAGCTGACTTTGGCAATTGACACATGTTGAATTGAATTTCTAGTCTTTCTAATATATATGCTTAGCCATAAATAAAAGTAGAAATATATAAATGGTCATCAAATATCATCCTCATAATTAAAGAATAAAATCCGAGATATCACTCTATTAAAGCAATTTGCTCTTGTCTACAACTCCATCCTTAAATCTTTCATCACTCGTAGTCTTTAATGAACATCCGTGTGATTCACTTGATAATAAATTCTTAAAAATTTAAAACAACGGGGCCCTTAAGAGAGCACATCTAGGAAAGAAAATTTAAAAGCATTGAGTGTTATCACGTATCTAATCTAGAGCAATGACACAAAAGGTTTTGCAATCTTGTAATCAACATCTAAGCTTTATTTTTGTTGACATGCTTAGATTTGGAAACTCTCAGGACCTAACCAGAAAGCCGAACGACTGATGGAACTGGTCAAATCAAGCTCGATAACTATTTAGGACCGTAGCAAAACACCACACGGTCGCTTACAAGCACAGAAAGGCAGTGATGTCTCGACTACTACGACATGTTTGTAGGGTTGCAAACGAAACGGTTCCGAATCGGAATCATTGTGGACTCAGACCCATTTCTGAATAACGGTTCCGGTTCTGAATCCGGTTTTGACTCGTAACTTGTTTAGTTGGTTCCAGACCCGACTCTGATAGGATAACCCGGATCCGGGTCTACCTAGAGGACTGGAATCCTTTTCCAAAATTGATTCTAATTTATCTTTATTCTACATGTCTCCTAAAATAAGCATATCATTCAGCTTATAACGGTGCGTCAAGTCCACTACCACTAATATTGTACGTAAAAATGTCAAAAAAAGAGAGTTAATTTTGAGGTACAATTTGCAATATCAAATGCTCATATGTCGGGTCCACGGGTCGGAACCTATATGGGCCCGGACCCGTTTATCAATCGTAACCTAAATTAGGTTCCGGACCCTGACCGTTTATGAGGCGAAACCTAAAATAGGTTCCAGACCCGATTTTTTACGGGTCAGAACTTCTGGGTAAACGGATACCGTTTTGGAACCCTACATTTTTACGAGTATAGGCTCTTTTTTTTTTTGTCCGGTTGAAATGAACGTTCTACTGGTTTCAGGTACATTCTCGATCGTAGATATTAGGATCTCTGGTTTTTTATGGTAACAATTCTGCACCATGTATAGAAGATTCAATAACTTCGTAGAACCAAAGATATATTTAGTTTGGAGATTTGTCGGGAAATTTAGGTTGTGCATGGCCATGAGATACTAAAACACATACATACTTGTCATGGGCTGCATTCTCACTTTAGGACCTGTCGCGACCCTGGACCGGGGATCCGAAGGACTGATCCGGGATCGGGACAATTGCATCTTGAATGATACACCTGTTTAATAACAACATACGTTTATTTAATTTCCCACAGGTGTCCGCGGTGAGGATATCACAACCTTCAATGAGCATTTCTTTTTAAGTGCGGAAGCGTGTAGCAAATCAAATAGTCAAACCATCCTTGGTCTTCAAGACAATAACACAAGTCTAAAGTGCTGTATTAGAATGAGCAATGATCTATAGCATGTTACTCAAAGTAAGTTGAAGTTTATACAAATAACATTTAATTACATTTCCCCAAAAATAGAGGCCCACAAGGCCAATATAACAAAATACCAATCCAAAGAATGGTTAAATAGTTCTTCCAAAATATTAGTCTCTCATAGCCACCAAACGTCTACATGACGTCATCAGCACGCCACTCAACTAGCTGTTGTGGTTCTACGACCGCCTCCTCGTGCTCCTCCTCGGGGTAACCAACAACGGGACCTGAGTACCAAAGAGTAGGTCAAACACGACGGTTTGGCAAATGGAGGAAAACACAATAACAATATGAAAATAAATGAATTTACCTTCAAAACATGTAAACCTGTTTAAATAACAATTTCTATGAACAAGATAAAACATTTATTCCAAATACACGTATGCAATGTAAAACATGTAAGGTGACCAAGGAAACGGGAGACAATCAAGATGGCAACCACACGAAGCTAAGTCCTCTATCACTAAAGTGATAGAGCAATAACTAGGCACTGATCTCAGTCACTCGAGGTGAGGAGAAACAATGGATCTCATATAAATACTTATACATATACAATACTATACATGACCACGGTAGCGAGCCGGGCATCGGGGACCACAGTTGCAATCTGCGGCATAAGGACAAGACCACGGTAGTAACTGGTAGCGGGACCCAAACTGCAGCTGGCGGGACAAGAGGGGGATCTCCAAGTCGGTGGATCAGACCAACAGGGTTATCCAAGCTTAGTGCTGCCGACTAATAGGTCAAATAACCAATCGAGACATATGCAAGTAAATCAAGTACAATAAGTAAACGGGCAAGATGGGAGTGCTCAAGGGCACACTGTCATTTCATGTGGTGCAATGCACTTCAAGACAAGTAACTATTTCAAGTGTAATTCAATACTTACGGGAAAACAAGGCATGTAGTATAAATCTCGGGATCGATAAAGTACCATAACAATCGAAATTTCGGGTATTGCATCAGTGCAAGATTTATTTGAAGTGAATAGGTATCCCGTATGTCAATTTAATAATAATTTGGTACTCTTGACTTTGGGGACATTCCGGGCTCCTTATACACTTTGAATTTTAAAAACTTCGAATGACATCCTTGTGATATGGTTTCTTTCTCGAATGGCCTCGTACAATGTCTAGTGAATCTCCTTCGATCGACAAAGCTCAGCGCTCGAGCGAGGAGCTCTCCGAAACCTGGGAAATTTCGGTCACCTGGCGGTTAGCCGCCGTTGGGATGGGCGGCTAGCCGTTGGATGACCGCGCAGCTGACTGCGGCTGGGCTGTAGAAATGCAACTTACTGGAAAGCGAACCGCCAAGGTGCGGTCAGCTGGCGGTTAGCTGCCGATGGGTTCGGCGGTTAGCCGCTGGCTAACCGTGGAGCTGACCGAGTTTTTAGGTGGAGAAGTGTGCTCTCTGGAAAAGAAACCGTGACATTTCGGCTAGCTGGCGGTGAGCCGCCAGTCACCAGGCGGCTAGCCGCCGGGTGACCGCAGGCTGACCACCAGGTGCGGGAATCACCCACTGTGTTTAGATTTGAGCCCTTTCTCCTCCTCAAAACCATTCTCCCTACTTCCACTTATTCCCTGCAATAAAATTGAGCTAGGAGCTCCTCTAATGCACCTATCTATACTTCTCCAAAACTCCAACTTGTGATCATTCATCACCTCATTCTTCCACATCAAGTTCAAAACAAAGGAAGGAGGAAGGAAACCATTTCACAAACATTCGTTTAGGATATAACCAAAAGACAATAAATGCTAAATCAACATGTTTACAAAACATTAAATGACATAGCCAATATGCATTCAAGCATTCATTTCAAAAAAATAAATGCAAGCCAATAAATATGAGTGAAATGACAAGTCAACCACATTCTTCATGGAAACCATTGAAAGCTCATAAAAATCAAGTAATCCACTTGCCTTTGGTCTCTAATCAAGGAAAACAAGCTCTAAAATCCTTCCAAGCCAAAGATCCAAGCTATGACAAAAAACCCCAAAAACAAGCCCTAAAAGAGTCAAACAATGAAATAGAAAGGGAAACCTCACAATAATGGAAATGGAAATGAAGGCAAATCTAGAAGAAGGGAATGATTACTTACTTGTAAGGTCCTCTAATGGCAAGAGTAAACTCAATGAAGATCTTGGAATGGAGGGGTTTTTTTTTCACAAATGGTACCAATAGAGAGCTATGGAGATGAGGAAGAGAATGACAACCTCCATTTTGATGTTGGTGCAAGATTGATGTCGATTGGAGATGGAGAAAGCAAGAAGAAGAAGAAAAGTTGCCAAAAGCAAACCCTATGTTCTTTTTGTTCTGGAAAAAGGGAATGGAAGGGAAAGGTTTCCTTATAAACAAGTGGGGAGTGGGCTCCACCACTAGAAATCTAATTGGGCTGAAATCATCTCTTTCGGGACCTCAGATGGATTCGACGAAGAAGGAAGAAATGATCGTCGAAATATCTAGTTTCCAAAAAGTATATGTGTCGCGGGTTTCGGGAATATCAAGTTTTTGGTATAGATTTAGTGCACAATGACTGTTTTGCCATCAAGGCTATGAAATAGGGTTTCGGGATCTCGAACGGGGACGGGATCAACATGAAAGTTGTAGAGCTTATCAATACGAATAAAACGGGATTAAAATCATGAATGCAAAAACCTCCCATAAATCCTCAAACATATGCAATGTCATGAGAAGGAACCCCCCAAAGGGCCCTACTAACCCAAAGCAATCAAAATTCCCCAAAACTAGAACAAAAGCTATTCCAAACTCAAGTTACCCAAAAACACTAATCAAGCTTAGAACTAATACGCCACTTAATTAGTACTAATCGGGTTCTCTCAGGTCGGGGTCTTACAGGACCAGCAAAATCGATGTTCAATGCATGAGCTAAAAAACAAGTGAGATAAGAAAGAGAAGGTGGAACCGGATTCGGACCCGGAACTGTTTCGGAACCGATTCTTGTCATCGGAACCGAAACCAGAACAATATATGGGACGGGTCTAGATCCAGGTCTGGGCCTAGGTAGAGAATGATATTAAAAAAACATATGGTTTTTAGGAGAGATTTTAGAAGATTGAGGTAATATGTTGGTTTTCGGGTCCACGGGTCCGAACCAAGGTGGAACCGGACCTAGGTCCATTTTACTATTTGGGCATGATTAAGGATCGAGACCCGGTTTTAACGGGTCGGAACCTCCGCGTAATCGGAGAATCGGGGACCCATTTACATTCTTAGTCGTACGCCAGCTCAGCTGTGAGAGGTCATGGGTTTGAGTCCTCGTATCACTGCTCCCTCATAAATATATCTATGTATATTTTGGCCGAACGTGTATTCCGGCTCTCAAGCACTAAGTGCAAATAAGTAAATAAATAACCCGAGCACGGCCCATCTATTAATAACTAAACCCCATACCCAAAGCCCAATCCATGAGCTCAGTTACAAACAAATAAAGCACTCTGCTTTTTAAGAGAAGAAATAAAAATGATAGTCTCTCACCTTCTAATTCTACTGCATCCTAAATTTTGTTCTCTCTTATATTGACCATTTACTTCGCTTCAACGGTAAAATAAATTTACGATTTATTGTGTGTTTATTGTGATTTGATATTATTTCATCCAATTATTATTCACACATGTCCATCCATCATTTTGTGAACCAAGCCCCGACCCGTGACCCACAAAAAAGCAAAAGAAGGAAAAAAAGGCTAAAAAATCGGTTTTTGAAATTTCCGCCGTATGTCTCCGCGGCATACCTGGAGTTTCCAGATTTCCTCCTCTCAGAGAGGAGGATAAAAGTAGAAATATATAATTGGTCATCAAATATCATCCCTATAATTAAAGAATAAAATCCGAGATATCACTCTATTAAAGCAATTTGCTCCTGTTTATAACTCCATCCTTAAATCTTTCATCACTCGTAGTCTTTAATGATCATCCGTGTGATTCACTTGATAATAAATTCTTAAAAATCCAATTCCATGCAAAAAGAGGGGCCCTTAAGAGTGCACATCTGGGAAAGAAAATTTAAAAGCATTGAGTGTTATCACGTATCCAATCTAAAGCAATGACACAAAAGGTTTTGCAATCCTGTATTCAACATCTAAGCTTTATTTTTGTTGACATGATTAGATTTGGAAACTCTCTGGACCTAACCAGAAAGCCGAACGACTGATGGAACTGGTCAAATCAAGCTTGATAACTATTTAGAGGCGTAGCAAAACACCACACGGTCGCTTACAAGCATAGAAAGGCAGTGATGTCTCGACTACTACGGCATGTTTGTAGGGTTGCAAGCGGAACGGTTCCGGATCGGAACCATATGGACTCGGACCCGTTTCTGAATAACGGTTACGGTTCTGAATCCAGTTTTGACTCGTAACTTGTTTAGTTGGTTCCAGACCCGGCTCCGATTGGATAACCCAGATCCGGGTCTACCTAGTGGACTGGAATCCTGTTCCAAAATTGATTCTAATTTATCTTTATTCTTCATGTCTCCTAAAATAAGCATATCATTCAGCTTATAACGGTGCGTCAAGTCCACTACCGCTAATATTGTACGTAAAAATGTCAAAAAAAGGGAGTTAATTTTGAGGTACAATTTGCAATATCAAATGCTCATATGCCGGGTCCACGGGTCGGAACCTATATGGACCCCGACCCGTTTATCAATCGGATCCTAAATTTGGTTCTGGACCCGGACCTGTTTATAAAGCGGAACCTAAAATAGGTTCCAAAGCCGGTTTTTTATGGGTCGGAACTTCTGGGTAATCGGATACCCGTTTGGAACCCTACAAGCTTGCGAGTATAAGCTCTTTCTTTTTTTTTGTCCGGTTGAAACGAAGGTTCTGTTGGTTTCACGTACATTCTCGATCGTAGATATTAGGATCTCTGGTTTTTTATGGTAACAATTTTGTACCCTGTATAGAAGATTCAATAATTTCTTAGAACCAAAGATATATTTAGTTTGGAGATTTCTCGGGAAATTTAGGTTGTGCATGGCCATGAGATACTCAAACACATACATACTTGTCATGGGCTGTGTGAGAACCCGACCCCTAATCTGTTGGATTAGTGTTGTTTTATTTGTGGATTAGTTTCTCTCAGTGGGATTAGTATTTGTTGGGTTGAATTTGTGAGCTAGAATGGTTTTTCTTCTAGTTTTGGGCTTTTGAGTGCTTTGGTAGCTTGTGGGGCCCTTTGGGGGTTCCCTTTTCGGCTTTGCATTTACTTGTGAGATTTTCCCGATTTGTTTTGTATTGTGTTTTTGGCCCGTTGCATTCATCTTGAGGAATCCTACAACTTTCATATTGATTCCGTATCCATTTGAGAACCCGAAACCCGATTTCTTGGCCTTGAGGGCAAAACAGTCTTTCTACACTAAATCTGTACCCAAAACTCGATATTCCCGAAACCCGGAAAACATATACTTTTTGGAAACTAGATATTTCGACGATCATTTCTTCCTTCTTCGTCGAATTCATCCGAGGTCCCGAGAGAGATGATTTCAGCCACCCAAGTTCTTTAAGTTGTGGGACCCAAACCTCCTTGCTTATGAGAGGAACCCATCTCCTTCCATTTCCATCTTCATTTTCCAGCCCAAACCAGCAACCTAGGGTTTTCCCTTGTGTTCTCTTCTCCTTCTTGCTTCTTCATCTCCAAGCCACACCAAGAGTTCATCAATCAAGAAATGGAGACCACCTTCTTCTTCCTCATCTTGCAAGCTTTCCATTGACACCATTTGTGAAGAGAACCCTCCATCACAAGACTTCCTTTGAGCTTACCTTGTCCATTAGAGGACCTTGCAAGTAAGTGTTCTTCTTCATCTTCTAGATATGTGTTCTTCTAGCCTTAGAGAAGCTCCACCTTGATTATTGAGAAGTTTCCTTGTCATTTCATGGTTTAACCCATTTTAGGGCTTTTTTTTGGGGGTTTTTGTAGAGATTGTTGATCTTGAGCTTGAGAGGTGATTAGGAGCTTGATTTGCTTGATTAGAGTCAAAGGCAAGTGGAGGAATGGATGGTTTGAATGTTATCAAAGTTTTATGAGAAAATCCTAAATTTTATTACTTGTCCTTGATCATTGGATACATGTTTTCACATATGCTTCTTGCCACATATATATTGATTTCGAAATTTGCATATCAATGGTTGTTTCTCTCTTGTTAATTTCTTGGAAAGATATGCTTTCAAATTGTCAAAGTTGCTCACATGGTCTTGAAATGAATGGGGTCGGTTTCCCCACCCATGTTATGTGTACTAGCTTGTATGGATTTGAAATAGAAGCTCATTTAAAGAGTTTGGCCAACTAATCCATTGTTTTGGAAATGGGCTCATTGGTTTTTAATTACCCCCTTGATTATGGAAAATGGACCCTTGTATACAATGGAGATTCTTCCCTTTTAGTTTGGTTTTAAGTGAGAAGAAAGGAGATGTTTAGTTTTACTTTTTCCTTGGAGTTTTCATGAGGAATGTGGTTGGCTAAGTCATTTAATGTTTTGTAAACATGTTGGTTTAGCATGTATTGTCCTTTGGTTATATCCTATATGAATGCTTGTGAAATGGTTTCCTTCTTTCTTTAATTGCATTGGATTTGATATTGATGGAAGAGGTGAGGAGATGAACACGTGATGGAGTATTGGAGAAGTGTAGATGGATGCATTGGAGGAGCTCTTAGCTCAATTTTATTGTAGGGACTCAGTAGAAGTGAGGAGAACGGTTTTAAGGAGGAGAAATGGCTAAAAATTTGATTACAGTGGGTGTTCCCGCACCTGGCGGTCAGCCTGCGGTCACCTTGCGGCTAGCCGCCTGGTGACTGGCGGCTAACCGCCAGCTAGCCGAAATGTCACGGTGGCTTTTCCAGAGAGCACACTTCTTCTCCTCAAAACTCAGTCAGCTCCACGGTTGGCCAGCGGCTAACCGCCGAACACATCGGCTGCTAACCGCCAGCTAACCGCACTTGGCGGTCAGCTTTCCAGCAAGCTGCATTTCTGCAGCCCAGCCGCGGTCAGCTGTACGGTCAGCCAGCGGCTAGCCGCCTGCCCCAGCAGCGGCTAACCGCCAACTGACCGCCAGGTAACCGAAATTCCCCAGATTTCGAAAAGCTCCGGTTCGTTCGAGCGTTGAGCTTTGTCGATCAAAGGAGATTCACTAGGCATTGCATGAGGCCATCCGAGAAAGAAACCATATCACAAGGATGTCATTCGAAGTTTTGAAAAGTGTAAAAGTGCATAAGGAGGCCGGAATGTCTTCAAACTCAAGGAGTACCAAGTCATTTCAATAATCGACACACGGGACCCCTATTCACTTATATAGATCTTGAAATCAATATTTTCCCTAAATGGTTATAGTTCATTGTTTCACCTCTTTTCCCGAGATTTGCATTACATGACTTGTTTTCCCGAAAGCATTGGAGTTACTCTAGTAACAGTTACTTGTCCCGAAGTGCATTGCACCATATGATATGTTAGTGTGCCCTTGAGCACCCCCGTCTTGCCCGTTTGATTATGTATTTATACTTGATTTACTTGCATTGTCTCGATTGGATTTGACCTATGAGTCGGCACCACTAAGCTTGGATAACCCTGTTGGTCTGATCAACCGACTTGGAGATCCCCCTCCCGTCCCGCCAGCTGCAGCTTGGATCCCGCTACCCGGTTATTACCGTGGTCCCGTCCCGATACCCGGTTATTACCGTGGTCTTGTCCCGATACCGCAGATTGCTACTGTGGTCCCCGATGCCCGGCTCGCTACCGTGGTCCCGTATAGTATATGTATATGCATTCATGAGATCCCCTGTTTCTCCTCACCTCGAGTGACTGAGATCAGGGCCTAGTATATGTATATGTATTGATATGAGATCCCCTGTTTCTCCTCACCTCGAGTGACTGAGATCAGGGCCTAGTTATTGCTCTATCGCTTTAGTGATAGAGGACTTAGCTTCTTGTGGTTGCCATCTTGCCAGCTTCCGATTCCTTGGATACCCGACATGTTTTATATTGCTTTTATGTTTTCTGATAAATGATTCGTTTCCTTTATGAAAGTTGTTATTTTTAAACAAGTGTTAATATTCTCCAATGTAAATTCAGTTATTATTATATTGCCTTCTGTTCTTTGTACCCGCACATGTTTTAAATAAATGCCGGTTGGGCGAATACCCTGCTCTTACATATGTTTCACACGATCAATGATTTTACTTGATTTGTACGATTGCCCATGTTTTAAATGGATACCCGTATTATTAAATATCCGTGCTTTGCTTTAAACGACACGCGTTTGCTAGATTCCTATGTTTACACATGTTTCAAAGGAATACCCGAGTTGTTAAATATCCGAGCTTGCTTTAAAGGACATTTGGTTTGTCAGATATCTATGTTTATACCTGTTTTTAAATGATACCCGATTTGTTAAATATCCATGCTTTGAAGTATGTTTAAATGAACACCCAGTTTGTTAAATATCCGTATTTCTACGTAGGTTTCAAATGTACATTGGTTTTGCTAGACTGTTATGAATACCTGGTTTGTTGTATACCTATGTTTTTACCTAAGTCTCAAATGAACGTTTGCTTTGTCAAACCACTATATTTATACATGTTTTAGACGAACACCCGATTGTCAAATATCTATGATTATAGATGATGTAGATGAACACATGTTTTATTAGATATTCGTGTTTTACCCATGCTTGAAATGAATACAGGTTTTCCCCGAAATTCCCGACTTTGCACCCGTTTAATTATATGCAGCATTTGATCTTATAGCATGATTTATCTTATGTTTTATTCTGCAGTATATTTGTTATCTTTTCATCCACCTGCCAGACCGTCGTGTCTGACCCACTACTTTTGGTACTCAGGTTCAGATTTCTTCGCCCCGAGTTGAGTGTTTTGTTGGCTGTGGAGCCATGCTTTGCAGGTTAGTTTGTCGGCTATGTCATGTAGACATTGAGCTTGACATCGGAGCTACGTCACATTTGGGTAGTAGTTTATAGCTTATTGTTGTAGGGCTTTTATTAGCCTTTTCTGGGATTCTTAATTAATGTACATTGATAATTGTAACTTGAACATATTTGGGAATGTAATATCCTGTTACTGTCGGCTTTGTAACTTATTGTGATGGTTACTCCAGTCTGATATGATTCTTGATATAATAGCTTTGTGCTAAAGGTTGAGTATGACGCGGAATCCGATGGCCACGGACTTCGGGTCGCAACGCCACAAATGCTTCCGCAAAATATTAAGAATGTGTTGTCTTCACACACGCGGATCCTGGGAGAAGTAAAATATATTTATGCTTAATCCCATTTCCCGCCCCCGAGGTTCTGGTTCGGGGGCGTGACAGGCTACATTCTCACTTAAGGTCCAGCAAAACCGATGTTTAATGCTTGAGCTAAAAAACAAGTGAGAAAAGAAAGAGAAGGTGGAACCAGATCCGGACCCGAACCCGTTTCGGAACCGATTCCTTGTCTTCGGAACCGGAACCAGAACAATACATGGGACGGGTCTAGATCCAGGTCCGGATCTAGGTAGAGAATGAAATTAAAAAAAAACATATGTTGCTTATTGGGTCCACGGGTCCGAACCATGGTGGAACCGAACCAGGGCCCATTTTCTTATTGGGGCATGATTAAGGACCCAGACACGGTTTTAACGGGTCGGAACCTCTGCGAAATCGGAGAATCGGGGACCCATTTACATCCCTAGTCGTACGCCAGCTCAGCTGTGAGAGGTCATGGGTTTGAGTCCTCGTATCACTGCTCCCTCCCTCCCTCATAAATATATCTATATATATATTTTGGCCGAACGGGCATTCCGGCTCTCAAGCACTAACTGTAAATAAATAAATAAATAACCCGAGCACGGCCCATCTATTAATAACTAAACCCCATACCCAAAGCCCAATCCATGAGCTCAGTTACAAACAAATAAAGCACTCTCCTTTTCAAGAGAAGAAATAAAAATGCTACTCTCTCACCTTCTAATTCTACCGCATCCTAAATTTTGTTCTCTCTTATACTGACCTTTTACTTCGCTTCAACGGTAAAATAAATTTACGATTTATTGTGTGTTCGTTGTGATTTGATATTATTTCATCCAATTGTTATTCACACATGTCTATCCATCATTTTGTGAACCAAGCCCCGACCCGTGACCGACAATAAAGGAAAACAAGGAAAAAAAAGGCTAAAAAATCAGTTTTTGAAATTTCCGCCGTATGTCTCCGCGGCATACCTGCAGTTTCCAGATTTCCTCCTCTCAGAGAGGGGGATAAAGGTAGAAATATATAAATGGTCATCAAATATCATTCCCATAATTAAAGAATAAAATCCGAGATATCACTCTATTATATCAATTTCTTCCTGTCTACAACTCCGTCCTCAAATCTTTCATCATTCGTAGTCTTTAATGATCATCCGTGTGATTCACTTGATAATAAATTCTTAAAAATTCAATTCCATGCAAATAGAGGGGCCCTTAAGAGAGCACATCTGGGAAAGAAAATTTAGAAGCATTAAGTGTTATCACGTATCTAATCTATAGGAATGACACAAAAGGTTTTGCAATCTTGTAATCAACATCTAAGCTTTATTTTTGTTGACATGCTTAGATTTGGAAACTCTGTGGACCTAACTAGAAAGCCGAACGACTGATGGAACTGGTCAAATCAAGCTCGATAACTATCTAGAGGCGTAGCAAAACACCACACGGTCGCTTACATGCAGAGAAAGGCAGTGATGTCTCGACTACTATGGCATGTTTGTAGGGTTGCAAGCGGAACGGTTCCGGATCGGAACCATATGGACTCGGTCCCGTTTCTGAATAACGGTTCGGGTTCTGAATCCGGTTTTGACTCGTAACTTGTTTAGTTGGTTCCAGACCCGGCTCCGATAAGATAACCCGGATCCGGGTCTACCTAGAGGACTGGAATTCTGTTCCAAAATGGATTCTAATTTATCTTTATTCTTCATGTCTCCTAAAATAAGCATATCATTTAGCTTATAGCGGTGCGTCAAGTTCACTTCCGCTAATATTGTACGTGAAAAAGTAAAAAAAAAAGGGAGTTAATTTTGAGGTACAATTTGCAATATCAAATGCTCTTGTGCCGGGTCCACGGGGCGAAATCTATATGGACCCGGATCCGTTTATGAATCGGAACCTAAATTTGGTTTCGGACCCGGACCGTTTATGAAGCGGAACCTAAAATAGGTTCCAGACCCCGTTTTTTACGGGTCGGAACTTCTGGGTAATCGGATACCCGTTTGGAACCCTACATTTTTGCGAGTATAGGCTCTTTCTACTTTTTTTTGTCCGGTTGAAATGAAGGTTCTGCTGGTTTCACGAACATTCTCGATCGTAGATATTAAGATCTTTGGTTTTTTATGGTAACAATTCTGCACCATGTATAGAAGATTCAGTAACTTCGTAGAACCAAAGATATATTTATTTTGAAGATTTCTCGAGAAATTTAGGTTGTGCATGGCCATGAGATACTCAAACACATACATACTTGTTATGGGTTGCATTCTAACTTTAGGACCAGCAAAACCGATGTTCAATGCATGAGCTAAAAAACAAGTGAGATAAGAAAGAGAAGGTGGAACCGGATCCGGACCCGGAACCGTTTCGGAACCGATTCTTTGTCTTCGGAACTGGAACCAGAACAATATATGGGACGAGTCTAGATCCAGGTCCGGGTCTAGGAAGAGAATGATATGAAAAAAACATATGGTTTTTAGGAGAGATTTTAGAAATTTGAGGTAATATGTTGGTTATCGGGTCCATGGGTCCGAACCAAGGTGGAACCAGACCGGGGCCCATTTTATTATTTGGGCATGATTATGGACCCAGACCCGGTTTTAACGGGTCGGAAACTCCGCGTAATCGGAGAATCGGGGACCCATTTACATCCCCAGTCGTACACCAACTCAGCCGTGAGAGATCATGGGTTTGAGTCCTGCATCACTACTCCCTCCCTCCCTCATAAATATATCTATGTGTATTTTGGCCGAACCGGTATTCCGGCTCTCAAGCACTAAGTGCAAATAAATAAATAAATAACCCGAGCATGGCCCATCTACTAATAACTAAACCCCATACCCAAAGCCCAATCCATGTGCTTAGTTTCAAACAAATAAAGCACTCTCCTTTTTTAACAGAGGAAATAAAAATGCTACTCTCTCACCTTCTGATTCTACTGCATCCTAAATCTTGTTCTCTCTTATATTGACCATTTACTTCGCTTCAACGGTAAAATAAATTTACGATTTATTGTGTGTTTATTGTGATTTGATATTATTTCATCCAATTGTTATTCACACTTGTCCATCCTTCATTTTGTGAACCAAGTCCCGACCCGTGACCCACAATAAAGCAAAAGAAGGAAAAAAGGCTAAAAAATCGGTTTTTGAAATTTCCGCCGTATGTCTCCACGGCATACCTGCAGTTTCCAGATTTCCTCCTCTCAGAGAGGAGGTTAAAGGTAGAAATATATAAATGGTCATCAAATATCATCCCCATAATTAAAGAATAAAATCCGAGATATCACTCTATTATAGCAATTTGCTCCTGTCGACAACTCCATCCTTAAATCTTTCATCACTCGTTGTCGTTAATGATCATCCGTGTGATTCGCTTGATAATAAAATCTTAAAAATTCAATTCCAAGCAAACAGAGGGGCCCTTAAGATAGCACATCTGGGAAAGAAAATTTAAAAGCATTGAGTGTTATCACGTATCTAATCTAGAGCAATGACACAAAAGGTTTTGCAATCCCGTAATCAACATCTAAGCTTTATTTTTGTTGACATGCTTAGATTTGGAAACTCTTTGGACCTAACCAGAAAGCTGAATGACTGATGGAACTGGTCAAATCAAGCTCGATAACTATTTTGGGCCGTAGCAAAACACCAAACGGTCGCTTACATGCATAGAATGGCATTGATGTCTCGACTACTACAGCATGTTTGTAGGGTTGCAAGCGGAACGGTTCCGGATAGAAACCATATGGACTTGGACCTGTTTTTGAATTTCGGTTCCGGTTCTGAATCCGGTTTTGACTCGTAAGTTGTGTAGTTGGTTACAGACCTGGCTCTGAAAGGATAACCCGGATTCGGGTCTACCTAGAGGACTGGAATCCTGTTCCAAAATTGATTCTAATTTATCTTTTTCTTCATGTCTCCTAAAATAAGCGTTTCATTCAGCTTATAACGGTGCGACAAGTCCACTACCGCTAATATTGTACGTAAAATTGTCAAAAAAAGGGAGTTAATTTTGAGGTACAACTTGCAATTTCAAATGCTCATGTGCCGGGTCCACGAGGCGAAACCTATATGGACCCGGACCCGTTTATCAATCGGAACATAAATTTGATTAGGGACCCGGACCCGTTTATGAAGCGGAACCTAAAATAGGTTCCAGACCCGGTTTTTTACGGGTCGGAACTTCTATGTAATCGGATACCCGTTTGGAACCCTACAATTTTGCGAGTATAGGCTCTTTGTTTCTTTTTTTTTTGTCCGGATGAAATGAAGGTTCTGCTTGTTTCACGTACATTCTCGATCGTAGATATTAGGATCTCTGGTTTTTTTTAACAGTTCTGCACCCTATATAGAAGATTCAATAATTTCGTAGAACCCAAGATATATTTAGTTTGGAGATTTCTCGGGAAATATAGGTTGTGCATGGCCATGAGATACTCAAACACATACATACTAGTGATGGGCCGCATTCTCACTTTAGGACCAGCAAAACCGATGTTCAATGCATGAGCTAAACAACAAGTGAGATAAGAAAGAGAAGGTGGAACCGGATCCGGACCCGGAACCCTTTCGGAACCGATTCCTTGTCTTCGGAACTGGAACCAGAACAATATATGGGACGGTTCTAGATCCAGGTCCGGGTCTAGGTAGAGAATGATATAAAAAAAACATATGGTTTTTAGGAGAGATTTTGGAAAATTGAGGTAGTATATAGGGTATCAGGTCCACGGGTCCGAACCATGGTGGAACCGGACCCGGGCCCATTTTCTTATTTGGGCATGATTAAGGACCCAACCTCCGCGTAATCTGAGAATCGGGGACCCAATTACATCCCTAGTCGTACGCCAGCTCAGATGTGAGAGGTCATTGTTTTGAGTCGTCGCATCACTGCTCCCTCCCTCCCTCATAAATATATCTATATATATTTTGGCCGAACGGGTATTCCGGCTCTCAAGCACTAAGTGCAAATAAATATATAAATAACCCGAGCACGACCCATCTATTAATAACTAAACCCCATACCCAAAGCCCAATCCATGAGCTAAGTTACAAACAAATAAAGCACTCTCCTATTTATGAGAAAAAATAGAAATGCTACACTCTCACCTTCTGATTCTACTGCATCCTAAATTTTGTTCTCTCTTATATTGACCATTTACTTCGTTTCAACGTTAAAATAAATTTACGATTTATTGTGATTTGATATTATTTCATCCAATTGTTATTCACACACGTCCATCCATCATTTTCTGAACAAAGCTCCAACCCGTGACCCACAATAAAGCAAAAGAACAAAAAAAAGGCTAAAAAATCGGTTTTTGAAATTTCCGTCGTATGTATCCGTGGCATACCTGCAGTCTCCAGAATTCCTCCTCTCAGAGAGGAGGATACAAGTAGAAATATATAAATGGTCATCAAATATCATCACCATAATTAAAGCATAAAATCTGAGATATCACTCTATGAAAGCAATTTGCTCCTGTCTACAACTCCGTCCTTAAATCTTTCATCACTCGTAGTCTTAAATGATCATCCGTGTGATTCGCTTGATAATAAAACCTTAAAAATTCAATTCCAAGCAAACAGAGGGGCCCTTAAGAGAGCACATCGGGGAAATAAAATTTAAAAGCATTGAGTGTTATCACGTATCTAATATTGAGCAATGACACAAAAGGTTTTGCAATCCTGTAATCAACATCTAAGCTTTATTTTTGTTGACATTCTTAGATTTGGAAACTCTCTGGACCTAACCAGAAAGCGAACGACTGATGGAACTGGTCAAATCAAGCTCGATAACTATTTAGGGCCGTAGCAAAACACCACACGGTCGCTAACATGGACAGAAAGGCAGTGATGTCTCGACTACTATGACGTGTTTGTAGGGTTGCAATAGGAACGGTTCCGGATCTGAATCCAGTTTTGACTCGTAACTTGTTTAGTTGGTTCCAGACACGGCTCCGAAAGGATAACCCGGATCCGGGTCTACCTAGAGGACTGGATTCCTGTTCCAAAATAGATTCTATTTTAAATTTATGCTTCATGTCTCCTAAAATATGCATATCATTCAACTTATAACGGTGCGTCAAGTCCACTACCGCTAATATTGTATGTAAAAATGTGAAAAAAAGGGAGTTAATTTTGAGGTACAATTTGCAATATCAAATGCTCATGTACCGGGTCCCTAGGTAGAAACCCATATGGACCCAGACCTGCTTATCATTCGGAACCTAAATTTGGTTCCGGTCCCAGACCCATTTTTGAAGCGGAATCTAAAATAGGTTCCAGACCTAGTTTTTTACGGGTCAGAACTTCTGGGTAATCGGATACCCGTTTGGAACCCTACATTTTTGCGAGTATATGCCCTTTCTTTTTTTTTGTCCGGTTGAAATGAAGGTTCTGCTGCTTTCACGTACATTATCGATCGTAGATATTAGGATCACTACACCAAAACAGGGTTTTTACGGCGTGCAAATTACGGCCTGCATTAGGTGCACGCCGTAAATGATATACAATTACGGCGTGCCTGAAATGCGAGCCGTAAAAGTCCTTTTTTTACTCTTTTTAACGGCGTGCGTGTTTCGCGTCGTAAATGAGTGTCAATTACGGCAGAATAAGCGGGTCGTAAATGAATACATGTTTTACGGCGTCCATCACACGCCGAAATATATATACGTTTTTTACGGCGTCCACCGCACGCCGAAATACATATACGTTTTTTACGGCGTCCATCACACGCCGTAATACAAATATATGCTAACCGGTATTCTCGCTGGCAAAGGACGTGGAATGTATTCTCGGCGTTAGTTTTTCGCGGGCAAAAGTCAACGTTTTCCTTCTCCTCTCCCGCCAGCGAAATTCTTAATCCTGCGTTTCCGTTCTCTCCTCTCAAAATTCCTGTTCCCTCCTTTCGTTCTCTCTCCTCTCTCATTTGTTTCTCTCCCGCGTCCATCGCGCTCTCCCTCTCCTCACCCATTTCGTTCTCTCTCACCCATTTCTCTCTCCCGCCTCCATCGCCCTCTCTAGAGCCCATCAGCCCATCTCCTCTATCTCTCCCTCCCTCTCCACTGCACGACGACCACAGCAGCATCGCCAAGAGCTCGCAGCAGCCCCCGGACGCCTTCATCTTCCTCCTCGCGCCGCGGACTCCTCCCCTGCACCAGGTACACCCCTCCCTCTTCCTGCACTCACGCACCATTCCCCCTCTTCTCTCTCTTTCTTCTCTACTCTCTCTCTCCCTCGTTCCCCATCACTCTTTCCTCTCTGTCTGTTCTTCTCCCTCCCTTCCTCTCATATTCCTCCCCTGCGCTTACTGCAGCGCCCACCTGCACACCACTCCCTCGCTCCCTCGGTTCTCTCTCTCTCTCTTTCTCTCTCTCTCTCTCTCTCCCTCTCCTCTTCTTCCTCCCCTGTTTCTCTCCCTCTCCCCTGCTTCCTCCTCTATTCTGCCCTGCGCCCACCTGCGCACCACTCCCTCTCTCCCTTGGTTCTCTTTGTCTTCCTCTCTTCTCTTCTTCCTCCCCTGTTCCTCTCCCCTCCTCTGCCCTGCGCAGCCGCCTTTTCCTCCTCCTCTTCTTTCTTTCTTCCTTATCCTTCTCCCTTATCTCCCTTTCTCCTTTCTCATTCCATGCTCTCAGCAGCCCTCTCTCTCATTTCCCTCTCCCTTCTCCACTCATTCATCTCATCTCCCATCTGATTTTCTATTCTCTCTTTCTTCCTTTCTTTATTTCCTCCTCATTCAGTCTTCCTAGCAACGTGACTGGGCACCCATCCATTTCACTCTCTCTCTGTTTCTTTCTCTCATTCTTTCTGATTTCTTTCCTCCCCCTCTTTGCCCAGTGGACCACCGGCCCCCTCATTGCCTTTTTTTCTTTCTTTTGTTCACTTTGAATCTGAAAAGAGAAAGATAGGGAGATGTGAGGTTTAATCTATATATTACTTGCCATTGTTTTATTTACATGTAGACAGTCAATATGAGCATTGTATAGTTACATCTTGGACTTCCTTTGTAGCAGCCCTTGGTGGTGATAATGCCCGAGCCTTTTGTGCCAAACTTCTGTGATATTCTCTTTGACTGAGAAGGCTGCTTGCTCCTCCAATGGATTTAGAGCAAAACTTGTGCCTTTCATTCTAACTTTAAAAATATCATGATTGGTTGCATCTTAAAATTAGACAATATTTGTCTTCAAAAGCAACTTTAAAACCTCTTTCAATCAATTGACATGTTTCAGTCCTGAAGCATTTTCCTAACAGTAATGTATCCAAAAAGCGCAGAAAAAACAAGTGATTATGATGCAAGTAAAGAAGCAGTTGATGCAGGAAGATACGCATATGCCCAGGCATACATCAAGTTATCAGCAGCACTTAAGAAACCCAATGCTGCATAACAAATAGCGAGACTGCGAGTGATGGGAGTGGGTGTCCTTTTATCCATGATATATAAAGGAATTAAAAAAAGGGCAGTTAGAGGCCACCCAGCCACAACTACCCATGAAATAATCCACTTGCTCTTTCCCCCATCAGCAAAGTAGAGACGGGATAGGAGGGAAGAAGCAGGAAATGCAATGAGCATTGCACTACTGCTTAGAACCAGCAAGATCCAGTATGAGATTGGCTTGCTCCTGTATGTTACCTTAGCCATTGCTAGGAGTTCAGATATCTGCTCCTGCAAGGAGAAGAAAGATCTTGATGGCTCTGTAGTTTACCCTGCATGGAAACAATAGAAAACAGAATATATCAATGCCAACACTACCTAATGCAAGGCACAAAATTATGTATGGCATCTGATCACAGAGCAACACGAAAGCATACAAACTCCAACATAAAAATAAAAGGACCAGACTAGGTGTTCTGTTTCTTTTCTTTTCTTTTTTTTTTCTTTAAGTTATGAGCAGCTTTTCAGTGTACATGTTGCACATATATATAGTCCAAAATATCTCTTGCCCGTATGAACTCCATAAATGTGATGTCTGTATGGAAATAGTGATAACTGATAACTAGAGGGAGAGAAAAAGACTTCCCATATGGAAATTTTAGTGATGTTATTCAGCATATGTTATTCGGCATAGGTTTTTATGATACTCTATTATTGTAAATAGGTTCAAGAAAGCAGTTGCCGTCAGTTCACACAACTTGAGGAACTAAAAAGGCGATTGGAAGCTTTGAACCCAAGCAGAGCATCCTCTTCTACTCCTAAGGCAAGCTCTCTTTGCAACAACGCTCTCAAATGCATGCTTTACAATACCCTTTCAGTCTAATTCCATGTTTCTGAAATTAATAGATTGCACCTGCATAGTTTCACAGCATTGTCAATGTAAGACAATCATCCATTATGGATAAAGAATGAATTCATCTACCAAGGTGCAATTCCAAAGCCCTGCACTATAAAATATTTGATGTCCCATACCTATTTAGGATCTAATTAGTAAAAAACTTGGGTTTTCTTTATTTTAGACCATTAGAAGCATATCGAGAGGGAGCACGAAAGTTTGCAGATAAGGTTCAAGAAAAGAAAGGGTATCCAGAGAAGATTCAATGTCCTTGCATCAGGTGTTTAAACTTGAAATACCATCATTACAATGTAGTCTACGACCATCTAGTATATTATGGAATTGATCCTACTTACACCACATGGATTTTTCATGGAGAAAAACCAACCGCAGTAGGGGAAACTGAAAATACTGAAATTCCAGCATCATATAAAATGTTTAGAGATGCATGTTTCGAAGATGATGATGTGGATCATATAGATGAAAGAGGCTACCAAGATTTTCAAAAGCTTGTCGAGGAGGCAGAGCTTCCTTTATATTCAGGATCGACACACACTAAGATGTCAGCAACACTTATGTTATTCAAGGCAAAGGCTCGACACAGTCTGTCTGACAAAGCATTTGATGATGTTCTCAAGATTGTCCATGAATTGCTACCACTCAATAACATACTTCCGGATGGTTTTTACTCATCCAAAAAGCTATTTAATGCTTTTGATCTAGGGTATGAGAAGATACATGCATGTGAGAATGACTGTTGCTTGTTTCGAAAGATCTAGAGCATCTTGAGACATGTCCAAAGTGTGGTTCTTCACGGTGGAAAGTCAATGCACGAACCAAATTGATAAGGAAGGGAGTTCCAGCAAAGGTTTTGAGGTATTTTCCAATTATTCCAAGATTTAGGAGATTGTTTAAGTCAGCAGAAAAGAGTGAACAATTGACTTGGCACTACTCAAACAAAAGTCAGGATAGCATTATGCGACATCCAGTGGACTCATTGGCATGGAATAGAATAGATGATAAGTGGCCCTCATTTGCATCTGATCCTCGTAATCTTAGACTTGGCCTTTCTTCGGATGGATTCAATCCTTTTGGTGATCTTAGCTCTAGACATAGTTGTTGGCCTGTAATTCTGGTCACATACAATCTTTCTCCCTTGTTATGCATGTCAAAAGAAAATTTAATCTTGACATTACTCATTCCTGGGCCTAAGCAACCAGGAAATGACATTGATGTGTACTTAGCACCTCTTATAGATGATTTGAAAGAGTTGTGGGTGAATGGAGTAAGTGTTTACGATGCGTTTACTCAATCCACATTCAATTTGAGAGCCATTTTGATGTGGACAATAAACGATTTTCCAGCATATGGAAATCTGTCTGGGTATGCTGTTAAATCCAGTAAAGGATGTCCGACATGTGGACTTGAGACATGCTCAAAATGGTTGACAAACAGCCACAAGCACGTATTCATGGGTCACCGGAGATTTCTAGCTTACAATCATCCATTTCGGGTAAAGAAATCTTGGTTTGATGGGACAGAAGAACATGGACGAAAACCTCGTATTTTGACTGGTTCAGAAGTATTTGAAGTGATCAGTACTATCGAAAATGACTGGGGGAAGGCTAATAAAAAAAAGGCAAAGAAAAGGAAGAGAGGGGATGAAGACGAAGAACAAATTGTCGTGGAGCCTCAATCAGTGTGGAAAAAGAAATCAATGTTTTTCGAACTACCATATTGGGAGGTAAGTCAATGTGGTTGTTCGCTCTTAAATTTATTTATTGAATTTAACATCTTTTTGTTTGGTTATTTTGTAGTCATTATTGTTGCGGCACAATTTGGATGTCATGCATGTTGAAAAAAATATTTGCGAGAGCCTAATAGGCACTCTATTGAATATTAAAGGCAAAACAAAGGATGGTTTAAAGTCTCGTGAAGATCTTAAAGATATGGGAATCAGAAAGTCATTGCATTTGAAGGAAAATGGTGTCGGCTCTAGCTGTAAAAGAGCCCCTTATGTGTTGTCAAACAAAGAGAAAAAAGTATTTTGTAAAAGACTTTCTGAGTTGAGGTTGCCAGATGGTTATAGCTCCAATATTGCAAGTCATGTGTCACTAAAAGACTGTAAAATTTATGGGCTCAAGTCCCATGATTGTCATGTGCTAATGCAACAAGTTTTGGCAGTTGCATTAAGGGGACTATTAGACAAGGGGCCTAGGGTTGCAATTTTTAGATTATGTGCTTTTTTCAACTGCTTATGTCAAAGAGAGATTGACAAAAATAAGTTGGAATTACTTGAAGACCAAATTGCTGAGACTTTGTGTATGCTTGAGAGGTTTTTCCCCCCTTCATTTTTTGACATTATGGTGCACCTTACTGTTCACTTGGCTGGAGAAGCACTGATAGGTGGACTAGTGCAGTTTCGTTGGATGTACCCATTTGAAAGGTAACTCCAATGTTTTATATAGTCAATTCTTTGGTTTAGTTACTGCTTGAGTTAGCTATTAATAATTTGTCTTTCATTTTGAGTTAGGTTTATGAAAGTACTGAAAGGTTTTGTGAAAAACCGTTCCAATCCCGAAGGTTGTATGGTTGAAAAGTATAACGTAGAAGAGTGCACAAGTTTTTGCACTCCTTACATAAAGGAAGCAGCTCAAGTAGGTGTTCAACAAAGCCGATATGAAGAATATGAAGAACGTAATATATTAGAAGGGAGACCAATTGGTAAGGCTAAATTGAAGGAATTGTCTCCTAACATGTTCGAAGTTGCCCATTTATATGTCCTAGAGAATACTGCCGAAGTAGAACCGTATAGAGAGTAAGTTTCTCATGAAAGATATACATCTTTGGTATTTTTAGTTTGTTTCTATTTATGCACTTTTAATTTCTAAATATACCTTTGTCTTTTTCAGATTACACTTAGAGGAACTTCGACATTCTGATATACGTCTTCATGGGAATGAAAGCCTCTTAAGAAAGAGGCATAGGGACACATTTAGTGCATGGTTAGCAAATAAAGTCAAGGTTGGAGATGCCAGTAACATGTCAGAACTTGTGAGGTGGATAGGGTGTCGACCCAAACCAAATGTGGAATCTTATTCAGGTTATATCATCAATGGTAATCGATTCCACACAAGATATGTTAAAAATTGCACACAGAATTCTGGTGTTTCTCTTGAAGCAGAGATAATGTGTCGATCAAGCGCAAGAGATACCTCACATGTTAGCGGGAATATTGTGTTCTATGGTGTTATAAGAGATATAATTTTGTTAGACTATCACAAGTTTAAACTCCCGATCTTTCATTGTGATTGGGCAAATATAGGAAGTGGTGTCAAAGTTGAAGAGTGTTTCACATTAGTTAACCTTCATCAAGGCCAGCATCAATTTGAGAACGATCCGTTTATATTTGCCTCGCAAGCAAACCAAGTCTTTTATTCTAGACATGATGATACTTCAAATTGGTATGTGGTGCTAAAAGCACCACGAAGAGGAGTTTCTGAGTCTGACACTAATGGGAATGATTGTATACCATTTGCTCCATTAGATGTCTCCAATCTTACTCTTGAGGACAAAGATTATGAAAGACATGACTATGAGGTCATGGATGAGTTGGTACTGTTATTAACATTAATTTGATGCTTTTGTTATGTCTTGAGTTAGATACTGATATTAAACACTAAATTGGCTATGCAGGTTCAACCATCTTAAATCATGGGTGATGTTGGTGAGGTAAGCATCGTTTGTAGATTTGGATTTATTTGAATTTAATTTCAAATTCAGCCATTGGCAAGCATTTTAGTTTTCGTATCATCTCCATCGATATTACATCTTCAAGCCTCTTCCTGGAGAGAGAGAAAGGGAAAGAAGAAAAATTAGCAAACTCTATCCCTATCATGTGCTTCTTTGTACAAATAGCACTTGAACAGAACCAACATAACTCACTTCCCAAGGTAGCTTAATATTAGAAATAACTTTCTAAATTCAAATTCTCCCAATGCAAGCATTTGTGGACTTGCTATCTGTGTTCGGGGCTTTTTAGGACTTGATCTAGATGAGCCGGATTCATCTGCATCATGGAAAACATTGAATGATCAACACTTGGACAGCAAAGGAAATTTCAAAAACTTCATACAGTACTAAAACTCAAAACTTAGACCACCCACTCTGAATTAGTTAACTGCACATCTTAAAAGCCTTTATTTCTCTCTCTCTCTCGGAATTAATAATGTGGTGTTTTTGCTAATCTCTTTTGTTTGCTTTGCATGGCCTTTTGATGTAAAGAGATTAATAATTATAATGGAGGTCCAGCACTTTTCTCTTTCATTACAAATTTGTTTCCCACAATGATTGTTCTATTTGTTCTCCCATTTAAAAGCAATTAGTAAGATTCCTCTATAATGTGTCAGTTGGAAGTAAGAGAAAGATTCTTCCATTTTTCTTTAAAAAAGACAGAAAGATGCTTCCAGTGATCTTGTGTTCAGTGATGATTGGATTCTTCCCTTTCTTTGCAGATAATCTTTTTTTAAATTGTCATTGCTTTATTCTGTTTTTTGGACGAAACTACAGTGTGGTAATTCACTTGAACCTGAAACCAATAGTCAGTAAAAGGGAAGTTTGATTCTGTGCTTTTGTATTTTGAGATGTGAAGTTACTTTTTTTGTTCTTTGGCTGCTGTCTTTTTTTTGTTAGCTTTGTTTTGTTGGTTTTTAAGTTTTGTCTTAAGTCTCTACTGCAGGTTTTGTTCTCCTTAGTCTGGGTTTTGCACTTTGTTTACTGCAGGTTTGTTTTTCATAGTCTGGCTTTCATAGTTTTTTCTAAAGTTAATTCCTTAATGTGAAGTGTTCGAAGAAGAGAGCAAAGCGTGGAAAGAAGCAAAAAAAAACATGCAGCAGCTGTAGCCATTGAAGATGAGAATCAACCTTTTCAGATATCGGGTGAAGGTTCTAATTCTCCAACTGCTGAAGTTCCTAATGTCCCAGATGTTCAAGGTGAGAATAATCCTAATGCTACAAAAAGAAAACCCAGAGGAAAGGCACAAGTTTTCTGTTTTACCAAAGGAAAAGGAAAGGGAGCTCATCTTGAAGTTGAGTTCAATGAAATGGGCCAGCCGATTAGAAAGAATGCAGCAATTTTTTCTTCTTTCCTTGGAATCACAGCAAGAGAGTTAATACCAGTGACACTTGAGAAATGGAGCGCCCTTACAGATGAGTTTATCGCACAAATATGGGAGCACATAATGGTATATTTCTACAAGTATCAAATTTAAGTGTGGTTTAAATCTATTTCTAATGCAATTTTTAATTTTCTTTTGTAGCAAAAGTTCAGTTTTGCTGAATGTTATAAAAAGTATACATTTGCAAAGCTACGAAGGCATTGGAGAGATCATCGAAATTTGCTGATGAAGGAAGTGTCGGACCAAGCGAAGTTGGTGGGCATCAAACGCGCTGCTACCCTCTTGAAACCTGATAGTGTAGAATCCATGGAAGATTGGCTATCTTTTATCAAAACACGGACCAGTCCAACCCAATTGATAAGCACTCTATATTATTATATTTTGTCACACATTGGTGATCATCTCACAATGTCCCTAAATTGTCATTGTGCTCTAGGCGACAAATAAGAAGTTCAAAGAGATGCGAGCACAACAAACTCTACTTCATCGAACGAGTCGCAAAGGATTTGCACGGCTAGAGGATGAAATGGTAAGTAAATAATTGAATCTGTACTATAAGTGAATTTGTGGACATGACAAATATATTTTTCCTTTTCTAGAGACAAGAAAGTGAAACACCAGATTCAATATCAAGGTCTGATGTATGGATTCGTGGCTATGAAGCAAGAAAGAAGAAGAATAATGAGGATGATGAGATAGAGGATCCCGAGATAGTGGTAAGTAGTTTAAAATGTGGTATTTTTTAGTAAAGATTTTAAAATGTGATTTAAAGATCTCATATAACACATGAATTTATTTCTATTGTTTTCTTTTTTCCATTAGATTTAACATAAAGATGGTGAAAGATGAGAAAGAATGTGACCTAGAGGCACCTTATTCAATCATTGCAATACAAATCATTGACTATTTTAAATAGGACTACATATCTTGTTTCTTGTATGAATGGAGAAAGGATGAGAGTGAAAACATCAAACCAAATCCAGATATTAACCTTTGTGAGTCTAGTTAGATTGAAAGTAGAAACAGGCCCTAAGACTTGAGTGCCTTTTGTGTGCTATTTGGTCCTACATTGGATGGATGGAGAGATTGGTCTCCTCATTTCTGTTGAATGATGGTTCCATCCTCCATGTGGAGCACAGCTAAAGAAGAATCTTGTTGGACCTTGGTGGTGATGGATGCCAACTTTGATGAGAATAGAATAGTCTCCGGTGGCAGCTCCTGGGCCAGGGCCTCCAGTAGAACTTTGCGGTGCACCGATCTCACTCCCATCCCTTCCCTATAACAAAGTTTCACATCACACAAAAACTTTTGGTTCAGATCATTAATCAAGTATGGACCCACTCCTGGATTCAAGATGAGGAGTCCTTATCCATTTTTATGTCTCATCAGATGAACTGCTTAGAATAAGACCACAGAAAGCAGAGAAAGAGAAGAGACAAGGAAACTGAGAGAGGTGTTTGGATTTAGCTGTACCCGTCTTGTGTTCCACTGAAAGTAATTGGTACCACTTTTCCGCTGCCCAAATCAGTGACATATCCCCTGAATTCACAAGAGAGAGTGTTATTCATGAAATGCATCTAAACCTTCAGCCTAAATAAAAAAAAATTTAATTTTTTGCAGGATTTGGGTTAATCCTTTTTATTAATTTTGATTGGAGTATGTTCAAGGCAATCCATGCAGGGTTGTTTGTTTAACACTCTGATTATCTGCTTCACTCTATGGAAATTCATTTATGTGGGGAGCATGAATAAGCAAAATATTTATTTTATGAGAGCAATAATTTTAAAAGAAGTTTATCCAAAAAAGTACTGCACCACACTAAATTGTGAAAAAATTAAACGCAAAACATGACATCTAATGTTACCAAAAGACAGAAAGATTAAATAGGTTTCATTCTTACTCAGTCAAAGATTAAATGGCCTCATTTCTGTTGAATGATGATAGTTTGGTCTGTTTAATGTTGAAGCCAAATTTGAGTTTGGCTATGGTTGGGTTGGCTCGGCTCTGCTCATGTTTAAATTCTCTGCTGTTGGGTCATAGGCTGCAAGATTTTGAATCACATGGCTACTAATTCAAAACTGACTTTTTTATATGCAGGTCAGTGTTTCGGGTTGAAATATCCAACTTATTTTTTATTCACGTCTGATTTGTGCTGAGAGTTTGCCCCTCATGTAAACCCACCGGTTGCTCATTGCTGTCGTTGTTAATTTTCTGTATGACTGAAAGGAAATGGTTTCCGACCACCAGAAAAATTATTATTCATTCACTGGTTTTGAGGGGTATATTTTCTTTTTCAACTATAATACATGCAGGTACTGTACCAAAAAAAAAACTATAATACATGCAGGTAAGAATGAATTCTTCATGCAGTTCTTATAATACATGCAGGTGTCCTCCAAATATTTAGCCTTTTTTTTTCCTGTCTTTTGGAATCAAAGAACTCATTGAGATTGTTATCTCTAAATATGCCTCATAATTTTTTTCAAAATGGACAGAGGAAACCTTTTCTCCAACTATAGCCATAGATTCAGGTATTATCATTCAGATTTTTAACTGTCCAGGTTTTTAATCCATGGATTCATTTACACTGCTGGCGCCTAGCTATATAGATGCTGGTCTTGGTGCAATGTTACAGATCACAACATTAGCTAGAAGTCTCCTTTCTTAATTTACAATCAATGTATATAGACTACTTAGGCTGCTTGGACCAACTCTTAGCAATAACATTGATTACTATGAGATTACGAAGTCAATATCCTTGCATTAATTACTACTCTGTTGTTCATTGAAGTTCCTTCCACCGAATTTACTTCAAACCTTGTAAAAAAGTTAGTCAAGCTAATTGATTTAAATAAAACTTGACTTTCCTACTACTTGTCAAAGATTTGACGAAATGAAAGAAAGGAATTCAAATTCCAATTGTTGAATCAAAGAATCAGGTCGGAGTCAGCAATACATGAGTTGGTGTGAAAGATGGAAGGAACTCAGAAGCTGAAAGTAAAAGAAAAATTAAGTTGTTAAATGGTATTAACCATCATGAAATGGGAGTGTTGATATTGCAGATTGTAACTATTCCTTCATTATGTTTGTGTATTCTACTACTTTTGCCCTCATTATGTTTGTGTTTCTTTCTCTTAATTTGATGTACACTTATGGTTTTACAAATACAGCAACAAGTCAAGAAATACAAAGCAGAAGAAAATGGTTCTTCTTTTAGAGATGATGTTGTTGCGAAGGTACTTGGTCCTGATCCACGAGGACGAGTAAGAGGGCTTGGATATGGAGCAACACCTTCAAAGGTGGCGGGTCAAACACAAATGAGGGATAAATTTAATAAATTAGAAAATGAACTTTTATCCTTGAAAAACCAAATGAACAGTTTCATTGCAATGGTCGGGAAAGGTGGAAATACTACAGTAAGTACTCAAATATATTGCTTTTAATTATTATGTGACTTTTCTATTTATTCGTTGAGCTGAATATAAGTTGATTACAGCAAAAAGATAATGGAAGTGTTCAACATTCTGCCAACGACTACATGTCACAAAGCAACAGAATTGAACCTCCAAGTGCAATGCAGAATTCTGTTCATGGGACAACACAAAGTAAGCAAAAAGAACATACGACAGCTGTTTGCAATTCCAATCAGGGGAGCTCAAGATGCAAATTGCTAAGTTGGCTCGACGCAACTAAAGTTGTTGCAACCGGTGAAATTCTATCAAGGGATTCTACATCACTTGTTCATCATGTTCCTCTTGGTGCTGAATGTTGGAAAGTTTCTGTGCAACATGTAGTAGAGGGTAATGAGAGTTTGATTCTCTATCGACCAACTCGGGAAGCTTTTCTTCTGAATGAAGTACTGGGAAGCACAATTGCATGGCCCATCAAGTACATCGTACGTTGTTAGAAGATGAGAGGTAAAAATCTTTGATTGAGTTTTTGGGTTTCAAATCTTCAAGTCTATATTATCTTGAACCTGCTTGTGGGAATTAGGATTGGACTTTTAAACCTTTCTCATGCTACTTGCAACTTAGTTTAAAGTTTGACCTGCTTGCTAACTTGAATTGATTTTTGTTAGCAGCAGGAACTAGAGGGGGTAGAAACGTAGTAGTGTTAGCAAGCAGAACACAAATGCATGCATAATAAGAAACCTTTGTGGAATCCTAAACCTTGGTTTTAGCCATAGTTCCTTCTGAATGCTTGTGATCTGAACCTTCACCTTTACCACACCATATTAAGGTCATAAAAGGTGCTTCATTTGATGATCTTAGCAACCTCATCAGAGAACCAATTGGAGATGATACAATTGCCTTGCAGTGTGTTCTTAACTCTGATATTGAAAGGACCCAGCTCTTGGAAGAAGAAGCTTTTTTTGCTTGCCCAACAGGTAACAGGATAGTGTTAATGTCTGGTTATGGTAGATGATATTTGCCATTGTTGGAAATTGAGGTTTACTATTATCACAGCGCGTGCATATAAGACTTGTCTACACTTTGTTGAACGCGTCAGCATGACCAGTCTGTTCAATATCCAAGCCATCCTTCAAGTGGGTACCAATTCCCTGGCTCAGTAATTAAGGTGGATTACTAAACAAATGGTAACTTGTCTGATCAGTAAACCAGCCTAATTTTTGGTCAGGGAATTACAGGGCTGGGTGCAATTTCAACTGTCTGTGTTAGTGGATATGGCATTGTTACATTTTGGGTAGTCTTCCATGTGCAACATTGTCATGTGCATGCACATAAAGATTGGACTTTTTTTCATGAACATGGAATGATGGAATGTTAGCAGAAACCTATTGAAACATTTGTCCTTTGTTTTGGTTCGTCTAGCGTACTGACACAGTAACTCAGGTGGTCAGTTTACAAGTAAATTGTGGCATGCCTGATTGAACAACCGGCCTAGTTTTTGGTCAGGGGCACTTTTGCGGTCATCTTGTATCTTGCATGTCTGTGCCACATTGGCATGGAGTGTACTTGTGCTTTCATTAAATAGATCTTTGACTTGCCAATTTACTAATTCAAAAGGGCTTAGCAAAACTACTCTTTGTTTGGTTCATTTTAAAGTAATCAAAGTGCTTGGTATTATTCTGAAGAGGGAGATTGAGTTAAGGGTTTCTTGATTATTTCCTTTCTTTTCTCCTCTCTAGTGGGTAGACTTTGTTTGTCATCTGAACCATCCTGATCTGGACCAATTCCCCTGCAGAGAAAGAAGAAGAAAAGTTTTCATTATGAAACAATATCAATAGGAGCATTGGAGTAAATAATGATAAAAAGTAGCATGCATTGTTAAAACTCTGAATATGATGTAAAATTATTGTCAATTGCAGGGTTTGGAGCTGCAAAGATGTGCTAATGAGATTTACTGCTTGCCATACACTCCTAAAGTAGTACTTGGACTAAAAGGTTCAACGGCTGACATATTTGTAGATAATGCAGCATATCGGAATTTTCTTTTCGAGTCATTCCAGGTCTCGACCGTTGATGAAGAGAGCACTGCAGTCGTAATGGTTAGTCTCCAATCAACTTAATGAACTGAACTTGTTCACTTATACTTATAATTGTTCTGTTTCTTGCAAAATAGATGCAGTCATTGCAGAAAGTAACTCATTTGTGTTTTGTTCATGACATTCTAATGGACCTCACTTGTAGTATGACTATGATATGGCCTTTTCTCTGTCCTGCAGACTTGTATATCTTCACTTATAATTATTACTGTTCTGTTTCTTGCAAAGTAGATGCAGTCATTGCAGAAAGTGTCATTGCAGATAGCCTGGGCCTATGACATCAAATTCGGTATATCCAACTTCAGATATGTGTGGGTGCTCTCATGGGCACTTTTGAAAAAAAGTGGTGGCTACGTTTCTACCCCCTCTAGTCATGGACCTGCTTGTTAACTTGAATTGATTTTTGGGGCCTAGTAATTAATGTCTCTGTGAGCCCCATCATTCTTGTCTACAAATAAAACAATTATGATAGAAATCTACACTACTACTACATCTCTACATCTCTTTTAACATTTAAAAATTATTTGGGGTGGTGAAGTTATGTGCTACCTAATATTGGAGTAACGATTCTGTCAAATTTTGTTTGTTTGTGCAGATTTTGCTGATAAGTATTGGAAGGACACAATTTTAGTTCCAGCTTGGGTATCTTTTTCGGGAGGCTTTTTTTTGTGGTTCACTTTTGTTGTATTAAGAACAAATACTAAGGCTTTTGTTTCTAAAATTGTATTGGTAACATTGATATGTTGAAATATTGAGGTTGAAAGAGAACTATAAAGTTTAATAGATTTCATTCATGTATGGGCACAACTGTTTTGTATTGGTTGAATTTACTTTCAATTTAACAGGATATTAATGGTTTACATTCAATTTTTTTGTTTAAAAAAAAAAAAAAACCAATCACGGCGCGCAATGCACGCCATATATTAGATCTTTCCAATCCTTTTGCGGCCCTCTTTGATCGCCGTAAATTCATTCTAGAAACCCATTTACGGCCTACGCCTACATGCCGTAACAACAATTTACAAAATTAATTTACGGCGTGCACGTGCACGCCATTATTGCATAGGAAGCTAAAAGTAACCAACTCTTTAACGGCCCACCCAGCGCGTCGTAAAAGACCTTCATTAACGACATTCGTTTAGCGCTGTCAATATGTTCTGAAAGTCATAGCAAACCTCACTTACGGCGTGCATTTGAGTATGTTACGGCCCGCAAATGCACGCCGTTAATACACATACCCTTTTACGGCTGGAGCTTTTACGGCTCTCTAGTTTGCGCCGTGAAACTTGGTTTACGGCGCAAAATGCGCGCCGTAAAAGCCCTGTTTTGGTGTAGTGGATCTCTGGTTTTTTATGGTAACAATTCTGCACCCTGTATAGAAGATTCTTTAATTTCGTAGAACCAAAGATATATTTAGTTTGGAGATTTCTCGGGAAATTTAGGTTGTGCATGGCCATGAGATACTCAAACACAAACATACTTGTCATGGGCTGCACTCTCACTTTAGGACCAGCAAAACCGAAGTTCAATGCATGAGCTAAAAAACAAGTGAGATAAGAAAGAGAAGGTGGAACCAGATCCGGACCCGGAACCATTTCGGAACCGATTCCTTTTCCTTGGAACCGAAACCAGAACAATATATGGGACGGGTCTAGATCCTGGTCCGGGTCTAGGTAGAGAATGATATTAAAAAAAAAACATATGCTTTTTAGGAGAGATTTTAGAAAAATGAGGTAATAGGTTGGTTATCGTGTCCACTGGTCCGAACCAAGGTGGAACCGGACCCGGGCCCATTTTCTTACTCGCGCATGACTAAGGACCCAGACCCGGTTTTAACGGATCGGAACCTCGGCGTAATCAGAGAATCGGGGATCCATTTACATCCCTAGTCGTACTATAGCTCAGCTGTGAGAGGTCATGCGTTTGAGTCCTCGCATCACTGCTCCCTCCCTCCCTCATAAATATATCTTTATATATTTTGGCCGAACGGGTATTCCGGCACTCAAGCACGCACTAAGTGCAAATAAATAAATAAATCACCCGAGCATGGACCATCTATTAATAACTAAACCCCATACCCAAAGCCCAATCCATGAGCTCAGTTACAAACAAATAAAACACACTCCTTTTTAAGAGAAGAAATAAAAATGCTACTCTCTCACCTTCTGATTCTACTGCATCCTAAATCTTGTTCTCCCTTATATTGACCATTTACTTCGCTTCAACGGTAAAATAAATTTACGATTTATTGTGTGTTTATTGTGATTTGATATTATTTCATCCGATTGTTATTCACACTTGTCCATCCATCATTTTTTTAGCCAAGCCCCGACCCGTGACCCACAATAAAGCAAAAGAAGGAAAAAAGTCTAAAAAATCGGTTTTTGAAATATCCGCCGTATGTATCAGCGGCATACCTCCAGTCTCCAGATTTCCTCCTCTTAGAGAGGAGGATAAAAGTAGAAATATATAAATGGTCATCAAATATCATCCCCATAATTAAAGGATAAAATCCGAGATATCACCCTATTAAAGCAATTTGCTCCTGTCTACAACTCCATCCTTAAATCTTTCATCACTCGTAGTCTTTAATGATCATCCGTGTGATTCACTTGATAATAAATTCTTAAAAATTCAATTCCATGCAAACAGATGGGCCCTTAAGAGAGCTCATCTGGGACAGAAAATTTAAAAGCATTGATTGTTATGACGTATCTAATCTAGAGCAATGACACAAAAGTTTTTGCAATCTTGTAATCAACATCTAAGTTTTATTTTTGTTGACATGCATAGATTTGGAAACTCACTGGACCAAACAAGAAAGCCGAACGACTGATGGAACTGGTCAAATCAAGCTCGATAACTATTTAGGGCCGTAGTAAAACACCACAAGGTCGCTTACATGCACAGAAAGGCAGTGATGTCTCGACTACTACGGCATGTTTGTAGGGTTGCCAGCGGAACGGTTCCGGATCGAAACCATATGGACTCGGACCCGTTTCAGAATAGCTGTTCCGGTTATGAATCCAGTTTTGACTCGTAACTTGTTTAGTTGGTTGCAGACTCGGCTCCGAAAGGATAACCCGGATCCGGGTCTGCCTAGAGGACTAGAATCCTGTTCCAAAATTGATTCTAATGTATCTTTATTCTTCTTGTCTCCTAAAATAAGCATATCATTCAGCTTATAATGGTGCGTCAAGTCCACTACCCCTAATATTGTACGAAAAAATGTCAAAAAAAGGGAGTTAATTTTAAGGTACAATTTGCAAAATCAAATGCTTATGTACCAGGTCCACGGGTCGAAACTGATATGGACCCGGACCCGTTTATCAATCGTAACCAAAATTTGGTTCCGGAGCCGGACCCGTTTATGAAGCGGAACCTAAAATAGGTTCCAGACCCGGTTTTTTACGGGTTGAAACTTCTGGGTAATCGGATACCCGTTTGGAACCCTATATTTTTGCGAGTATATGCTCTTTCTTTTTTTTTCCGGTTTAAATGAAGGGTCGGCTGGTTTGACGTACATTCTCGATCGTAGATATTAGGATCTCTGGTTTTTTATGGTAACAATTATGCACCCTGTATAGAGGATTCAGTAATTTCATAGAACCAAAGATATAAATAGTTTGGAGATTTCTCGGGAAATTTTGGTTGTGCATGGCAATGAGATACTCAAACACATACATACTTGTCATGGGCTGCATTCTCACTTTAGGACCAGCAAAACCGATGTTCAATGCGTGAGCTAAAAAACAAGTGAGATAAGAAAGAGAAGGTGGAACCGGATCCGGACCCGGAACCGCTTCGGAACCGATTCCTTGTCTTCGGAACCGGAACCAGAACAATATATGGGACGGGTCTAGATCCAGGTCCGGGTCTAGGTAGAGAATGATATTAAAAAAAACATATGGTTGTTAGGAGAGATTTTAGAAAATTGAGGAAATATGTTAGTTATCGGGTCCACGGGTTCGAACCAAGGTAGAACCGGACCCGGGCCCATTTTCTTATTGGGGCATGATTAAGGACCCATACCCGGTTTTAACGGGTCGGAACCTCCGCGTAATCGGAGAATCGAGGACCCATTTACATCCCTAGTCGTACGCCAGCTCAGCTGTGAGAGGTCATGGGTTTGAGTCCTCGCATCACTGCTCCCTCCCTCCCTAAAAAATATATCTATATATATTTTGGCCGAACGTGTATTCCGGCTCTCAAGCACTAAGTGCAAAAAAATAAATAAATAACCCGAGCACGTCCCATCTATTAAAAACTAAACCCCATACCCAAAGCCCAATCCATGAGCTCAGTTACAAACAAATAAAACACTCTCCTTTTTAAGAGAAGAAATAAAAATGCTACTCTCTCACCTTTTGATTCTTCTGCATCCTAAATTTTGTACTCTCTTATATTGACCATTTACTTCGGTTCAACGGTAAAATAAATTTTTGATTTATTGTGTGTTTATTGTGATTTGATAATATCTTATCCAATTGTTATTCACACATGTCCATCCATCATTTTGTGAGCCAAGCCCCGACCCGTGACCCACAATAAAGCAAAAATAGGAAAAAAGGCTAAAAAATCGGTTATTGAAATTTCCGCCGTATGTATCCGCGGCATACCTGTAGTCTCCAGATTTCCACCTCTCAGAGAGGAGGATAAAAGTAGAAATATATAAATGGTTATCAAACATCATCCCCATAATTAAAGAATAAAATCCGAGATATCACTCTATTAAACCAACTTGCTCCTGTCTACAACTCCATCCTTAAATCTTTCATCACTCGTAGTCTTTAATGATCATCCGTGTGTTTCACTTGATAATAAATTCTTAAAAATTCAATTCCAAGCAAACAGAGGGGCCCTGAAGAGACCACATCTAGGAAAGAAAAATTAAAAGCATTGAGTGTTATCACGCATCTAATCTAGTGTAATGGCACAAAAGGTTTTGCAATCTTGTAATGAACATCTAAGCTTTATTTTTGTTGACTTGCTTAGAATTGGAAACTCTCTATACCTAACCAGAAAGTCGAACGACTGATGGAACTGGTCAAATCGAGCTCGATAACTATTTAGGGCCGTAGCAAAACACCACACGGTCGCTTACATGCACCGAAAGGCAGTGATGTCTCGACTACCACGGCATGTTTGTAGGGTTGCCAGCGGAACGGTTCCGGATCGGAACCATATGCACTCGGACCCATTTCTTATTAACGGTTCCAGTTCTGAATCCGGTTTTGACTCGTAACTTGTTTAGTTGGTTCCAGACCCGGCTCCGAAAGGATAACCCGGATCCGGGTCTACCTAGAGGACTGGAATCCTGTTCCAAAATTGATTCTAACTTATCTTTATTCTTCATGTCACCTAAAATAAGCATATCATTCAGCTTATAACGGTGCGTCAAGTCCACTACGCTAATATTGTACAAAAAAATGTCAAAAAAGGGTGTTAATTTTGAGGTACAATTTGCAATATCAAATGCTCATGTGCCGGGTCCACGGGTCGAAACCAATTTGGACCCGGACCCGTTTACCAATCGGAACCAAAATTTGGTTCCGGACCCGGACCCGTTTATGAAGCGGAACCTAAAATAGGTTCCACACCCGGTTTCTGACGGGTTGAAACTTCTGGGTAATCGGATACCCGTTTGGAACCCTACATTTTTGCGAGTATATGCTCTTTCTTTTTTTTTTGTTCGGTTGAAATGAAGGTTCTGCTGGTTTCACGTACATTCTCGATCGTAGATATTAGGATCTCTGGTTTTTTATGGTAACAATTCTGCACCCTGTATAGAAGATTCAATAATTTCTTAGAACCAAAGATATATTTAGTTTGGAGAGGTCATGGGTTTGAGTCCTCGCATCACTGCTCCCTCCCTCCCACATAAATATATCTATATATATTTTGGCCGAACGGGTATTCCGGCTCTCAAGCATTAAGTGCAAATAAATAAATAAATAACCCGAGCATGGCCCATCTATTAATAACTAAACCCCATACCCAAAGCCCAATCCATGAGCTCAGTTACAAACAAATAAAACACTCTCGTTTTTAAGAGAAGAAATAAAAATGCTACTCTCTCACCTTCTGATTCTACTACGTCCTAAATTTTGTTCACTCTTATATTGACCATTTACTTCGTTTCAACGGTAAAATAAATTTACGATTTATTGTTTGTTTATTGTGATTTGGTATTATTTTATCCAATTGTTATTCACACATGTCCATCCATCATTTTGTGAACCATGCCCCGACCTGTGACCCACAATAAAGCAAAAATAGGAAAAAACGCTAAAAATCGGTTATTGAAATTTCCGCCGTATGTATCCGCGACACACCTGCAGTCTCCAGATTTCCTCCTCTCAGAGAGGAGGATAAATGTAGAAATATATAAATGGTCATCAAATATCATCCCCATAATTAAAGAATAAAATCCGAGATATCACTCAATGAAAGCAATTTGCTCTTGTCTACAACTCCATCCTTAAATCTTTGATCAAGTTATTTAGGGCATAGCAAAACACCACACGGTCGCTTACATGCACAGAAAGGCAGTGATGTCTCGACTACTACGGCATGTTTTTAGGGTTACCAGTAGAACGGTTCCAGATTGAAACCATATGGACTCGAACCTGTTACTGAACAACGGTTCCAGTTCTGAATACGGTTTTGACTCGTAACTTGTTTAGTTGGTTCCAGACCCGGCTCCGAAAGGATAACCCGGATCCGGGTCTACCTAGAGGACTCGAATCCTATTCAAAAATTGATTCTAATGTATCTTTATTCTTCATGTCTCCTAAAATAAGCAAATCATTCAGCTTATAACGGTGCGTCAAGTCCACTACCGCTAATATTGTACGAAAAAAAGTCAAAAAAGGGGAGTTAATTTTGAGGTACAATTTGCAATATCAAATGCTCATGTCCCGGGTCCACGGGTCGAAACCTATATGGACCCGGACCCGTTTATCAATCGGAACCTAAATTTGGTTCCGGACCCGGACCCGTTTATGAAGCGAAACCTAAAATAGGTTCCAGACCCGGTTTCTTATGGGTCAGAACTTCTAGGTAATCAGATACCCGTTTGGAACCCTACATTTTTGCGAGTATATGCTCTTTCTTCTTTTTTTTGTCCGGTTGAAATGAAGGTTCTGCTGGTTTCACGTACATTCTCGATCGTAGATATTAGGATCTCTGGTTTTTTATGGTAACAATTCTGCACCCTGTATATAGAAGATTCAATAATTTCTTAGAACCAAAGATATATTTAGTTTGGAGATTTCTCGGGAAATTTGGGTTGTGCATGGCCATGAGATACTAAAATACATACATACTTGTCATGGGCTGCATTCTCACTTTAGGACCAGCAAAACCGATGTTCAATGCGTGGGCTAAAAAACAATTGAGATAAGAAAGAGAAGGTGGAACCGGATCCGGACCCGGAACTGTTTCGGAACCGATTCGTTGTCTTCGGAACCGGAACCAGAACAATATATGGGACGGGTCTAGATCCAGGTCCGGGTGTAGGTAGAGAATGATATTAAAAAAAAAACGTATGATTTTTAAGTGAGATTTTCGAAAATTGAGGTAATATGTTGGTTATCGGGTCCACGGGGCCGAACCAAGGTGGAACCGGACCCGGGCCCATTTTCTTATTGGGGCATGATTAAGGACCAAGACCCGGTTTTGATGGGTCGGAACCTCCGCGTAATCGGAGAATCGGGGACCCATTTACATCCCTAGTCGTACGCTAGCTCAGTTGTGAGAGGTCATGGGTTTGTGTCCTCTCATCACTGCTCCCTCCCTCCCTCATAAATATATCTATATATATTTTGGCCGAACGGGTATTCCGCCTCTCAAGCATTAAGTGCAAATAAATAAATAAATAACCCGAGCACGGCTCATCTATTAATAACTAAACCCCATACCCAAACACCAATCAATGAGCTCAGTTACAAACAAATAAAACACTCTCCTTTTTAAGAGAAGAAATAAAAATGCTACTCTCTCACCTTCTGATTCTACTGCGTCCTAAATTTTGTTCGCTCTCATATTGACCATTTACTTCGCTTCAACTGTAAAATAAATTTACGATTTATTGTTTGTTTATTGTGATTTGGTATTATTTCAGCCAATTGTTATTCACACATGTCCATCCATCATTTTGTGAACAATGCCCCGACCCGTGACCCACAATAAAGCAAAAATAGGAAAAAAGGCTAAAAAATCGGTTATTGAAATTTTCGCCGTATGTATCAGCGGCATACCTGCAGTCTCCAGATTTCCTCCTCTCAGAGAGGAGGATAAAAGTAGAAATATATAAATGGTCATCAAATATCATCCCCATAATTAAAGAATAAAATCCAAGATATCACTCTATTAAAGCAATTTGCTCCTGTCTACAACTCCATCCTTAAATCTTTGATCACCCGTAGTCTTTAATGATCATCCGTGTGATTCACTTGATAATAAATTCTTAAAAATTCAATTCCATGCAAAGAGAGGGGCACTTAAGAGAGCAAATCTGGGAAAGAAAATCTAAAAGCATTGAGTGTTATCACGTATCTAATCTAGAGCAATGACACAAAAGGTTTTGCAATCTTGTAATCAACATCTAAGTTTTATTTTTGTTGACATGCTTAGATTTGGAAACTCTCTGCACCTAACTAGAAAGCCGAACGACTGATGGAACTGGTCAAATCGAGCTCGATAACTATTTAGGGCCGTAGCAAAACACCACACGGTCGCTTACACGCACCGAAAGGCAGTGATGTCTCGACTACTACGGCATGTTTGTAGGGTTGCCGGCGGAATGGTTCTGGATCGGAACCCTATGGACTCGGACCCGTTTCTGAATAACGGTTCCAGTTCTGAATCCTTTTTTGACACGTAACTTGTTTAGTTGGTTCCGGACCCGGCTTCGAAAGGATAACCCGGATCCGGGTCTACCTAGAGGACTCGAATCCTGTTCCAAAATTGATTCTAACTTATCTTTATTCTTCATGTCACCTAAAATAAGCATATCATTCAGCTTATAACGGTGCGTCAAGTCCACTACCGCTAATATCGTACGAAAAAATGTCAAAAAAGGGAGTTAATTTTGAGGTACAATTTGAAATATCAAATGCTCATGTGCCGGGTCCACGGGTTGAAACCAATATGGACCCATACCCGTTTGTCAATCGGAACCTAATTTTTGTTCCGGACTCGGACCCGTTTATGAAGCGGAACCTAAAATAGGTTCCAGACCCGGTTTCTGACGGGTCGGAACTTCTGGGTAATCGGATACCTGGTTGGAACCCTACATTTTTGCGAGTGTATGCTCTTTCTTTTTTTTTTGTCCGGTTGAAATGAAGGTTCTGCTGGTTTCACGTACATTCTCGATCGTAGATATTAGGATCTCTGGTTTTTTATGGTAATAATTCTGCACCAAGTATAGAAGATTCAATAATTTCTTAGAACCAAAGATATATTTAGTTTGGAGGTTTCTCGGGAAATTTGGATAGTGCATGGCCATGAGATACTCAAACACATACATACTTGTCATGGGCTGCATTCTCACTTAGGACCAGCAAAACCGATGTTCAATGCATGAGCTAAAAAACAAGTATGATAAGAAAGAGAAGGTGGAACCGAATCGGGACCCGGAACCAATTCGGAACCGTTTCCTTGTCTTCGGAACCGGAACCAGAACAATATATGGGACGGGTCTAGATCCAGGTCCGGGTCTAGGTAGAGAATGATATTAAAAAAAAAAATATGATTTTTAGGAGAGATTTTAGAGAATTGAGGTAATATGTTGGTTATCGGGTCCACGGGTCCGAACCAAGGCGGACCCGGGCCCATTTTCTTATTGGGGCATGATTAAGGACCCAGACCCGGTTTTAACGGGTCGGAACCTCCGCGTAATCGGAGAATCGGGGACCCATTTACATCTCTAGTCGTACGCCAGCTCAGCTGTGAGAGGTCATGGGTTTTAGTGCTCGCATCACTGCTCGCTCCCTCCCACACAAATATATCTATGTATATTTTAGCCGAACGGGTATTCCGGCTCTCAAGCAGTAAATGCAAAAAAAAAAAAAAAAAAAACCCGAGCACGGCCCATCTATTAATAACTAAACCCCATACCCAAAGCCCAATCCATGAGCTCAGTTAAAAACAAATAAAACACTCTTCTTTTTAAGGGAAGAAATAAAAATTCTACTCTCTCACCTTCTGATTCTACTGCATCCTAAATTTTGTTCTCTCTTATATTTACCATTTACTTCGCTTCAACGGTAAAATAAATTTACGATTTGTTGTGTGTTTATTGTGATTTGATATTATTTCATCCAATTGTTATTCACACATATCCATCCATCATTTTGTGAACCAAGCCCCGACCCATGTCCCACAATAAATCAAAAATAGGAAAAAGGGCTAAAAAATCGGTTATTGAAATTTCCGCCGTATGTATCCGCGGCATACCTGCAGTCTCCAGATTTCCTCCTTTCAGAGAGGAGGATAAAAGTAGAAATATATAAATGGTCATCAAATATCATCCCCAAAATTACTGAGTAAAATCCGAGATATCACCCTATTAAAGCGATTTGCTCCTGTCTACAACTCCATCCTCAAATCTTTCATCACCCGTAGTCTTTAATGATCATCCGTGTGATTCACTTGATAATAAATTCTTAAAAATTCAATTCCATGCAAACAGAGGGGCCCTTCAGAGAGCACAACTGGGAAAGAAAATTTATAAATATTGAGTGTTATCACGTATCTAATCTAGAGCAATGACACAAAAGGTTTTGCAATCTTGTAATCAACATCTAAGCTTTATTTTGGTTGACATGCTTAGATTTGGAAACTCTCCGGACCTAACCAGAAAGACGAACGATTGATGGAATTGGTCAAATCGAGCTCGATACCAATTTAGGGCCGTAGCAAAACACCACACGGTTGCTTACATGCACCGAAAGGCAGTGATGTCTCGACTACTACGGCATGTTTGTAGGGTTGCCAGCGGAACGGTTCCGGATCGGAACCATATGGACTCGGACCCGTTTCAGAATAACGGTTCCAGTTCTGAATCCGGTTTTCACTCGTAACTTGTTTAGTTGGTTCCAGACCCGGCTCCGATAGGATAACCCGGATCTGGGTGTACCTAGAGGACTGGAATCCTGTTCCTAAATTGATTCTAATTTATCTTTATTCTTCATGTCTCCTAAAATAAGCATATCATTCAGCTTATAACGGTGCGTCAAGTCCACTTCCGCCATTATTGTACGAAAAAATGTCAACAAAAGGGAGGTAATTTCAGGTATAATTTGCAATATCAAATGCTCATGTGCCGGGTCCACCGGTCGAAACCTATATGGACCCGGACCCGTTTATCAACCAAAGATATATTTAGTTTGGAGATTTCTTGGGAAATTTGGGTTGTGCATGGCCATGAGATACTCAAACACATACATACTTGTCATGGGCTACATTCTCACTTTAGGACCAGCAAAACCGATGTTCAATGCATGAGCTAAAAAACAAGTGAGATAAGAAAGAGAAGGTGGAACCGGATCCGGACCCGGAACCGTTTCGGAACCGATTCCTTGGCTTCGGAACCGGAACCAGAACAATATATGGGACGGGTCTAGATCCTGGTTCGGGTCTAGGAAGAGAATGATAGTAAAAAAAACATATGATTTTTAGGAGAGATTTTAGAAAATTGAGGTAATATGTTGGTTATCGGGTCCACGGGTCCGAACCAAGGTGGAACCGGACCCGGGCCCATTTTCTTATTGGGGTACGATTAAGGACCCAGACCCGGTTTTAACGGGTCGGAACCTCCGCGTAATCGGAGAATCGGGGACCCATTTACATCCCTAGTCGTACGCCAGCTCAGTTGTGAGAGGTCATGGGTTTGAGTCCTAGCATCACTGCTCCCTCCCTCCCACACGAAAATATCTATGTAAATTTTGGCCGAACGGGTATTCCGGCTCTCAAGCACTAAGTGCAAATAATTGAATAAATAACCCGAGCACAGCCCATCTATTAATAACTAAACCCCATACCCAAAGCCCAATCCATGAGCTCAGTTACAAACAAATAAAACACTCTCCTTTTTAAGAGAAGAAATAAAAATGCTACTCTCTCACCTTCTGATTCTACTGCATCCTAAATTTTGTTCTCTCTTATATTTACCATTTACTTCGCTTCAACGGTAAAATAAATTTACGATTTATTGTGTGTTTATTGTGATTTGATATTATTTCATCCAATTGTTATTCACACATGTCCATGTAAGTCCGGGGATCCGAACCCTAGAGGGGGGGTGAATAGGGTGAGCTTCATTTATGACCAATTATAACCAATTTTAACTTCTTTAAAACAAACTAGTCAAATGTGATGATTAACCATACAAGATGCGGAAGCTAACAAAAGAATCACCAGAAAACAATCACCATCACACAAGGATTTATAGTGGTTCGGCCTCAATGCCTACATCCACTACCGGCTTGAGAACCAACACCCCACCGGATTTCCACTATTTATGCTTTTCAATTGGCTTGGCAATAACCTTTACAATATGCTTTTCAAGGCTTAGCAATAACCTTTACAATGATGTTTTTCAAGGCTCAACATCAACCTATACACTATGCTTTTATAGGCTAAGCAATAACCTCTTCAACCATAGGTTGGTTATCTCACTAAGTTAGTGTCTATAATACACTTGATGGAGATTCAATTAAGCTCATTACATATGCCTCTAAAATAGGCGGATATAAAAATGAAAATCTAATACACACACACTATGAATGCAAAGATGAAAGTACATGATGTGTGTGTGATGTCCTCAATGTTGGGATTGGTGTATGCCCTAAAGCCCACTGACTGCACTCACATCTCTGTTACTGGATATTTATTGGTTATTTAATAGAATGACATCTTTCTCTTATTACTTGTGTATATGTATGGTTATGTAAGGCCCATTGTTTTCTAGTAAATGACTTAGGTGTGTAGTGACTACACACAGAAAGGTCTAAGTCATGGACACTGGAAATAACTAATTTGTTCATAACTGAGAGGTGGAGTTGGGCACTTCATCTTGGTATAAGTTATAGTGAGATACTCTCCTGTGTTCAGGGTGACTTTCCTTAGTCACGGGAGGTCTTTCCCGGATATATCTCATTAGTGCATGTGTCATGCATTGAACAGGACCATTAAAGGTGTGATCTCTAAAATAGTACTATCACAGAGAGAGATCAAGTCACCTCTTGCTACTGAGTGACCAGTGCTCTTAATCTTGAGCATTTGTGGATGAACTGACGAAGTCAAGTTCTTGTGCTTTAATTCACTATGGGTGAGATCCTGTTCATGGGTCAACAGCTCTGTGTTTTGGGTGCTCGGGCTTGATTAGTTGGGACGTGCAAATGCAATATGGAATCTATACCATCGTGTGATGGAATGATCCTCCCCTTAGAATTATCTAATTAATCATCAGAATCTAAGATCTTAGTATATGGATGTTCCATATGGATATTGAACTTGTGGGTCGCTCCCTGGATCAAGAGAATGATATCCTGATGATGATTAAGTCAAGGGTATGAAGTTCTAAGGATGAGATGTAATCAAGAAGGTAGATAGTACATCGGTTAACCTACTTGATTATGGATGTTACATAGAGGGGCATTGTAGTCATTGTACTTGGTAGGTCAAAGACAATCGTCAGTTTATGATGAGCTTGATTTGCAATTTAATATTTGTCCCTGGAGTGCAACCATAACTCTTTAGTGGAATGAGTTAGGGTTAAAATGATCTTAATGTTGCTATGGGGTTAGCATGGACATTTTGGTCATTTTGGGAGCCAAGGGAAAATATGTCTTTTGGTCCCTCTTCTAGCCATCTTCCTATATTGGCATGGTTTCCTAATTTAATTAAATGATATGTGGTTAAATTAATTTTGTGGAAGAATAATTTTGAGTTTAAATTCAAATAGGCTTTTGATGGCATACATGAATTTAACTCTAGCTAAATTATTAACTTGTGGGCCATGGTGTGTTTATCTATCTTGTGGGCCAGCCATAAGGGGAGCCCTTTGTGTGAGGTTTCCAAGTTTAACTAGGTGTCTTTACTTGGAAGGAAGAACCCCTCTTTGGGTAAGAATTCCTAATATTAAAGTTTACTAATTTTTAGTATCTTTAATTAGAAAGTGTTGCACAACTAAGGTGGCTGGTTCCTTATTTTATGGGATGATGATTCCTAATAGAGAGAGAACTCTTAAAGGAATGAGAACTTTATAAATATAACCTACACTACCCTAGGCGTGCAACATCTGAAAAAAAGCAATCAGAATTTACCCTAGGAGAAAAACATAAGGAGCTCCATTGGCCGCCCAAGAGAGGTAGAGAGAAACTCACGCCCAGCCTTATTCTTCTTCATTGGAGAGAGGAGATCAGGTACTGGTCAGGTCCTGGTCTGTTTCCATAAAGAGTAGTTCAGAAAACCCTTCTTGGAATCCATACTTTGATCCCACAATCAAAGCCAATCAGATTGGGTTGTGGAATAGAAGAAAAGATCAAAGGAGAAATCTGCTGCAGAAATTCCTGCAACTAGCATTGCTCACTGCAGGCTGAGATCAGACCTTTGAAGGTTTTCTTTTCAGAGATTTGAGGCATTCATATCATCAAGGTATTAGTCCTCTATCATCTCCTTGCATTATACACATGTTCATCATGATTTCATGTAGTTTTTATGCATGTTTCATGGCTGAATAATCAGATTTGGTTTTGTTTTAAAAACTAGAAAAACCATATCAACCATGGACGTCCAAGTTCAGATCTATTTAGCATGAACTTTCAGTGGTATCAGAGCCACTCCATGTGAAATCATGACCCCATGATGTGTTAATATTAATCCTAACTTAGTTAAGGGCATGGTGGGACCCTTCTAGACTCAGTTTGCTGCATGTTAGGAGTGCAGGAATTTTTCCAGGTTGCTGGAATTTTTCCAGAACACAGTTTACTGCATGTTAGGAGTGCAGGAATTTTTTCCAGACTGCTGGAATAATTTTAGAATGCTGTATAGTGCTGTACACTGCACTTTGAATGCACTAATCTTTTTGGTTGCAGCCATATAATTGCATCCTTGATGGTTCACATGTATGTGTGTGGATTTGGATGTTTTTTAATTAGTTGGAAAGTGTACGATTGCACGTTTAGCAATCATAGGAGGTTGTAATTTTTCCTTGTTTTTTATTTCAACTAGTCTTGATGTAAGCTTTCTTGAAAAGCATAGGTATCTCCAATGTAATTTTGGTTTTGTTTTTCATGGGTTTGCTTGTATAAAATTAATTTATTGTAACAAGCAAGGAGAAGAAAGCTTCAAAGATTGCATGGTTGCAAGTAGAAGAGGATTCCATGGTGGTGGAGGCAACGAAGGTGTCCTAGTGCGAAAAGGACTCTTAACCAAGTATCCTAGTTGGATTAGGATTCCTAGTTGGTTAAGGATTCCTAGTTGGATAAGGATTTGAAGTCCGAAGAGCAGGGAGCCATCAAGGATTGCATTATCTTTATTGCTTTATATAATTGCTATTATTGCTATGTTTATCACCTAGTAACATGGCCACCACTAGGTTCTTAAAATTGGCATCTTTCTATATTGGATTCTTTTTAGTTTGGCAAATTGTTTTTAAACGGATCTTAGACGAGCACCTTCTATTTGTCTAAGGTTTAAAAATTGGATAGGGTTTAGTTTATCTTGGTTCCCTAAGTTTCCAAAAGAGGCCAAACTAAAATCTAATATGTTGCTACCTTAGTGGGCCCATAACCCACAGGTCCCAAGTTAGGAAATTTGACCCTTTAAAGTGATTTGCTCAAATATTTTAAAGCAAAAGTTATTTATGTTCAAGATGACTTAAGTCATTGAGTCATGAATTTAATTAACTAAGTTTGCTAGATTTAAAAAGATTTTTTTGAGTAACCAATGTAAAGGTCAAAAGAGTTTTTTCAAAACCCTAGTGTTAAATAATCAAGTGGGAGAGGGGTTTGGAAAAACCCCACGGCCTTCCATTTTCGGTTCATGCTATCTCAATGGAGTATTAGTGGGAGCGGCCACCCCTTCGGTGGAGTTCTTTACTAAAGATCGCTTCGATGGGTTAGTGGGTGAACTAATGTGAATATTCATAATGAGGTGTTAGTGGGAGCGGCCATCCCTTCGGTGGAGTTCTTTACTAAAGATCACTTCTATAGAATGTCAATGAAGTGTTGGTGGGAGCGGCCATCCCTTCGGTGGAGCTCTTTACTAAAGTTCACTTCAAGATTGGATTAAAGTCACTTCCCTTCGGAGGACTTGAGTCATAGACATTCTGGGAACGTTCATAAGAGATGGTAATACACTTGACATAAGACGGTAATAACCTCTCCCTAGGAGTTAGTGTTATTTGTCATAGGAGGCCAAACCAATCAGCGATTGGACTGTCGCTGGATATGCTAAATCCAGATAATGATAATCCAAATAAGCGAGGCTTTACTCAACGAGACTATAGATTCGGCCATCCCTTCGATGGAGGGTCTATGAGGAGGTTGAGACACTGATACATTATAATTAGGGTTAAATAATGTAAAAAGTCTTGTGCATGTTTTTCCTTTTATTACAAGCACCATATACATGTTACATATATACTGCCTGTCTAATTATAACATGTTATATATCTAGAGAGATGGGGAAGGATTCTTTTAGCCCGTTGATGAGTATTCTGCGTGAGAACAAATTGACTGGCCCAAATTACGTAGACTGGAAAAGAAACCTTAACATAGTACTCACCGCTGAGGAGTACAAGTATGTTTTGTCGAAACCTTGTCCTACCATTGATGATTATTCTACAGATGACCAGCAAGAGGCTGAAAGGAAATGGAAAAAGGCGAATAGCATGGCCAAATGCTACATGCTTGCTTCCATGTCCAACGTGTTGCAAACACAGCATGAGCAAATGGACACAGCTTCTGATATCAAGTTGTCCTTGTCTGAGATGTTCGCAGACAAAAGCAGGCTAGCTAGGCAAGCTGCTTTAAGGACAATCATGAATTCTAGGATGGCTGAGGGAACACCTGTCAGAGAGCACATGCTCAAAATGATGGATTGTTTCAATGAAGCTGAGATCCTAGGGGCTGAGATTGATGCAGGGAGTCAGACCGATATGATTCTCGAAACTCTGCCGGAGTCTTTCAACCAGTTCAAGCTCAACTTCAACATGAGCAAGATGGACATGACTCTCTCTGAGTTAATGAAAGAACTCCAAGCGGCAGAGGCCATCATGAAGCCTAAAGGCCAAGCTCACTTTTCCTAATCTTCCTCTAAATTGAACCCGAAAGGGAAAAAGTTCAAGAAGAAGCAGGGTAAGGGAAAAGGACAGAAAAAGGGCAATGCTGGAAAGAAGGACAAAGGTACAGGTGAAAACCCCAAAGGGAAATGCTTCAAGTGCAGCCTCAAAGGTCACTGGAAGAAAGATTGTCCCACGCTCCTAGGCTCAGATAAGAAAGGTATATCTCTTTCCTACTACATTGAAACCTGTCATGTGGTTGATTCTACTGATTCATGGATAGTAGGTTCTGGAGCCACTAACCATATCTGCAATTCATTGCAGGGGTTTCAGATAATGAAAAAGCTTGAGAAAGGGGAGTTTGACCTTAGAGTTGGAAATGGAGCAAAGATTTGGGTTGTTGCAGTGGGACCTGTTACTTTACATTTTCCGCACGATAGGATATTAGTTTTAAATAATGTTATCTATGTTCCGGACATAAGGAAGAATTTAATTTCAGTTTCCAGACTTATTGAATTTCATTATTCAGTTTCTTTCCATTCTGGTGTTGATATCAGTAGAAATGGAAATATTATATGTTCCGGTAGAATGCATGACAACTTATTTTATATATATCCTATTGCTCCCACACTGCATAATGTACAACTAGAAAGCTCATCTTCCCTTAAGAGGAAGGTATCTTCGACCAATGACACTTATCTTTGGCACTTACGTTTGGGTCATATTAACCTAAAACGGATTCAGAGGTTGGTAGAGGATGGGCTTTTGAGCTCATTAGATCTCGAACCTTTACCTCAGTGTGAATCTTGTCTCATGGGAAAGATGACCAAAAGGTCATTCTCTGGAAAGGGACTGCGGTCAAAGGAGTTGTTAGAATTGGTTCACACTGATGTGTGTGGTCCTATGAACAAACTAGCTCGAGGAGGTTATGAGTATTTCATCACCTTCACTGATGATTACTCTAGGTATGGATATGTGTACCTAATGCGACGCAAGTCTGAAGCGTTTGATAAGTTCAAACAATTCAAGGCTGAGGCGGAGTTACAACTAGGGAAACATATCAAAGCTCTTCGATCTGATCGAGGTGGCGAGTACCTCCTGGGTGAGTTCAAGGAGTACCTCACACAACATGGGATTGTGTCTCAGTTGTCTGCACCGGGTACACCCCAGCAAAATGGTGTAGCAGAGAGAAGAAGCCGTACCCTTCTTGATATGGTAAGGTCCATGATGAGTCATGCAACCCTACCCATATCTTTTTGGGGATATGCCCTAGAAGCAGCAGCATACATTTTGAATCTGGTACCTTCTAAATCAGTACCTAGGACACCTCAAGAAATGTGGACAGGTCGAAAACCCAGTTTAAGACATATCCACATTTGGGGTTGTCCAGCCTATGTACTGAATGATAAAGCTACCAAGCTAGAACCCAGATCGGAAATGTGCTACTTCATTGGGTATCCTAAGTGTTAGACCCCGACCCAGACCTAGTCGATTAGTGTGCGATTAGTATGTGTTTAGTTCTAAGTGGGTTTAGTCGTGGTTGGGTTAGAAGTGATTTGTTAGTTTGGACATAGCTTTGGGAATTTGAGAACGTCTAGTATTAGTCAGACACACTCAGGAAGGCCTGAGTGCACGTGTAAGCTTGGGAAGATCGTATTGATTTTCGTGTGAGTGTGATTTTGATTTCATGTGAATGATCTCGTTATGTGTTACAACTTTCTTTTTAAGCCCATTCGTGTTTGAAGCCCAAAAAACCCATGTTTTGGCCCAAAGAGGGTAAAATTGTCTTTCTTGCATAAATCTGGACACAATTTTCGAGATCTCAAAACCATGTCAAAAATATACTTTTTGGAAACTAGATATTTCGACGATCATTTTATCCTTCTTCGTCGAAGTCATCCAAGGCCCACAAGACCATGTTTTAGTCACTTCAAGTTCAAGCCAAATGGGGCCCATGAGTCATCACTTAATCCCCTTTCCCCTCCCTTTTCATTCATTTCCCAATCTCTGCAACTTTTGAGTCTAGGGCAAGAGAGAAAACCTCTTTTCTCCTTCATCTTCCTCACTTGGTTTGATCTAGCTAGAGAGCTCCAAAGGAAATTCTAAGACTACCATTTTCTTCATCTCCTTGCAAGCTTCCTATTGATACAAGTTTCTTGAGTTTTCAAGTTGGGCAAGAGCTCCATTTCTCTCCCTCCCTCTTGTGTGGCCATTTCTAGGTAAGGGTTTCCACTCATACTTTCCATTGAGTCATTTTAGTTCCTTAAGATCATGTTTTTCATGTTTTCAAACCCTATTTGGAAAATGGGTTTCTTGTTTCCATTTTTTTGAGTAAGTTTTGTGTGTTTTCTTGGTTTGGCTTGTAGTGTGGGATTAGCTTGTGTGAAGAGCTTGAAGTGGAGTGTTTAGCATTTGGGCAAGGCAAGTAATCTCTATAGGATCATTGTGCATGTTATTTTAAGCTACATTATTGTTTTGGAAACTTTGCATATGGATATGTTTACAAGCTTTATGATTGTGTTTTCATGAGTTTTGGATGTGTGCTTTGTCCCTTGGAGAGTATGTAGACTCAGGGAATATAAGTGGAATGAGAATGAATGGAAGGGAAGAAGAGAAATGTGAAAAATCTGTGCTGAAACGCATTCCCGTGCACTGGCGGTCAGCACAGCGGTCAGCTCGCGGCTAGCCGCCCGTGTCCACTTCGGCTAACCGCATGCTGACCGAACTCAGCGGTTACCTTTCCAGAAGCTAGCATTTTCACCTGGGACCAGCGGTCAGCTCACGGCTAACCGCCAGTCCTACTCGCGGTTAACCGCAAGCCAACCGCGCAATGCGGTTCCATTTCCCGAGAGCTAAGTTCAAAATTGGTATTTCAGCGGTCAGCCTGGCGGTCACCTTGCGGCTAGCCGCCCGACCCCAGTTCGGCTAGCCGCCACCTGACCGCGAGGTGACCGAAATTCACTGTTTGTGTATTTTGACGAGTTTAGCAAGAATGAAAAACTAGGACATGTTAAGTGACCTTTAGCTTGATATTGTACACTCGAGACCCGAGATGTCCTTGAACTTCTGGGGCACCAATTCTATTTTTAACTCCGCATCTGGGCTTCGATTGTACAATAACCATCCAAAGGTCCTTGTATGTGCTTGATAGACTTTGTGTTTGAACCTTGATTTTTGGGTATGATGAATACCATTGTGAACTCATTTTGAAGTGTTAGTACAACCGTGTTTTGAAGTTTTGTTAAGAAAAAAGGGGATCACTTCCTAAGCGTGTTTTGCATAAATATTATGCCTCGTGCTAGTCGTGCTCGTCGTGTTGTGATAAGTGATTTCCCCCTTTTTATCTCGACGTGTTTGATCGTGCTTCGCGTGTTTTGTGCATTCATGAACTAAGTAAACACCACTGAGCTTAGACTGCCCCTTCGGTTTGATCCACTGTCTGGGGGTCTTTAAACATGTGGACTGTCTGCAGACTGGTCGTGTATTTATTACACATCGTGCGTGTCCGGTTCCGCGGCCGGAATTCCCGTCTTTGTGGGAAATCGTGTCGTGCTTATATTATGTATATCGTGCTTGTCGTGCGTGCTTGCTCTTTTCATTATATAAATGATAGAGAAAGGATGGGCTCTTTGTGGATTGTAACTTTTCATGATATATTTAGTACTCATGCTAGTTTGTTTTGATACCTCAGCTATTGTGACAGTTCAAATCAAGTATTCGATTTCAAGTGCTTTTCCAAAGTATTATTGTCATGTTCATGCCTATATTGATTACCTGCCAAACCGTCGTGTTTGACCCTTGCTTGTTGGTGCCCAGGTGCAGGTGACGTTGCCTTTGAGGAGGAGCGTCAGGAGGAGGCTTGTGAGCCAACTCCCGTGAGAGAGTGGCAGCCCGACGATGTCATCTAGATGTCGGTCTGGTTCCTGAGTTTCGTCACATTTTGTCTTAGGGTCCTTTTGTTTATGATGGAGTTGTGTATTGGCCTCTGTTGGCCTCTCTTGGGAATTGTAACAAAACTTAATTTACTTTCTTGTTAGACTTGTAACTTGAATAATGTTGGGAATGCCTTGTTAACTTATTCCTTTGATACTTTGTCCTGTATACTATTGTGATAGCACCTAAATATTTTACTGGTGCTTATCTAGTTGTGTTTTGCTACACGCTTCCGCAAATCGTGTACGTGTGAGCCAGATTCCGCGTGTCTTTGGGAATCCTCATCGCGGGAACCTGTGGGAAAATAATGAACCATTGAGCATAAACATCATCACCAACGTCGCGGGCCCGGGAATCCGTTCCGGGGTCGCGACAGGACTGGTATCAGAGCGAGACATGTTTCAGGCACTTAAAAGAAACTAGAAAGGTCTTAGGAACGTGGCGAGGATTCGTGAGTTCGATAGATTCGTTCGTATAGGATCCTAGAAACCCTTGTACCATGATTTTTGTGTTCTAACTCTTTGTTTTACAGCAATATGCCTCCAAGAAAAGCTCCAAATCATCATGCTTCAGGCTGTAATCAGAATGAGTCAGATGCATCTGAGACACCTACAGCCACACAGTTTCAGGAACTTATGCAAGCCATGATAGCACAGCAAAGACAGGCTAATGAGAATCAAGCAAGATTTCAAGAGCAACTAACTAAGAAGGATGACGAGATGGCACAAGTTCAGAGGCAACTGTTAGAAGTACTTCAGAACAGGAATGTAGCACCACCTGCAGGTCCTCAGATTGTGATACAGAATAGGGATCCAGACCCTAATGCTCTATTTGAGAAGTTTAGGAAAAGAGCACCGAAGGAGTTTTCGGGCAATGAGGACCCGCTAGTGGCAGATGACTGGCTAGTCAATACGGAGAAGATCTTTGATGTTTTCATATGCACGGGTATACAGAAAGTCAACCTCACTGCTTCTTTATTTTATGGGCTTGCAGACCGGTGGTGGCAAACAGTCAAGGACCCATATACAGTGATGGCTGATGATGAGGCATGGGCAGCTTTCAAGATACAGTTTCAAGACAAATACATTCCCTCTCATGTCAAGAGGCAGAAGGCTATTGAGTTTCAGCAACTCAAGCAAGGTAGCATGACCGTGTTAGACTATGTCACCAAATTTGAAAGATTGGCTAGATATGCCACCGAGCTGATTGACACTGAAAGGAAGAAGATAACTAAGTTTTTGGAAGGATTGAATCCGATCATCATGAGAGATGTCCTAGGAGTAGTGCCTCCAGCTACATATGATGATGCAGTCAAGCGGGCTTATACATTTGAAGATATTAATAATATGATTGTTCAGGACAGGAAGCAGCAGTATCAGCAGCAGAATCAGAGGCAGCAACAGGGCAAGAAGCCGAGGCAAGAGCAAGGCCATGTGAGGCAAGGTTGTGGACATTGTGGCAAGAATCATGAGACACACGAATGTCGTAAGGCCATGGGTGCCTGTTTCAAGTGTGGGGCTATGAACCATTCAATCAAGGATTGCCCACTACTTCAGAATCAAGGGAACAGGAACCAGCAGCAGAGACAAGTAGCTCCTCAGAATCAAGCACCAGTTCAGAATCAGATGAGACCACCTCAGCAGCAGCAACAGGCTAGGCCACCAGCACAGAATCAGAATGCTCGTCCTCTACAGCAGAACAGACAAGGCCAAGGAAGGCAGAACCAAGTACCGAACAGACTACAGATGCATGGACGGTTATACTATCTCAACCGTGCAGATGCTGAAGCTGCAGGAGACGTGGTAGAAGGTAAACTTCTTGTTTGTGGGGTAGAAGCCCAGATTTTATTTGACCCTGGATCCACACATTCATTTTCATCTCCTAGTTTTGCTAAGTTGATTGATGCACCATGTAGTGAGTTGGATTACATTTTGGTAGTGACCACTCCAGTAGGGAAACAAGTTGTGTGTAGAAACCATTACCCTAGTTGTACAGTGTTGTTAGGAGATGTGAATTTACCGGCCAACCTCATAGTTTTAGACATGCATGATTTTGATGTTATTTTAGGCATGGATTGGTTAGAAGCATATCATGCCACCATGGACTGTTTTAGTAAGACCATCACATTCAGATTCCAAGGACCACAGGCAGAGTTGATATTTCAGGGGAACAGGAGAAAGTCTCAGGCAGGATTTATTTCAGTGTTGAAGGCAAGCAGATTAGTGCAGAGTGGATGTCAGGCATTTATTGCGTTTATCACGGAGGATAAACAGTCCCAAGGGGTGGAGGATATCCCCATTGTGTGTGAATTTCTGGACGTTTTTCCAGAAGAAATCCCGGGTTTACCACCAATTAGAGAAGTTGAGTTTACAATTGAACTCCTTCCAGGGACAGCTCCGATCTCGATTGCACCATATAGGATGGCTCCAGCAGAAATGGGTGAGCTAAAGCTCCAATTGCAAGATTTGTTGAGCAAAGGTTTTATTAGGCCAAGTGTTTCACCGTGGGGAGCACCGGTGTTGTTTGTGAAGAAGAAAGATGGAAGTTTGAGAATGTGCATAGACTATCGGAAGTTGAACCATGTGACAGTGAAGAACAAGTATCCTTTGCCAAGGATAGATGAATTGTTTGACCAATTGCAAGGAGCAGCCTATTTTTCCAAGGTAGACTTGAGGTCAGGGTACCATCAGTTGAGAGTTAGAGACTCAGATGTCCAGAAGACAGCCTTTAGAACAAGATATGGGCACTATGAGTTCTTAGTGATGCCCTTTGGTTTGACGAATGCACCAGCAGTCTTTATGGCTTTGATGAACAAGGTCTTTGCACCTTATTTGGATCATTCCACAGTAGTGTTTATTGATGATGTCCTGGTATATTCTAAGAGTAAGAAGGAACATGAAGAACATTTGAGGACAGCGTTGCAGCTCTTGAGGGACAACCAGTTATATGCGAAACTCAGTAAATGCGAATTCTGGTTAGAGCAAGTTGCTTTTCTAGGCCACATCATCTCCAGAGAAGGGTTAGCAGTTGATCCAGCTAAGATAGAAGCAGTTGTGAGTTGGGTTAGGCCAAACAGTGTGACAGAAATTAGAAGCTTTTTGGGGTTAGCAGGCTACTACAGAAGATTTGTTCAAGGTTTTTCGTCCATTGCAGCACCGTTGACGAAGTTGACCAGGAAGAATGTCCCGTTTGTGTGGACTGATCAGTGTGAAACCAGTTTCCAAGAGTTGAAAGGAAGGTTAACTACAGCCCCAATCCTTACATTACCATCGGGCAACGGTGGATTTATTGTTTATACAGATGCTTCGAATGTGGGACTGGGTTGTGTATTGATGCAGGATGGCAAAGTGATTGCCTATGGCTCGAGACAGTTGAAGGACCATGAGAAGAATTATGCGACTCACGACTTGGAGTTGGCAGCAGTTGTTTTCGCATTGAAGATGTGGAGACACTATCTCTATGGAGAGAAATTTGAGGTCCATTCAGATCACAGAAGTTTACAATATTTGTTCTCGCAGAAGGATTTGAACATGAGGCAGAGAAGGTGGATGGAGTATATCAAAGATTATGACTTTCCAATTAAGTACCATCCAGGCAAGGTGAATGTGGTAGCAGATGCATTGAGTAGGAAATCAGTGGTTATGGCCAATTTGAGGGGAATGGGTGTCTTACAGCAGTTTGAGGAGTTGGGTGTAGAGGTACAAACCCTTAGATTGGGTGCGATGTTAGCGAACATGACAGTTTCAGAACCTATATTCATCCAGAAGATTAAGGAAAATCAGTTACAAGATCCAGACTTGGCTAAGATAGTGGAAGTCATTGCAGAACGCCCCGATTTCAAGATGGTGAATGGGATATTGTATTTTCGTGACCGGTTGTGTGTGCCAAATGTGGATGATTTGAAAGATGAGATAATGAATGAAGCTCACAGCACGAGATATTCTATGCATCCGGGTAGCACGAAGATGTACCACAATTTGAAGAATCGGTTTTGGTGGAATAACATGAAGAGAGAGATAGCAGCTTTTGTGTCTCGTTGTCTAACTTGTCAGTTGATCAAGGCAGAGCATCAGAAGCCTCCAGGTTTGTTACAGCCTTTAGAGATTCCGGAGTGGAAATGGGAGCACATTACCATGGATTTCGTTTCCGGTTTGCCAAATACCAAGAAGGGGAATAATGCAATTTGGATCATTGTAGATCGTCTGACAAAGTCTGCTCACTTCATTCCGATGAAGACAGGGAACATGATGCATATGGCACCGCTTGCGAAGTTATTTGTTGAGGAGATCGTTAGTAAGCATGGTCAGCCCGTCTCCATTACTTCAGACAGAGACAGTAGGTTTGTTTCAAAGTTTTGGAAAACTCTTCATGAGTCGATGGGTACCAAACTTCAGTTCAGCACAGCTTATCATCCTCAGACCGATGGTCAGTCAGAAAGGACGATACAGACTCTCGAAGACATGTTGCGTGCTTGTGTATTGGATTTCAAGATTCAGTGGGATGAGTGCTTACCTCTTTGTGAATTTGCTTATAACAATAGTTACCACTCTAGCATCGGTATGGCACCGTTCGAGGCACTCTATGGTAGAAGATGCAGAACTCCGGTTTGCTGGGAAGAAGTCGGTGAACGTAGTTTCCATGGACCGACAATAGTTGGAGAGACAAGTGACAAGGTCAAGTTGATTCAGGAAAGGTTGAAGATCGCCCGAAGTAGGCAGAAGAGTTATGCAGACTCTCGCAGAAGAGAATTGCAGTTTCAGGTGGGTGACAAAGTGTTCTTGAAGATCTCGCCAGTTAGAGGGACTTTGAGATTCGGACAGAAGGGCAAGTTGTCTAGAATGTTTATCGGTCCGTATGAGATCCTGAGCAAGATTGGAGATGTTGCTTATAGACTTGCGTTACCGCCGGAATTCTCCGGGGTACATAATGTTTTCCATGTTTCGATGCTCAAGAAGTACGTCTCTAGTCCTGCACACATTCTACAGCATGAGCCCTTAGAAATTCGGGAAGATGCCTCGTATGTGGAAAGACCGATCAAGATCATTGACACCAAAGAACAAGAGTTGAGAAATCGGACTATTCACTGGGTCAAGGTACTTTGGGAAAATCACGAGCCAGAAGAAGCCACATGGGAATTGAGAGAACAAGTGCAGAGGAAGTATCCACAACTTTTACCAGAGGTAATTGCTTGATTTATTTGGTGGACCAAATATCCTAAGGGGTGGAGGATGTTAGACCCCGACCCAGACCTAGTCGATTAGTGTGCGATTAGTATGTGTTTAGTTCTAAGTGGGTTTAGTCGTGGTTGGGTTAGAAGTGATTTGTTAGTTTGGACATAGCTTTGGGAATTTGAGAACGTCTAGTATTAGTCAGACACACTCAGGAAGGCCTGAGTGCACGTGTAAGCTTGGGAAGATCGTATTGATTTTCGTGTGAGTGTGATTTTGATTTCATGTGAATGATCTCGTTATGTGTTACAACTTTCTTTTTAAGCCCATTCGTGTTTGAAGCCCAAAAAACCCATGTTTTGGCCCAAAGAGGGTAAAATTGTCTTTCTTGCATAAATCTGGACACAATTTTCGAGATCTCAAAACCATGTCAAAAATATACTTTTTGGAAACTAGATATTTCGACGATCATTTTATCCTTCTTCGTCGAAGTCATCCAAGGCCCACAAGACCATGTTTTAGTCACTTCAAGTTCAAGCCAAATGGGGCCCATGAGTCATCACTTAATCCCCTTTCCCCTCCCTTTTCATTCATTTCCCAATCTCTGCAACTTTTGAGTCTAGGGCAAGAGAGAAAACCTCTTTTCTCCTTCATCTTCCTCACTTGGTTTGATCTAGCTAGAGAGCTCCAAAGGAAATTCTAAGACTACCATTTTCTTCATCTCCTTGCAAGCTTCCTATTGATACAAGTTTCTTGAGTTTTCAAGTTGGGCAAGAGCTCCATTTCTCTCCCTCCCTCTTGTGTGGCCATTTCTAGGTAAGGGTTTCCACTCATACTTTCCATTGAGTCATTTTAGTTCCTTAAGATCATGTTTTTCATGTTTTCAAACCCTATTTGGAAAATGGGTTTCTTGTTTCCATTTTTTTGAGTAAGTTTTGTGTGTTTTCTTGGTTTGGCTTGTAGTGTGGGATTAGCTTGTGTGAAGAGCTTGAAGTGGAGTGTTTAGCATTTGGGCAAGGCAAGTAATCTCTATAGGATCATTGTGCATGTTATTTTAAGCTACATTATTGTTTTGGAAACTTTGCATATGGATATGTTTACAAGCTTTATGATTGTGTTTTCATGAGTTTTGGATGTGTGCTTTGTCCCTTGGAGAGTATGTAGACTCAGGGAATATAAGTGGAATGAGAATGAATGGAAGGGAAGAAGAGAAATGTGAAAAATCTGTGCTGAAACGCATTCCCGTGCACTGGCGGTCAGCACAGCGGTCAGCTCGCGGCTAGCCGCCCGTGTCCACTTCGGCTAACCGCATGCTGACCGAACTCAGCGGTTACCTTTCCAGAAGCTAGCATTTTCACCTGGGACCAGCGGTCAGCTCACGGCTAACCGCCAGTCCTACTCGCGGTTAACCGCAAGCCAACCGCGCAATGCGGTTCCATTTCCCGAGAGCTAAGTTCAAAATTGGTATTTCAGCGGTCAGCCTGGCGGTCACCTTGCGGCTAGCCGCCCGACCCCAGTTCGGCTAGCCGCCACCTGACCGCGAGGTGACCGAAATTCACTGTTTGTGTATTTTGACGAGTTTAGCAAGAATGAAAAACTAGGACATGTTAAGTGACCTTTAGCTTGATATTGTACACTCTAGACCCGAGATGTCCTTGAACTTCTGGGGCACCAATTCTATTTTTAACTCCGCATCTGGGCTTCGATTGTACAATAACCATCCAAAGGTCCTTGTATGTGCTTGATAGACTTTGTGTTTGAACCTTGATTTTTGGGTATGATGAATACCATTGTGAACTCATTTTGAAGTGTTAGTACAACCGTGTTTTGAAGTTTTGTTAAGAAAAAAGGGGATCACTTCCTAAGCGTGTTTTGCATAAATATTATGCCTCGTGCTAGTCGTGCTCGTCGTGTTGTGATAAGTGATTTCCCCCTTTTTATCTCGACGTGTTTGATCGTGCTTCGCGTGTTTTGTGCATTCATGAACTAAGTAAACACCACTGAGCTTAGACTGCCCCTTCGGTTTGATCCACTGTCTGGGGGTCTTTAAACATGTGGACTGTCTGCAGACTGGTCGTGTATTTATTACACATCGTGCGTGTCCGGTTCCGCGGCCGGAATTCCCGTCTTTGTGGGAAATCGTGTCGTGCTTATATTATGTATATCGTGCTTGTCGTGCGTGCTTGCTCTTTTCATTATATAAATGATAGAGAAAGGATGGGCTCTTTGTGGATTGTAACTTTTCATGATATATTTAGTACTCATGCTAGTTTGTTTTGATACCTCAGCTATTGTGACAGTTCAAATCAAGTATTCGATTTCAAGTGCTTTTCCAAAGTATTATTGTCATGTTCATGCCTATATTGATTACCTGCCAAACCGTCGTGTTTGACCCTTGCTTGTTGGTGCCCAGGTGCAGGTGACGTTGCCTTTGAGGAGGAGCGTCAGGAGGAGGCTTGTGAGCCAACTCCCGTGAGAGAGTGGCAGCCCGACGATGTCATCTAGATGTCGGTCTGGTTCCTGAGTTTCGTCACATTTTGTCTTAGGGTCCTTTTGTTTATGATGGAGTTGTGTATTGGCCTCTGTTGGCCTCTCTTGGGAATTGTAACAAAACTTAATTTACTTTCTTGTTAGACTTGTAACTTGAATAATGTTGGGAATGCCTTGTTAACTTATTCCTTTGATACTTTGTCCTGTATACTATTGTGATAGCACCTAAATATTTTACTGGTGCTTATCTAGTTGTGTTTTGCTACACGCTTCCGCAAATCGTGTACGTGTGAGCCAGATTCCGCGTGTCTTTGGGAATCCTCATCGCGGGAACCTGTGGGAAAATAATGAACCATTGAGCATAAACATCATCACCAACGTCGCGGGCCCGGGAATCCGTTCCGGGGTCGCGACAGGACTGGTATCAGAGCGAGACATGTTTCAGGCACTTAAAAGAAACTAGAAAGGTCTTAGGAACGTGGCGAGGATTCGTGAGTTCGATAGATTCGTTCGTATAGGATCCTAGAAACCCTTGTACCGTGATTTTTGTGTTCTAACTCTTTGTTTTACAGCAATATGCCTCCAAGAAAAGCTCCAAATCATCATGCTTCAGGCAGTAATCAGAATGAGTCAGATGCATCTGAGACACCTACAGCCACACAGTTTCAGGAACTTATGCAAGCCATGATAGCACAGCAAAGACAGGCTAATGAGAATCAAGCAAGATTTCAAGAGCAACTAACTAAGAAGGATGACGAGATGGCACAAGTTCAGAGGCAACTGTTAGAAGTACTTCAGAACAGGAATGTAGCACCACCTGCAGGTCCTCAGATTGTGATACAGAATAGGGATCCAGACCCTAATGCTCTATTTGAGAAGTTTAGGAAAAGAGCACCGAAGGAGTTTTCGGGCAATGAGGACCCGCTAGTGGCAGATGACTGGCTAGTCAATACGGAGAAGATCTTTGATGTTTTCATATGCACGGGTATACAGAAAGTCAACCTCACTGCTTCTTTATTTTATGGGCTTGCAGACCGGTGGTGGCAAACAGTCAAGGACCCATATACAGTGATGGCTGATGATGAGGCATGGGCAGCTTTCAAGATACAGTTTCAAGACAAATACATTCCCTCTCATGTCAAGAGGCAGAAGGCTATTGAGTTTCAGCAACTCAAGCAAGGTAGCATGACCGTGTTAGACTATGTCACCAAATTTGAAAGATTGGCTAGATATGCCACCGAGCTGATTGACACTGAAAGGAAGAAGATAACTAAGTTTTTGGAAGGATTGAATCCGATCATCATGAGAGATGTCCTAGGAGTAGTGCCTCCAGCTACATATGATGATGCAGTCAAGCGGGCTTATACATTTGAAGATATTAATAATATGATTGTTCAGGACAGGAAGCAGCAGTATCAGCAGCAGAATCAGAGGCAGCAACAGGGCAAGAAGCCGAGGCAAGAGCAAGGCCATGTGAGGCAAGGTTGTGGACATTGTGGCAAGAATCATGAGACACACGAATGTCGTAAGGCCATGGGTGCCTGTTTCAAGTGTGGGGCTATGAACCATTCAATCAAGGATTGCCCACTACTTCAGAATCAAGGGAACAGGAACCAGCAGCAGAGACAAGTAGCTCCTCAGAATCAAGCACCAGTTCAGAATCAGATGAGACCACCTCAGCAGCAGCAACAGGCTAGGCCACCAGCACAGAATCAGAATGCTCGTCCTCTACAGCAGAACAGACAAGGCCAAGGAAGGCAGAACCAAGTACCGAACAGACTACAGATGCATGGACGGTTATACTATCTCAACCGTGCAGATGCTGAAGCTGCAGGAGACGTGGTAGAAGGTAAACTTCTTGTTTGTGGGGTAGAAGCCCAGATTTTATTTGACCCTGGATCCACACATTCATTTTCATCTCCTAGTTTTGCTAAGTTGATTGATGCACCATGTAGTGAGTTGGATTACATTTTGGTAGTGACCACTCCAGTAGGGAAACAAGTTGTGTGTAGAAACCATTACCCTAGTTGTACAGTGTTGTTAGGAGATGTGAATTTACCGGCCAACCTCATAGTTTTAGACATGCATGATTTTGATGTTATTTTAGGCATGGATTGGTTAGAAGCATATCATGCCACCATGGACTGTTTTAGTAAGACCATCACATTCAGATTCCAAGGACCACAGGCAGAGTTGATATTTCAGGGGAACAGGAGAAAGTCTCAGGCAGGATTTATTTCAGTGTTGAAGGCAAGCAGATTAGTGCAGAGTGGATGTCAGGCATTTATTGCGTTTATCACGGAGGATAAACAGTCCCAAGGGGTGGAGGATATCCCCATTGTGTGTGAATTTCTGGACGTTTTTCCAGAAGAAATCCCGGGTTTACCACCAATTAGAGAAGTTGAGTTTACAATTGAACTCCTTCCAGGGACAGCTCCGATCTCGATTGCACCATATAGGATGGCTCCAGCAGAAATGGGTGAGCTAAAGCTCCAATTGCAAGATTTGTTGAGCAAAGGTTTTATTAGGCCAAGTGTTTCACCGTGGGGAGCACCGGTGTTGTTTGTGAAGAAGAAAGATGGAAGTTTGAGAATGTGCATAGACTATCGGAAGTTGAACCATGTGACAGTGAAGAACAAGTATCCTTTGCCAAGGATAGATGAATTGTTTGACCAATTGCAAGGAGCAGCCTATTTTTCCAAGGTAGACTTGAGGTCAGGGTACCATCAGTTGAGAGTTAGAGACTCAGATGTCCAGAAGACAGCCTTTAGAACAAGATATGGGCACTATGAGTTCTTAGTGATGCCCTTTGGTTTGACGAATGCACCAGCAGTCTTTATGGCTTTGATGAACAAGGTCTTTGCACCTTATTTGGATCATTCCACAGTAGTGTTTATTGATGATGTCCTGGTATATTCTAAGAGTAAGAAGGAACATGAAGAACATTTGAGGACAGCGTTGCAGCTCTTGAGGGACAACCAGTTATATGCGAAACTCAGTAAATGCGAATTCTGGTTAGAGCAAGTTGCTTTTCTAGGCCACATCATCTCCAGAGAAGGGTTAGCAGTTGATCCAGCTAAGATAGAAGCAGTTGTGAGTTGGGTTAGGCCAAACAGTGTGACAGAAATTAGAAGCTTTTTGGGGTTAGCAGGCTACTACAGAAGATTTGTTCAAGGTTTTTCGTCCATTGCAGCACCGTTGACGAAGTTGACCAGGAAGAATGTCCCGTTTGTGTGGACTGATCAGTGTGAAACCAGTTTCCAAGAGTTGAAAGGAAGGTTAACTACAGCCCCAATCCTTACATTACCATCGGGCAACGGTGGATTTATTGTTTATACAGATGCTTCGAATGTGGGACTGGGTTGTGTATTGATGCAGGATGGCAAAGTGATTGCCTATGGCTCGAGACAGTTGAAGGACCATGAGAAGAATTATGCGACTCACGACTTGGAGTTGGCAGCAGTTGTTTTCGCATTGAAGATGTGGAGACACTATCTCTATGGAGAGAAATTTGAGGTCCATTCAGATCACAGAAGTTTACAATATTTGTTCTCGCAGAAGGATTTGAACATGAGGCAGAGAAGGTGGATGGAGTATATCAAAGATTATGACTTTCCAATTAAGTACCATCCAGGCAAGGTGAATGTGGTAGCAGATGCATTGAGTAGGAAATCAGTGGTTATGGCCAATTTGAGGGGAATGGGTGTCTTACAGCAGTTTGAGGAGTTGGGTGTAGAGGTACAAACCCTTAGATTGGGTGCGATGTTAGCGAACATGACAGTTTCAGAACCTATATTCATCCAGAAGATTAAGGAAAATCAGTTACAAGATCCAGACTTGGCTAAGATAGTGGAAGTCATTGCAGAACGCCCCGATTTCAAGATGGTGAATGGGATATTGTATTTTCGTGACCGGTTGTGTGTGCCAAATGTGGATGATTTGAAAGATGAGATAATGAATGAAGCTCACAGCACGAGATATTCTATGCATCCGGGTAGCACGAAGATGTACCACAATTTGAAGAATCGGTTTTGGTGGAATAACATGAAGAGAGAGATAGCAGCTTTTGTGTCTCGTTGTCTAACTTGTCAGTTGATCAAGGCAGAGCATCAGAAGCCTCCAGGTTTGTTACAGCCTTTAGAGATTCCGGAGTGGAAATGGGAGCACATTACCATGGATTTCGTTTCCGGTTTGCCAAATACCAAGAAGGGGAATAATGCAATTTGGATCATTGTAGATCGTCTGACAAAGTCTGCTCACTTCATTCCGATGAAGACAGGGAACATGATGCATATGGCACCGCTTGCGAAGTTATTTGTTGAGGAGATCGTTAGTAAGCATGGTCAGCCCGTCTCCATTACTTCAGACAGAGACAGTAGGTTTGTTTCAAAGTTTTGGAAAACTCTTCATGAGTCGATGGGTACCAAACTTCAGTTCAGCACAGCTTATCATCCTCAGACCGATGGTCAGTCAGAAAGGACGATACAGACTCTCGAAGACATGTTGCGTGCTTGTGTATTGGATTTCAAGATTCAGTGGGATGAGTGCTTACCTCTTTGTGAATTTGCTTATAACAATAGTTACCACTCTAGCATCGGTATGGCACCGTTCGAGGCACTCTATGGTAGAAGATGCAGAACTCCGGTTTGCTGGGAAGAAGTCGGTGAACGTAGTTTCCATGGACCGACAATAGTTGGAGAGACAAGTGACAAGGTCAAGTTGATTCAGGAAAGGTTGAAGATCGCCCGAAGTAGGCAGAAGAGTTATGCAGACTCTCGCAGAAGAGAATTGCAGTTTCAGGTGGGTGACAAAGTGTTCTTGAAGATCTCGCCAGTTAGAGGGACTTTGAGATTCGGACAGAAGGGCAAGTTGTCTAGAATGTTTATCGGTCCGTATGAGATCCTGAGCAAGATTGGAGATGTTGCTTATAGACTTGCGTTACCGCCGGAATTCTCCGGGGTACATAATGTTTTCCATGTTTCGATGCTCAAGAAGTACGTCTCTAGTCCTGCACACATTCTACAGCATGAGCCCTTAGAAATTCGGGAAGATGCCTCGTATGTGGAAAGACCGATCAAGATCATTGACACCAAAGAACAAGAGTTGAGAAATCGGACTATTCACTGGGTCAAGGTACTTTGGGAAAATCACGAGCCAGAAGAAGCCACATGGGAATTGAGAGAACAAGTGCAGAGGAAGTATCCACAACTTTTACCAGAGGTAATTGCTTGATTTATTTGGTGGACCAAATATCCTAAGGGGTGGAGGATGTTAGACCCCGACCCAGACCTAGTCGATTAGTGTGCGATTAGTATGTGTTTAGTTCTAAGTGGGTTTAGTCGTGGTTGGGTTAGAAGTGATTTGTTAGTTTGGACATAGCTTTGGGAATTTGAGAACGTCTAGTATTAGTCAGACACACTCAGGAAGGCCTGAGTGCACGTGTAAGCTTGGGAAGATCGTATTGATTTTCGTGTGAGTGTGATTTTGATTTCATGTGAATGATCTCGTTATGTGTTACAACTTTCTTTTTAAGCCCATTCGTGTTTGAAGCCCAAAAAACCCATGTTTTGGCCCAAAGAGGGTAAAATTGTCTTTCTTGCATAAATCTGGACACAATTTTCGAGATCTCAAAACCATGTCAAAAATATACTTTTTGGAAACTAGATATTTCGACGATCATTTTATCCTTCTTCGTCGAAGTCATCCAAGGCCCACAAGACCATGTTTTAGTCACTTCAAGTTCAAGCCAAATGGGGCCCATGAGTCATCACTTAATCCCCTTTCCCCTCCCTTTTCATTCATTTCCCAATCTCTGCAACTTTTGAGTCTAGGGCAAGAGAGAAAACCTCTTTTCTCCTTCATCTTCCTCACTTGGTTTGATCTAGCTAGAGAGCTCCAAAGGAAATTCTAAGACTACCATTTTCTTCATCTCCTTGCAAGCTTCCTATTGATACAAGTTTCTTGAGTTTTCAAGTTGGGCAAGAGCTCCATTTCTCTCCCTCCCTCTTGTGTGGCCATTTCTAGGTAAGGGTTTCCACTCATACTTTCCATTGAGTCATTTTAGTTCCTTAAGATCATGTTTTTCATGTTTTCAAACCCTATTTGGAAAATGGGTTTCTTGTTTCCATTTTTTTGAGTAAGTTTTGTGTGTTTTCTTGGTTTGGCTTGTAGTGTGGGATTAGCTTGTGTGAAGAGCTTGAAGTGGAGTGTTTAGCATTTGGGCAAGGCAAGTAATCTCTATAGGATCATTGTGCATGTTATTTTAAGCTACATTATTGTTTTGGAAACTTTGCATATGGATATGTTTACAAGCTTTATGATTGTGTTTTCATGAGTTTTGGATGTGTGCTTTGTCCCTTGGAGAGTATGTAGACTCAGGGAATATAAGTGGAATGAGAATGAATGGAAGGGAAGAAGAGAAATGTGAAAAATCTGTGCTGAAACGCATTCCCGTGCACTGGCGGTCAGCACAGCGGTCAGCTCGCGGCTAGCCGCCCGTGTCCACTTCGGCTAACCGCATGCTGACCGAACTCAGCGGTTACCTTTCCAGAAGCTAGCATTTTCACCTGGGACCAGCGGTCAGCTCACGGCTAACCGCCAGTCCTACTCGCGGTTAACCGCAAGCCAACCGCGCAATGCGGTTCCATTTCCCGAGAGCTAAGTTCAAAATTGGTATTTCAGCGGTCAGCCTGGCGGTCACCTTGCGGCTAGCCGCCCGACCCCAGTTCGGCTAGCCGCCACCTGACCGCGAGGTGACCGAAATTCACTGTTTGTGTATTTTGACGAGTTTAGCAAGAATGAAAAACTAGGACATGTTAAGTGACCTTTAGCTTGATATTGTACACTCTAGACCCGAGATGTCCTTGAACTTCTGGGGCACCAATTCTATTTTTAACTCCGCATCTGGGCTTCGATTGTACAATAACCATCCAAAGGTCCTTGTATGTGCTTGATAGACTTTGTGTTTGAACCTTGATTTTTGGGTATGATGAATACCATTGTGAACTCATTTTGAAGTGTTAGTACAACCGTGTTTTGAAGTTTTGTTAAGAAAAAAGGGGATCACTTCCTAAGCGTGTTTTGCATAAATATTATGCCTCGTGCTAGTCGTGCTCGTCGTGTTGTGATAAGTGATTTCCCCCTTTTTATCTCGACGTGTTTGATCGTGCTTCGCGTGTTTTGTGCATTCATGAACTAAGTAAACACCACTGAGCTTAGACTGCCCCTTCGGTTTGATCCACTGTCTGGGGGTCTTTAAACATGTGGACTGTCTGCAGACTGGTCGTGTATTTATTACACATCGTGCGTGTCCGGTTCCGCGGCCGGAATTCCCGTCTTTGTGGGAAATCGTGTCGTGCTTATATTATGTATATCGTGCTTGTCGTGCGTGCTTGCTCTTTTCATTATATAAATGATAGAGAAAGGATGGGCTCTTTGTGGATTGTAACTTTTCATGATATATTTAGTACTCATGCTAGTTTGTTTTGATACCTCAGCTATTGTGACAGTTCAAATCAAGTATTCGATTTCAAGTGCTTTTCCAAAGTATTATTGTCATGTTCATGCCTATATTGATTACCTGCCAAACCGTCGTGTTTGACCCTTGCTTGTTGGTGCCCAGGTGCAGGTGACGTTGCCTTTGAGGAGGAGCGTCAGGAGGAGGCTTGTGAGCCAACTCCCGTGAGAGAGTGGCAGCCCGACGATGTCATCTAGATGTCGGTCTGGTTCCTGAGTTTCGTCACATTTTGTCTTAGGGTCCTTTTGTTTATGATGGAGTTGTGTATTGGCCTCTGTTGGCCTCTCTTGGGAATTGTAACAAAACTTAATTTACTTTCTTGTTAGACTTGTAACTTGAATAATGTTGGGAATGCCTTGTTAACTTATTCCTTTGATACTTTGTCCTGTATACTATTGTGATAGCACCTAAATATTTTACTGGTGCTTATCTAGTTGTGTTTTGCTACACGCTTCCGCAAATCGTGTACGTGTGAGCCAGATTCCGCGTGTCTTTGGGAATCCTCATCGCGGGAACCTGTGGGAAAATAATGAACCATTGAGCATAAACATCATCACCAACGTCGCGGGCCCGGGAATCCGTTCCGGGGTCGCGACAGGACTGGTATCAGAGCGAGACATGTTTCAGGCACTTAAAAGAAACTAGAAAGGTCTTAGGAACGTGGCGAGGATTCGTGAGTTCGATAGATTCGTTCGTATAGGATCCTAGAAACCCTTGTACCGTGATTTTTGTGTTCTAACTCTTTGTTTTACAGCAATATGCCTCCAAGAAAAGCTCCAAATCATCATGCTTCAGGCAGTAATCAGAATGAGTCAGATGCATCTGAGACACCTACAGCCACACAGTTTCAGGAACTTATGCAAGCCATGATAGCACAGCAAAGACAGGCTAATGAGAATCAAGCAAGATTTCAAGAGCAACTAACTAAGAAGGATGACGAGATGGCACAAGTTCAGAGGCAACTGTTAGAAGTACTTCAGAACAGGAATGTAGCACCACCTGCAGGTCCTCAGATTGTGATACAGAATAGGGATCCAGACCCTAATGCTCTATTTGAGAAGTTTAGGAAAAGAGCACCGAAGGAGTTTTCGGGCAATGAGGACCCGCTAGTGGCAGATGACTGGCTAGTCAATACGGAGAAGATCTTTGATGTTTTCATATGCACGGGTATACAGAAAGTCAACCTCACTGCTTCTTTATTTTATGGGCTTGCAGACCGGTGGTGGCAAACAGTCAAGGACCCATATACAGTGATGGCTGATGATGAGGCATGGGCAGCTTTCAAGATACAGTTTCAAGACAAATACATTCCCTCTCATGTCAAGAGGCAGAAGGCTATTGAGTTTCAGCAACTCAAGCAAGGTAGCATGACCGTGTTAGACTATGTCACCAAATTTGAAAGATTGGCTAGATATGCCACCGAGCTGATTGACACTGAAAGGAAGAAGATAACTAAGTTTTTGGAAGGATTGAATCCGATCATCATGAGAGATGTCCTAGGAGTAGTGCCTCCAGCTACATATGATGATGCAGTCAAGCGGGCTTATACATTTGAAGATATTAATAATATGATTGTTCAGGACAGGAAGCAGCAGTATCAGCAGCAGAATCAGAGGCAGCAACAGGGCAAGAAGCCGAGGCAAGAGCAAGGCCATGTGAGGCAAGGTTGTGGACATTGTGGCAAGAATCATGAGACACACGAATGTCGTAAGGCCATGGGTGCCTGTTTCAAGTGTGGGGCTATGAACCATTCAATCAAGGATTGCCCACTACTTCAGAATCAAGGGAACAGGAACCAGCAGCAGAGACAAGTAGCTCCTCAGAATCAAGCACCAGTTCAGAATCAGATGAGACCACCTCAGCAGCAGCAACAGGCTAGGCCACCAGCACAGAATCAGAATGCTCGTCCTCTACAGCAGAACAGACAAGGCCAAGGAAGGCAGAACCAAGTACCGAACAGACTACAGATGCATGGACGGTTATACTATCTCAACCGTGCAGATGCTGAAGCTGCAGGAGACGTGGTAGAAGGTAAACTTCTTGTTTGTGGGGTAGAAGCCCAGATTTTATTTGACCCTGGATCCACACATTCATTTTCATCTCCTAGTTTTGCTAAGTTGATTGATGCACCATGTAGTGAGTTGGATTACATTTTGGTAGTGACCACTCCAGTAGGGAAACAAGTTGTGTGTAGAAACCATTACCCTAGTTGTACAGTGTTGTTAGGAGATGTGAATTTACCGGCCAACCTCATAGTTTTAGACATGCATGATTTTGATGTTATTTTAGGCATGGATTGGTTAGAAGCATATCATGCCACCATGGACTGTTTTAGTAAGACCATCACATTCAGATTCCAAGGACCACAGGCAGAGTTGATATTTCAGGGGAACAGGAGAAAGTCTCAGGCAGGATTTATTTCAGTGTTGAAGGCAAGCAGATTAGTGCAGAGTGGATGTCAGGCATTTATTGCGTTTATCACGGAGGATAAACAGTCCCAAGGGGTGGAGGATATCCCCATTGTGTGTGAATTTCTGGACGTTTTTCCAGAAGAAATCCCGGGTTTACCACCAATTAGAGAAGTTGAGTTTACAATTGAACTCCTTCCAGGGACAGCTCCGATCTCGATTGCACCATATAGGATGGCTCCAGCAGAAATGGGTGAGCTAAAGCTCCAATTGCAAGATTTGTTGAGCAAAGGTTTTATTAGGCCAAGTGTTTCACCGTGGGGAGCACCGGTGTTGTTTGTGAAGAAGAAAGATGGAAGTTTGAGAATGTGCATAGACTATCGGAAGTTGAACCATGTGACAGTGAAGAACAAGTATCCTTTGCCAAGGATAGATGAATTGTTTGACCAATTGCAAGGAGCAGCCTATTTTTCCAAGGTAGACTTGAGGTCAGGGTACCATCAGTTGAGAGTTAGAGACTCAGATGTCCAGAAGACAGCCTTTAGAACAAGATATGGGCACTATGAGTTCTTAGTGATGCCCTTTGGTTTGACGAATGCACCAGCAGTCTTTATGGCTTTGATGAACAAGGTCTTTGCACCTTATTTGGATCATTCCACAGTAGTGTTTATTGATGATGTCCTGGTATATTCTAAGAGTAAGAAGGAACATGAAGAACATTTGAGGACAGCGTTGCAGCTCTTGAGGGACAACCAGTTATATGCGAAACTCAGTAAATGCGAATTCTGGTTAGAGCAAGTTGCTTTTCTAGGCCACATCATCTCCAGAGAAGGGTTAGCAGTTGATCCAGCTAAGATAGAAGCAGTTGTGAGTTGGGTTAGGCCAAACAGTGTGACAGAAATTAGAAGCTTTTTGGGGTTAGCAGGCTACTACAGAAGATTTGTTCAAGGTTTTTCGTCCATTGCAGCACCGTTGACGAAGTTGACCAGGAAGAATGTCCCGTTTGTGTGGACTGATCAGTGTGAAACCAGTTTCCAAGAGTTGAAAGGAAGGTTAACTACAGCCCCAATCCTTACATTACCATCGGGCAACGGTGGATTTATTGTTTATACAGATGCTTCGAATGTGGGACTGGGTTGTCTATTGATGCAGGATGGCAAAGTGATTGCCTATGGCTCGAGACAGTTGAAGGACCATGAGAAGAATTATGCGACTCACGACTTGGAGTTGGCAGCAGTTGTTTTCGCATTGAAGATGTGGAGACACTATCTCTATGGAGAGAAATTTGAGGTCCATTCAGATCACAGAAGTTTACAATATTTGTTCTCGCAGAAGGATTTGAACATGAGGCAGAGAAGGTGGATGGAGTATATCAAAGATTATGACTTTCCAATTAAGTACCATCCAGGCAAGGTGAATGTGGTAGCAGATGCATTGAGTAGGAAATCAGTGGTTATGGCCAATTTGAGGGGAATGGGTGTCTTACAGCAGTTTGAGGAGTTGGGTGTAGAGGTACAAACCCTTAGATTGGGTGCGATGTTAGCGAACATGACAGTTTCAGAACCTATATTCATCCAGAAGATTAAGGAAAATCAGTTACAAGATCCAGACTTGGCTAAGATAGTGGAAGTCATTGCAGAACGCCCCGATTTCAAGATGGTGAATGGGATATTGTATTTTCGTGACCGGTTGTGTGTGCCAAATGTGGATGATTTGAAAGATGAGATAATGAATGAAGCTCACAGCACGAGATATTCTATGCATCCGGGTAGCACGAAGATGTACCACAATTTGAAGAATCGGTTTTGGTGGAATAACATGAAGAGAGAGATAGCAGCTTTTGTGTCTCGTTGTCTAACTTGTCAGTTGATCAAGGCAGAGCATCAGAAGCCTCCAGGTTTGTTACAGCCTTTAGAGATTCCGGAGTGGAAATGGGAGCACATTACCATGGATTTCGTTTCCGGTTTGCCAAATACCAAGAAGGGGAATAATGCAATTTGGATCATTGTAGATCGTCTGACAAAGTCTGCTCACTTCATTCCGATGAAGACAGGGAACATGATGCATATGGCACCGCTTGCGAAGTTATTTGTTGAGGAGATCGTTAGTAAGCATGGTCAGCCCGTCTCCATTACTTCAGACAGAGACAGTAGGTTTGTTTCAAAGTTTTGGAAAACTCTTCATGAGTCGATGGGTACCAAACTTCAGTTCAGCACAGCTTATCATCCTCAGACCGATGGTCAGTCAGAAAGGACGATACAGACTCTCGAAGACATGTTGCGTGCTTGTGTATTGGATTTCAAGATTCAGTGGGATGAGTGCTTACCTCTTTGTGAATTTGCTTATAACAATAGTTACCACTCTAGCATCGGTATGGCACCGTTCGAGGCACTCTATGGTAGAAGATGCAGAACTCCGGTTTGCTGGGAAGAAGTCGGTGAACGTAGTTTCCATGGACCGACAATAGTTGGAGAGACAAGTGACAAGGTCAAGTTGATTCAGGAAAGGTTGAAGATCGCCCGAAGTAGGCAGAAGAGTTATGCAGACACTCGCAGAAGAGAATTGCAGTTTCAGGTGGGTGACAAAGTGTTCTTGAAGATCTCGCCAGTTAGAGGGACTTTGAGATTCGGACAGAAGGGCAAGTTGTCTAGAAGGTTTATCGGTCCGTATGAGATCCTGAGCAAGATTGGAGATGTTGCTTATAGACTTGCGTTACCGCCGGAATTCTCCGGGGTACATAATGTTTTCCATGTTTCGATGCTCAAGAAGTACGTCTCTAGTCCTGCACACATTCTACAGCATGAGCCCTTAGAAATTCGGGAAGATGCCTCGTATGTGGAAAGACCGATCAAGATCATTGACACCAAAGAACAAGAGTTGAGAAATCGGACTATTCACTGGGTCAAGGTACTTTGGGAAAATCACGAGCCAGAAGAAGCCACATGGGAATTGAGAGAACAAGTGCAGAGGAAGTATCCACAACTTTTACCAGAGGTAATTGCTTGATTTATTTGGTGGACCAAATATCCTAAGGGGTGGAGGATGTTAGACCCCGACCCAGACCTAGTCGATTAGTGTGCGATTAGTATGTGTTTAGTTCTAAGTGGGTTTAGTCGTGGTTGGGTTAGAAGTGATTTGTTAGTTTGGACATAGCTTTGGGAATTTGAGAACGTCTAGTATTAGTCAGACACACTCAGGAAGGCCTGAGTGCACGTGTAAGCTTGGGAAGATCGTATTGATTTTCGTGTGAGTGTGATTTTGATTTCATGTGAATGATCTCGTTATGTGTTACAACTTTCTTTTTAAGCCCATTCGTGTTTGAAGCCCAAAAAACCCATGTTTTGGCCCAAAGAGGGTAAAATTGTCTTTCTTGCATAAATCTGGACACAATTTTCGAGATCTCAAAACCATGTCAAAAATATACTTTTTGGAAACTAGATATTTCGACGATCATTTTATCCTTCTTCGTCGAAGTCATCCAAGGCCCACAAGACCATGTTTTAGTCACTTCAAGTTCAAGCCAAATGGGGCCCATGAGTCATCACTTAATCCCCTTTCCCCTCCCTTTTCATTCATTTCCCAATCTCTGCAACTTTTGAGTCTAGGGCAAGAGAGAAAACCTCTTTTCTCCTTCATCTTCCTCACTTGGTTTGATCTAGCTAGAGAGCTCCAAAGGAAATTCTAAGACTACCATTTTCTTCATCTCCTTGCAAGCTTCCTATTGATACAAGTTTCTTGAGTTTTCAAGTTGGGCAAGAGCTCCATTTCTCTCCCTCCCTCTTGTGTGGCCATTTCTAGGTAAGGGTTTCCACTCATACTTTCCATTGAGTCATTTTAGTTCCTTAAGATCATGTTTTTCATGTTTTCAAACCCTATTTGGAAAATGGGTTTCTTGTTTCCATTTTTTTGAGTAAGTTTTGTGTGTTTTCTTGGTTTGGCTTGTAGTGTGGGATTAGCTTGTGTGAAGAGCTTGAAGTGGAGTGTTTAGCATTTGGGCAAGGCAAGTAATCTCTATAGGATCATTGTGCATGTTATTTTAAGCTACATTATTGTTTTGGAAACTTTGCATATGGATATGTTTACAAGCTTTATGATTGTGTTTTCATGAGTTTTGGATGTGTGCTTTGTCCCTTGGAGAGTATGTAGACTCAGGGAATATAAGTGGAATGAGAATGAATGGAAGGGAAGAAGAGAAATGTGAAAAATCTGTGCTGAAACGCATTCCCGTGCACTGGCGGTCAGCACAGCGGTCAGCTCGCGGCTAGCCGCCCGTGTCCACTTCGGCTAACCGCATGCTGACCGAACTCAGCGGTTACCTTTCCAGAAGCTAGCATTTTCACCTGGGACCAGCGGTCAGCTCACGGCTAACCGCCAGTCCTACTCGCGGTTAACCGCAAGCCAACCGCGCAATGCGGTTCCATTTCCCGAGAGCTAAGTTCAAAATTGGTATTTCAGCGGTCAGCCTGGCGGTCACCTTGCGGCTAGCCGCCCGACCCCAGTTCGGCTAGCCGCCACCTGACCGCGAGGTGACCGAAATTCACTGTTTGTGTATTTTGACGAGTTTAGCAAGAATGAAAAACTAGGACATGTTAAGTGACCTTTAGCTTGATATTGTACACTCTAGACCCGAGATGTCCTTGAACTTCTGGGGCACCAATTCTATTTTTAACTCCGCATCTGGGCTTCGATTGTACAATAACCATCCAAAGGTCCTTGTATGTGCTTGATAGACTTTGTGTTTGAACCTTGATTTTTGGGTATGATGAATACCATTGTGAACTCATTTTGAAGTGTTAGTACAACCGTGTTTTGAAGTTTTGTTAAGAAAAAAGGGGATCACTTCCTAAGCGTGTTTTGCATAAATATTATGCCTCGTGCTAGTCGTGCTCGTCGTGTTGTGATAAGTGATTTCCCCCTTTTTATCTCGACGTGTTTGATCGTGCTTCGCGTGTTTTGTGCATTCATGAACTAAGTAAACACCACTGAGCTTAGACTGCCCCTTCGGTTTGATCCACTGTCTGGGGGTCTTTAAACATGTGGACTGTCTGCAGACTGGTCGTGTATTTATTACACATCGTGCGTGTCCGGTTCCGCGGCCGGAATTCCCGTCTTTGTGGGAAATCGTGTCGTGCTTATATTATGTATATCGTGCTTGTCGTGCGTGCTTGCTCTTTTCATTATATAAATGATAGAGAAAGGATGGGCTCTTTGTGGATTGTAACTTTTCATGATATATTTAGTACTCATGCTAGTTTGTTTTGATACCTCAGCTATTGTGACAGTTCAAATCAAGTATTCGATTTCAAGTGCTTTTCCAAAGTATTATTGTCATGTTCATGCCTATATTGATTACCTGCCAAACCGTCGTGTTTGACCCTTGCTTGTTGGTGCCCAGGTGCAGGTGACGTTGCCTTTGAGGAGGAGCGTCAGGAGGAGGCTTGTGAGCCAACTCCCGTGAGAGAGTGGCAGCCCGACGATGTCATCTAGATGTCGGTCTGGTTCCTGAGTTTCGTCACATTTTGTCTTAGGGTCCTTTTGTTTATGATGGAGTTGTGTATTGGCCTCTGTTGGCCTCTCTTGGGAATTGTAACAAAACTTAATTTACTTTCTTGTTAGACTTGTAACTTGAATAATGTTGGGAATGCCTTGTTAACTTATTCCTTTGATACTTTGTCCTGTATACTATTGTGATAGCACCTAAATATTTTACTGGTGCTTATCTAGTTGTGTTTTGCTACACGCTTCCGCAAATCGTGTACGTGTGAGCCAGATTCCGCGTGTCTTTGGGAATCCTCACCGCGGGAACCTGTGGGAAAATAATGAACCATTGAGCATAAACATCATCACCAACGTCGCGGGCCCGGGAATCCGTTCCGGGGTCGCGACACTAAGGGAACGAGAGGAGGCATCTTTTATCATCCAAAGGAGCAAAAGGTGCTTATCAGCACTCATGCTAGATACTTGGAGGATGATTGCATGATGCACCAAGAGCTTGGTTGTAAAGAAACACTTGAGGAGATTCTTTCAGAAACTCCTGCAACATCTGTGCCAGATCCTGAGACTGTAGATAATCAAGACATTCCTTTTAACACTCCGGAGCCTCGTCGTAGTTGGAGAATTTCTAGACCACCAGATAGATACCTAGGAGTGTCTTTTATGTCAGACTCCGAGGATCTGGTTGAGGATCCTACTAGTTACGATGAAGCAGTAACGGATATAGATGCTGACATGTGGCAGCAAGCGATGAAATCTGAATTGGATTCTCTGTATTCCAATCAAGTCTGGGAACTTGTGGATGCACCTGAAGGGATCAAACCCATAGGGTGCAAGTGGATCTACAAGAGAAAGAGAGGAGTGGATGGGAAGGTTGAAACCTTCAAAGCAAGACTGGCGGCGAAAGGATATACTCAGAAAGAGGGTATCGATTATGAGGAAACCTTTTCACCAGTGGCTATGCTTAAATCCATTAGAATTCTCTTAGCCATCGCATGTCATTATGACTACGAGATATGGCAGATGGATGTCAAGATAGCTTTTCTAAATGGAAGTCTTGACGAATGCATCTATATGATGCAACCAGAGGGATTCATTGCTGGTGGCCAAGAGAACATGGTCTGTAAACTTAAAAAGTCCATTTATGGACTTAAGCAAGCATCTAGGGCATGGAACATCAAGTTTAATCAGGCAGTCAAATCCTTTGGCTTTGATCAAAACATTGATGAACCATGTGTGTATAAGAAAGGGAGTGGAAACGCAGTTGCATTTTTAGTCCTATATGTGGATGACATATTACTCATTGGAAATGATGTTGGCATGTTGTCGTTTGCTAAGGTTTGGTTATCATCTCAATTTCAGATGAAGGATTTGGGTGAGGCGAGCTATGTCTTAGGGATCAAGCTTTTGCGAGATCGCAAGAACAAGATGTTAGCCTTATCTCAATCTTCGTATATTGAGAAGATATTGGTCAAGTATAACATGCATGACTCCAAGAAGGGCTTGCTACCTTCTAGACATGGAGTACCACTATCTCGGAATCAATGTCCGAAAACACCTGAGGAGATAGACAGCATGAGGAGAGTACCATATGCATCAGCTGTTGGAAGCCTCATGTATGCAATGTTGTGTACTAGACCAGATATCTGCTTTGCCGTTGGCATGGTTAGTAGATATCAATCAAACCCTGGACCTATGCACTGGACAACTGTTAAGCATATATTCAAGTATCTTCGGAGAACGAAAGATTATATGCTAACCTACCAAGCAGATGATCTAACGCCACTGGCGTATACAGACTCTGATTTCCAGTCGGATGTAGATGGCAGAAAGTCTACCTCAGGATACGTCTTTACTCTATCAGGAGGGGCTATATCATGGAGAAGTGTCAAGCAAGATTGTACTGCTGATTCTACCATGGAAGCAGAGTATGTGGCGGCATCGGAAGCTGCGAAGGAAGTAGTATGGCTCAGAAAATTCCTATTGGAATTGGGAGTAGTTCCTGCAGTGCAAAAACCGATTGTCATGTACTGCGACAATACTGGTGCAGTAGCTAACTGCAAAGAGCCCAGGAATCACAAAAAAGGCAAGCATATTCAGAGAAAGTACCACTTGATCCGGGAATTCGTCCAGGATGGAGAAATAGTGGTAGAGCAGATTGCCTCAGCAAATAACTTAGCTGACCCATTTACTAAGACTCTCACTGAGAAAGTGTTTACTTCACATGTTGAGTCTATCGGAGTTAGGTTAGGTCGTAGTGATCTTTAGTGCAAGTGGGAGATTGTTGGGATTGGTGTATGCCCTAAAGCCCACTGACTGCACTCACATCTCTGTTACTGGATATTTATTGGTTATTTAATAGAATGACATCTTTCTCTTATTACTTGTGTATATGTATGGTTATGTAAGGCCCATTGTTTTCTAGTAAATGACTTAGGTGTGTAGTGACTACACACAGAAAGGTCTAAGTCATGGACACTGGAAATAACTAATTTGTTCATAACTGAGAGGTGGAGTTGGGCACTTCATCTTGGTATAAGTTATAGTGAGATACTCTCCTGTGTTCAGGGTGACTTACCTTAGTCACGGGAGGTCTTTCCCGGATATATCTCATTAGTGCATGTGTCATGCATTGAACAGGACCATTAAAGGTGTGATCTCTAAAATAGTACTATCACAGAGAGAGATCAAGTCACCTCTTGCTACTGAGTGACCAGTGCTCTTAATCTTGAGCATTTGTGGATGAACTGACGAAGTCAAGTTCTTGTGCTTTAATTCACTATGGGTGAGATCCTGTTCATGGGTCAACAGCTCTGTGTTTTGGGTGCTCGGGCTTGATTAGTTGGGACGTGCAAATGCAATATGGAATCTATACCATCGTGTGATGGAATGATCCTCCCCTTAGAATTATCTAATTAATCATCAGAATCTAAGATCTTAGTATATGGATGTTCCATATGGATATTGAACTTGTGGGTCGCTCCCTGGATCAAGAGAATGATATCCTGATGATGATTAAGTCAAGGGTATGAAGTTCTAAGGATGAGATGTAATCAAGAAGGTAGATAGTACATCGGTTAACCTACTTGATTATGGATGTTACATAGAGGGGCATTGTAGTCATTGTACTTGGTAGGTCAAAGACAATCGTCAGTTTATGATGAGCTTGATTTGCAATTTAATATTTGTCCCTGGAGTGCAACCATAACTCTTTAGTGGAATGAGTTAGGGTTAAAATGATCTTAATGTTGCTATGGGGTTAGCATGGACATTTTGGTCATTTTGGGAGCCAAGGGAAAATATGTCTTTTGGTCCCTCTTCTAGCCATCTTCCTATATTGGCATGGTTTCCTAATTTAATTAAATGATATGTGGTTAAATTAATTTTGTGGAAGAATAATTTTGAGTTTAAATTCAAATAGGCTTTTGATGGCATACATGAATTTAACTCTAGCTAAATTATTAACTTGTGGGCCATGGTGTGTTTATCTATCTTGTGGGCCAGCCATAAGGGGAGCCCTTTGTGTGAGGTTTCCAAGTTTAACTAGGTGTCTTTACTTGGAAGGAAGAACCCCTCTTTGGGTAAGAATTCCTAATATTAAAGTTTACTAATTTTTAGTATCTTTAATTAGAAAGTGTTGCACAACTAAGGTGGCTGGTTCCTTATTTTATGGGATGATGATTCCTAATAGAGAGAGAACTCTTAAAGGAATGAGAACTTTATAAATATAACCTACACTACCCTAGGCGTGCAACATCTGAAAAAAAGTAATCAGAATTTACCCTAGGAGAAAAACATAAAGAGCTCCATTGGCCGCCCAAGAGAGGTAGAGAGAAACTCACGCCCAGCCTTATTCTTCTTCAATGGAGAGAGGAGATCAGGTACTGGTCAGGTCCTGGTCTGTTTCCACAAAGAGTAGTTCAGAAAACCCTTCTTGGAATCCATACTTTGATCCCACAATCAAAGCCAATCAGATTGGGTTGTGGAATAGAAGAGAAGATCAAAGGAGAAATCTGCTGCAGAAATTCCTGCAAAGAGCATTGCTCACTGCAGGCTGAGATCAGACCTTTGAAGGTTTTCTTTTCAGAGATTTGAGGCATTCATATCATCAAGGTATTAGTCCTCTATCATCTCCTTGCATTATACACATGTTGATCATGATTTCATGGAGTTTTTATGCATGTTTCATGGCTGAATAATCAGATTTGGTTTTGTTTTAAAAACTAGAAAAACCATATCAGCCGTGGACGTCCAAGTTCAGATCTCTTTAGCATGAACTTTCACTCAATCATTTTGAAAATGAAAGCTCATAAATGTATGCCTAAGGCTTTTGAAAGTTTTAGCTCATAAAAACATTTATGATTGAGGAAAGATGCAAGTCACATGTTAAAAGTAACAACTTGTTAAAGATATCAAATATTCACAAGTTGTATGAAATTAATAAGCTCTAAACATGTGATGCATAGGGATGTCAATCAAATCAACAATGTAGCTCATAAAACATAAAAATAGATTTGATTGAAATTAGGGGACAAATCATATGTAATTATAAATACAACTTGAATATGATATACCAATCAATGCAAGGCAAGTTGTGAAACTTTAAAACAGAGTTACATATGATTTGTAAACATGTTGAATCCAAAACATAAGATATATTTGAAAAAGATTTTCTTATGATGAAAAACAACACCCAAAGATTCAACCAAGTATATGAATCATGTTACATATAATTTCAAAGATTCTTTCATTAACATGATCACTTAGATTTACCAAATAAAGTACTACTTGGATTGAATCAATGGTGATGCATCCAAAACAATAGATCAATTCAAAATATAAAACATGCTAAGGATACAACACATCATAGGTTAACATGCTACTAAAGATTTATCAAAGATAAAACAAAACATGAAAACATATGATTTGTAAAGAAGTTGAATCCAAAACATAAGATAGTTTTGAAAGTGATTTTCTTATGTTGGAAAACAACAACCAAAGATTCAACCAAGTATATGGATCATGTTACATCTAATTTCAAAGATGTTTCCATTAACATGATCTACTTAGATTTACCAAAGATAAAGTACTACTTGGATTGAATCAATGGTGATGTATCCAAAACAATAAATCAATTCAAAACAAAAAACATGTTAAGGATACAACACAACATAGTTTATCATGCTACATATGATTTACCAAAAATAAAACAAAGCATGAAAACATATGATTAAGGAAAGTAGAGCCTACTTGGTGATTTAACTTCATTAATCCAAGCTTTAGCTTTCCTAATGATCCCCTTCATCCCTTAGTTCATTTCCCTTTGTTTTGTCTCAAAACCCCTCAAGGAGGGCCTTAAAATTCCTCACCTTTGGCAAAGGAAAGAACTCATATTTATAGCAAAAAGTGCCCAACGGCTAGTCCCCGGTCGACCTGGAAACAGGTCTCGGTCGACCGGGAACACACAACGGTCAGAAATATGACCGTTGGTGCACCAGGGCATTTTCTGCCTGCAGTGTTCCCGGTCGACCTGGCCCTTCCCGGTCGACCTGGAACACTGCAAGGACCAAAAATCCAACTTTTGCATATTTCAAAGATTTTCTTGGTGGAACTTTTTGGGCCATTAAATCAAGCTTGAATACTTGTTTTAAATTATTCTAAGGGGTTTAAAAACATGAAACACACAAAGCCTAAAATGATTCAAAACTTTAAAACCAAAGGCTAGCTTGATTTCCAAAACTCTTTTCAAAAACAAATGCATCCAAGTTTTAAAAGAAAATCATACATAAATTGATACTTTTACAAATCTTAAAAGCAATGCATGAATAAAACAACATTTCAAGTTTTTATAAAACAATGCATAAGTGTGTAAATCAAATGATGCTTGAAAGATTATGAATCCATCAAATTGCAATCTACAAAATTCCTAACAGTCCATCCATCTTTTTGTGAACCAAGCCCCGACCCGTGACCCACAATAAAGCAAAAATAAGAAAAAAGGCTAAAAAATCGGTTATTGAAATTTCCGCCGTATGTATCCGCGGCATACCTACAGTCCCCAGATTTCCTTCTCTCAGAGAGGAGGATAAAAGTAGAAATATATAAATGGTCATCAAATATCATCCCCATAATTAAAGAATAAAATCCGAGATATCACTCTATTAAAGCAATTTGCTCATGTCTACAACTCCATCCTTAAATCTTTCATCACCCGTAGTCTTTAATGATCATCCGTGTGATTCACTTGATAATAAATTCTTAAAAATTCAATTCCATGCAAACAGAGGGGCCCTTAAGAGAGCACATCTGGGAAAGAAAATTTAAAAGCATTGAGTGTTATCACGTATCTAATCTAGAGCAATGACACAAAAGGTTTTGCAATCTTGTAATCAACATCTAAGCTTTATTTTTGTTGACATGCTTAGATTTGGAAACTCTCTGGACCTAACCAGAAAGACGAACGACTGATGGAACTGGTCAAATCGAGCTCGATACCAATTTAGGGCCGTAGCAAAACACCACACGGTCGCTTACATGCACCGAAAGGCAGTGATGTCTCGACTACTACGGCATGTTTGTAGGGTTGCCAGCGGAACGGTTCCGGATCGGAACCATGTGGACTCGGACCCGTTTCTGAATAACGGTTCCAGTTCTGAATCCGGTTTTGACTCGTAACTTGTTTAGTTGGTTCCAGACCCGGCTCCGAAGGGATAACCCGGATCCGGGTCTACCTAGAGGACTGGAATCCTGTTCCAAAATTGATTCTAATTTATCTTTATTCTTCATGTCTCCTAAAATAAGCATATCATTCAGCTTATAACGGTGCGTCCAGTCCACTACCGCTAATATTGTACGAAAAAGGTCAAAAAAAGGGAGTTAATTTTGAGGTATAATTTGCTATATCAAATGCTCATGTGCCGGGTCCACGGGTCGAAATCTATATGGACCCGGACCCGTTTATCAATCGGAACCTAAATTTGGTTGCGGACCCGGACCCATTTATGAAGCGAATACTAAAATAGGTTCCAGACCCGGTTTCTTATGGGTCGGAACTTCTGGGAAGCCGGATACCAGTTTGGAACCCTACATTTTTGCGAGTATATGCTTTTTCTTTTTTTTTTTTGTCCGGTTGAAATGAAGGTTCTGCTGGTTTCAAGTACATTCTTGATCGTAGATATTAGGATCTTTGGTTTTTTATGGTAACAATTCTGCACCCTGTATAGAAGATTCAATAATTTCTTAGAACCAAAGATATATTTAGTTTGGAGAATTCTCGGGAAATTTGGGTTGTGCATGGCCATGAGATACTCAAACACATACATACTTGTCATGGGCTACATTCTCACTTTAGGACCAGCAAAATCGATGTTCAATGCATGAGCTAAAAAACAAGTGAGATAAGAAAGAGAAGGTGGAACCGGATCCGGACCCGGAACTGTTTCGGAACCGATTCCTTGTCTTCGGAACCAGAACTAGAACAATATATGGGACGGGTCTGTTAGGAATTTTGTATTTGCAATTTGATGGATGCATTTGCACTTTAGCATCATTTGATTTACACACACTTGCATCGTTTTAGAAAACCTTGAAATCTGGTTTTATACATGCATAGCTTTTAAGTTTTGGAAAAGTATTTGTTTTATGCATGTTTTGGTTCTAAACTTGGATGCATTGGTTTTAGAATACAAACTCTTTTGAAAACCTATTTCCTTGTGCATTATATTTGGAAAATCATCTTGAGAATTTAGGTTTGAGCTTTGCATACTTTCATCACTTTCAGAATCATTTTTGTATGCATTTTCATTTGAAAAGAGTTTTATCCAATCAAGCTAGCCTTTGGTTTTAAACTTTTGAATCATCTTAGTCTTTGTGTGTTCTTGTTTTTAAACATCTTAGAATGTCTTAAAACATGTTTTCCAAGCTTGATTTAGTGGCCAAAAGGCCCCCCAAAGAAAAACCTTCAAATATGCAAAAGTTGCATTTTTTGCAAAAAGAGGGTGTCCCGGCAGTGTCGCCGGTCGACCGAGATAAAGGTCTCGGTCGACCGAGACAACTGCAGGCAAAATTTGCCTGGGAGCACCAACGGTCAGAAATATGACCGTTGTGTGTTCTCGGTCGACCGAGACCCCTTTGCCGGTCGACCGAGGACTAGCCATTGGACACTTTTTTGCTATAAAGTCCATTCATTTCCAACCTTTTTCAAGGCTTGAACCATGAACCTTTGAGACCATTTTGGAGCCAAAGAAAGGGGAAGAAGTTGGAAAGGCTAGAGGGCCATTTGGAAATTAAATGCTTGACTTTTCATAAGGTACACATTACTAGTATTTTGATTTCCATCAAAATGAAATCTATGCATGCCTAATTCTTTGTAATTTCACTTATGCATGATTTCTAGAGATGTTTAGCAAACTCAAAATCATCCTTGGTAAATTAGATTGGTTTGCAAACTCTCCTAACTAAATCACATGCATTCTTAGACTTTAACATTCATACAACTTGTTTAATTTCATTTCTTAAAGTTGTTTGAATTTCTCATGTGATTAGTTTTCTCTTCAATCATCATTTTATAAGCTTTGATTTTAAAATGCATCATGCATTCAATTAAGAGATTCATTGTAGAAATTGATTGAAGAAACACACTCATACACTTGTGCACACACTTTAGCATATTTGGGTGTATGGTTGTAATTTGTATTAAACTTTCATATTAGCCTATTCAAGAGGCAATTTCATTTGAGCTTAAATTGTAATCTCTTAGAGTGATCTTTTGGAAAGACACCTTCTTAGAGAAATCTACATTGTGTAAGGTTATTGCTTAGCCTTTGAAAAGCATCTTGTAAGGTTATTGCTTAGCCTAAGAAAAGCATTTTGTAAAGGTTATTGCTTAGCCTAGAAAAGCACATTGTAAGGTTGTTGTTGAGCCTAGAAAAACAACATTGTATAGGTTATTGCTTAGCCTTTGAAAAAGCATAAATAGTGGAAATCCGGTGGGGTGTTGGATTCACAAGCCGGTAGTGGATGTAGGCACGTTGGCCGAACCACTATAAATATTGTGTTGTGGTGTTTGCTATGTGGTGATTGTTTATTTGAGCTTCCGCAAATTGATTGATTATTCATCACATGTGACTAGTTTTTATTAAGAACTTAAATTTGGTTTAAATTGGTCATACTTGTAGCTCACCCTATTCACCCCCCCCCCTCTAGGGTTAGGATCCCAAGGACTTACAGGGTCTAGATCCAGGTCAGGGACTAGGAAGGGAATGATATGAAAAAAAAAACATATTAATTTTAGGAGAGATTTTAGAAAATTGAGGTAATATGTTGGTTATCGGGTCCACGGGTCCGAACCAAGGTGGAACCGGACCCAGGCCAATTTTCTTATTGGGGCATGATTAAGGACCCAGACCCGGTTTTAACGGGTCGGAACCTCCACGTAATCGGAGAATCGGGGATCCATTTACATCCCTAGTCGTACGCCATCTCAGCTGTGAGAGGTCATGGGTTTGAGTCCTCGCATCACTGCTCCCTCCCTCCCACACAAATATATCTATGTATATTTTGGCCGAACGGGTATTCCGGCTCTCAAGCACTAAGTGCAAATAAATAAATAAATAACCCGAGCACGGCCCATCTATTAATAACTAAACCCCATACCCAAAGCCCAATCCATGAGCTCAGTTACAAACAAATAAAACACTCTCCTTTTTAAGAGAAGAAATAAAAATGCTACTCTCTCACCTTCTGATTCTACTGCATCCTAAATTTTGTTCTCTCTTATATTTACCATTTACTTCGCTTCAACGGTAAAATCAATTTACGATTTATTGTCTGTTTATTGTGATTTGTTATTATTTCATCCAATTGTTATTCACACATGTCCATCCATCATTTTGTGAACCAAGCCCCGACCCGTGACCCACAATAAAGCAAAAATAGGAAAAAAGGCAAAAAAAATCGATTATTGAAATTTCCGCCGTATGTATCCGCGGCATACCTGCAGTCTCCAGATTTCCTCCTCTCAGAGAGGAGGATAAAAGTAGAAATATATAAATGGTCATCAAATATCATCCCCATAATTAAAGAATAAAATCCGAGATATCACTCTATTAAAGCAATTTTCTCCTGTCTACAACTCCATCCTTAAATCTTTCATCACCCGTAGTCTTTAATGATCATCCGTGTGATTCACTTGATAATAAATTCTTAAAAATTCAATTCCATGCAAACAGAGGGGCCCTTAAGAGAGCACATCTGGGAAAGAAAATTTAAAAGCATTGAGTGTTATCACGTATCTAATCTAGAGCAATGACACAAAAGGTTTTGCAATCTTGTAATCAACATTTAAGCTTTATTTTTGTTGACATGCTTAGATTTGGAAACTCTCTGGACCTAACCAGAAATACGAACGACTGATGGAACTGGTCAAATCGAGCTCGATACCAATTTAGGGCCGTAGCAAAACACCACACGGTCGATACATGCACCGAAAGGCAGTGATGTCTCGACTACTACGGCATGTTTGTAGGGTTGCAAGCGGAACGGTTCCGGATCGGAACCATATGGACTCGGACCCATTTCTGAATAACGGTTCCAGTTCTGAATCCGGTTTTGACTCGTAACTTGTTTAGTTGGTTCCAGACCCGGCTCCGAAAGGATAACCCGGATCCGGGTCTACCTAGAGGACTAGAATCCTGTTCCAAAATTGATTCTAATTTATCTTTATTCTTCATGTCTCCTAAAATAAGCATATCATTCAGCTTATAACGGTGCGTCAAGTCCACTACCACTAATATTGTACGAAAAATGTCAAAAAAGGGGAGATAAGTTTAAGGTACAATTTGCAATATCAAATGCTCATGTGCCAGGTCCACGGGTCGAAACCTATATGGACCCGGACCCGTTTATCAATCGGAACCTAAATTTGGTTGCGGACCCGAACCCGTTTATGAAGCGGAACCTAAAATAGGTTCGAGACCCGGTTTCTTACGGGTCGGAACTTCTGGGTAACCGGATACCCGTTTGGAACCCTACATTTTTGGACTATATGCTTTTTCTTTTTCTTTTTTGTCCGGTTGAAATGAAGGTTTTGCTGGTTTCTCGTACATTCTCGATCCTAGATATTAGGATCTCTTGTTTTTTATGGTAACAATTATGCACCCTGTATAGAAGATTCAATAATTTCTTAGAACCAAAGATATATTTAGTTTGGAGATTTCTCGGGAAATTTGGGTTGTGCATGGCCTTGAGATACTTAAACACATACATACTTGTCATGGGCTACATTCTCACTTTAGGACCAGCAAAACCGATGTTCAATGCAAGAGCTAAAAAACAAGTGAGATAAGAACGAGAAGGTGGAACCGGATCCGGACCCGGAACCGTTTCGGAACCGATTCCTTGTCTTCGGAACCGGAACCAGAACAATATATGGGACGGGTCTAGATCCAGGTCATGGACTAGGAAGAGAATGATATGAAAAAAAAAACATATGATTTTTAGGAGAGATTTTAGAAAATTGAGGTAATATGTTGGTTATCGGGTCCACGGGTCCGAACCAAGGTGGAACCGAACCCGGGCCCATTTTCTTATTGGGGCATGATTAAGGACCCAGACCCGGTTTTAACGGGTCGGAACCTCCACGTAATCGGAGAAACGGGGACCCATTTACATCCCTAGTCGTACGCCATCTCAACTGTGAGAGGTCATGGGTTTGAGTCCTCACATCACTGCTCCCTCCCTCCCACACAAATATATCTATGTATATTTTGGCCGAACGGGTATTCCGGCTCTCAAGCACTAAGTGCAAATAAATAAATAAATAAATAACCCGAGCACGGCCCATCTATTAATAACTAAACCCCAGAGTCAAAGCCCAATCCATGAGCTCAGTTACAAACAAATAAAACACTCTCCTTTTTAAGAGAATAAATAAAAATGCTACTCTCTCACCTTCTGATTCTACTGCATCCTAAATTTTGTTCTCTCTTATATCTACCATTTACTTCGCTTCAACGCTAAAATCAATTTACGATTTATTGTGTGTTTATTGCGATTTGATATTATTTCATCTAATTGTTATTCACACATGTCCATCCATCATTTTGTGAACCAAGCCCCGACCCGTGACCCACAATAAAGCAAAAATAGGAAAAAAGGCTAAAAAATCGGTTATTGAAATTTCCGCCGTATGTATCCGCGGCATACCTGCAGTCTCCAGATTTCCTCCTCTCAGAGAGGAGGATAAAAGTAGAAATATATAAATGGTCATCAAATATCATCCCCATAATTAAAGAATAAAATCCGAGATATCACTCTATTAAAGCAATTTGCTCCTGTCTACAACTCCATCCTTAAATCATTCATCACCCGTAGTCTTTAATGATCATCCGTGTGATTCACTTCATAATAAATTCTTAAAAATTCAATTCCAAGCAAACAAAGGGGCCCTTAAGAGAGCACATCTGGGAAAGAAAATTTAAAAGCATTGAGTGTCATCACGTATCTAATATAGAGCAATGACAGAAAAGGTTTTGCAATCTTGTAATCAACATCTAAGCTTTATTTTTGTTGACATGCTTAGATTTGGAAACTCTCTGGACCTAACCAGAAAGACGAACGACTGATGGAACTGGTCAAATCGAGCTCGATACCAATTTAGGGCCGTAGCAAAACACCACACGGTCGATACATGCACCGAAAGGCAGTGATGTCGGGACTACTACGGCATGTTTGTAGGGTTGCCAGCAGAACGGTTCCGGATCGGAACCATAAGAACTCGGACCCGTTTCTGAATAACGGTTCCAGTTCTAAATCCGGTTTTGACTCGTAACTTGTTTAGTTGGTTCCAGACCCGGCTCCGAAAGGATAACCCGGATCCGGGTCTACCTAGAGGACTGGAATCCTGTTCCAAAATTGATTCTAATTTATCTTTATTCTTCATGTCTCCTAAAATAAGCATATCATTCAGCTTATAACGGTGCGTCAAGTCCACTACCACTAATATTGTATGAAAAATGTCAAAAAAGGGTAATAATTTTGAGGTACAATTTGCAATTTCAAATGCTCATGTGCCGGGTCCACGGGTCGAAACCTATATGGACCCGGACCCGTTTATCAATCGGAACCTAAATTTGGTCGTGGACTCGGACCCGTTTATGAAGCGGAACCTAAAATAGGTTGGAGACCCGGTTTCTTACGGGTCGGAACTTCTGGGTAACCGGATACCCGTTTGGAACCCTACATTTTTGCGACTATATGCTTTTTCTTTTTTTTTTTGTCCGGTTGAAATGAAGGTTCTGCTGGTTTCTCGTACATTCTCGATCCTAGATATTAGGATCTCTTGTTTTTTATGGTAACAATTCTGCACCCTGTATAGAAGATTCAATAATTTCTTAGAACCAAAGAAATATTTAGTTTGGAGATTTCTCGGCAAATTTGGGTTGTGCATGGCCATGAGATACTCAAACACATACATACTTGTCATGGGCTACATTCTCACTTTAGGACCAGCAAAACCGATGTTCAATGCAAGAGCTAAAAAACAAGTGAGATAAGAAAGAGAAGGTGGAACCGGATCCGGACCCGGAATCGTTTCGGAACAGATTCCTTGTCTTCGGAACCGGAACCAGAACAATATATGAGTCGGGTCTAGATCCAGGTCAGGGACTAGGAAGAGAATGAAATGAAAAAAAAAACATATGATTTTTAGGAGAGATTTTAGAAAATTGAGGTAATATGTTGGTTATCGGGTCCACGGGTCCGAACCAAGGTGGAACCGGACCCGGTCCCATTTTCTTATTGGGGCATGATTAAGGACCCAGACCCGATTTTAACGGGTCGGAACCTCCACGTAATCGGAGAATCGGGGACCCATTTACATCCCTAGTCGTACGCCATCTCAGCTGTGAGAGGTCATGGGTTTGAGTCCTCACATCACTGCTCCCTCCCTCCCACACAAATATATCTATGTATATTTTGCCGAACGGGTATTCCGGCTCTCAAGCAGTAAGTGCAAATAAATAAATAACCCGAGCACGGCCCATCTATTAATAACTAAACCCCATAGCCAAAGCCCAATCCATGAGCTCAGTTACAAACAAATAAAACACTCTCCTTTTTAAGAGAAGAAATAAAAATGCTACTCTCTCACCTTCTGATTCTACTGCATCCTAAATTTTGTTCTCTCTTATATCTACCATTTACTTCGCTTCAACGGTAAAATCAATTTACGATTTATTATGTGTTTACTGTGATTTGATATTATTTCATCCAATTGTTATTCACACATGTCCATCCATCATTTTGTGAACCAAGCCCCGACCCGTGACCCACAATAAAGTAAAAAATAGGAAAAAAGGCTAAAAAATCGGTTATTGAAATTTCCGCCGTATGTATCCGCGGCATACCTGCAGTCTCCAGATTTCCTCCTCTCAGAGAGGAGGATAAAAGTAGAAATATATAAATGGTCATCAAATATCATTCCCATAATTAAAGAATAAAATCCGAGATATCACTCTATTAAAGCAATTTGATCCTGTCTACAACTCCATCCTTAAATCTTTCATCACCCGTAGTCTTTAATGATCATCCGTGTGATTCACTTGATAATAAATTCTTAAAAATTCAATTCCAAGCAAACAGAGGGGCCCTTAAGAGAGCACATCTGGGAAAGAAAATTTAAAAGCATTGAGTGTTATCACGTATCTAATATAGAGCAATGACACAAAAGGTTTTGCAATCTTGTAATCAACATCTAAGCTTTATTTTTGTTGACATGCTTAGATTTGGAAACTCTCTGGACCTAACCAGAAAGACGAACGACTGATGAAACTGGTCAAATCGAGCTCGATACCAATTTAGGGCCGTAGCAAAACACCACACGGTCGCTTACATGCACCGAAAGGCAGTGATGTCTCGACTACTACGGCATGTTTGTAGGGTTGCCAGCGGAACGGTTCCGGATCGGAACCATGTGGACTCGGACCCGTTTCTGAATAACGGTTCCAGTTCTGAATCCGGTTTTGACTCGTAACTTTTTTAGTTGGTTCCAGACCCGGCTCCGAAAGGATAACCCGGATCCGGGTCTACCTAAAGGACTGGAATCCTGTTCCAAAATTGATTCTAATTTATCTTTATTCTTCATGTCTCCTAAAATAAGCATATCATTCAGCTTATAACGGTGCGTCAAGTCCACTACCGCTAATATTGTACGAAAAAGGTCAAAAAAGGGGAGTTAATTTTGAGGTATAATTTGCAATATCAAATGCTCATGTGCCGGGTCCACGGGTCGAAATCTATATGGACCCGGACCCGTTTATCAATCGGAACCTAAATTTGGTCGCGGACTCGGACCCGTTTATGAAGCGGAACCTAAAATAGGTTGGAGACGCGGTTTCTTAGGGGTCGGAACTTCTGGGTAACCGGATACCCGTTTGGAACCCTACATTTTTGCGACTATATGCTTTTTCTTTTTTTGTTGTCCGGTTGAAATGAAGGTTCTGCTGGTTTCAAGTACATTCTCGATCCTAGATATTAGGATCTCTTGTTTTTTATGGTAACAATTCTGCACCCTGTATAGAAGATTCAATAATTTCTTAGAACCAAAGATATATTTAGTTTGGAGATTTCTCGGGAAATTTTGGTTGTGCATGGCCATCAGATACTAAAACACATACATACTTGTCATGGGCTACATTCTCACTTTAGGACCAGCAAAACCGATGTTCAATGCAAGAGCTAAAAAACAAGTGAGATAAGAAAGAGAAGGTGGAACCGGATCCGGACCCGGAACCGTTTCGGAACAGATTCCTTGTCTTCGGAACCGGAACCAGAACAATATATGGGACGGGTCTAGATCCAGGTCAGGGACTAGGAAGAGAATGAAATGAAAAAAAAAACATATGATTTTTAGGAGAGATTTTAGAAAATTGAGGTAATATGTTGGTTATCGGCTCCACGGGTCCGAACCAGGGTGGAACCGGACCCGGGCCCATTTTCTTATTGGGGCATGATTAAGGACCCAGACCCGGTTTTAACGGGTCGGAACCTCCACGTAATCGGAGAATCGGGGACCCATTTACATCCCTAGTCGTACGCCATCTCAGCTGTGAGAGGTCATGGGTTTGAGTCCTCACATCACTGCTCCCTTCCTTCCACTCAAATATATCTATGTATATTTTGGCCGAACGGGTATTCCGGCTCTTAAGCACTAAGTGCAAATAAATAAATAAATAAATAACCCGAGCACGGCCCATCTATTAATAACTAAACCCCATAGCCAAAGCCCAATCCATGAGCTCAGTTACAAACAAATAAAACACTCTCCTTTTTAAGAGAAGAAATAAAAATGTTACTCTCTCACCTTCTGATTCTACTGCATCCTAAAATTTGGTCTCTCTTATATCTACCATTTACTTCGCTTCAGCGGTAAAATCAATTTACGATTTATTGTGTGTTTACTGTGATTTGATATTATTTCATCCAATTGTTATTCACACATGTCCATCCATCATTTTGTGAACCAAGCCCCGACCCGTGACCCACAATAAAGCAAAAATAGGAAAAAAGTCTAAAAAATCGGTTATTGAAATTTCCGCCGTATGTATCCGCGGCATACCTGCAGTCTCCAGATTTCCTCCTCTCAGAGAGGAGGATAAAAGTAGAAATATATTAATGGTCATCAAATATCATCCCCATAATTAAAGAATAAAATCTGAGATATCACTCTATTAAAGCAATTTGCTCCTGTCTACAACTCCATCCTTAAATCTTTCATCACCCGTAGTCTTTAATGATCATCCGTGTGATTCACTTGATAATAAATTCTTAAAAATTCAATTCCATGCAAAAAGAGGGGCCCTTAAGAGAGCACATCTGGGAAAGAAAATTTAAAAGCATTGAGTGTTATCACGTATCTAATCTAGAGCAATGACACAAAAGGTTTTGCACTCTTGTAATCAACATCTAAGCTTTATTTTTGTTCACATGCTTAGATTTGGAAACTCTCTGGACCTAACCAGAAAGACGAACGACTGATGGAATTGGTCAAATCGAGCTCGATAACAATTTAGGGTCGTAGCAAAACACCTCACGGTCGATACATGTACCGAAAGGCAGTGATGTCTCGACTACTACGGCATGTTTGTAGGGATGCCAGCGGAACGGTTCCGGATCGGAACCATATGGACTCGGACCCGTTTCTGAATAACGGTTCCAGTTCTGAATCCGGTTTAGAGTCGTAACTTCTTTAGTTGGTTCCAGACCCGACTCCGAAAGGATAACCCGGATCCGGGTCTACCTAGAGGACTGGAATCCTGTTCCAAAATTGATTTTAATTTATCTTTATTCTTCATGTCTCCTAAAATAAGCATATCATTCAGCTTATAACGGTGCGTCAAGTCCACTCCCACTAATATTGTACGAAAAATGTCAAAAAAAGGGAGATAATTTTGAGGTACAATTTGTAATATCAAATGCTCATGTGCCGGGTCCACGGGTCGAAACCTATATGGACCCGGACCCGTTTATCAATCGGAACCTAAATTTGGTTGCGGACCCGGACCCGTTTATGAAGCGGAACCCAAAATAGGTTCGAGACCCGGTTTCTTACGGGTCGGAACTTCTGGGTAACCGGATACCCGTTTGGAACCCTACATTTTTGCGACTATATGCTTTTTCTTTTTTTTTTTGTCCGTTTGAAATGAAGGTTCTGCTGGTTTCTCGTACATTCTAGATCCTAGATATTAGGATCCCTTCTTTTTTATGGTAACAATTCTGCACCCTATATTGAAGATTCAATAATTTCTTAGAACCAAAGATATATTTAGTTTGGAGATTTCTCGGGAAATTTGGGTTGTGCATGGCCATGAGATACTCAAACACATACATACTTATCATGGGCTACATTCTCACTTTAGGACCAGCAAAACCGATGTTCAATGCAAGAGCTAAAAAACAAGTGAGATAAGAAAGAGAAGGTGGAACCGGATCCGGACGCGGAACCGTTTCGGAACCGATTCCTTGTCTTCGGAACCGGAACCAGAACAATATATGGGACGGGTCTAGATCCAGGTCAGGGACAAGGAAGAGAATGATATGAAAAAAAAAACATATGATTTTTAGGAGAGATTTTAGAAAATTGAGGTAATATGTTGGTTATCGGGTCCACGGGTCCGAACCAAGGTGGAACCGGACCCGGGCCCATTTTCTTATTGGGGCATGATTAAGGTCCCAGACCCGGTTTTAACGGGTCGGAACCTCCACGTAATCGGAGAATCGGGGACCCATTTACATCCCTAGTCGTACGCCATCTCAGCTGTGAGAGGTCATGGGTTTGAGTCCTCACATCACTGCTCCCTCCCTCCCACACAAATATATCTATGTATATTTTGGCCGAACGGGTATTCCGACTCTCAAGCACTAAGTGCAAATAAATAAATAAATAACCCGAGCACGGCCCATCTATTAATAACTAAACCCCATACCCAAAGCCCAATCCATGAGCTCAGTTACAAACAAATAAAACACTCTCCTTTTTAAGAGAATAAATAAAAATGCTACTCTCTCACCTTCTGATTCTACTGCATCCTAAATTTTGTTCTCTCTTATATCTACCATTTACTTCGCTTCAACGGTAAAATCAATTTGCGATTTATTGTGTGTTTACTGTGATTTGATATTATTTCATCCGATTGTTGTTCACACAAGTCCATCCATCATTTTGTGAACCAAGCCCCGACCCGTGACCCACAATAAAGCAAAAATAGGAAAAAAGGCTAAAAAATCGGTTATTGAAATTTCCGCCGTATGTATCCGCGGCATACCTGCAGTCTCCAGATTTCCACCTCTCAGAGAGGTGGATAAAAGTAGAAATATATAAATGGTCATCAAATATCATCCCCATATTTAAAGAATAAAATCCGAGATATCACTCTATTAAAGCAATTTGCTCCTGTCTACAACTCCATCCTTAAATCTTTCATCACCCGTAGTCTTTAATGATCATCCGTGTGATTCACTTGATAATAAATTCTTAAAAATTCAATTCCATGCAACCAGAGGGGCCCTTAAGAGAGCACATCTGGGAAAGAAAATTTAAAAGCATTGAGTGTTATTACGTATCTAATCTAGAGCAATGACACAAAAGGTTGTGCAATCTTGTAATCAACATCTAAGCTTTTTTTTTGTTGACATGCTTAGATTTGGAAACTCTCTGGACCTAACCAGAAATACGAACGACTGATGGAACTGGTCAAATCGAGCTCGATACCAATTTAGGGCCGTAGCAAAACACCACACGGTCGATACATGCACCGAAAGGCAGTGATGTCTCGACTACTACGGCATGTTTGTAGGGTTGCCAGCGGAACGGTTCCGGATCGGAACCATATGGACTCGGACCCGTTTCTGAATAACAGTTCCAGTTCTGAAGCCGGTTTTGACTCGTAACTTGTTTAGTTGGTTCCAGACCCGGCTCCGAAAGGATAACCCGGATCCGGGTCTACCTAGAGGACTGGAATCCTGTTCCAAAATTGATTCTAATTTATCTTTATTCTTCATGTCTCCTAAAATAAGCATATCATTCAGCTTATAACGGTGCGTCAAGTCCACTACCACTAATATTGTACGAAAAATGTCAAAAAAAGGGAGATAATTTTGAGGTACAATTTGCAATATCAAGTGCCCATGTGCCGGGTCCACGGGTCGAAACCTATATGGACCCGGACCCGTTTATCAATCACCCGGACCCGTTTATGAAGTAAAACCTAAAATAGGTTCGAGACCCGGTTTCTTACGGGTCGGAAATTCTGGGTAACCGGATACCCGTTTGGAACCCTACATTTTTGCGACTATATGCTTTTTCATTTTTTTTTTGTCCGGTTGAAATGAAGGTTCTGCTGGTTTCTCGTACATTCTCGATCCTAGATATTAGGATCTCTTCTTTTTTATGGTAACAATTCTGCACCCTGTATAGAAGATTCAATAATTTCTTATAACCAAAGATATATTTAGTTTGGAGATTTCTCGGGAAATTTGGGTTGTGCATGGCCATGAGATACTCAAACACATACATACTTGTCATGGGCTACATTCTCACTTTAGGACCAGCAAAACCGATGTTCAATGCAAGAGCTAAAAAACAAGTGAGATAAGAAAGAGAAGGTGGAACCGGATCCGGACCCGGAATCGTTTCGGAACAGATTCCTTGTCTTCGGAACCGGAACCAGAACAATATATGAGACGGGTCTAGATCCAGGTCAGGGACTAGGAAGAGAATGAAATGAAAAAAAAAACAAATGATTTTTAGGAGAGATTTTAGAAAATTGAGGTAATATGTTGGTTATCGGGTCCACGGGTCCGAACCAAGGTGGAACCGGACCCGGTCCCATTTTCTTATTGGGGCATGATTAAGGACCCAGACCCGGTTTTAACGGGTCGGAACCTCCACGTAATCGGAGAATCGGGGACCCATTTACATCCCTAGTCGTACGCCATCTCAGCTGTGAGAGGTCATGGGTTTGAGTCCTCACATCACTGCTCCCTCCCTCCCACACAAATATATCTATGTATATTTTGCCGAACGGGTATTCCGGCTCTCAAGCACTAAGTGCAAATAAATAAATAAATAAATAACCCGAGCACGACCCATCTATTAATAACTAAACCCCATAGCCAAAGCCCAATCCAGGTGCTCAGTTACAAACAAATAAAACACTCTCCTTTTTAAGAGAATAAATAAAAATGCTACTCTCTCACCTTCTGATTCTACTGCATCCTAAATTTTGTTCTCTCTTATATCTACCATTTACTTCGCTTCAACGGTAAAATCAATTTACGATTTATTATGTGTTTACTGTGATTTTATTTTATTTCATCCAATTGTTATTCACACATGTCCATCCATCATTTTGTGAACCAAGCCCCGACCCGTGACCCACAATAAAGCAAAAATAGGAAAAAAGGCTAAAAAATCGGTTATTGAACTTTCCGCCGTATGTATCCGCGGCATACCTGCAGTCTCCAGATTTCCTCCTCTCAGAGAGGAGGATAAAAGTAGAAATATATAAATGGTCATCAAATATCATCCCCATAATTAAAGAATAAAATCCGAGATATCACTCTATTAAAGCAATTTGCTCCTGTCTACAACTCCATCCTTAAATCTTTCATCACCCGTAGTCTTTAATGATCATCCGTGTGATTCACTTGATAATAAATTCTTAAAAATTCAATTCCAAGCAAACAGAGGGGCCCTTAAGAGAGCACATCTGGGAAAGAAAATTTAAAAGCATTGAGTGTTATCACGTATCTAATATAGAGCAATGACACAAAAGGTTTTGCAATCTTGTAATCAACATCTAAGCTTTATTTTTGTTGACATGCTTAGATTTGTAAACTCTCTGGACCTAACCAGAAAGACGAACGACTGATGAAACTGATCAAATCGAGCTCGATACCAATTTAGGGCCGTAGCAAAATACCACACGGTCGCTTACATGCACCTAAAGGCAGTGATGTCTCGACTACTACGGCATGTTTGTAGGGTTGCCAGCGGAACGGTTCCGGATCGGAACCATGTGGACTCGGACCCGTTTCTGAATAACGGTTCCAGTTCTGTATCCGGTTTTGACTCGTAACTTGTTTAGTTGGTTCCAGACCCGGCTCCGAAAGGATAACCCGGATCCGGGTCTACCTAAAGGACTGGAATCCTGTTCCAAAATTGATTCTAATTTATCTTTATTCTTCATGTCTCCTAAAATAAGCATATCATTCAGCTTATAACGGTGCGTCAAGTCCATTACCGCTAATATTGTACGAAAAAGGTCAAAAAAGGGGAGTTAATTTTGAGGTATAATTTGCAATATCAAATGCTCATGTGCCGGGTCCACGGGTCGAAATCTATAAGGACCCGGACCCGTTTATCAATCGGAACCTAAATTTGGTCGCGGACTCGGACCCGTTTATGAAGCGGAACCTAAAATAGGTTGGAGGCCCGGTTTCTTACGGGTCGGAACTTCTGGGTAACCGGATACCCGTTTGGAACCCTACATTTTTGCGACTATATGCTTTTTCTTTTGTTTTTGTCCGGTTGAAATGAAGGTTCTGCTGGTTTCAAGTACATTCTCGATCCTAGATATTAGGATCTCTTGTTTTTTATGTTAACAATTCTGCACCCTGTATAGAAGATTCAATAATTTCTTAGAACCAAAGATATATTTAGTTTGGAGATTTCTCGGGAAATTTTGGTTGTGCATGGCCATCAGATACTAAAACACATACATACTTGTCATGGGCTACATTCTCACTTTAGGACCAGCAAAACCGATGTTCAATGCAAGAGCTAAAAAACAAGTGAGATAAGAAAGAGAAGGTGGAACCGGATCCGGACCCGGAACCATTTCAGAACAAATTCCTTGTCTTCGGAACCGGAACCAGAACAATATATGGGACGGGTCTAGATCCAGGTCAGGGACTAGGAAGAGAATGAAATGAAAAAAAAAACATATGATTTTTAGGAGAGATTTTAGAAAATTGAGGTAATATGTTGGTTATCGGCTCCACGGGTCCGAACCAGGGTGGAACCGGACCCGGGCCCATTTTCTTATTGGGGCATGATTAAGGACCCAGACCCGGTTTTAACGGGTCGGAACCTCCACGTAATCGGAGAATCGGGGACCCATTTACATCCCTAGTCGTACGCCATCTCAGCTGTGAGAGGTCATGGGTTTGAGTCCTCACATCACTGCTCCCTTCCTCCCACACAAAAATATCTATGTATATTTTGGCCGAACGGGTATTCCGGCTCTTAAGCACTAAGTGCAAATAAATAACCCGAGCACGGCCCATCTAATAATAACTAAACCCCATAGCCAAAGCCCAACCCATGAGCTCAGTTACAAACAAATAAAACACTCTCCTTTTTAAGAGAAGAAATAAAAATGTTACTCTCTCACCTTCTGATTCTACTGCATCCTAAAATTTGGTCTCTCTTATATCTACCATTTACTTCGCTTCAGCGGTAAAATCAATTTACGATTTATTGTGTGTTTACTGTGATTTGATATTATTTCATCCAATTGTTATTCACACATGTCCATCCATCATTTTGTGAACCAAGCCCCGACCCGTGACCCACAATAATGCAAAAATAGGAAAAAAGTCTAAAAAATCGGTTATTGAAATTTCCGCCGTATGTATCCGCGGCATACCTGCAGTCTCCAGATTTCCTCCTCTCAGAGAGGAGGATAAAAGTAGAAATATATAAATGGTCATCAAATATCATCCCCATAATTAAAGAATAAAATCCGAGATATCACTCTATTAAAGCAATTTGCTCCTGTCTACAACTCCATCCTTAAATCTTTCATCACCCGTAGTCTTTAATGATCATCCGTGTGATTCACTTGATAATAACTTCTTAAAAATTCAATTCCATGCAAAAAGAGGGGCCCTTAAGAGAGCACATCTGGGAAAGAAAATTTAAAAGCATTGAGTGTTATCACGTATCTAATCTAGAGCAATGACACAAAAGGTTTTGCAATCTTGTAATCAACATCTAAGCTTTTTTTTTGTTGACATGCTTAGATTTGGAAACTCTCTGGACCTAACCAGAAAGACGAACGACTGATGGAATTGGTCAAATCGAGCTCGATAACAATTTAGGGTCGTCGCAAAACACCACACGGTCGATACATGTACCGAAAGGCAGTGATGTCTCGACTACTACGGCATGTTTGTAGGGATGCCAGCGGAACGGTTCCGGATCGGAACCATATGGACTCGGACCCGTTTCTGAATAACGGTTCCAGTTCTGAATCCGGTTTAGAGTCGTAACTTCTTTAGTTGGTTCCAGACCCGACTCCGAAAGGATAACCCGGATCCGGGTCTACCTAGAGGACTGGAATCCTGTTCCAAAATTGATTCTAATTTATCTTTATTCTTCATGTCTCCTAAAATAAGCATATCATTCAGCTTATAACGGTGCGTCAAGTCCACTCCCACTAATATTGTACGAAAAATGTCAAAAAAAAGGGAGATAATTTTGAGGTACAATTTGCAATATCAAATGCTCATATGCCGGGTCCACGGGTCGAAACCTATATGGACCCGGACCCGTTTAACAATCGGAACCTAAATTTGGTTGCGGACCCGGACCCGTTTATGAAGCGGAAACTAAAATAGGTTCGAGACCCGGTTTCTTACGGGTTGGAACTTCTGGGTAACCGGATACCCGTTTGGAACCCTACATTTTTGCGACTATATGCTTTTTCTTTTTTTTTTTGTCCGGTTGAAATGAAGGTTCTGCTGGTTTCTCATACATTCTAGATCCTAGATATTAGGATCTCTTGTTTTTTATGGTAACAATTCTGCACCCTATATTGAAGATTCAATAATTTCTTAGAACCAAAGATATATTTAGTTTGGAGATTTCTCGGGAAATTTGGGTTGTGCATGGCCATGAGATACTCAAACACATACATACTTATCATGGGCTACATTCTCACTTTAGGACCAGCAAAACCGATGTTCAATGCAAGAGCTAAAAAACAAGTGAGATAAGAAAGAGAAGGTGGAACCGGATCCGGACCCGGAACCGTTTCGGAACCGATTCCTTGTCTTCGGAACCGGAACCAGAACAATATATGGGACGGGTCTAGATCCAGGTCAGGGACAAGGAAGAGAATGATATGAAAAAAAAAACATTTGATTTTTAGGAGAGATTTTAGAAAATTGAGGTAATATGTTGGTTATCGGGTCCACGGGTCCGAACCAAGGTGGAACCGGACCCGGGCCCATTTTCTTATTGGGGCATGATTAAGGTCCCAGACCCGGTTTTAACGGGTCGGAACCTCCACGTAATCGGAGAATCGGGGACCCATTTACATCCCTAGTCGTACGCCATCTCAGCTGTGAGAGGTCATGGGTTTGAGTCCTCACATCACTGCTCCCTCCCTCCCACACAAATATATCTATGTATATTTTGGCCGAACGGGTATTCCGACTCTCAAGCACTAAGTGCAAATAAATAAAGAAATAAATAAATAACCCGAGCACGGCCCATCTATTAATAACTAAACCCCAGAGCCAAAGCCCAATCCATGAGCTCAGTTACAAACAAATAAAACACTCTCCTTTTTAAGAGAATAAATAAAAATGCTACTCTCTCACCTTCTGATTCTACTGCATCCTAAATTTTGTTCTCTCTTATATCTACCATTTACTTTGCTTCAACGGTAAAATCAATTTACGATTTATTGTGTGTTTACTGTGATTTGATATTATTTCATTCGATTGTTGTTCACACAAGTCCATCCATCATTTTGTGAACGAAGCCCCGACCCGTGACCCACAATAAAGCAAAAATAGGAAAAAAGGCTAAAAAATCGGTTATTGAAATTTCCGCCGTATGTATCCGCGGCATACCTGCAGTCTCCAGATTTCCACCTCTCAGAGAGGTGGATAAAAGTAGAAATATATAAATGGTCATCAAATATCATCCCCATATTTAAAGAATAAAATCCGAGATATCACTCTATGAAAGCAATTTGCTCCTGTCTACAACTCCATCCTTAAATCTTTCATCACCCGTAGTCTTTAATGATCATCCGTGTGATTCACTTGATAATAAATTCTTAAAAATTCAATTCCATGCAACCAGAGGGGCCCTTAAGAGAGCACATCTGGGAAAGAAAATTTAAAAGCATTGAGTGTTATTACGTATCTAATCTAGAGCAATGACCCAAAAGGTTGTGCAATCTTGTAATCAACATCTAAGCTTTATTTTTGTTGACATGCTTAGATTTGGAAACTCTCTGGACCTAACCAGAAATACGAACGACTGATGGAACTGGTCAAATCGAGCTCGATACCAATTTAGGGCCGTAGCAAAACACCACACGGTCGATACATGCACCGAAAGGCAGTGATGTCTCGACTACTACGGCATGTTTGTAGGGTTGCCAGCGGAACGGTTCCGGATCGGAACCATATGGACTCGGACCCGTTTCTGAATAACGGTTCCAGTTCTGAATCCGGGTTTGACTCGTAACTTGTTTAGTTGGTTCCAGACCCGGCTCCAAAAGGATAACCCGGATCCGGGTCTACCTAGAGGACTGGAATCCTGTTCCAAAATTGATTCTAATTTATCTTTATTCTTCATGTCTCCTAAAATAAGCATATCATTCAGCTTATAACGGTGCGTCAAGTCCACTACCACTAATGTTGTACGAAAAATGTCAAAAAAAGGGAGATAATTTTGAGGTACAATTTGCAATATCAAGTGATCATGTACCGGGACCACGGGTCGAAACCTATATGGACCCGGACCCGTTTATCAATCACCCCGACCCGTTTATGAAGCGGAACCAAAAATAGGTTCGAGACCCGGTTTCTTACGGGTCAGAACTTCTGGGTAACCGGATACCCGTTTGGAACCCTACATTTTTGCGACTATATGCTTTTTCTTTTTTTTTTTGTCCGGTTGAAATGAAGGTTCTGCTGGTTTCTCGTACATTCTCGATCCTAGATATTAGGATCTCTTGTTTTTTATGGTTACAATTATGCACCCTGTATAGAAGATTCAATAATTTCTTAGAACCAAAGATATATTTAGTTTGGAGATTTCTCGGGAAATTTGGGTTGTGCATGGCCATGAGATACTCAAACACATACATACTTGTCATGGGCTACATTCTCACTTTAGGACAAGCAAAACCGATGTTCAATGCAAGAGCTAAAAAACAAGTGAGATAAGAAAGAGAAGGTGGAACCGGATCCGGACCCGGAACCGTTTCGGAACCGATTCCTTCGTCTTCGGAACCGGAACCAGAACAATATATGGGACGGGTCTAGATCCAGGTCAGGGACTAGGAAGAGAATGATATGAAAAAACAAACATATGATTTTTAGGAGAGATTTTAGAAAATTGAGGTAATATGTTGGTTATCGGGTCCACGGGTCGGAACCAAGGTGGAACCGGACCCGGGCCCATTTTCTTATTGGGGCATGATTAAGGACCCAGACCCGGTTTTAACGGGTCGGAACCTCCACGTAATCGTTGAATCGGGGACCCATTTACATCCCTAGTCGTACGCCATCTCAGCTGTGAGAGGTCATGGGTTTGAGTCCTCACATCACTGCTCCCTTCCTCCCACACAAAAATATCTATGTATATTTTGGCCGAACGGGTATTCCGGCTCTTAAGCACTAAGTGCAAATAAATAACCCGAGCACGACCCATCTATTAATAACTAAACCCCATAGCCAAAGCCCAATCCATGAGCTCAGTTACAAACAAATAAAACACTCTCCTTTTTAAGAGAAGAAATAAAAATGTTACTCTCTCACCTTCTGATTCTACTGCATCCTAAAATTTGGTCTCTCTTATATCTACCATTTACTTCGCTTCAGCGGTAAAATCAATTTACGATTTATTGTGTGTTTACTGTGATTTGATATTATTTCATCCAATTGTTATTCACACATGTCCATCCATCATTTTGTGAACCAAGCCCCGACCCGTGACCCACAATAAAGCAAAAATAGGAAAAAAGTCTAAAAAATCGGTTATTGAAATTTCCGCCGTATGTATCCGCGGCATACCTGCAGTCTCCAGATTTCCTCCTCTCAGAGAGGAGGATAAAAGTAGAAATATATAAATGGTCATCAAATATCATCCCCATAATTAAAGAATAAAATCCGAGATATCACTCTATTAAAGCAATTTGCTCCTGTCTACAACTCCATCCTTAAATCTTTCATCACCCGTAGTCTTTAATGATCATCCGTGTGATTCACTTGATAATAAATTCTTAAAAATTCAATTCCATGCAAAAAGAGGGGCCCTTAAGAGAGCACATCTGGGAAAGAAAATTTAAAAGCATTGAGTGTTATCACGTATCTAATCTAGAGCAATGACACAAAAGGTTTTGCAATCTTGTAATCAACATCTAAGCTTTTTTTTTGTTGACATGCTTAGATTTGGAAACTCGCTGGACCTAACCAGAAAGACGAACGACTGATGGAATTGGTCAAATCGAGCTCGATAACAATTTAGGGTCGTAGCAAAACACCACACGGTCGATACATGTACCGAAAGGGAGTGATGTCTCGACTACTACAGCATGTTTGTAGGGATGCCAGCGGAACGGTTCCGGATCGGAACCATATGGACTCGGACCCGTTTCTGAATAACGGTTCCAGTTCTGAATCCGGTTTAGAGTCGTAACTTCTTTAGTTGGTTCCAGACCCGACTCCGAAAGGATAACCCGGATCCGGGTCTACCTAGAGGACTGGAATCCTGTTCCAAAATTGATTCTAATTTATCTTTATTCTTCATGTCTCCTAAAATAAGCATATCATTCAGCTTATAACGGTGCGTCAAGTCCACTCCCACTAATATTGTACGAAAAATGTCAAAAAAAAGGGAGATAATTTTGAGGTACAATTTGCAATATCAAATGCTCATGTGCCGGGTCCACGGGTCGAAACCTATATGGACCCGGACCCGTTTATCAATCGGAACCTAAATTTGGTTGCGGACCCGGACCCGTTTATGAAGCGGAACCTAAAATAGGTTCGAGACCCGGTTTCTTACGGGTCGGAACTTCTGGGTAACCGGATACCCGTTTGGAACCCTACATTTTTGCGACTATATGCTTTTTCTTTTCTTTTTTGTCCGGTTGAAATGAAGGTTCTGCTGGTTTCTCATACATTCTAGATCCTAGATATTAGGATCTCTTGTTTTTTATGGTAACAATTCTGCACCCTATATTGAAGATTCAATAATTTCTTAGAACCAAAGATATATTTAGTTTGGAGATTTCTCGGGAAATTTGGGTTGTGCATGGCCAAGAGATACTCAAACACATACATACTTATCATGGGCTACATTCTCACTTTAGGACCAGCAAAACCGATGTTCAATGCAAGAGCTAAAAAACAAGTGAGATAAGAAAGAGAAGGTGGAACCGGATCCGGACCCGGAACCGTTTCGGAACCGATTCCTTGTCTTCGGAACCGGAACCAGAACAATATATGTGGGACGGGTCTAGATCCAGGTCAGGGACAAGGAAGAGAATGATATGAAAAAAAAAACATTTGATTTTTAGGAGAGATTTTAGAAAATTGAGGTAATATGTTGGTTATCGGGTCCACGGGTCCGAACCAAGGTGGAACCGGACCCGGGCCCATTTTCTTATTGGGGCATGATTAAGGTCCCAGACCCGGTTTTAACGGGTCGGAACCTCCACGTAATCGGAGAATCGGGGACCCATTTACATCCCTAGTCGTACGCCATCTCAGCTGTGAGAGGTCATGGGTTTGAGTCCTCACATCACTGCTCCCTCCCTCCCACACAAATATATCTATGTATATTTTGGCCGAACGGGTATTCCGACTCTCAAGCACTAAGTGCAAATAAATAAATAAATAAATAAATAACCCGAGCACGGCCCATCTATTAATAACTAAACCCCAGAGCCAAAGCCCAATCCATGAGCTCAGTTACAAACAAATAAAACACTCTCCTTTTTAAGAGAATAAATAAAAATGCTACTCTCTCACCTTCTGATTCTACTGCATCCTAAATTTTGTTCTCTCTTATATCTACCATTTACTTCGCTTCAACGGTAAAATCAATTTACGATTTATTGTGTGTTTACTGTGATTTGATATTATTTCATTCGATTGTTGTTCACACAAGTCCATCCATCATTTTGTGAACCAAGCCCCGACCCGTGACCCACAATAAAGCAAAAATAGGAAAAAAGGCTAAAAAATCGGTTATTGAAATTTCCGCCGTATGTATCCGCGGCATACCTGCAGTCTCCAGATTTCCACCTCTCAGAGAGGTGGATAAAAGTAGAAATATATAAATGGTCATCAAATATCATCCCCATATTTAAAGAATAAAATCCGAGATATCACTCTATGAAAGCAATTTGCTCCTGTCTACAACTCCATCCTTAAATCTTTCATCACCCGTAGTCTTTAATGATCATCCGTGTGATTCACTTGATAATAAATTCTTAAAAATTCAATTCCATGCAACCAGAGGGGCCCTTAAGAGAGCACATCTGGGAAAGAAAATTTAAAAGCATTGAGTGTTATTACGTATCTAATCTAGAGCAATGACCCAAAAGGTTGTGCAATCTTGTAATCAACATCTAAGCTTTTTTTTTGTTGACATGCTTAGATTTGGAAACTCTCTGGACCTAACCAGAAATACGAACGACTGATGGAACTGGTCAAATCGAGCTCGATACCAATTTAGGGCCGTAGCAAAACACCACACGGTAGATACATGCACCGAAAGGCAGTGATGTCTCGACTACTACGGCATGTTTGTAGGGTTGCCAGCGGAACGGTTCCGGATCGGAACCATATGGACTCGGACCCGTTTCTGAATAACGGTTCCAGTTCTGAATCCGGGTTTGACTCGTAACTTGTTTAGTTGGTTCCAGACCCGGCTCCAAAAGGATAACCCGGATCCGGGTCTACCTAGAGGACTGGAATCCTGTTCCAAAATTGATTCTAATTTATCTTTATTCTTCATGTCTCCTAAAATAAGCATATCATTCAGCTTATAACGGTGCGTCAAGTCCACTACCACTAATGTTGTACGAAAAATGTCAAAAAAAGGGAGATAATTTTGAGGTACAATTTGCAATATCAAGTGATCATGTACCGGGTCCACGGGTCGAAACCTATATGGACCCGGACCCGTTTATCAATCACCCCGACCCGTTTATGAAGCGGAACCTAAAATAGGTTCGAGACCCGATTTCTTACGGGTCGGAACTTCTGGGTAACCGGATACCCGTTTGGAACCCTACATTTTTGCGACTATATGCTTTTTCTTTTTTTTTTTGTCCAGTTGAAATGAAGGTTCTGCTGGTTTCTCGTACATTCTCGATCCTAGATATTAGGATCTCTTGTTTTTTATGGTTACAATTATGCACCCTGTATAGAAGATTCAATAATTTCTTAGAACCAAAGATATATTTAGTTTGGAGATTTCTCGGGAAATTTGGGTTGTGCATGGCCATGAGATACTAAAACACATACATACTTGTCATGGGCTACATTCTCACTTTAGGACAAGCAAAACCGATGTTCAATGCAAGAGCTAAAAAACAAGTGAGATAAGAAAGAGAAGGTGGAACCGGATCCGGACCCGGAACCGTTTCGGAACCGATTCCTTCGTCTTCGGAACCGGAACCAGAACAATATATGGGATGGGTCTAGATCCAGGTCAGGGACTAGGAAGAGAATGATATGAAAAAACAAACATATGATTTTTAGGAGAGATTTTAGAAAATTGAGGTAATATGTTGGTTATCGGGTCCACGGGTCGGAACCAAGGTGGAACCGGACCCGGGCCCATTTTCTTATTGGGGCATGATTAAGGACCCAGACCCGGTCTTAACGGGTCGGAACCTCCACGTAATCGGAGAATCGGGGACCCATTTACATCCCTAGTCGTACGCCATCTCAGCTGTGAGAGGTCATGGGTTTGAGTCCTCACATCACTGCTCCCTCCCTCCCACACAAATATATCTATGTATATTTTGGCCGAACGGGTATTCCGGCTCTCAAGCACTAAGTGCAAATAAATAAATAAATAAATAACCCGAGCACGGCCCATCTATTAATAACTAAACCCCATAGCCAAAGCCCAATCCATGAGCTCAGTTACAAACAAATAAAACACTCTCCTTTTTAAGAGAATAAATAAAAATGCTACTCTCTCACCTTCTGATTCTACTGCATCCTAAATTTTGTTCTCTCTTATATCTACCATTTACTTCGCTTCAACGGTAAAATCAATTTACGATTTATTGTGTGTTTACTGTGATTTGATATTATTTCATCCGATTGTTGTTCACACAAGTCCATCCATCATTTTGTGAACCAAGCCCCGAACCGTGACCCACAATAAAGCAAAAATAGGAAAAAAGGCTAAAAAATCGGTTATTGAAATTTCCGCCGTATGTATCCGCGGCATACCTGTAGTCTCCAGATTTCCACCTCTCAGAGAGGAGGATAAAAGTAGAAATATATAAATGGTTATCAAACATCATCCCCATAATTAAAGAATAAAATCCGAGATATCACTCTATTAAAGCAATTTGCTCCTCTCTACAACTCCATCCTTAAATCTTTCATCACCCGTAGTCTTTAATGATTATCCGTGTGATTCACTTGATAATAAATTCTTAAAAATTCAATTCCATGCAAACAGAGGGGCCCTTAAGAGAGCACATCCGGGAAAGAAAATTTAAAAGCATTGAGTGTTATCACGTATCTAATCTAGAGCAATGACACAAAAGGTTTTGCAATCTTGTAATCAACATCTAAGCTTTATTTTTGTAGACATGCTTAGATTGGGAAACTCTCTGGACCTAACCAGAAAGACGAACGACTGATGGAACTGGTCAAATCGAGCTCGATACGAATTTAGGGCCGTAGCAAAACACCACACGGTCGCTTACATGCACCGAAAGGCAGTGATGTCTCGACTACTACGGCATGTTAGTAGGGTTGCCAGCGGAACGGTTCCGGATCGGAACCATATGGACTCGGACCCGTTTCTGAATAACGGTTCCAGTTCTGAATCCGGTTTTGACTCGTAACTTGTTTAGTTGGTTCCAGACCCGACTCCGAAAGGATAACCCGGATCCGGGTCTACCTAGAGGACTGGAATCCTGTTCCAAAATTGATTCTAATTTATCTTTATTCTTCATGTCTCTTATAATAAGCATATCATTCAGCTTATAATGGTGCGTCAAGTCCACTACCACTAATATTGTACGAAAAATGTCAAAAAAAGGGAGATAATTTTGAGGTACAATTTGCAATATCAAGTGCTCATGTGCCGGGTCCACGGGTCGAAAGCTATATGGACCCGGACCCGTTTATCGATCGGAACCTAAATTTGGTTGCGGACCCGGACCCGTTTATGATGCGGAACCTAAAATAGGTTCGAGACCCGGTTTCTTACGGGTCGGAACTTCTGGGTAACCGGATACCCGTTTGGAACCCTACATTTTTGCGACTATATGCTTTTTCTTTTTTTTTTTGTCCGATTGAAATGAAGGTTCTGCTGGTTTCTCGTACATTCTCGATCCTAGATATTAGGATATCTTGTTTTTTATGGTAACAATTCTACACCCTGTATAGAAGATTCAATAATTTCTTATAACCAAAGATATATTTAGTTTGGAGATTTCTCGGGAAATTTGGGTTGTGCATGGCCATGAGATACTCAAACACATACATACTTGTCATGGGCTACATTCTCACTTTAGGACCAGCAAAACCGATGTTCAATGCAAGAGCTAAAAAACAAGTGAGATAAGAAAGAGAAGGTGGAACCGGATCCGGACCCGGAACCGTTTCGGAACCGATTCCTTGTCTTCGGAACCGGAACCAGAACAATATATGGGACGGGTCTAGATCCAGGTCAGGGACTAGGAAGAGAATGATATGAAAAAAAAAACATATGATTTTTAGGAGAGATTTTAGAAAATTGAGGTAATATGTTGGTTATCGGGTCCACGGGTCCGAACCAAGGTGGAACCGAACCCGGGCCCATTTTCTTATTGGGGCATGATTAAGGACCCAGACCCGGTTTTAACGGGTCGGAAACTCCACGTAATCGGAGAATCGGGGACCCATTTACATCCCTAGTCGTACGCCATCTCAGCTGTGAGAGGTCATGGGTTTGAGTCCTCACATCACTGCTCCCTCCCTCCCACACAAATATATCTATGTATATTTTGGCCGAATGGGTATTCCGACTCTCAAGCACTAAGTGCAAATAAATAAATAAATAACCCGAGCACGACCCATCTATTAATAACTAAACCCCATAGCCAAAGCCCAATCCATGAGCTCAGTTACAAACAAATAAAACACTCTCCTTTTTAAGTGAATAAATAAAAATGCTACTCTCTCACCTTCTGATTCTACTGCATCCTAAATTTTGTTCTCTCTTATATCTACCATTTACTTCGCTTCAACGGTAAAATCAATTTACGATTTATTGTGTGTTTACTGTGATTTGATATTATTTCATCCGATTGTTGTTCACACAAGTCCATCCATCATTTTGTGAACCAAGCCCCGACCCGTGACCCACAATAAAGCAAAAATAGGAAAAAAGGCTAAAAAATCGGTTATTGAAATTTCCGCCGTATGTATCCGCGGCATACCTGTAGTCTCCAGATTTCCACCTCTCAGAGAGGAGGATAAAAGTAGAAATATATAAATGGTTATCAAACATCATCCCCATAATTAAAGAATAAAATCCGAGATATCACTCTATTAAAGCAATTTGCTCCTCTCTACAACTCCATCCTTAAATCTTTCATCACCCGTAGTCTTTAATGATCATCCGTGTGATTCACTTGATAATAAATTCTTAAAAATTCAATTCCATGCAAACAGAGGGGCCCTTAAGAGAGCACATCCGGGAAAGAAAATTTAAAAGCATTGAGTGTTATCACGTATCTAATCTAGAGCAATGACACAAAAGGTTTTGCAATCTTGTAATCAACATCTAAGCTTTATTTTTGTAGACATGCTTAGATTGGGAAACTCTCTGGACCTAACCAGAAAGACGAACGACTGATGGAACTGGTCAAATCGAGCTCGATACGAATTTAGGGCCGTAGCAAAACACCACACGGTCGCTTACATGCACCGAAAGGCAGTGATGTCTCGACTACTACGGCATGTTTGTAGGGTTGCCAGCGGAACGGTTCCGGATCGGAACCATATGGACTCGGACCCGTTTCTGAATAACGGTTCCAGTTCTGAATCCGGGTTTGACTCGTAACTTGTTTAGTTGGTTCCAGACCCGGCTCCAAAAGGATAACCCGGATCCGGGTCTACCTAGAGGACTGGAATCCTGTTCCAAAATTGATTCTAATTTATCTTTATTCTTCATGTCTCCTAAAATAAGCATATCATTCAGCTTATAACGGTGCGTCAAGTCCACTACCACTAATGTTGTACGAAAAATGTCAAAAAAAGGGAGATAATTTTGAGGTACAATTTGCAATATCAAGTGATCATGTACCGGGTCCACGGGTCGAAACCTATATGGACCCGGACCCGTTTATCAATCACCCCGACCCGTTTATGAAGCGGAACCTAAAATAGGTTCGAGACCCGGTTTCTTACGGGTCGGAACTTCTGGGTAACCGGATACCCGTTTGGAACCCTACATTTTTGCGACTATATGCTTTTTCTTTTTTTTTTTGTCCGGTTGAAATGAAGGTTCTGCTGGTTTCTCGTACATTCTCGATCCTAGATATTAGGATCTCTTGTTTTTTATGGTTACAATTATGCACCCTGTATAGAAGATTCAATAATTTCTTAGAACCAAAGATATATTTAGTTTGGAGATTTCTCGGGAAATTTGGGTTGTGCATGGCCATGAGATACTCAAACACATACATACTTGTCATGGGCTACATTCTCACTTTAGGACAAGCAAAACCGATGTTCAATGCAAGAGCTAAAAAACAAGTGAGATAAGAAAGAGAAGGTGGAACCGGATCCGGACCCGGAACCGTTTCGGAACCGATTCCTTCGTCTTCGGAACCGGAACCAGAACAATATATGGGACGGGTCTAGATCCAGGTCAGGGACTAGGAAGAGAATGATATGAAAAAACAAACATATGATTTTTAGGAGAGATTTTAGAAAATTGAGGTAATATGTTGGTTATCGGGTCCACGGGTCGGAACCAAGGTGGAACCGGACCCGGGCCCATTTTCTTATTGGGGCATGATTAAGGACCCAGACCCGGTTTTAACGGGTCGGAACCTCCACGTAATCGGAGAATCGGGGACCCATTTACATCCCTAGTCGTACGCCATCTCAGCTGTGAGAGGTCATGGGTTTGAGTCCTCACATCACTGCTCCCTCCCTCCCACACAAATATATCTATGTATATTTTGGCCGAACGGGTATTCCGGCTCTCAAGCACTAAGTGCAAATAAATAAATAAATAAATAACCCGAGCACGGCCCATCTATTAATAACTAAACCCCATAGCCAAAGCCCAATCCATGAGCTCAGTTACAAACAAATAAAACACTCTCCTTTTTAAGAGAATAAATAAAAATGCTACTCTCTCACCTTCTGATTCTACTGCATCCTAAATTTTGTTCTCTCTCATATCTACCATTTACTTCGCTTCAACGGTAAAATCAATTTACGATTTATTGTGTGTTTACTGTGATTTGATATTATTTCATCCGATTGTTATTCACACAAGTCCATCCATCATTTTGTGAACCAAGCCCCGAACCGTGACCCACAATAAAGCAAAAATAGGAAAAAAGGCTAAAAAATCGGTTATTGAAATTTCCGCCGTATGTATCCGCGGCATACCTGTAGTCTCCAGATTTCCTCCTCTCAGAGAGGAGGATAAAAGTAGAAATATATAAATGGTCATCAAACATCATCCCCATAATTAAAGAATAAAATCCGAGATATCACTCTATTAAAGCAATTTGCTCCTCTCTACAACTCCATCCTTAAATCTTTCATCACCCGTAGTCTTTAATGATCATCCGTGTGATTCACTTGATAATAAATTCTTAAAAATTCAATTCCATGCAAACAGAGGGGCCCTTAAGAGAGCACATCTGGGAAAGAAAATTTAAAAGCATTGAGTGTTATCACGTATCTAATCTAGAGCAATGACACAAAAGGTTTTGCAATCTTGTAATCAACATCTAAGCTTTATTTTTGTTGACATGCTTTGTGAGGTCCCACCCTTGGTGGGCCCACTAAGGGCTATTTTATAGACTAATTAACTCTAACTTATGTTAATTATTGTTTAATTATGTTAATCTTCGCTAATCTTTGCTAATTACTACTAATTATTGCTAATCTTTGTTAATCTTGGTTAATTACTCCTTATTTTGTGCTAATTAGGATTTGATAGAGAGGTGAGTTAGATTCTCCTAGTTTCTGCTTAGATTAGCTTAGTTGTGTAGAATTTTCAATTAAGTTGGGTGTTGTGTTAATCTTAGGCTTAGTTAGTAGAGTCTAATTAATTAAGCTAATTAGGTTGGGTTAGTGCAAGGTGCCCTCCTCTAGAAGCTTCCAACTAATGACCAACCTACCCTAAAACCCTAACCCAAATTCCACTAAACCCTAAGGCTAATCAAGTAATTAGCCACCCCTCTCCTAAACTATAAAACTATCTCTTAACTCTTGCAAACCCAAAACCCTAAACCTAATCTCAGCCCTCTTCCCAAGAAAACTGCCCCAGCCCAACTGCCTCCTTCCCATTGCAATTCCCTCTCCTCCTTCCTCTCTCATTACCCCCCTAATTGAGCTACTGTTGAGGCACGTTGCTGTTGCTGTAATTCCTCATGGAACTTCAACTGTAGCTGCTCCACCACCATCTTCTTCTTCTCATTCATTGTTGTGCTGGAGGAGTCTGGAATCTACTGCAACTCTCCTCCCTCATTTCCTCTCCCACGTTGGGTGGAAATTTCTATTGCTACTGTTGCTGGAAAAAATCCCCTGGAGCCACTACTGTTGTTGTCATCTCTTTTCTCCTCCTTCTTCATTCCAGCTACAGCAGCCACCTACTCCATTATCTTCTTCCCTCTCATTTCATCTACTGAGACACTGATTTCTGCTGGAAACCCATCTTGAAGACAGCTGCTGCCATTACTTCTCTCCCTTCACTGAGGTGCTGGACACAATTTTCAAGAGCCACTGTTGCTGTGTTCTTCTTCTTCATTTCACCCTCTGTAACTGCTGCTACTGCTGGATTGTCCTAAGAGCAGCAGCTGGGTGATCATCTTCTTCTTTATCATCTCTGATTCAGCTGGAAGTGGATTCTTTCTCTGTTACCTCTCTTCCATTCTCTCTAGCAACCCATTTCACAAGAGGCAAGTGCACATGCTTCTAGCTTAGAATGTGTATTTTCCTTTTTGATTTCATTAATTTCAGTCAGTAATGTGTTGATTAATTCGTAGAAATCTCTTGAGCTCTGTTATTGTGTATGGGATGGAATGGCCATTGATGGAAGATTAATAGGTCTAAATGGTGATGGATTGTTGGGCATTGTGGTGTTTCTACAATTTTTAATTGTTAATTTGATTAATGGTTTAGTTTAGAAACAATCTGATTTGAATTGGGTGAAGAAAAGTGACTATTACAGTCACTGTAATGGAAGACAGGGATTTTCTTGTTTTCTTTGTATTGTGATCAGTGGGCCTAGGTGGGCCACCTTTGTAGATCAGGACCACCCATCATGTAGGGATACATTGGGTGACCTGGATGATGAGGTCTGATCTGGACCTTGCCCCGTGGGGGCCAGGATTTCTGTTGTATCCATATCCCAGGCGATGGCTCGTTGTATGCTGGAAGCTCTCTGCTGCAGAAGGCTATGACGAGTGAAGAGAGGTTGGTGATGACTTGTGTGGAGAGCACGGTCCAGTGGATTGTGGGAGCAAGAGAAAAGGGTGTTCCAAGGAAAGTGTAGCTAATAGGACCTGGGAGCCTTACCTGAATAGAAATATAAAAAGGGATTGGGTGGTCTGTCTTGTGAGTGCATGGAAAGAGGATGGCCCTCACTTCTTTTAAATTTTGAAAATGGACTGATGGGAGCTGGGGGCCATGTTCTGTAACAGAACATGGGTTCTATGAACCTGACGAGTGGAATGAAAGTGAAGAGAAGAAGATACATGGGGTGGGGTAGTAATCAAAGATGGTAGGATGGTGACATGTGGAAAGGTGGGGAATGTGAGGGTAGGTGAGGGAGTAATGGAGATGGGATTGACCTGATGAAAAGGGTGGTAGTGTTGTCCACGTGGGTTGGGCTTAGGTCCTGTCCACGTGGATTTGGGCTTGGGGTCTGTTGTGGGTTTGGCCTTGGGTTTTGTTTGGGGCTTTGGGCCTAGTAGGGCCCACTAATATTTAGCCCACTAGTTTCTTTACTAATTGATTAACCCCTTAGTTTTTGATACCTTCTATTAAGCATCATTAATTTTCATAAATTAAAAATTTAGACCCTTTAATCCTTATTGGACCAAATCGGAGCTGGGCCCAGCGGGGCCCGCTATTTCCATAACTCATTAGTTTTATTAATGAAACAAAATATTTAGTATACTACGGGACCCATTGATTTTAGAAAATTAGGAGAGTAGGATCTAGCCTTAGGGAACCCTATGAAAATAAATTAACTTGTTACCCACCCTTAAATTAATATATCCAGACCCCTTTAGTCATTAAATTAATTTAATTAATGTGGACCTTTTAGTTTTACACTTTTATAAATATCATTAGTTTTTATAATTTGATTAAGCCCTGGGTATTTTACGAACCGAATTCAAATAGTTTGTGCATGACTTGGATATTTCCATCAGACCCAGACCTTAGTGTAAAAGTTGAGATTTGGCCTGGAGTCTGTTGACTCAGGTACACCTGTGTACCAGATCGACCGGCTGGCCACCTGGTCAATCGGGTACACTGGAAATTCCAGAATCCAAACCAAGTCCCAACTTGATTTCCAGTGGAGCAGATCGACCCGACCCTTGCCAGGTCGACCTGCCACACTGTCAACTCTAGGGTGTGAGTTTAGCATTGTTTTATAATTAATCGATTGTGGGACCCATTAACCATCCAAATGAACTTCCATCAATGTGCCAAGCACGAGTCAATGGCGTGGCTCGACCTTGACTCGTGGGGACCACTGTTTAGTGTTTTGGTTGATAAATCTAAGATGATTCGACCCCTAAAAGTTGTCAATAATGCCCTTAACCAACTAAGCACCAAATACATTAATTCATGGCATTAATGACATCGTTTAGAGATCGAATTACCGGAGATAGACCCGAACCTAAAGTGGCCCATTACCTAGGATTGGACCGTTGCTTTTCCCGTTGATTCTCTGATTGAAGTTATACTTCATTGTTAGTATTATTCTGTCATTCTTAGATCTTTAGATTAGCTGTTTACTGTTAATTAATCATAATTGGAAGACCTGAACTTAGGGTATCTAGAGGTGACCCGATTGTGTGAATTCAGAGATCATTGACCCGTGTCTGTGTCTAGGCGGGCCCTTATTGGGCCTAAGTGTGGAGATGTGAACCCTTTAGCTTGAAGAGGTAGTTTCTATTGGACTGTTAAGTATTATGGATTATAATGGAACTGTTTATCAGTAGTAGACGGATTAGTTGCCTCGTTTGGACGGTTTTAGACCAGGCCATGTACTGATGGGCCTTGGTATGGATCCAACGAGTGGGCCTGGACCTTGAATGAGATCCAGAGATTATATTGAGATGAGTAGACCTTTTAGAGATATTGTTAGGACCTTGTTCACGCAAGGCAAAGCCTAGACAGACACAGACCTTAGAGTTATTCTCGAGTCGGCATGAACATTCACTCGGTTGATTTAAGCTCAGCCGGTGGACTGATCATCCCCGGTAGGAGCTAGATGAGTGTTGAGGAGCTATCATGATGAGCTGTGTGGTTAAGACGGCAAGGTGTCATGCCGTGCCGATCTGGAGTGATGAGATGATGAGTTGATGAGTGATATTCGGGATTAGTTATTCCCTGGTGAGATTCCCCACCGCGACTGTGTTCAGTATGGGAGGGCCGCGGCATAATATCCCGCGGTATTCCAGCTCGTGTGAATGTTCCATCTTGTTTATAGTAGTTAGATGTTTCTATTTATACTGATTCCTTATGATTTAAATGCACAACTGCCTAGTTCATTTCCTTTGTTACTCATTTAATTTATGCACCTGTCCTTACTTCCTTCGATATATATGTGCTATGTTAGTAGTATGCTGTATCTTGCCAGATCGTTTAGATCTGACCCATTCTATGGTGCTTAGGCCTTGACCCAGAGATTCCCGACGACGCATTAGCCCTAGTGGAGGCACCCGTGGCAGGAGAGTACGCTTGGGGCCCGGCCGACACGGACGTCGAGCCGGAGGGCGAGGAGTTCATTTCAGGGTTTTGAGGGACATTGTTATTGTGAGAACCCGACCCCTAATCTCTTGGATTAGTGTTGTTTTATTTGTGGATTAGTTCTTTTAGTGGGATTAGTATTTGTTGGGTTGAGTTTGTGAGCTAGAATGGTTTTTCTTCTAGTTTTGGGCTTTTGAGTGCTTTGGTAGCTTGTGGGGCCATTTGGGGGTTCCCTTTTCGGCTTTGCATTTTCTTGTGAGATTTTCCCGATGGGTTTCGTATTGTGTTTTTGGCCCGTTGCATTCATCTTGAGGAATCCTACAACTTTCATGTTGATCTCGTATCCATTTGAGAACCCAAAACCCGATTTCTTGGCCTTGAGGGCAAAACAGTCTTTTCACACCAAATCTGGACCCAAATTTCGAGATCCCAGAACCATGCCAAAGTTATACTTTTTGGAAACTAGATTTTTTGAGAAACATCTTTCTCTCCTTCGTCGATCGCATCCGAGGCCCACAAATAGATGTTTTACCCTTTGCAAGCTTTGAGTGTAGTGGGACCCACACCCACCCATTATATAAGTGACTTCACTCACTCTTTCTCCCTCATTTCTCCATTCCATCGACTGAAACTTCCCAGCTACAGTGCCAGCAGCCCTCTTCTCCATTTCTTCCATTTCTCTTGCTCTTATGGAGCCTCCAAGCCACCAATCCGACGAGGAAACTCCGGCAACTTCCTCTCCTTCATCTCCTCTCTTGTTTGACACCATTTTTGTGGGAAACCAAGGTGGGCAGCCCCTATTGCAAGCTCCTTCTTGTTCATTCATGGCCTTAGAGGTAAAGACTCCTTCCCATTTTCCTTGTATGTGCTATGGCTCTCCCTTAGGTGCTATTTTCTAGTTGGGTTTGAGCCCATTCATTGTCTTTCTTTGTTTAACCCATTTTAGGGTTTGTTTTGGGGGTTTTTGTAGAGATTGTTGATCTTGAGCTTGAGAGGTGATTAGAAGCTTGATTTGCTAGCTTGGAACCCAAGGCAAGTGGATGAATGGATGGTTTTAATGTCATCAAAGTTTTATGAGAATTCCTAAATTTATTACTTATTCTTGGTAATTTGACATATGTTTCCCATATGCTTCTTGCTATAGTTCTATTGATTTCGAAAATGCATATTATGGGTCTCGCTCTATTGATTAAATCTCTTGGAAATTCTGCATTTCAATTGACCAAGTTTGTTCATATGGTTTTATAAGGAATGAGGTCGGTTTGGCTAGTCATGGTTATGTTCATGAGTTACATTGATTGAAATTGATACTCATTTAAAGGGTTTTGCTAAAACATCTTTGGTCAAGGAAATGTGATCAATAGACTTTGTTTATCCATAGATTTGGGCTCAAATGAACCCCGGTATATAATTGGAACTCTCCTCCTTATGTGGTTTTAAATGAGAAGAAAGGAGATGTTTAGTTATTTGTTTTCATTGGAGTTTTCATGAGGAATGGGGTGAGCTAAGTCATTCAATGTTTTATAAACATATTGGTAGAGTACTTATCATCCTTGTGATAGCCTTTATGAATGTTGTGAAATGGTTTCCTTCTTTCTTTAATTGCATTGGATTTGATATTGATGGAAGAAGTGATGGAATGAACACATGATGGAGTAATGGAGAAGTGTAGATGGATGCATTGGAGGAGCTCTGTCGCGACCCCGGACCGGAAGTCCCAATCCGGGATCGGGACCATTAGTGTGTGATGATTATTCAAGAGGATTACCTACATCCTCAAAATAATCTTATTTAATTTCCCACAGGTGTCCGCGGTGAGGATATCAAAACCTTGCATGGATATTTCTTTTTAATGCGGAAGCGTGTAGCAAATCAAATAGTTAGACTATCTCTAGTCATGCAAGCATTTACATCAATATCAAACTGTATCAGAAAGAGCAATGATATATAGCAATGTTTCCCAAAAGTTGTTAAAGTTAGACAAGTTATCATTTAGTTACAATCCCCAAAATTAGAGGCCAACAAAGGCCAATATTACAAAATAATAACCCAAAGAATAGTTAACAAATCCTTCCCAAAATGTTACGCCTCTTGGCAACCCGATGTCTACATGACATCGTCAGCACGCCACTCAACTAGAGGCTGCAGCTCACCTACCGCCTCCTCCGGCTCCTCCTCAAGGAAACCGGCAACGGGACCTGAGTACCAAAGCAAAGGATCAGACACGACGGTCTGGCAAGAGAATGACAAGATACAACAACAATAATAGAGGAAATCTCTTGAAAAGCATATAAATCTGTTTAAGCAAGAACTCTCATAAAGCAGGTAAATCATTTGCTATAAAACAAGTAAACAAGATAAAACATATGAGGTAACCAAGGAATCGGGAATAACAAGGTGGCAATCACATAAAGCTAAGTCCTCTGTCACTAAAGTGACAACAGTATCACGGGACGTTGATCTCAGTCACACAAGGTGAGGAGAAACAACGTGTACATGTATACAATATAACTATACGGGAACGGGACCACGGTAGCGAACCGGGTATCGGGACGGGGCCACGGTGGTAAACCGGGCATCGGGATCCAAACTGCAGCTGGCGGGACGGGAGAGGGATTTCCAAGTCAGTGGATCAGACTGACATGGTATCCAAGCTTAGTGATGCCGACTCATAGGATAAAACCAATCGAGACATATGCAAGTAAACCAAGTACAGTAGATAAACGGGTAAAACGGGGTGCTCAAGGGCACACTATCATTTCATGTCGGGCAATGCATTTCGGGACAATTAACTGTTACTAATGTAACTCCAATGCTTTCGGGAAAACAAGTCATGTAATACAAGTCTTGGAAACGAGGTGAAATAACGAGTTATAACACATTTCGGGTAAAATACCAATTTCAAAATCTATTTAAGTGAATAGGGGTCCCGTATGTCTATTGTAGTCCTTACTTGGTACTCCGTGAGTTTGAAGACATTCCGGGCTCCTTATTCACTTTTATGATTTTTTCAAAGTTTCGGATGACATCTTTGTGATATGGTTTCTTTCTCGGATGGCATCAACAATGCCTAGTGAATCCCTTTCGATTGACAAAGCTCAACGCTCGAACGAACCGGAGAGTTCGTTCGAGCGGGGAGCTTTTCGAAATCTGGGAAATTTCGGTTACCTGGCGGTTAGCCGCCGATGCATTCGGCGGTTAGCCGCTGGGTAACCGTGGAGCTGACCGAATTTCAGGTGAGAATTCTGATGCTCTCGGGAAAAGGAACCGTGATTGTGCGGTTGGCTGGCGGTTAGCCGCCGATGGGTTCGGCGGTTAGCCGCTGGCTAACCGTGAGGCTGACCGCGTTTTCAGGTGGAAAATGATGCTCTCTGGAAAAGTCACCGCGGTGCGCGGTTAGCTGGCGGTTAGCCGCCGATGCATTCGGCGGTTAGCCGCTGGCTAACCGTGAGCTGACCGCCAGTTACGAAAATGCTCACTAAGTTCAGTTTTGAGTCATTTTCCTCCTCAAAACCATCTTCCTCACATCCACAAGGTCCTTACAATAACATTGGGCTAATAGTTCCTCCAATGCATCTCTTTATACTTCTCCAAATCCTCATTAAGAGTTCTCTCTATCACCTCTTCCATGCCAAATCCAATGCAAGAATAGGAAGGAAAACAAACCATTCCACAAACATTCATCTAAGCTATCACAAGGACAATAAATGCTTTACCAACATGCTTATAAAACAATGAATGAGGCTATTAAGATATCTTATGAGCATTTATTCCAAAACAAAATACATTAATGATAATATGGAAAATCCATAAATACTAAGCCAAACCATTTCAACTTAAAAAACATTCAAGCATTCACTTGCCTCAAGTCTTCAATTAATGATATTAAGCTCTATCAAGTCCTCCAAGAAAATGGTCCAAGCTACAATGCAAAATCCCCAAATAAAGCCCTAACATGGGTCAAACAATATAATGACTAGGAAACCTTTCAAAAATGGAAATGTAGCTTAACAAGAACTAGAGGAACACTAATCTAGGAGATGGGGAGAATCACTTACTTGGATGGTCTTCAAATGAAGAGGACTAGTTCAAAGAAGATCTCTAGATTGATGGGTTCCTCCAAAAACGGTATCAATGGAATGCTTGCAAGATGAGGAAGGAGAAGATGACCTTCATTGCTTGGTTGGTGGACTATTGGTGAGGCTTGGAGATGAAGAAGCAAGGAGAAGAAGAAAACCACAAGAACCCTAGGTTCAGTTGTGCTGGAGCAATGGAGAGTGAATGAGAAAGAAGAGGTGGGTTCTCTTTTGTTAACAATGAGGAGCTTGGGTCCCACAACTTAAGAAGCTAAATGGACTGAAATCATCTAATTCGGGACCTCGGATGAATTCGACGAAGAAGGAAGAAATGTTCGTCGAAATATCTACTTTCCAAAAAGTCTATGTTTCGCGGGTTTCGGGAATAATGAGTTTTGGTACAGATTTGGTGTGTAAAGACTGTTTTGCCCTCAAGGCCAAGAATTCGGGTTTCGTGATCTCAAACGAGAACGGGATCAACATGAAAGTTGTTGGAATCCACAAGATGAATGCAACGGGCCAAAAACACAATTCACAACAAATCGGGAAATTTCTCGAGAAAATACCAAGCCGAAAAGGGAACCCCCAAAGGGCCCCACAAGAAATCCAAAACACACAAAGTAGCCCAAAACTAAAATCAAGGTTAAATCTAAACCCAACTTAACCAAGAATCACTAATCAAGCTTAGCACTAACACGCAACTTAATTAGCACTAATCGGGATCACTCGGGTCGGGGTCTTACAAGCTCTTAGCTCAATTTTCTTGTAGGGACTCAGTAAAAGTGGAGAGAATGGTTTTAAGGAGGAGAAATGGCTGAAAATCTGATTACAGTGGGTGTTCCCGCACCTGGTGGTCAGCCTGCGGTCACCTTGCGGCTAGCCGCCTGGCGACTGGCGGCTAACCGCCAGCTAGCCGAAATGTCACGGTGGCTTTTCCAGAGAGCACACTTCTTCTCCTCAAAACCCAGTCAGCTCCACGGTTGGCCAGCGGCTAACCGCCGAACACATCGGCGGCTAACCGCCAGCTAACCGCACTTGGCGGTCAGCTTTCCAGTAAGCTGCATTTCTGCAGCCCAGCCGCGGTCAGCTGTGCGGTCAGCCAGCGGCTAGCCGCCTGCCCCAGCGGCGGCTAACCGCCAGCTAACCGCCAGGTAACCGAAATTCCCCAGATTTTGAAAAGCTCCCCGCTCGAACGAACTCTTCGGTTCGTTCGAGCGTTGAGCTTTGTCGATCAAAGGAGATTCACTAAGCATTGTATGAGGCCATTCGAGAAAGAAACCATATCACAAGGATGTCATTCGAAGTTTTGAAAAGTAGTAAAAGTGCATAAGGAGCCCGGAATGTCTTCAAACTCAAGGAGTACCAAGTAATTGTTATAATCGACATACGGGACCCCTATTCACTTAAATAGATCTTGAAATTAATACTTTTCCCGAAATTGTCATAGTTCATTGTTTCACCTCTTGTCCCGAGATTTGCATTACATGACTTGTTTTCCCGAAAGCATTGAAGTTACATTAGTAACAGTTACTTGTCCCGAAACGTATTGCCCGATATGATATGACAGTGTGCCCTTGAGCACCCCCGTTTACCCGTTTATTTACGTGCCCTTGAGCACCCCCGTTTACCCGTTTATTTACTGTACTTGATTACTTGCATATGTCTCGATTGGTTTTAACCTATGAGTCGGCATCACTAAGCTTGGATACCTTGTCAGTCTGATCCACTGACTTGGAAATCCCTCTCCCGTCCCGCCAGCTGCAGTTTGGATCCCGATACCCGGTTATTGCCGTGGTCCCGTCCCGATACCCGGTTCGCTACCGTGGTCCCGTTCCCGTGTATTTATTATTGTATATATGATTTACGTTGAGTCTCCTCACCTTGTGTGACTGAGACCAACGTCCCGCTCTTGTCACTTCGGTGATAGAGGACTTAGCTTCTTGTGATTGCCATCTTGCCAGTTCCCGATTCCTTGGACACCCGACATGGTTTATATTGCTTACTTGTTTTCAGTTAAATGATTCATTGCTTTTATGAAAGTTGTTATTTAGATAAGTGTTAATGCTCTCTATTGTAAATCCAGTCACTATTATATTGTTTTATGTCCTTTGCACACGTACATGTTTTACAGGAACGCCGGTTGGGCGAATACCCGTGCTTTTACATATGTTTCAAACGATAAATGATTTTGCTAGATTTATATGATTTCGCATGTCTTAAACGAAAACCCGAATTGTTAAATAGCCGTGCTTTGTTTTAAATGACATTTGACTTGTGAGATTCCCATGTTTATACACGTTTTAAACGATTACCCGATTTGTCAATATCCATGGTTTGAAATATATTTTTGATGACACTTGTTTTGCCAGATTCCTATGTTTATACCTATTCTACATGATACCCGATTTGTTGTATACTTGTGTTTTACTTAAGTTTCAAATGAACGTTTGTTTTGTCAAACCACTATATTTATACATGTTTTAGACGAATACCCGATTGTCAAATATCTATGATTATAGATGATGTAAATGAATACATGTTTTATTAGATGTTCATGTTTTACCCGTGCTGGAAATGAATACAAGTTTTCCCCGAGATTCCCGACTTTGCACCCGTATAATTATATGCAGCATTTCGAGCAAATAGCATGATTTATCATTTGTATTATTATTCGCTATATTGTGTTCTTTTCATCCACCTGCCAGACCGTCGTGTCTGACCCACTACCTTTGGTACTCAGGTTCAGATTTCTTCGCCCCGAGTTGAGTGTTTTGTTGGCTTTGGAGCCATGCCTTGCAGGTTGTTTTGTCGGCTATGTCATGTAGACATTGAGTCTGACATCGGAGCTACGTCACATTTGGGTAGTAGTTTATAGCTTATTGTTGTATGGCTTTTATTAGCCTTTTTCTTGGGATTCTTAATTAATGTACATTGATAATTGTAACTTGAATATATTTGGGAATGTAATATCCTGTTACTGTCAGCTCTGTAATTTATTGTGATGGTTACTCCAGTCTGATATGATTCTTGATATAATAGCTATGGGCTAAAGGTTGAGTGCGACGCGGAATCCGATGGCCACGGACTTCGGGTCGCAACGCCACAAATGCTTCCGCAAAATATTCAGAATGTGTTGTCTTCACACACGCGGATCCTGGGAGAAGTAAAATACATTTGTGCTTAATCCCATCTCCCGCCCCGAGGTTCTGGTTCGGGGGCGTGACAGTTATTTTTGGTTTTTGAGAGATATTCTGTAGTGAGAAGGGTAGAATGGAAATGTATTAACTTGTTATTAACATTGAACCATTTACAAAGTAGACTGTAGTCTTGCTCTTACTTCATATATATTGATGCCTATTACTTCCGCTTTATTTAAATCGTTATGCTTCCGCAAATTTTAAATGTTATTATTATTTGGTTCAAAAAGTTTTAAATTGGACCTCACTGCGGCCTACGATCTTGGAAGTTCTCGGATTTTTCGGGAAGTAGCGCGCCAATTTCGAGTAATCGAACGAGTATATCGGTATCCGGAATTGGGGCGTTACATTTTATGGTATCAGAGCGAGCTGGTCTCTAGGAAATAAAATACACTAGAAACCATAGGACGTAGTGAGGATTCGAGTGATGGGATACGTGTAAGGACGATGGATTGGGTAGAGTCAGGGTGATCTTAGATTTTGGACTTAAACTGACACAAGATTCTTTTTCATGACAGATGTCTGGAGGCGATGCATCCCCCGAGCCGATATTTGTCGGCGAGCAGTCCGCCCACGAGCGGCGCTTTGAGAGGTTTCTCCAGGCCTTCCTTGTTTCTCAAGAGGCCCAGGCTGCAGCACACCAGCAGCAGACAGACGATTTCGCGCAGTTCCAGGCGCAGGTCCTGGACGTGATCGACAGGGTGGCCCCGCTGGTCCCCGAGGAGGCGCCGGTTCGGGGGGCAGACCCGAACGTTATCTTTGAGAGGTTCCTCAAGAGAGGACCACCTGAGTTCACTGGAGTAGAGGATCCACTCGTAGTTGACGACTGGATAGTGCGCATGGAGAAGATTTTCAGAGTCTTCGAGTGTACTGGGCGACAGAGGGTTCAGCTGGCAGCATATATGTTCCGAGGAGTAGCAGAGGACTGGTGGAGAGTCACCCAGAGACCCTACGAGGAGATCGGGGACGAGGTAGCATGGACTGCCTTCAAGACCGACTTCCTCCGGAAGTTCATCCCCACCCACGTGAGAGAGCGTAAGCTCCGAGAGTTCCAGACTCTTGTCCAGGGCAGCATGACCGTCTCTCAGTACGAGGTCCGTTTCACTCAGCTGTCCAGATTTGCAGAGGCGCTGCTTACATCAGAGGCAGAGAGAGTTCGGCGGTTCGTCGACGGCCTCAGCGAGGAGATTCAGATCGCCATGACCTGCATGGAGCTGCCTACCTATGAGGAGGCTTTGAGGAGAGCTTTCTGGGCAGAGGAGCATCTCCAGCTGCTGGAGTCTATTCGTCAGCAGAAGAGACTCCGAATCGCTCCGATCAGGCAGCAGCCCATGCCTCTACGACAGCTACAGCCATTCCAGAGGCAGAGGCCGGCAGGGCAGTTCCAGCCTCAGCACCAGCATCGTCTACAGCAGCAGCTGCAGCGTGGCCCCAGAGCGTGCTACGACTGTGGAGAGCCAGGGCATATCTCCAGGTATTGCCCGCTCCGTGGAGGTCAGCCTCAGATGCTACGACTTCACGCACCTCCAGCACCTCCAGCACCTCCGGCAGCCCCAGCTCCAGCTGCTCAGCCAGTACGACAGGCGCTTCCACCTCAGCAGCAGTACCGTGCCCAGCAGCAGCAGGCACGTGGACCTCAGCTGCCTAGGGGGCAGCCCTTTCACCGTGGACGTCACCAGAGGCACCAGGGCCAGCAGCATCATCAGCAGAGACCCCAGGCTGTGGGTCGAGCTTTTGTACTCACTCATGAGGATGCAGAGGCTGCAGGCGACGTCGTCGAAGGTACCCTTTCTATTTGTGATCATCCTACTAGAGTATTACTAGATCCAGGAGCGACACATTCGTTTGTGTCGTCTGCCTTTACTTTAGTCTTTGGTGGAGTAGGTGAGGCTATGCCTTGCACCCTAGTTGTGTCCACCCCGATGGGCAGGAGTGTGACATGTCAGACTTACCACCCCAGATGCCGAGTGCAGATCGGGGAGTATACTTTGATTGCAGATCTGATCGTGCTACCCATGCATGACTTCGACGTCATTTTGGGGATGGACTGGTTGGCCAGATACCGAGCAGTGATGGATTGTTTTCGGAAGACAGTCAGACTCTCCGTCGAAGGTTCAGACGACGTGATCGAGTTTGTGGGTGAGAGGAGATCACCTAGCACCCGGGTGATTTCGGCGCTCAAGGCCGAGAGACTGATGAGATCAGGATGCGAGGGCTACATCGCTTTTGTCTCAGAGGACAAGGAGTCCAAGAGGGTCGAGGAGATTCCGGTTGTTTGTGAGTTTCCAGATGTGTTTCCCGACGAGATCCCGGGATTGCCGCCTATTCGAGAGATCGACTTCACCATCGAGCTTGCACCAGGCACGGCACCGATTTCGAGAGATCCCTATCGCATGGCTCCAGCAGAGCTGCGAGAGTTGAAGACTCAGTTGGAGGAATTGCTAGAGAAAGGCTTCATCAGGCCGAGCGTGTCGCCATGGGGCGCACCAGTTCTCTTCGTGAAGAAGAAGGATGGATCGATGAGGATGTGCATCGACTACCGGCAGTTGAACCAGGCAACGGTGAAGAACAAGTATCCTCTTCCCCGGATCGACGAGCTTTTCGACCAGCTTCAGGGTGCGCAGTTCTTTTCGAAGATAGACTTGAGGTCGGGGTATCATCAGCTTCGAGTCAGAGAGCAAGATGTGCAGAAGACAGCGTTCCGTTCACGCTATGGCCACTATGAGTTTCTGGTGATGCCGTTCGGGTTGACGAATGCACCCGCAGTGTTCATGTCCCTGATGAACAAGATCTTCGCTCCACACCTCGACAGCTTCACAGTGGTCTTCATCGACGATGTTTTGGTCTATTCTAAGACCAGAGAGGAGCACGAGCAGCATTTGAGGACGTCTCTACAGTTGTTGCGCGACAACCAGTTGTACGCGAAGCTCAGCAAGTGCGAGTTTTGGTTGGAGCAGGTAGTCTTCCTTGGACACATCATCTCCAAGGATGGGCTAGCAGTGGACCCGGCGAAGATAGAGGCAGTGACAAACTGGGCCAGACCGAAGAATGTCACAGAGATTAGGAGTTTTCTCGGTTTAGCAGGCTACTATCGCAGATTCGTCAAGAGTTTCTCCACGATCTCAGCACCGTTGACCAAGCTGACACGGAAGGATGTGCCGTTTTTTTGGTCCGATGCTTGCGAGAACAGCTTCCAAGAGCTGAAAGAGAGATTGACGACAGCGCCAATCTTGTCATTACCTACTGGTAACGGTGGATTCGTAGTCTTCACAGACGCTTCAGGGACCGGTCTTGGATGTGTTCTGATGCAGGAGGGCAAGGTTATTGCCTATGGATCGCGCCAGTTGAAGGAGCACGAGAAGAAGTACGCCACTCACGACTTGGAGCTTGCAGCAGTCGTTTTTGCCTTGAAGTTGTGGCGGCACTATCTCTATGGCGAGAAGTTCGAAGTGCATTCAGATCATCGCAGTTTGCAGTACTTGTTCACGCAGAACGACCTTAACAACCGGCAGAGGAGGTGGATGGAGTACATCAAGGACTACGACTTCCCTATCAAATACCATCCTGGTAAGGCGAATGTCGTAGCGGATGCTTTGAGTAGAAAGACCGCCCTCGTCAGTTTTCTAACAGCAGAGGGTGTGTGGACCGACGTCTTCAGCAGCTTAGACGTTCAGTTTCAGCCGCTTCGCGAGAAAGTCTTGCTTGCTACCATGTCAGCGTGGGAACCAGAGTTGCTGGGCAAGGTCAAGGACAGTCGGCGCAACGATCCGAAGCTTGTCAGAGTGATCGAGCAGATCGACCAGAGGCCAGAGTTCAGACTGATAGGAGGAGTGCTCTACTACCAGGACCGATTGTGCGTGCCAGACATTCAGGAGCTGAAGGACGAGATTCTTGCAGATGCACACCACAGCAGATACTCGATTCACCCCGGCAGCACCAAGATGTACCAGAACCTGAGGAGCTACTACTGGTGGAACAACATGAAGAAGGAGATAGCTCGATATGTCTCCAGGTGTTTGACGTGCCAGCAGATCAAGGTCGAACACCAGAAGCCGCCAGGGCTACTTCACCAGCTCGAGATTCCGCAGTGGAAGTGGGAGCACATCACCATGGACTTCATCGCAGGACTTCCAGCCACCAGGAGGCGCCACGACGGCATTTGGGTGATCGTGGATCGGCTGACCAAGTCAGCTCATTTCTTGCCAGTATCGATGAGAGCAGGACTTGACGTCCTTGCTAAGCTGTACGTCGACAGGATTGTCTCGTTGCACGGAGTTCCAGCTTCGATTGTTTCAGACAGAGACCCGAGATTCACTTCGCACTTCTGGGAGAGTCTTCAGCAGGCTTTGGGCACCAAGTTGAGCTTCAGCACAGCCTACCATCCTCAGACAGACGGCCAGACAGAGCGCACCAACCAGACACTAGAGGACATGTTGAGAGCCTGTGTCTTGGACTTCAAGGAGAACTGGGAGGATTCCTTGCCGTTGTGCGAGTTCGCCTACAACAACAGCTTCCATGCGAGCATCAAGATGGCACCGTACGAGGCTTTGTACGGGAGGAGATGCAAGACCCCAGTTTGCTGGGAAGAAGTTGGTGTCAGGAGTTTCCATGGTCCATCCATAGTCAGCGACACCAGCGAGAAGGTTCGGCAGATAGTTGAGAACCTGAAGGTCAGCCGCAGCCGACAGAAGAGCTATGCAGACAATCGACGCAGACCTCTCGAGTTCGAGAAGGGAGACAGAGTTTTCCTGAAGGTTTCTCCGGCTAGAGGTACCCTGAGGTTTGGTGAGAAGGGTAAGCTAGCGCGGAGATATGTTGGACCCTTCGAGATCAGATCGAGAGTTGGAGATGTCGCTTACAAGCTTCAGCTACCGCCAGAGCTTTCGGGAGTGCATGACGTGTTCCACGTCTCCATGCTGAAGAAGTATGTGGAGGACCCGACCCACATCCTTTATCACGAGCCACTCAACATCCAGCCAGATGCATCGTACGTCACCAGGCCGGTCGCGATCATCGACACCAAGGAGCAGGTGCTCCGAACCCGAACCATTCATTGGGTGAAGGTTCAGTGGGAGCATCACACTCCGGAGGAGGCTACGTGGGAGTTACGCGACCAGGTGGAGAAGGACTACCCGCATCTTCTACCTCAGGTATGTTCTAATCTTATTTTACATTTGGGGACAAATGTTTTTAAAAGGAGGGAATGATGTGAGGTCCCACCCTTGGTGGGCCCACTAAGGGCTATTTTATAGACTAATTAACTCTAACTTATGTTAATTATTGTTTAATTATGTTAATCTTCGCTAATCTTTGCTAATTACTACTAATTATTGCTAATCTTTGTTAATCTTGGTTAATTACTCCTTATTTTGTGCTAATTAGGATTTGATAGAGAGGTGAGTTAGATTCTCCTAGTTTCTGCTTAGATTAGCTTAGTTGTGTAGAATTTTCAATTAAGTTGGATGTTGTGTTAATCTTAGGCTTAGTTAGTAGAGTCTAATTAATTAAGCTAATTAGGTTGGGTTAGTGCAAGGTGCCCTCCTCTAGAAGCTTCCAACTAATGACCAACCTACCCTAAAACCCTAACCCAAATTCCACTAAACCCTAAGGCTAATCAAGTAATTAGCCACCCCTCTCCTAAACTATAAAACTATCTCTTAACTCTTGCAAACCCAAAACCCTAAACCTAATCTCAGCCCTCTTCCCAAGAAAACTGCCCCAGCCCAACTGCCTCCTTCCCATTGCAATTCCCTCTCCTCCTTCCTCTCTCATTACCCCCTAATTGAGCTACTGTTGAGGCACGTTGCTGTTGCTGTAATTCCTCATGGAACTTCAACTGTAGCTGCTCCACCACCATCTTCTTCTTCTCATTCATTGTTGTGCTGGAGGAGTCTGGAATCTACTGCAACTCTCCTCCCTCATTTCCTCTCCCACGTTGGGTGGAAATTTCTATTGCTACTGTTGCTGGAAAAAATCCCCTGGAGCCACTACTGTTGTTGTCATCTCTTTTCTCCTCCTTCTTCATTCCAGCTACAGCAGCCACCTACTCCATTATCTTCTTCCCTCTCATGTCATCTACTGAGACACTGATTTCTGCTGGAAACCCATCTTGAAGACAGCTGCTGCCATTACTTCTCTCCCTTCACTGAGGTGCTGGAAACAATTTTCAAGAGCCACTGTTGCTGTGTTCTTCTTCTTCATTTCACCCTCTGTAACTGCTGCTACTGCTGGATTGTCCTAAGAGCAGCAGCTGGGTGATCATCTTCTTCTTTATCATCTCTGATTCAGCTGGAAGTGGATTCTTTCTCTGTTACCTCTCTTCCATTCTCTCTAGCAACCAATTTCACAAGAGGCAAGTGCACATGCTTCTAGCTTAGAATGTGTATTTTCCTTTTTGATTTCATTAATTTCAGTCAGTAATGTGTTGATTAATTCGTAGAAATCTCTTGAGCTCTGTTATTGTGTATGGGATGGAATGGCCATTGATGGAAGATTAATAGGTCTAAATGGTGATGGATTGTTGGGCATTGTGGTGTTTCTACAATTTTTAATTGTTAATTTGATTAATGGTTTAGTTTAGAAACAATCTGATTTGAATTGGGTGAAGAAAAGTGACTATTACAGTCACTGTAATGGAAGACAGGGATTTTCTTGTTTTCTTTGTATTGTGATCAGTGGGCCTAGGTGGGCCACCTTTGTAGATCAGGACCACCCATCATGTAGGGATACATTGGGCGACCTGGATGATGAGGTCTGATCTGGACCTTGCCCCGTGGGGCCCAGGATTTCTGTTGTATCCATATCCCAGGCGATGGCTCGTTGTATGCTGGAAGCTCTCTGCTGCAGAAGGCTATGACGAGTGAAGAGAGGTTGGTGATGACTTGTGTGGAGAGCACGGTCCAGTGGATTGTGGGAGCAAGAGAAAAGGGTGTTCCAAGGAAAGTGTAGCTAATAGGACCTGGGAGCCTTACCTGAATAGAAATATAAAAAGGGATTGGGTGGTCTGTCTTGTGAGTGCATGGAAAGAGGATGGCCCTCACTTCTTTTAAATTTTGAAAATGGACTGATGGGAGCTGGGGGCCATGTTCTGTAACAGAACATGGGTTCTATGAACCTGACGAGTGGAATGAAAGTGAAGAGAAGAAGATACATGGGGTGGGGTAGTAATTGAAAGTCCGCTATGGATCCTAACCCTAGAGGGGGGGGGTGAATAGGGTGAGCTACAACTATGACTAATTTAAACCAATTTTAACTTCTTAATAAAAACTAGTCACATGTGATGATAAGACAATCAAAATGCGGAAGCTAACAAAACAATCATCACAAAGCAATCACCACAACACCAAGGTTTATAGTGGTTCGGCCTCAATGCCTACATCCACTACCGGCTTGTGTCTCCAACACCCCACCGGATTCCACTACTTATGCTTTTTACTAGGCTAAGCAATAACCCTTACAATATGCTTTTCTTAGGCTTAGCAATAACCTTACAATGTTGTTTTTCTAAGGCTCAACAACAACCTCTCAATTGTGCTTTTCTAGGCTTAGCATTAACCTTTACAAATTGCTTTTCAAAGGCTAAGCAATAACCTTACACAAAGATGATTTCTCAAAGAAAGTGTCTTCACAAAAGATCACTCTAAGAGATTACAATTTAAGCACAATGGAATTTGCCTCTTAAATAGGCTAATAGGAAAATGAAATTCCAATTACAAACATACACTAAAATAAACTAAAGTGTGTGCACAAAGTGTATGTATGAGTTTCTTCAATCAAATTTAACAATGAAGCTTTTAAATGAATGCATGATGCATTTTAAAATCAAGGTTTATAAAATGATGATTGAAGAGAAAACTAATCACATAAAGAATTCAAACAACTTTGATGAAATGAATTAAACAAGTTGTATGAATGTTAAAATCTAAGAAAGCATGTGATTAGGATAAGAGAGTTTGCAAACTAATCTAATTTACCAAGGATGATTTAGAGTTTGCAACACATCTCTTTAAAAGCTAGAAATCATGCAAATATGCAAATACAAAGATTTAATGATGCATTGATTCTACTTTTAATGGAAATCAAAATGATAAGTAAGGTCTACCTTTTTAAATCTCAAACATTTGATTTCCAAATGGCCTTCTAGCCTTTCCAACTTCTTCCCCTTTGTTTGGCTCCAAAATGCTCTCAAGAGCTCATTTGTTCAACTTTTGAGAAGTTGGAAATGAATGGACTTTATAGGCAAAAAACAGTCCACGGGCTAGTTGTCTCGGTCGACCTAGAGGTCTCGGTCGACCGGGAAGGCATAACGGTCGGATTTTTGACCGTTGGAGGTTTCAGTTCAGAAACTGTAAAAATTACCTCCAGTTGTCTCGGTCGACCGAGACCTGTGTCTCGGTCGACCGGCAACACTGCCGGGACACCCCTTTTTGCAAAAATTCAATTTTTGCCTATTTGAAGGTATATCTATGGGGGACCTTTTGGGCCATTAAATCAAGCTTAAAAACATGTTTTAGAGATATTCTAAGATGTTTAAAAACATGGGAAACACAAAGCCTAAAATGATTTGAAACTTTAAACCAAAGGCTAGCTTGATTTGAAAAACTCCTTTTTCCAAAAACAATGCATACAAAAGTGATTCTTAAAGAGATGAATGTATGCAAAGCTTAAACCTAAATTCTAACATGATTTTCCAAATGCAATGCACAATGAATTAGGTTTTCAAAAAGAGTTTGGGTTTCAAAACCAATGCATCCAAGTTTAAAACCAAAACATGCATAAAACAAAAGCTTTTCCAAATCTTAAAAGCTATGCATGTATAAAACTAGATTTCAAGGGTTTTCTAAACCAATGCTAGTGTGTGAATACAAATGATGCCAATATGCAATGCATCCATCAAATTGCAAAAACAAAAGACCTAACAATCTCCCCCTTTGCAATTTGATGGCAACTTACTCATCATTGAAAAAACACACTTTGTCTTTAGCTCCCCCTAAGCTTGACAAGTCTTGAAATCTTCTTGGATGCTCCTTCTCTTAGCTTGGGCTCTTTGGCTCTTTACTTCACTCTTCTTGATGCTTGGAGCTTGATCATCCTTCAAGCTTTCTCTTCTCATCTTCCTCTTTATGGCCAAGCATCTTCTTTAGCTCCAAGCTTTCTTTCTTCTATTAGCTCTCCCCCTTTGACCATGCCTCTTTCTCCCTTTGGCAAGGTATGTATTCTCTCCCCTTGTAGAAGATCATACACAACTCTCCCCTTTGGAAGCTTGGACTTTCTCTTCACCCTTTTGAGAACATGCATAATTTCTCCCCCTTTGCCATTAAATTGCAAAGGTACCTACACACATGAAACAATGAAAATACCATTAGTAGCACCTGTTAACAAATGAAATCGAAAATGAAATACATAACAGGCTATCATGTATGGAAGTAGTCTCTAAGGGCTCAAAGGCATTCCAATGGTCAATTTGATCACAACTAATACTTCCTATGAAGGTTTACACTCCCCCTCAATCCATTCTCTTCTTTTGTCAAACTTTTGACAAAGATTTAACTATTAGGTGCAAGAAGAAGATGGTTTAACCAAGTGAGGGTTAACTTCAAGGAAAGGATTAGATTCATTTAACTATTGAGCACAATATGATCAATTTACCAAAAGAAAGCAAGGACAAATGAGAGAAGCAATCATGGATATCAATTGAAACAAACATATCAATTGAGATTAATGGATGTGACTATTAACACAATCACTCTAAAATGGATTTAAAAGTATAACTATTATGAGAAATCCAAATTAGAGCTATCCATGATAAGGGGTTTACTCTAACATAGCATCAATCAATATTACTTATGAAAAACATATGCTATGTAAGATTTTGAAAATCATTTCATTCAATCAATAAATATGACTATTAAAGTGCATGAATGAGTGAAATGAAATTCAATCATGAAGCCAACCTCAAATAATAACCAACCAATATTATTAACACATAAACATGGTGGTCATGAGATATACCTATATGAGCAAAAGAGGTGGCAACATGAGCATTATGATGCTAATGGTGTGTGACATGGAACAATCATATTACTTATCAAGTTCAATCCAAAGCACACAAGGTCTATCACATACACAAGATAAGATATCAATTGGATAGAAATCAATGGAAAGTTATACCAAATGAAACCAATTGAATATGATAACATGATTAAAAGCAAGGATGTGACAAACCCAAAAATCCATCAAGCATCATAAATGCATATTCATCACTTTTAAAGATATGACTAATGAGCATAGTGATGAACAAGGTAAATTGCAATGCAAAAATATATTACTTTGTAAAGCATGCAATTTCCAAAGTGACTAAATCATATGAATTCAACACTAAGATATCCATCATAACAAGAGATATAGCTATGAAATACAAGGAATGGATTTCAAAGAGGTTCATATGATCAAGAACACTACTATGAAGTTGAAACATGTATAAAGATGACTCCAAGAGAATCTACATGAATCAACATCATAACCATCCATAAAGATATGACTATAAGGCATAGAGGATGGATTTGGGTTCTAGTATGGTTTCTACAAATGAAACTAAGATCAAAACCATACATGGAACCAATTGTCATTTGCATATAAAAAGAATGTAAATAAACAAGCAAGGATGCAAACAACATACATTTCCATTTCTAAGATAATGAAACCAAAAGAAAAGGAAATGAGAATCATGGAACATGCTTTGATGAATATAACTAGTGATGTTATAGAGCATTTCCAATCATACAATCTTCAAATCATTTTGAAAAACAAAATTCAACAATGAGCATAAAAGAGAATGATTTTGAAGATCAATTTTCAACATTGTATTTTAAAAGATATAACTTAATTGAAACACATACAAGTTGATTTTTCAAAACAATGATTTTCCATATGAAAATATAACTTAGGAATCCATGGAAAAACTTGAATTGATTCAAATCATTTGTTAAAAAAAATATTACTATCATATCTACACAAATGATTCAACAACAATTGATCATGAAGAGTCTAGCTAGGAAAGCTTTTGAAATCACAATCAATTGATCATGTAGAAATGCAATGCTAAACATAAATGTGCAAAAAGCAAATCAAACATGATGAAATTACAATCAAAGGATTTTGAAAACCATGAAGTGTAACTAGAATGGTGCATGAAAACAAAATCAATTGATCATAAAGAAACAATGCATTTTATGAAATGTAACTAAGAGAAAACAAAATGCAAATGCAACTTACTTGACCAACAAAGTGATTTAACTTAAAAAGAATAGGTTGGTCAAGGAGGGTCAAGGCCTTAAGGTTTGTCTAAGTATCTAACTTTAGGAATCCACCTAAGGTCTTGAGAGGGTTGAACTTTGAGGTCTATTTTGGACTTCTCACCAACTATAGGAGATTTAACTTGATAAATTTTCAATTTGAACTTATCACCATGATATTTAGATTTTACTAAATTTGGCTTAGAATGGTGATTAGTCTTTTGAGGTTGGTGATTATTCTTCATAGGGGATTGTTTTCTATTCTTCTTATTTTCTCCCTTTCTTTGACTTTTGAAATTTAGATTTAACTTTGTAATTTTCTTCAAAAGTTCTTTCATGTTTTGACTTAAGGGAGGTAGGTTGAGAAGCTTTTTGTTAATAGATTCTTTTAAACTTGGTTTGACTTGTTTAACCTTTTTAGAATCTATTTTTGGAGACTCCATTTTAAATGGTTTAACTTGTTTAGTCTTTTTGGAGTCTTCCTTTGTTTTTAGTGTCTTACCCTTCAAGTTTGATTTTACTTTCTTGAGTTCAAAGATGGGTTTAGACACATAGCTTCTTTTCCTTAGTTTGCACTCAAACCTAAAGTGTCCTTCATTGCCACAATAATTACATTTAGACTTGGGCAAAGAAGTGTGAGTGCTAGAGAATGAGGACTCACCTTTCACAAAAGTGTTGGTGAATTTAGGGTTATAAGACATATTCCTATTAAATCCAATACCCGTCCTATCTCCATGATGTTTACCCAATTTAAATAATTTTTCAAGTCTATCTTCACTTTGGGTAAACTTGCACTCATACTTTTGTTTATAGGTTTCAAGTTGAGTGACTTTGGTTATAAGGATTGAATTTTCATTTTTAACTTTTGAAAGTTCATTTTCAAGTTCCTTATATTTGATTAGCTCTTCATTGGCAAGTTGTAATTTATGTTTAAGGTCATTAACAACATTAGTTCCAAGCTCTTGAGTTTTTAACTTACTTTTGATCAACTTGGCTTCTAAGTTGTTAAGGTCTTTATCTTGTCTTTTAATTGTATCTCTTAGGTTTAAATTTTCATTTTTAAACTCATCACAATTTATCTTAATCTCATTTAATTCATCTTGAGCATTTGATAAATTTTCCTTAGAGATAGTCAATTTAGATTCAAGATTGTTAGAGTCTTTATCTTGCCTTTTTATTTGATCTCTTAGAATTAAATTTTCCTTATTGACATTATCATAATCCATCTTTAATTCTCTTAGTTCATCTTGAATGTTAGATAGATTATTTAAAGAGATCATGAACTTAGATTCTACACAATTTATAAATTCATCTTTTTCTCTAAGTTCATTTTTAGAAGAGTCTAATTCTTGGTTTAGCCTTATAGAATCTTCTTTTAATCTTTTATTTTTCTTGGAAACCTCTAAGGACCATGTGTACAATTCCTCATAGGCTTCAAGTTCATCATATTCTTCTTCTTTTAATTCAAGTTGAGATTCTTTAATTTCAATTTTTGAATCTCCATAAGATGGAAGAATGAGGGGTCTAGAAGAATCTACAAGGTCTAGCATAGTGGAGTCCATTCTAATGATTTTCATATAAGGACAACTCTAGGGTTTTAACTCTAGGTTTTTACACCTAATCAAGAGTTCCAAACACTTGATCCTAAGGGATTAGAGCACTTGGCTCTGATACCAATTGAAAGTCCGCTATGGATCCTAACCCTAGAGGGGGGGGGGGGGGTGAATAGGGTGAGCTACAACTATGACTAATTTAAACCAATTTTAACTTCTTAATAAAAACTAGTCACATGTGATGATAAGACAATCAAAATGCGGAAGCTAACAAAACAATCATCACAAAGCAATCACCACAACACCAAGGTTTATAGTGGTTCGGCCTCAATGCCTACATCCACTACCGGCTTGTGTCTCCAACACCCCACCGGATTCCACTACTTATGCTTTTTACTAGGCTAAGCAATAACCCTTACAATATGCTTTTCTTAGGCTTAGCAATAACCTTACAATGTTGTTTTTCTAAGGCTCAACAACAACCTCTCAATTGTGCTTTTCTAGGCTTAGCATTAACCTTTACAAATTGCTTTTCAAAGGCTAAGCAATAACCTTACACAAAGATGATTTCTCAAAGAAAGTGTCTTCACAAAAGATCACTCTAAGAGATTACAATTTAAGCACAATGGAATTTGCCTCTTAAATAGGCTAATAGGAAAATGAAATTCCAATTACAAACATACACTAAAATAAACTAAAGTGTGTGCACAAAGTGTATGTATGAGTTTCTTCAATCAAATTTAACAATGAAGCTTTTAAATGAATGCATGATGCATTTTAAAATCAAGGTTTATAAAATGATGATTGAAGAGAAAACTAATCACATAAAGAATTCAAACAACTTTGATGAAATGAATTAAACAAGTTGTATGAATGTTAAAATCTAAGAAAGCATGTGATTAGGATAAGAGAGTTTGCAAACTAATCTAATTTACCAAGGATGATTTAGAGTTTGCAACACATCTCTTTAAAAGCTAGAAATCATGCAAATATGCAAATACAAAGATTTAATGATGCATTGATTCTACTTTTAATGGAAATCAAAATGATAAGTAAGGTCTACCTTTTTAAATCTCAAACATTTGATTTCCAAATGGCCTTCTAGCCTTTCCAACTTCTTCCCCTTTGTTTGGCTCCAAAATGCTCTCAAGAGCTCATTTGTTCAACTTTTGAGAAGTTGGAAATGAATGGACTTTATAGGCAAAAAACAGTCCACGGGCTAGTTGTCTCGGTCGACCTAGAGGTCTCGGTCGACCGGGAAGGCATAACGGTCGGATTTTTGACCGTTGGAGGTTTCAGTTCAGAAACTGTAAAAATTACCTCCAGTTGTCTCGGTCGACCGAGACCTGTGTCTCGGTCGACCGGCAACACTGCCGGGACACCCCTTTTTGCAAAAATTCAATTTTTGCCTATTTGAAGGTATATCTATGGGGGACCTTTTGGGCCATTAAATCAAGCTTAAAAACATGTTTTAGAGATATTCTAAGATGTTTAAAAACATGGGAAACACAAAGCCTAAAATGATTTGAAACTTTAAACCAAAGGCTAGCTTGATTTGAAAAACTCCTTTTTCCAAAAACAATGCATACAAAAGTGATTCTTAAAGAGATGAATGTATGCAAAGCTTAAACCTAAATTCTAACATGATTTTCCAAATGCAATGCACAATGAATTAGGTTTTCAAAAAGAGTTTGGGTTTCAAAACCAATGCATCCAAGTTTAAAACCAAAACATGCATAAAACAAAAGCTTTTCCAAATCTTAAAAGCTATGCATGTATAAAACTAGATTTCAAGGGTTTTCTAAACCAATGCTAGTGTGTGAATACAAATGATGCCAATATGCAATGCATCCATCAAATTGCAAAAACAAAAGACCTAACAGTAATAAAAGATGGTAGGATGGTGACATGTGGAAAGGTGGGGAATGTGAGGGTAGGTGAGGGAGTAATGGAGATGGGATTGACCTGATGAAAAGGGTGGTAGTGTTGTCCACGTGGGTTGGGCTTAGGTCCTGTCCACGTGGATTTGGGCTTGGGGTCTGTTGTGGGTTTGGCCTTGGGTTTTGTTTGGGGCTTTGGGCCTAGTAGGGCCCACTAATATTTAGCCCACTAGTTTCTTTACTAATTGATTAACCCCTTAGTTTTTGATACCTTCTATTAAGCATCATTAATTTTCATAAATTAAAAATTTAGACCCTTTAATCCTTATTGGACCAAATCGGAGCTGGGCCCAGCGGGGCCCGCTATTTCCATAACTCATTAGTTTTATTAATGAAACAAAATATTTAGTATACTACGGGACCCATTGATTTTAGAAAATTAGGAGAGTAGGATCTAGCCTTAGGGAACCCTATTAAAATAAATTAACTTGTTACCCACCCTTAAATTAATATATCCAGACCCCTTTAGTCATTAAATTAATTTAATTAATGTGGACCCTTTAGTTTTACACTTTTATAAATATCATTAGTTTTTATAATTTGATTAAGCCCTGGGTATTTTACGAACCGAATTCAAATAGTTTGTGCATGACTTGGATATTTCCATCAGACCCAGACCTTAGTGTAAAAGTTGAGATTTGGCCTGGAGTCTGTTGACTCAGGTACACCTGTGTACCAGATCGACCGGCTGGCCACCTGGTCAATCGGGTACACTGGAAATTCCAGAATCCAAACCAAGTCCCAACTTGATTTCCAGTGGAGCAGATCGACCCGACCCTTGCCAGGTCGACCTGCCACACTGTCAACTCTAGGGTGTGAGTTTAGCATTGTTTTATAATTAATCGATTGTGGGACCCATTAACCATCCAAATGAACTTCCATCAATGTGCCAAGCACGAGTCAATGGCGTGGCTCGACCTTGACTCGTGGGGACCACTGTTTAGTGTTTTGGTTGATAAATCTAAGATGATTCGACCCCTAAAAGTTGTCAATAATGCCCTTAACCAACTAAGCACCAAATACATTAATTCATGGCATTAATGACATCGTTTAGAGATCGAATTACCGGAGATAGACCCGAACCTAAAGTGGCCCATTACCTAGGATTGGACCGTTGCTTTTCCCGTTGATTCTCTGATTGAAGTTATACTTCATTGTTAGTATTATTCTGTCATTCTTAGATCTTTAGATTAGCTGTTTACTGTTAATTAATCATAATTGGAAGACCTGAACTTAGGGTATCTAGAGGTGACCCGATTGTGTGAATTCAGAGATCATTGACCCGTGTCTGTGTCTAGGCGGGCCCTTATTGGGCCTAAGTGTGGAGATGTGAACCCTTTAGCTTGAAGAGGTAGTTTCTATTGGACTGTTAAGTATTATGGATTATAATGGAACTGTTTATCAGTAGTAGACGGATTAGTTGCCTCGTTTGGACGGTTTTAGACCAGGCCATGTACTGATGGGCCTTGGTATGGATCCAACGAGTGGGCCTGGACCTTGAATGAGATCCAGAGATTATATTGAGATGAGTAGACCTTTTAGAGATATTGTTAGGACCTTGTTCACGCAAGGCAAAGCCTAGACAGACACAGACCTTAGAGTTATTCTCGAGTCGGCATGAACATTCACTCGGTTGATTTAAGCTCAGCCGGTGGACTGATCATCCCCGGTAGGAGCTAGATGAGTGTTGAGGAGCTATCATGATGAGCTGTGTGGTTAAGACGGCAAGGTGTCATGCCGTGCCGATCTGGAGTGATGAGATGATGAGTTGATGAGTGATATTCGGGATTAGTTATTCCCTGGTGAGATTCCCCACCGCGACTGTGTTCAGTATGGGAGGGCCGCGGCATAATATCCCGCGGTATTCCAGCTCGTGTGAATGTTCCATCTTGTTTATAGTAGTTAGATGTTTCTATTTATACTGATTCCTTATGATTTAAATGCACAACTGCCTAGTTCATTTCCTTTGTTACTCATTTAATTTATGCACCTGTCCTTACTTCCTTCGATATATATGTGCTATGTTAGTAGTATGCTGTATCTTGCCAGATCGTTTAGATCTGACCCATTCTATGGTGCTTAGGCCTTGACCCAGAGATTCCCGACGACGCATTAGCCCTAGTGGAGGCACCCGTGGCAGGAGAGTACGCTTGGGGCCCGGCCGACACGGACGTCGAGCCGGAGGGCGAGGAGTTCATTTCAGGGTTTTGAGGGACATTGTTATTTTGGGTTTTTGAGAGATACTCTGTAGTGAGAAGGGTAGATTGGAAATGTATTAACTTGTTATTAACATTGAACCATTTACAAAGTAGACTGTAGTCTTGCTCTTACTTCATATATATTGATGCCTATTACTTCCGCTTTATTTAAATCGTTATGCTTCCGCAAATTTTAAATGTTATTATTATTTGGTTCAAAAAGTTTTAAATTGGACCTCACTGCGGCCTACGATCTTGGAAGTTCTCGGATTTTCCGGGAAGTAGCGCGCCAATTTCGAGTAATCGAACGAGTATATCGGTATCCGGAATTGGGGCGTTACATGCTTAGATTTGGAAACTCTCTGGACCTAGCCAGAAAGACGAACGACTGATGGAACTGGTCAAATTGAGCTCGATACCAATTTAGGGCCGTAGCAAAACACCACACGGTCGCTTACATGCACCGAAAGGCAGTGATGTCTCGACTACTACGGCAAGTTTGTAGGGTTGCCAGCGGAACGGTTCCGGATCGGAACCATATGGACTCGGACCCGTTTCTGAATAACGATTCCAGTTCTGAATCCGGTTTTGACTCGTAACTTGTTTAGTTGGTTTGAGACCCGACTCCGAAAGGATAACCCGGATCCGGGTCTACCTAGAGGACTGGAATCCTGTTCCAAAATTGATTCTAATTTATCTTTATTCTTCATGTCTCCTATAATAAGCATATCATTCAGCTTATAACGGTGCGTCAAGTCCACTACCACTAATATTGTACGAAAAATGTCAAAAAAAGGGAGATAATTTTGAGGTACAATTTGCAATATCAAGTGCTCATGTGCCGGGTCCACGGGTCGAAAGCTATTTGGACCCGGACCCGTTTATCGATCGGAACCTAAATTTGGTTGCGGACCCGGACTCGTTTATGAAGCGGAACCTAAAATAGGTTCGAGACCCGGTCTCTTACGGGTCGGAACTTCTGGGTAACCGGATACCCGTTTGGAACCCTACATTTTTGCAACTATATGCTTTTTCTTTTTTTTTTGTCCGGTTGAAATGAAGGTTCTGCTGGTTTCTCGTACATTCTCGATCCTAGATATTAGGATCTCTTGTTTTTTATGGTAACAATTCTGCACCCTGTATAGAAGATTCAATAATTTCTTAGAACCAAAGATATATTTAGTTTGGAGATTTCTCGGGAAATTTGGGTTGTGCATGGCCATGAGATACTCAAACACATACATACTTGTCATGGGCTACATTCTCACTATAGGACCAGCAAAACCGATGTTCAATGCAAGAGCTAAAAAACAAGTGAGATAAGAAAGAGAAGGTGGAACCGGATCCGGACCCGGAACCGTTTCGGAACCGATTCCTTGTCTTCGGAACCGGAACCAGAACAATATATGGGACGGGTCTAGATCCAGGTCAGGGACTAGGAAGAGAATGATATGAAAAAACAAACATATGATTTTTAGGAGAGATTTTAGAAAATTGAGGTAATATGTTGGTTATCGGGTCCACGGGTCGGAACCAAGGTGGAACCGGACCCGGGCCGATTTTCTTATTGGGGCATGATTAAGGACCCAGACCGGGTTTTAACGGGTCGGAACCTCCACGTAATCGGAGAATCGGGGACCCATTTACATCCCTAGTCGTACGCCATCTCAGCTGTGAGAGGTCATGGGTTTGAGTCCTCACATCACTGCTCCCTCCCTCCCACACAAATATATCTATGTATATTTTGGCCGAACGGGTATTCCGGCTCTCAAGCACTAAGTGCAAATAAATAAATAAATAAATAACCCGAGCACGGCCCATCTATTAATAACTAAACCCCATAGCCAAAGCCCAATCCATGAGCTCAGTTACAAACAAATAAAACACTCTCCTTTTTAAGAGAATAAATAAAAATGCTACTCTCTCACCTTCTGATTCTACTGCATCCTAAATTTTGTTCTCTCTTATATCTACCATTTACTTCGCTTCAACGGTAAAATCAATTTACGATTTATTGTGTGTTTACTGTGATTTGATATTATTTCATCCGATTGTTATTCACACAAGTCCATCCATCATTTTGTGAACCAAGCCCCGAACCGTAACCCACAATAAAGCAAAAATAGGAAAAAAGGCTAAAAAATCGGTTATTGAAATTTCCGCCGTATGTATACGCGGCATACCTGCAGTCTCCAGATTTCCTCCTCTCAGAGAGGAGGATAAAAGTAGAAATATATAAATGGTCATCAAACATCATCCCCATAATTTAAGAATAAAATCCGAGATATCACTCTATTAAAGCAATTTGCTCCTCTCTACAACTCCATCCTTAAATCTTTCATCAACCGTAGTCTTTAATGATCGTCCGTGTGATTCACTTGATAATAAATTCTTAAAAATTCAATTCCATGCAAACAGAGGGGCCCTTAAGAGAGCACATCTGGGAAAGAAAATTTAAAAGCATTGAGTGTTATCACATATCTAATCTAGAGCAATGACACAAAAGGTTTTGCAATCTTGTAATCAACATCTAAGCTTTATTTTTGTTGACATGCTTAGATTTGGAAACTCTCTGGACCTAACCAGAAAGACGAACGACTGATGGAACTGGTCAAATCGAGCTCGATACCAATTTAGGGCCGTAGCAAAACAGCACACGGTCGCTTACATGCACCGAAAGGCAGTGATGTCTCGACTACTACGGCATGTTTGTAGGGTTGCCAGCGGAACGGTTCCGGATCGGAACCATATGGACTCGGACCCGTTTCTAAATAACGGTTCCAGTTCTGAATCCGGTTTTGACTCGTAACTTGTTTAGTTGGTTCCAGACCCGGCTCCGAAAGGATAACCCCGATCCGGGTCTACCTAGAGGACTGGAATCCTGTTCCAAAATTGATTCTAATTTATCTTTATTCTTCATGTCTCCTAAAATAAGCATATCATTCAGCTTATAACGGTGGTGCGTCAAGTCCACTACCACTAATGTTGTACGAAAAATGTCAAAAAAAGGGAGATAATTTTGAGGTACAATTTGCAATATCAAGTGCTCATGTGCCGGGTCCACGGGTCGAAAACTATATGGACCCGGACCCGTTTATCAATCACCCCGACCCGTTTATGAAGCGGAACCTAAAATAGGTTCGAGACCCGGTTTCTTACGGGTCGGAACTTCTGGGTAACCGGATACCCGTTTGGAACCCTACATTTTTGCGACTATATGCTTTTTCTTTTTTTTTTTTGTCCGGTTGAAATGAAGGTTCTGCTGGTTTCTCGTACATTCTCGATCCTAGATATTAGGATCTCTTGTTTTTTATGGTAACAATTCTGCACCCTGTATAGAAGATTCAATAATTTCTTAGAACCGAAGATATATTTAGTTTGGAGATTTCTCGGGAAATTTGGGTTGTGCATGGCCATGAGATACTCAAACACATACATACTTGTCATGGGCTGCATTCTCACTTTAGGATCAGCAAAACCGATGGTCAATGCAAGAGCTAAAAAACAAGTGAGATAAGAAAGAGAAGGTGGAACCGGATCCGGACCCGGAACCGTTTCGGAACCGATTCCTTGTCTTCGGAACCGGAACCAGAACAATATATGGGATGGGTCTAGATCCAGGTCAGGGACTAGGAAGAGAATGATATGAAAAAAAAAATACGATTTTTAGGAGAGATTTTAGAAAATTGAGGTAATATGTTGGTTATCGGGTCCACGGGTCGGAACCAAGGTGGAACCGGACCCGGGCCCATTTTCTTATTCGGGCATGATTAAGGACCCAGACCCGGTTTTAACGGGTCGGAACCTCCACGTAATCGGAGAATCGGGGACCCATTTACATCCCTAGTCGTACGCCATCTCAGCTGTGAGAGGTCATGGGTTTGAGTCCTCACATCACTGCTCCCTCCCTCCCACACAAATATATCTATTTATATTTTGGCCGAACGGGTATTCCGGCTCTCAAGCACTAAGTGCAAATAAATAAATAAATAAATAACCCGAGCACGGCCCATCTATTAATAACTAAACCCCATAGCCAAAGCCCAATCCATGAGCTCAGTTACAAACAAATAAAACACTCTCCTTTTTAAGAGAATAAATAAAAATGCTACTCTCTCACCTTCTGATTCTACTGCATCCTAAATTTTGTTCTCTCTTATATCTACCATTTACTTCGCTTCAACGGTAAAATCAATTTACGATTTATTGTGTGTTTACTGTGATTTGATATTATTTCATCCGATTGTTATTCACACAAGTCCATCCATCATTTTGTGAACCAAGCCCCGACCCGTGACCCACAATAAAGCAAAAATAGGAAAAAAGGCTAAAAAATCGGTTATTGAAATTTCCGCCGTATGTATACGCGGCATACCTGCAGTCTCCAGATTTCCTCCTCTCAGAGAGGAGGATAAAAGTAGAAATATATAAATGGTCATCAAACATCATCCCCATAATTTAAGAATAAAATCCGAGATATCACTCTATTAAAGCAATTTGCTCCTCTCTACAACTCCATCCTTAAATCTTTCATCAACCGTAGTCTTTAATGATCGTCCGTGTGATTCACTTGATAATAAATTCTTAAAAATTCAATTCCATGCAAACAGAGGGGCCCTTAAGAGAGCACATCTGGGAAAGAAAATTTAAAAGCATTGAGTGTTATCACATATCTAATCTAGAGCAATGACACAAAAGGTTTTGCAATCTTGTAATCAACATCTAAGCTTTATTTTTGTTGACATGCTTAGATTTGGAAACTCTCTGGACCTAACCAGAAAGACGAACGACTGATGGAACTGGTCAAATCGAGCTCGATACCAATTTAGGGCCGTAGCAAAACAGCACACGGTCGCTTACATGCACCGAAAGGCAGTGATGTCTCGACTACTACGGCATGTTTGTAGGGTTGCCAGCGGAACGGTTCCGGATCGGAACCATATGGACTCGGACCCGTTTCTAAATAACGGTTCCAGTTCTGAATCCGGTTTTGACTCGTAACTTGTTTAGTTGGTTCCAGACCCGGCTCCGAAAGGATAACCCCGATCCGGGTCTACCTAGAGGACTGGAATCCTGTTCCAAAATTGATTCTAATTTATCTTTATTCTTCATGTCTCCTAAAATAAGCATATCATTCAGCTTATAACGGTGGTGCGTCAAGTCCACTACCACTAATGTTGTACGAAAAATGTCAAAAAAAGGGAGATAATTTTGAGGTACAATTTGCAATATCAAGTGCTCATGTGCCGGGTCCACGGGTCGAAACCTATATGGACCCGGACCCGTTTATCAATCACCCCGACCCGTTTATGAAGCGGAACCTAAAATAGGTTCGAGACCCGGTTTCTTACGGGTCGGAACTTCTGGGTAACCGGATACCCGTTTGGAACCCTACATTTTTGCGACTATATGCTTTTTCTTTTTTTTTTTGTCCGGTTGAAATGAAGGTTCTGCTGGTTTCTCGTACATTCTCGATCCTAGATATTAGGATCTCTTGTTTTTTATGGTAACAATTCTGCACCCTGTATAGAAGATTCAATAATTTCTTAGAACCGAAGATATATTTAGTTTGGAGATTTCTCGGGAAATTTGGGTTGTGCATGGCCATGAGATACTCAAACACATACATACTTGTCATGGGCTGCATTCTCACTTTAGGATCAGCAAAACCGATGGTCAATGCAAGAGCTAAAAAACAAGTGAGATAAGAAAGAGAAGGTGGAACCGGATCCGGACCCGGAACCGTTTCGGAACCGATTCCTTGTCTTCGGAACCGGAACCAGAACAATATATGGGATGGGTCTAGATCCAGGTCAGGGACTAGGAAGAGAATGATATGAAAAAAAAACATACGATTTTTAGGAGAGATTTTAGAAAATTGAGGTAATATGTTGGTTATCGGGTCCACGGGTCCGAACCAAGGTGGAACCGGACCCGGGCCCATTTTCTTATTGGGGCATGATTAAGGACCCAGACCCGGTTTTAACGGGTCGGAACCTCCACGTAATCGGAGAATCGGGGACCCATTTACATCCCTAGTCGTACGCCATCTCAGCTGTGAAAGGTCATGGGTTTGAGTCCTCACATCACTGCTCCCTCCCTCCCACACAATTATATCTATGCATATTTTGGCCGAACGGGTATTCCGGCTCTCAAGCACTAAGTGCAAATAAATAAATAAATAAATAACCCGAGCACGGCCCATCTATTAATAACTAAACCCCATAGCCAAAGCCCAATCCATGAGCTCAGTTACAAACAAATAAAACACTCTCCTTTTTAAGAGAATAAATAAAAATGCGACTCTCTCACCTTCTGATTCTACTGCATCCTAAATTTTGTTCTCTCTTATATCTACCATTTACTTCGCTTCAACGGTAAAATCAATTTACGATTTATTGTGTGTTTACTGTGATTTGATATTATTTCATCCGATTGTTATTCACACAAGTCCATCCATCATTTTGTGAACCAAGCCCCGACCCGTGACCCACAATAAAGCAAAAATAGGAAAAAAGGCTAAAAAATCGGTTATTGAAATTTCCGCCGTATGTATCTGCGGCATACCTGCAGTCTCCAGATTTCCTCCTCTCAGAGAGGAGGATAAAAGTAGAAATATATAATTGGTCATCAAACATCATCCCCATAATTAAAGAATAAAATCCGAGATATCACTCTATTAAAGCAATTTGCTCCTGTCTACAACTCCATCCTTAAATCTTTCATCACCCGTAGTCTTTAATGATCATCCGTGTGATTCACTTGATAATAAATTCTTAAAAATTCAATTCCATGCAAACAGAGGGCCCTTAAGAGAGCACTTCTGGGAAAGAAAATTTAAAAGCATTGAGTGTTATCACGTATCTAATCTAGAGCAATGACACAAAAGGTTTTGCAATCTTGTAATCAACATCTAAGCTTTATTTTTGTTGACATGCTTAGATTTGGAAACTCTCTGGACCTAACCAGAAAGACGAACGACTGATGGAACAGGTCAAATCGAGCTCGATACCAATTTAGGGCCGTAGCAAAACACCACACGGTCGCTTACATGCACCGAAAGGCAGTGATGTCTCGACTACTACGGCATGTTTGTAGGGTTGCCAGCGGAACGGTTCCGGATCGGAACCATATGGACTCGGACCCGTTTCTAAATAACAGTTCCAGTTCTGAATCCGGTTTTGACTCGTAACTTGTTTAGTTGGTTCCAGACCCGGCTCCGAAAGGATAACCCGGATCCGGGTCTACCTAGAGGACTGGAATCCTGTTCCAAAATTGATTCTAATTTATCTTTACTCTTCATCTCTCCTATAATAAGCATATCATTCAGCTTATAACGGTGCGTCAAGTCCACTACCACTAATATTGTACGAAAAATGTCAAAAAAAGGGAGATAATTTTGAGGTACAATTTGCAATATCAAGTGCTCATGTGCCGGGTCCACGGGTCGAAACCTATATGGACCCGGACCCGTTTATCAATCACCCCGACCCGTTTATGAAGCGGAACCTAAAATAGGTTCGAGACCCGGTTTCTTACGGGTCGGAACTTCTGGGTAACCGGATACCCGTTTGGAACCCTACATTTTTGCGACTATATGCTTTTTCTTTTTTTTTTTTGTCCGGTTGAAATGAAGGTTCTGCTGGTTTCTCGTACATTCTCGATCCTAGATATTAGGATCTCTTGTTTTTTATGGTAACAATTCTGCACCCTGTATAGAAGATTCAATAATTTCTTAGAACCGAAGATATATTTAGTTTGGAGATTTCTCGGGAAATTTGGGTTGTGCATGGCCATGAGATACTCAAACACTTACATACTTGTCATGGGCTGCATTCTCACTTTAGGATCAGCAAAACCGATGGTCAATGCAAGAGCTAAAAAACAAGTGAGATAAGAAAGAGAAGGTGGAACCGGATCCGGACCCGGAACCGTTTCGGAACCGATTCCTTGTCTTCGGAACCGGAACCAGAACAATATATGGGATGGGTCTAGATCCAGGTCAGGGACTAGGAAGAGAATGATATGAAAAAAAAACATACGATTTTTAGGAGAGATGTTAGAAAATTGAGGTAATATGTTGGTTATCGGGTCCACGGGTCCGAACCAAGGTGGAACCGGACCCGGGCCCATTTTCTTATTGGGGCATGATTAAGGACCCAGACCCGGTTTTAACGGGTCGGAACCTCCACGTAATCGGAGAATCGGGGACCCATTTACATCCCTAGTCGTACGCCATCTCAGCTGTGAGAGGTCATGGGTTTGAGTCCTCACATCACTGCTCCCTCCCTCCCACACAAATATATCTATTTATATTTTGGCCGAACGGGTATTCCGGCTCTCAAGCACTAAGTGCAAATAAATAAATAAATAAATAACCCGAGCACGGCCCATCTATTAATAACTAAACCCCATAGCCAAAGCCCAATCCATGAGCTCAGTTACAAACAAATAAAACACTCTCCTTTTTAAGAGAATAAATAAAAATGCTACTCTCTCACCTTCTGATTCTACTGCATCCTAAATTTTGTTCTCTCTTATATCTACCATTTACTTCGCTTCAACGGTAAAATCAATTTACGATTTATTGTGTGTTTACTGTGATTTGATATTATTTCATCCGATTGTTATTCACACAAGTCCATCCATCATTTTGTGAACCAAGCCCCGACCCGTGACCCACAATAAAGCAAAAATAGGAAAAAAGGCTAAAAAATCGGTTATTGAAATTTCCGCCGTATGTATACGCGGCATACCTGCAGTCTCCAGATTTCCTCCTCTCTGAGAGGAGGATAAAAGTAGAAATATATAAATGGTCATCAAACATCATCCCCATAATTTAAGAATAAAATCCGAGATATCACTCTATTAAAGCAATTTGCTCCTCTCTACAACTCCATCCTTAAATCTTTCATCAACCGTAGTCTTTAATGATCGTCCGTGTGATTCACTTGATAATAAATTCTTAAAAATTCAATTCCATGCAAACAGAGGGGCCCTTAAGAGAGCACATCTGGGAAAGAAAATTTAAAAGCATTGAGTGTTATCACATATCTAATCTAGAGCAATGACACAAAAGGTTTTGCAATCTTGTAATCAACATCTAAGCTTTATTTTTGTTGACATGCTTAGATTTGGAAACTCTCTGGACCTAACCAGAAAGACGAACGACTGATGGAACTGGTCAAATCGAGCTCGATACCAATTTAGGGCCGTAGCAAAACAGCACACGGTCGCTTACATGCACCGAAAGGCAGTGATGTCTCGACTACTACGGCATGTTTGTAGGGTTGCCAGCGGAACGGTTCCGGATCGGAACCATATGGACTCGGACCCGTTTCTAAATAACGGTTCCAGTTCTGAATCCGGTTTTGACTCGTAACTTGTTTAGTTGGTTCCAGACCCGGCTCCGAAAGGATAACCCCGATCCGGGTCTACCTAGAGGACTGGAATCCTGTTCCAAAATTGATTCTAATTTATCTTTATTCTTCATGTCTCCTAAAATAAGCATATCATTCAGCTTATAACGGTGGTGCGTCAAGTCCACTACCACTAATGTTGTACGAAAAATGTCAAAAAAAGGGAGATAATTTTGAGGTACAATTTGCAATATCAAGTGCTCATGTGCCGGGTCCACGGGTCGAAACCTATATGGACCCGGACCCGTTTATCAATCACCCCGACCCGTTTATGAAGCGGAACCTAAAATAGGTTCGAGACCCGGTTTCTTACGGGTCGGAACTTCTGGGTAACCGGATACCCGTTTGGAACCCTACATTTTTGCGACTATATGCTTTTTCTTTTTTTTTTTGTCCGGTTGAAATGAAGGTTCTGCTGGTTTCTCGTACATTCTCGATCCTAGATATTAGGATCTCTTGTTTTTTATGGTAACAATTCTGCACCCTGTATAGAAGATTCAATAATTTCTTAGAACCGAAGATATATTTAGTTTGGAGATTTCTCGGGAAATTTGGGTTGTGCATGGCCATGAGATACTCAAACACATACGTACTTGTCATGGGCTGCATTCTCACTTTAGGATCAGCAAAACCGATGGTCAATGCAAGAGCTAAAAAACAAGTGAGATAAGAAAGAGAAGGTGGAACCGGATCCGGACCCGGAACCGTTTCGGAACCGATTCCTTGTCTTCGGAACCGGAACCAGAACAATATATGGGATGGGTCTAGATCCAGGTCAGGGACTAGGAAGAGAATGATATGAAAAAAAAACATACGATTTTTAGGAGAGATTTTAGAAAATTGAGGTAATATGTTGGTTATCGGGTCCACGGGTCCGAACCAAGGTGGAACCGGACCCGGGCCCATTTTCTTATTGGGGCATGATTAAGGACCCAGACCCGGTTTTAACGGGTCGGAACCTCCACGTAATCGGAGAATCGGGGACCCATTTACATCCCTAGTCGTACGCCATCTCAGCTGTGAAAGGTCATGGGTTTGAGTCCTCACATCACTGCTCCCTCCCTCCCACACAATTATATCTATGCATATTTTGGCCGAACGGGTATTCCGGCTCTCAAGCACTAAGTGCAAATAAATAAATAAATAAATAACCCGAGCACGGCCCATCTATTAATAACTAAACCCCATAGCCAAAGCCCAATCCATGAGCTCAGTTACAAACAAATAAAACACTCTCCTTTTTAAGAGAATAAATAAAAATGCGACTCTCTCACCTTCTGATTCTACTGCATCCTAAATTTTGTTCTCTCTTATATCTACCATTTACTTCGCTTCAACGGTAAAATCAATTTACGATTTATTGTGTGTTTACTGTGATTTGATATTATTTCATCCGATTGTTATTCACACAAGTCCATCCATCATTTTGTGAACCAAGCCCCGACCCGTGACCCACAATAAAGCAAAAATAGGAAAAAAGGCTAAAAAATCGGTTATTGAAATTTCCGCCGTATGTATCTGCGGCATACCTGCAGTCTCCAGATTTCCTCCTCTCAGAGAGGAGGATAAAAGTAGAAATATATAATTGGTCATCAAACATCATCCCCATAATTAAAGAATAAAATCCGAGATATCACTCTATTAAAGCAATTTGCTCCTGTCTACAACTCCATCCTTAAATCTTTCATCACCCGTAGTCTTTAATGATCATCCGTGTGATTCACTTGATAATAAATTCTTAAAAATTCAATTCCATGCAAACAGAGGGCCCTTAAGAGAGCACTTCTGGGAAAGAAAATTTAAAAGCATTGAGTGTTATCACGTATCTAATCTAGAGCAATGACACAAAAGGTTTTGCAATCTTGTAATCAACATCTAAGCTTTATTTTTGTTGACATGCTTAGATTTGGAAACTCTCTGGACCTAACCAGAAAGACGAACGACTGATGGAACAGGTCAAATCGAGCTCGATACCAATTTAGGGCCGTAGCAAAACACCACACGGTCGCTTACATGCACCGAAAGGCAGTGATGTCTCGACTACTACGGCATGTTTGTAGGGTTGCCAGCGGAACGGTTCCGGATCGGAACCATATGGACTCGGACCCGTTTCTAAATAACGGTTCCAGTTCTGAATCCGGTTTTGACTCGTAACTTGTTTAGTTGGTTCCAGACCCGGCTCCGAAAGGATAACCCGGATCCGGGTCTTCCTAGAGGACTGGAATCCTGTTCCAAAATTGATTCTAATTTATATTTACTCTTCATCTCTCCTATAATAAGCATATCATTCAGCTTATAACGGTGCGTCAAGTCCACTACCACTAATATTGTACGAAAAATGTCAAAAAAAGGGAGATAATTTTGAGGTACAATTTGCAATATCAAGTGCTCATGTGCCGGGTCCACGAGTCGAAAGCTATATGGACCCGGACCCGTTTATCAATCGGAACCTAAATTTGGTTGCGGACCCGGACCCGTTTGTGAAGCGGAACCTAAAATAGGTTCGAGACCCGGTTTCTTACGGGTCGGAACTTCTGGGTAACCGGATACCCGTTTGGAACCCTACATTTTTGCGACAATATGCTTTTTCTTTTTTTTTTTGTCCGGTTAATATGAAGGTTCTGCTGGTTTCTCGTACATTCTCGATCCTAGATATTAGGATCTCTTGTTTTTTATGGTAACAATTCTGCACCCTGTATAGAAGATTCAATAATTTCTTAGAACCGAAGATATATTTAGTTTGGAGATTTCTCGGGAAATTTGGGTTGTGCATGGCCATGAGATACTCAAACACATACGTACTTGTCATGGGCTGCATTCTCACTTTAGGATCAGCAAAACCGATGGTCAATGCAAGAGCTAAAAAACAAGTGAGATAAGAAAGAGAAGGTGGAACCGGATCCGGACCCGGAACCGTTTCGGAACCGATTCCTTGTCTTCGGAACCGGAACCAGAACAATATATGGGATGGGTCTAGATCCAGGTCAGGGACTAGGAAGAGAATGATATGAAAAAAAAACATACGATTTTTAGGAGAGATTTTAGAAAATTGAGGTAATATGTTGGTTATCGGGTCCACGGGTCCGAACCAAGGTGGAACCGGACCCGGGCCCATTTTCTTATTGGGGCATGATTAAGGACCCAGACCCGGTTTTAACAGGTCGGAACCTCCACGTAATCGGAGAATCGGGGACCCATTTACATCCCTAGTCGTACGCCATCTCAGCTGTGAGAGGTCATGGGTTTGAGTCCTCACATCACTGCTCCCTCCCTCCCACACAAATATATCTATGCATATTTTGGCCGAACGGGTATTCCGGCTCTCAAGCACTAAGTGCAAATAAATAAATAAATAAATAACCCGAGCACGGCCCATCTATTAATAACTAAACCCCATAGCCAAAGCCCAATCCATGAGCTCAGTTACAAACAAATAAAACACTCTCCTTTTTAAGAGAATAAATAAAAATGCGACTCTCTCACCTTCTGATTCTACTGCATCCTAAATTTTGTTCTCTCTTATATCTACCATTTACTTCGCTTCAACGGTAAAATCAATTTACGATTTATTGTGTGTTTACTGTGATTTGATATTATTTCATCCGATTGTTATTCACACAAGTCCATCCATCATTTTGTGAACCAAGCCCCGGCCCGTGACCCACAATAAAGCAAAAAGAGGAAAAAAGGCTAAAAAATCGGTTATTGAAATTTCCGCCGTATGTATCTGCGGCATACCTGCGGTCTCCAGATTTCCTCCTCTCAGAGAGGAGGATAAAAGTAGAAATATATAATTGGTCATCAAACATCATCCCCATAATTAAAGAATAAAATCCGAGATATCACTCTATTAAAGCAATTTGCTCCTGTCTACAACTCCATCCTTAAATCTTTCATCACCCGTAGTCTTTAATGATCATCCGTGTGATTCACTTGATAATAAATTCTTAAAAATTCAATTCCATGCAAACAGAGGGCCCTTAAGAGAGCACTTCTGGGAAAGAAAATTTAAAAGCATTGAGTGTTATCACGTATCTAATCTAGAGCAATGACACAAAAGGTTTTGCAATCTTGTAATCAACATCTAAGCTTTATTTTTGTTGACATGCTTAGATTTGGAAACTCTCTGGAGCTAACCAGAAAGACGAACGACTGATGGAACTGGTCAAATCGAGCTCGATACCAATTTAGGGCCGTAGCAAAACACCACACGGTCGCTTACATGCACCGAAAGGCAGTGATGTCTCGACTACTACGGCATGTTTGTAGGGTTGCCAGCGGAACGGTTCCGGATCGGAACCATATGGACTCGGACCCGTTTCTAAATAACGGTTCCAGTTCTGAATCCGGTTTTGACTCGTAACTTGTTTAGTTGGTTCCAGACCCGGCTCCGAAAGGATAACCCGGATCCGGGTCTACCTAGAGGACTGGAATCCTGTTCCAAAATTGATTCTAATTTATCTTTATTCTTCATGTCTCCTATAATAAGCATATCATTCAGCTTATAACGGTGCGTCAAGTCCACTACCACTAATATTGTACGAAAAATGTCAAAAAAAGGGAGATAATTTTGAGGTACAATTTGCAATATCAAGTGCTCATGTGCCGGGTCCACGAGTCGAAAGGTATATGGACCCGGACCCGTTTATCAATCGGAACCTAAATTTGGTTGCGGACCCGGACCCGTTTGTGAAGCGGAACCTAAAATAGGTTCGAGACCCGGTTTTTTACGGGTCGGAACTTCTGGGTAACCGGATACCCGTTTGGAACCCTACATTTTTGCGACAATATGCTTTTTCTTTTTTTTTTTGTCCGGTTAATATGAAGGTTCTGCTGGTTTCTCGTACATTCTCGATCCTAGATATTAGGATCTCTTGTTTTTTATGGTAACAATTCTGCACCCTGTATAGAAGATTCAATAATTTCTTAGAACCGAAGATATATTTAGTTTGGAGATTTCTCGGGAAATTCGGGTTGTGCATGGCCATGAGATACTCAAACACATACATACTTGTCATGGGCTGCATTCTCACTTTAGGATCAGCAAAACCGATGGTCAATGCAAGAGCTAAAAAACAAGTGAGATAAGAAAGAGAAGGTGGAACCGGATCCGGACCCGGAACCGTTTCGGAACCGATTCCTTGTCTTCGGAACCGGAACCAAAACAATATATGGGATGGGTCTAGATCCAGGTCAGGGACTAGGAAGAGAATGATATGAAAAAAAAACATACGATTTTTAGGAGAGTATTTAGAAAATTGAGGTAATATGTTGGTTATCGGGTCCACGGGTCCGAACCAAGGTCGAACCGGACCCGGGCCCATTTTCTTATTGGGGCATGATTAAGGACCCAGACCCGGTTTTAACAGGTCGGAACCTCCACGTAATCGGAGAATCGGGGACCCATTTACATCCCTAGTCGTACGCCATCTCAGCTGTGAGAGGTCATGGGTTTGAGTCCTCACATCACTGCTCCCTCCCTCCCACACAAATATATCTATGCATATTTTGGCCGAACGGGTATTCCGGCTCTCAAGCACTATGTGCAAATAAATAAATAAATAAATAACCCGAGCACGGCCCATCTATTAATAACTAAACCCCATAGCCAAAGCCCAATCCATGAGCTCAGTTACAAACAAATAAAACACTCTCCTTTTTAAGAGAATAAATAAAAATGCTACTCTCTCACCTTCTGATTCTACTGCATCCTAAATTTTGTTCTCTCTTATATCTACCATTTACTTCGCTTCAACGGTAAAATCAATTTACGATTTATTGTGTGTTTACTGTGATTTGATATTATTTCATCCGATTGTTATTCACACAAGTCCATCCATCATTTTGTGAACCAAGCCCCGACCCGTGACCCACAATAAAGCAAAAATAGGAAAAAAGGCTAAAAAATCGGTTATTGAAATTTCCGCCGTATGTATCTGCGGCATACCTGCAGTCTCCAGATTTCCTCCTCTCAGAGAGGAGGATAAAAGTAGAAATATATAATTGGTCATCAAACATCATCCCCATAATTAAAGAATAAAATCCGAGATATCACTCTATTAAAGCAATTTGCTCCTGTCTACAACTCCATCCTTAAATCTTTCATCACCCGTAGTCTTTAATGATCATCCGTGTGATTCACTTGATAATAAATTCTTAAAAATTCAATTCCATGCAAACAGAGGGCCCTTAAGAGAGCACTTCTGGGAAAGAAAATTTAAAAGCATTGAGTGTTATCACGTATCTAATCTAGAGCAATGACACAAAAGGTTTTGCAATCTTGTAATCAACATCTAAGCTTTATTTTTGTTGACATGCTTAGATTTGGAAACTCTCTGGACCTAACCAGAAAGACGAACGACTGATGGAACTGGTCAAATCGAGCTCGATACCAATTTAGGGCCGTAGCAAAACACCACACGGTCGCTTACATGCACCGAAAGGCAGTGATGTCTCGACTACTACGGCATGTTTGTAGGGTTGCCAGCGGAACGGTTCCGGATCGGAACCATATGGACTCGGACCCGTTTCTAAATAACGGTTCCAGTTCTGAATCCGGTTTTGACTCGTAACTTGTTTAGTTGGTTCCAGACCCTGCTCCGAAAGGATAACCCGGATCCGGGTCTACCTAGAGGACTGGAATCCTGTTCCAAAATTGATTCTAATTTATCTTTACTCTTCATGTCTCCTATAATAAGCATATCATTCAGCTTATAACGGTGTGTCAAGTCCACTACCCCTAATATTGTACGAAAAATGTCAAAAAAAGGGAGATAATTTTGAGGTACAATTTGCAATATCAAGTGCTCATGTGCCGGGTCCACGAGTCGAAAGGTATATGGACCCGGACCCGTTTATCAATCGGAACCTAAATTTGGTTGCGGACCCGGACCCGTTTGTGAAGCGGAACCTAAAATAGGTTCGAGACCCGGTTTTTTACGGGTCGGAACTTCTGGGTAACCGGATACCCGTTTGGAACCCTACATTTTTGCGACAATATGCTTTTTCTTTTTTTTTTGTCCGGTTAATATGAAGGTTCTGCTGGTTTCTCGTACATTCTCGATCCTAGATATTAGGATCTCTTGTTTTTTATGGTAACAATTCTGCACCCTGTATAGAAGATTCAATAATTTCTTAGAACCGAAGATATATTTAGTTTGGAGATTTCTCGGGAAATTTGGGTTGTGCATGGCCATGAGATACTCAAACACATACATACTTGTCATGGGCTGCATTCTCACTTTAGGATCAGCAAAACCGATGGTCAATGCAAGAGCTAAAAAACAAGTGAGATAAGAAAGAGAAGGTGGAACCGGATCCGGACCCGGAACCGTTTCGGAACCGATTCCTTGTCTTCGAAACCGGAACCAGAACAATATATGGGACGGGTCTAGATCCAGGTCAGGGACTAGGAAGAGAATGATATGAAAAAAAAACATATGTTTTTTAGGAGAGATTTTAGAAAATTGAGGTAATATGTTGGTTATCGGGTCCACGGGTCCGAACCAAGGTGGAACCGGACCCGGGCCCATTTTCTTATTGGGGCATGATTAAGGACCCAGACCCGGTTTTAACAGGTCGGAACCTCCACGTAATCGGAGAATCGGGGACCCATTTACATCCCTAGTCGTACGCCATCTCAGCTGTGAGAGGTCATGGGTTTGAGTCCTCACATCACTGCTCCCTCCCTCCCACACAAATATATCTATGCATATTTTGGCCGAACGGGTATTCCGGCTCTCAAGCACTATGTGCAAATAAATAAATATATGATTTTTTGGAGAGATTTTAGAAAATTGAGGTAATATGTTGGTTATCGGGTCCACGGGTCCGAACCAAGGTGGAACCGGACCCGGGCCCATTTTCTTATTGGGGCATGATTAAGGACCCAGACCCGGTTTTAACAGGTCGGAACCTCCACGTAATCGGAGAATCGGGGACCCATTTACATCCCTAGTCGTACGCCATCTCAGCTGTGAGAGGTCATGGGTTTGAGTCCTCACATCACTGCTCCCTCCCTCCCACACAAATATATCTATGCATATTTTGGCCGAACGGGTATTCCGGCTCTCAAGCACTAAGTGCAAATAAATAAATAAATAAATAACCCGAGCACGGCCCATCTATTAATAACTAAACCCCATAGCCAAAGCCCAATCCATGAGCTCAGTTACAAACAAATAAAACACTCTCCTTTTTAAGAGAATAAATAAAAATGCTACTCTCTCACCTTCTGATTCTACTGCATCCTAAATTTTGTTCTCTCTTATATCTACCATTTACTTCGCTTCAACGGTAAAATCAATTTACGATTTATTGTGCGTTTACTGTGATTTGATATTATTTCATCCGATTGTTATTCACACAAGTCCATCCATCATTTTGTGAACCAAGCCCCGACCCGTGACCCACAATAAAGCAAAAATAGGAAAAAAGGCTAAAATATAGGTTATTGAAATTTCCGCCGTATGTATCCGCGGCATACCTGCAGTCTCCAGATTTCCTCCTCTTAGAGAGGGGATAAAAGTAGATATATATAAATGGTCATCAAATATCATCCCCATAATTAAAGAATAAAATCCGAGATATCACTCTATTAAAGCAATTTGCTCCTGTCTACAACTCCATCCTTAAATCTTTCATCACCCGTAGTCTTTAATGATCGTCCGTGTGATTCACTTGATAATAAATTCTTAAAAATTCAATTCCATGCAAACAGAGGGACCCTTAAGAGAGCACATCTGGGAAAGAAAATTTAAAAGCATTGAGTGTTATCACGTATCTAATCTAGAGCAATGACACAAAAGGTTTTGCAATCTTGTAATCAACATCTAAGCTTTATTTTTCTTGACATTCTTAGATTTGGAAACTCTCTGGACCTAACCAGAAAGACGAACGACTGATGGAACTGGTCAAATCGAGCTCGATACCAATTTGGGGCCGTAGCAAAACACCACACGGTCGCTTACATGCACCGAAAGGCAGTGATGTCTCGACTAATACGGCATGTTTGTAGGGCTGCCAGCGGAACGGTTCCGGATCGGAACCATATGGACTCGGACCCGTTTCTGAATAACGGTTCCAGTTCTGAATCCGGTTTTGACTCGTAACTTGTTTAGTTGGCTCCAGACCCGGCTCCGAAAGGATAACCCGGATCCGGGTATACCTAGAGGACTGGAATCCTGTTCCAAAATTGATTCTAATTTATCTTTATTCTTCATGTCTCCTAAAATAAGCATATCATTCAGCTTATAACGGTGCGTCAAGTCCACTACCACTAATATTGTACGAATAATGTCAAAAAAAGGGAGATAATTTTGAGGTACAATTTGCAATATCAAGTGCTCATGTGCCGGGTCCACGGGTCAAAAGCTATATGGACCCGGACCCGTTTATCAATCGGAACCTAAATTTGGTTGCGGACCCGGACCCGTTTATGAAGCGGAACCTAAAATAGGTTCGAGACCCGGTTTCTTACGGGTCGGAACTTCTGGGTAACCGGATACCCGTTTGGAACCCTACATTTTTGCGACTATATGCTTTTTCTTTCTTTTTTTTGTCCGGTTGAAATGAAGGTTCTCCTGGTTTCTCGTACATTCTCGATCCTAGATATTAGGATCTCTTGTTTTTTATGGTAACAATTCTGCACCCTGTATAGAAGATTCAATAATTTCTTAGAACCAAAGATATATTTAGTTTGGAGATTTCTCGGGAAATTTGGGTTGTGCATGGCCATGAGATACTCAAACACATACATACTTGCCATGGGCTACATTCTCCCTTTAGGACCAGCAAAACCGATGTTCAATGCAAGAGCTAAAAAACAAGTGAGATAAGAAAGAGAAGGTGGAACCAGATCCGGACCCATAACCGTTTCGGAACCGATTCCTTGTCTTCGGAACCGGAACCAGAACAATATATGGGACGGGTCTAGATCCAGGTCAGGGATTAGGAAGAGAATGATATGAAAAAAAAACATATGATTTTTAGGAGAGATTTTAGAAAATTGAGGTAATATGTTGGTTATCGGGTCCACGGGTCCGAACCAAGGTGGAACCGGACCCGGGCCCATTTTCTTATTGGGGCATGATTAAGGACCCAGACCCGGTTTTAACGGGTCGGAACCTCCACGTAATCGGAGAATCGGGGACCCATTTACATCCCTAGTCGTACGCCATCTCAGCTGTGAGAGGTCATGGGTTTGAGTCCTCACATCACTGCTCCCTCCCTCCCACACAAATATATCTATGTATATTTTGGCCGAACGGGTATTCCGGCTCTCAAGCACTAAGTGCAAATAAATAAATAAATAAATAACCCGAGCACGGCCCATCTATTAATAACTAAACCCCATAGCCAAAGCCCAATCCATGAGCTCAGTTACAAACAAATAAAACACTCTCCTTTTTAAGAGAATAGATAAAAATGCTACTCTCTCACCTTCTGATTCTACTGCATCCTAAATTTTGTTCTCTCTTATATCTACCATTTACTTCGCTTCAACGGTAAAATCAATTTACGATTTATTGTGTGTTAATTGTGATTTGATATTATTTCATCCAATTGTTATTCACACATGTCCATCCATCATTGTGTGAACCAAGCCCCGACCCGTGACCCACAATAAAGCAAAAATAGGAAAAAAGGCTAAAAAATCGGTTATTGAAATTTCCGCCGTATGTATCCGCGGCATACCTGCAGTCTCCAGATTTCCTCCTCTCAGAGAGGTGGATAAAAGTAGAAATATATAAATGGCCATCAAATATCATCCCCATAATTAAAGAATAAAATCCGAGATATCACTCTATTAAAGCAATTTGCTCCTGTCTACAACTCCATCCTTAAATCTTTCATCACCCGTAGTCTTTAATGATCATCCGTGTGATTCACTTGATAATAAATTCTTAAAAATTCAATTCCATGCAAACTGAGGGCCCTTAAGAGAGCACTTCTGGGAAAGAAAATTTAAAAGCATTGAGTGTTATCACGTATCTAATCTAGAGCAATGACACAAAAGGTTTTGCAATCTTGTAATCAACATCTAAGCTTTATTTTTGTTGACATGCTTAGATTTGGAAACTCTCTGGACCTAACCAGAAAGACGAACGACTGATGGAACTGGTCAAATCGAGCTCGATACCAATTTAGGGCCGTAGCAAAACACCACACGGTCGCTTACATGCACCGAAAGGCAGTGATGTCTCGACTACTACGGCATGTTTGTAGGGTTGCCAGCGGAACGGTTCCGGATCGGAACCATATGGACTCGGACCCGTTTCTAAATAACGGTTCCAGTTCTGAATCCGGTTTTGACTCGTAACTTGTTTAGTTGGTTCCAGACCCGGCTCCGAAAGGATAACCCGGATCCGGGTCTACCTAGAGGACTGGAATCCTGTTCCAAAATTGATTCTAATTTATCTTTATTCTTCATGTCTCCTATAATAAGCATATCATTCAGCTTATAACGGTGCGTCAAGTCCACTACCACTAATATTGTACGAAAAATGTCAAAAAAAGGGAGATAATTTTGAGGTACAATTTGCAATATCAAGTGCTCATGTGCCGGGTCCACGAGTCGAAAGGTATATGGACCCGGACCCGTTTATCAATCGGAACCTAAATTTGGTTGCGGACCCGGACCCGTTTGTGAAGCGGAACCTAAAATAGGTTCGAGACCCGGTTTTTTACGGGTCGGAACTTCTGGGTAACCGGATACCCGTTTGGAACCCTACATTTTTGCGACAATATGCTTTTTCTTTTTTTTTTTGTCCGGTTAATATGAAGGTTCTGCTGGTTTCTCGTACATTCTCGATCCTAGATATTAGGATCTCTTGTTTTTTATGGTAACAATTCTGCACCCTGTATAGAAGATTCAATAATTTCTTAGAACCGAAGATATATTTAGTTTGGAGATTTCTCGGGAAATTCGGGTTGTGCATGGCCATGAGATACTCAAACACATACATACTTGTCATGGGCTGCATTCTCACTTTAGGATCAGCAAAACCGATGGTCAATGCAAGAGCTAAAAAACAAGTGAGATAAGAAAGAGAAGGTGGAACCGGATCCGGACCCGGAACCGTTTCGGAACCGATTCCTTGTCTTCGGAACCGGAACCAAAACAATATATGGGATGGGTCTAGATCCAGGTCAGGGACTAGGAAGAGAATGATATGAAAAAAAAACATACGATTTTTAGGAGAGTATTTAGAAAATTGAGGTAATATGTTGGTTATCGGGTCCACGGGTCCGAACCAAGGTCGAACCGGACCCGGGCCCATTTTCTTATTGGGGCATGATTAAGGACCCAGACCCGGTTTTAACAGGTCGGAACCTCCACGTAATCGGAGAATCGGGGACCCATTTACATCCCTAGTCGTACGCCATCTCAGCTGTGAGAGGTCATGGGTTTGAGTCCTCACATCACTGCTCCCTCCCTCCCACACAAATATATCTATGCATATTTTGGCCGAACGGGTATTCCGGCTCTAAAGCACTATGTGCAAATAAATAAATAAATAAATAACCCGAGCACGGCCCATCTATTAATAACTAAACCCCATAGCCAAAGCCCAATCCATGAGCTCAGTTACAAACAAATAAAACACTCTCCTTTTTAAGAGAATAAATAAAAATGCTACTCTCTCACCTTCTGATTCTACTGCATCCTAAATTTTGTTCTCTCTTATATCTACCATTTACTTCGCTTCAACGGTAAAATCAATTTACGATTTATTGTGTGTTTACTGTGATTTGATATTATTTCATCCGATTGTTATTCACACAAGTCCATCCATCATTTTGTGAACCAAGCCCCGACCCGTGACCCACAATAAAGCAAAAATAGGAAAAAAGGCTAAAAAATCGGTTATTGAAATTTCCGCCGTATGTATCTGCGGCATACCTGCAGTCTCCAGATTTCCTCCTCTCAGAGAGGAGGATAAAAGTAGAAATATATAATTGGTCATCAAACATCATCCCCATAATTAAAGAATAAAATCCGAGATATCACTCTATTAAAGCAATTTGCTCCTGTCTACAACTCCATCCTTAAATCTTTCATCACCCGTAGTCTTTAATGATCATCCGTGTGATTCACTTGATAATAAATTCTTAAAAATTCAATTCCATGCAAACAGAGGGCCCTTAAGAGAGCACTTCTGGGAAAGAAAATTTAAAAGCATTGAGTGTTATCACGTATCTAATCTAGAGCAATGACACAAAAGGTTTTGCAATCTTGTAATCAACATCTAAGCTTTATTTTTGTTGACATGCTTAGATTTGGAAACTCTCTGGACCTAACCAGAAAGACGAACGACTGATGGAACTGGTCAAATCGAGCTCGATACCAATTTAGGGCCGTAGCAAAACACCACACGGTCGCTTACATGCACCGAAAGGCAGTGATGTCTCGACTACTACGGCATGTTTGTAGGGTTGCCAGCGGAACGGTTCCGGATCGGAACCATATGGACTCGGACCCGTTTCTAAATAACGGTTCCAGTTCTGAATCCGGTTTTGACTCGTAACTTGTTTAGTTGGTTCCAGACCCTGCTCCGAAAGGATAACCCGGATCCGGGTCTACCTAGAGGACTGGAATCCTGTTCCAAAATTGATTCTAATTTATCTTTACTCTTCATGTCTCCTATAATAAGCATATCATTCAGCTTATAACGGTGCGTCAAGTCCACTACCCCTAATATTGTACGAAAAATGTCAAAAAAAGGGAGATAATTTTGAGGTACAATTTGCAATATCAAGTGCTCATGTGCCGGGTCCACGAGTCGAAAGGTATATGGACCCGGACCCGTTTATCAATCGGAACCTAAATTTGGTTGCGGACCCGGACCCGTTTGTGAAGCGGAACCTAAAATAGGTTCGAGACCCGGTTTTTTACGGGTCGGAACTTCTGGGTAACCGGATACCCGTTTGGAACCCTACATTTTTGCGACAATATGCTTTTTCTTTTTTTTTTGTCCGGTTAATATGAAGGTTCTGCTGGTTTCTCGTACATTCTCGATCCTAGATATTAGGATCTCTTGTTTTTTATGGTAACAATTCTGCACCCTGTATAGAAGATTCAATAATTTCTTAGAACCGAAGATATATTTAGTTTGGAGATTTCTCGGGAAATTTGGGTTGTGCATGGCCATGAGATACTCAAACACATACATACTTGTCATGGGCTGCATTCTCACTTTAGGATCAGCAAAACCGATGGTCAATGCAAGAGCTAAAAAACAAGTGAGATAAGAAAGAGAAGGTGGAACCGGATCCGGACCCGGAACCGTTTCGGAACCGATTCCTTGTCTTCGAAACCGGAACCAGAACAATATATGGGACGAGTCTAGATCCAGGTCAGGGACTAGGAAGAGAATGATATGAAAAAAAAACATATGTTTTTTAGGAGAGATTTTAGAAAATTGAGGTAATATGTTGGTTATCGGGTCCACGGGTCCGAACCAAGGTGGAACCGGACCCGGGCCCATTTTCTTATTGGGGCATGATTAAGGACCCAGACCCGGTTTTAACAGGTCGGAACCTCCACGTAATCGGAGAATCGGGGACCCATTTACATCCCTAGTCGTACGCCATCTCAGCTGTGAGAGGTCATGGGTTTGAGTCCTCACATCACTGCTCCCTCCCTCCCACACAAATATATCTATGCATATTTTGGCCGAACGGGTATTCCGGCTCTCAAGCACTATGTGCAAATAAATAAATATATGATTTTTTGGAGAGATTTTAGAAAATTGAGGTAATATGTTGGTTATCGGGTCCACGGGTCCGAACCAAGGTGGAACCGGACCCGGGCCCATTTTCTTATTGGGGCATGATTAAGGACCCAGACCCGGTTTTAACAGGTCGGAACCTCCACGTAATCGGAGAATCGGGGACCCATTTACATCCCTAGTCGTACGCCATCTCAGCTGTGAGAGGTCATGGGTTTGAGTCCTCACATCACTGCTCCCTCCCTCCCACACAAATATATCTATGCATATTTTGGCCGAACGGGTATTCCGGCTCTCAAGCACTAAGTGCAAATAAATAAATAAATAAATAACCCGAGCACGGCCCATCTATTAATAACTAAACCCCATAGCCAAAGCCCAATCCATGAGCTCAGTTACAAACAAATAAAACACTCTCCTTTTTAAGAGAATAAATAAAAATGCTACTCTCTCACCTTCTGATTCTACTGCATCCTAAATTTTGTTCTCTCTTATATCTACCATTTACTTCGCTTCAACGGTAAAATCAATTTACGATTTATTGTGCGTTTACTGTGATTTGATATTATTTCATCCGATTGTTATTCACACAAGTCCATCCATCATTTTGTGAACCAAGCCCCGACCCGTGACCCACAATAAAGCAAAAATAGGAAAAAAGGCTAAAATATAGGTTATTGAAATTTCCGCCGTATGTATCCGCGGCATACCTGCAGTCTCCAGATTTCCTCCTCTTAGAGAGGGGATAAAAGTAGATATATATAAATGGTCATCAAATATCATCCCCATAATTAAAGAATAAAATCCGAGATATCACTCTATTAAAGCAATTTGCTCCTGTCTACAACTCCATCCTTAAATCTTTCATCACCCGTAGTCTTTAATGATCGTCCGTGTGATTCACTTGATAATAAATTCTTAAAAATTCAATTCCATGCAAACAGAGGGACCCTTAAGAGAGCACATCTGGGAAAGAAAATTTAAAAGCATTGAGTGTTATCACGTATCTAATCTAGAGCAATGACACAAAAGGTTTTGCAATCTTGTAATCAACATCTAAGCTTTATTTTTCTTGACATTCTTAGATTTGGAAACTCTCTGGACCTAACCAGAAAGACGAACGACTGATGGAACTGGTCAAATCGAGCTCGATACCAATTTGGGGCCGTAGCAAAACACCACACGGTCGCTTACATGCACCGAAAGGCAGTGATGTCTCGACTAATACGGCATGTTTGTAGGGCTGCCAGCGGAACGGTTCCGGATCGGAACCATATGGACTCGGACCCGTTTCTGAATAACGGTTCCAGTTCTGAATCCGGTTTTGACTCGTAACTTGTTTAGTTGGCTCCAGACCCGGCTCCGAAAGGATAACCCGGATCCGGGTATACCTAGAGGACTGGAATCCTGTTCCAAAATTGATTCTAATTTATCTTTATTCTTCATGTCTCCTAAAATAAGCATATCATTCAGCTTATAACGGTGCGTCAAGTCCACTACCACTAATATTGTACGAATAATGTCAAAAAAAGGGAGATAATTTTGAGGTACAATTTGCAATATCAAGTGCTCATGTGCCGGGTCCACGGGTCAAAAGCTATATGGACCCGGACCCGTTTATCAATCGGAACCTAAATTTGGTTGCGGACCCGGACCCGTTTATGAAGCGGAACCTAAAATAGGTTCGAGACCCGGTTTCTTACGGGTCGGAACTTCTGGGTAACCGGATACCCGTTTGGAACCCTACATTTTTGCGACTATATGCTTTTTCTTTCTTTTTTTTGTCCGGTTGAAATGAAGGTTCTCCTGGTTTCTCGTACATTCTCGATCCTAGATATTAGGATCTCTTGTTTTTTATGGTAACAATTCTGCACCCTGTATAGAAGATTCAATAATTTCTTAGAACCAAAGATATATTTAGTTTGGAGATTTCTCGGGAAATTTGGGTTGTGCATGGCCATGAGATACTCAAACACATACATACTTGCCATGGGCTACATTCTCCCTTTAGGACCAGCAAAACCGATGTTCAATGCAAGAGCTAAAAAACAAGTGAGATAAGAAAGAGAAGGTGGAACCAAATCCGGACCCATAACCGTTTCGGAACCGATTCCTTGTCTTCGGAACCGGAACCAGAACAATATATGGGACGGGTCTAGATCCAGGTCAGGGATTAGGAAGAGAATGATATGAAAAAAAAACATATGATTTTTAGGAGAGATTTTAGAAAATTGAGGTAATATGTTGGTTATCGGGTCCACGGGTCCGAACCAAGGTGGAACCGGACCCGGGCCCATTTTCTTATTGGGGCATGATTAAGGACCCAGACCCGGTTTTAACGGGTCGGAACCTCCACGTAATCGGAGAATCGGGGACCCATTTACATCCCTAGTCGTACGCCATCTCAGCTGTGAGAGGTCATGGGTTTGAGTCCTCACATCACTGCTCCCTCCCTCCCACACAAATATATCTATGTATATTTTGGCCGAACGGGTATTCCGGCTCTCAAGCACTAAGTGCAAATAAATAAATAAATAAATAACCCGAGCACGGCCCATCTATTAATAACTAAACCCCATAGCCAAAGCCCAATCCATGAGCTCAGTTACAAACAAATAAAACACTCTCCTTTTTAAGAGAATAGATAAAAATGCTACTCTCTCACCTTCTGATTCTACTGCATCCTAAATTTTGTTCTCTCTTATATCTACCATTTACTTCGCTTCAACGGTAAAATCAATTTACGATTTATTGTGTGTTAATTGTGATTTGATATTATTTCATCCAATTGTTATTCACACATGTCCATCCATCATTGTGTGAACCAAGCCCCGACCCGTGACCCACAATAAAGCAAAAATAGGAAAAAAGGCTAAAAAATCGGTTATTGAAATTTCCGCCGTATGTATCCGCGGCATACCTGCAGTCTCCAGATTTCCTCCTCTCAGAGAGGTGGATAAAAGTAGAAATATATAAATGGCCATCAAATATCATCCCCATAATTAAAGAATAAAATCCGAGATATCACTCTATTAAAGCAATTTGCTCCTGTCTACAACTCCATCCTTAAATCTTTCATCACCCGTAGTCTTTAATGATCATCCGTGTGATTCACTTGATAATAAATTCTTAAAAATTCAATTCCATGCAAACTGAGGGCCCTTAAGAGAGCACTTCTGGGAAAGAAAATTTAAAAGCATTGAGTGTTATCACGTATCTAATCTAGAGCAATGACACAAAAGGTTTTGCAATCTTGTAATCAACATCTAAGCTTTATTTTTGTTGACATGCTTAGATTTGGAAACTCTCTGGACCTAACCAGAAAGACGAACGACTGATGGAACTGGTCAAATCGAGCTCGATACCAATTTAGTGCCGTAGCAAAACACCACACGGTCGCTTACATGCACCGAAAGGCAGTGATGTCTCGACTACTACGGCATGTTTGTACGGTTGCCAGCGGAACGGTTCCGGATCGGAACCATATGGACTCGGACCCGTTTCTGAATAACGGTTCCAGTTCTGAATCCGGTTTTGACTCGTAACTTGTTTAGTTGGCTCCAGACCCGGCTCCGAAAGGATAACCCGGATCCGGGTCTACCTAGAGGACTGGAATCCTGTTCCAAAATTGATTCTAATTTATCTTTATTCTTCATGTCTCCTAAAATAAGCATATCATTCAGCTTATAACGGTGCGTCAAGTCCACTAACACTAATATTGTACGAAAAATGTCAAAAAAAGGGAGATAATTTTGAGGTACAATTTGCAATATCAAGTGCTCATGTGCCGGGTCCACGGGTCGAAAGCTATATGGACCCGGACCCGTTTATCAATCGGAACCTAAATTTGGTTACGGACCCGGACCCGTTTATGAAGCGGAACCTAAAATAGGTTCGAGACCCGATTTCTTACGGGTCGGAACTTCTGGGTAACCGGATACCCGTTTGGAACCCTACATTTTTGAGACTATATGCTTTTTCTTTTTTTTTTGTCCGGTTGAAATGAAGGTTCTGCTGGTTTCTCGTACATTCTCGATCCTAGATATTAGGATCTCTTGTTTTTTATGGTAACAATTCTGCACCCCGTATAGAAGATTCAATAATTTCTTAGAACCAAAGATATATTTAGTTTGGAGATTTCTCGGGAAATTTGGGTTGTGCATGGCCATGAGATACTCAAACACATACATACTTGTCATGGGCTACATTCTCACTTTAGGACCAGCAAAACCGATGTTCAATGCAAGAGCTAAAAAACAAGTGAGATAAGAAAGAGAAGGTGGAACCGGATCCGGACCCGGAACCGTTTCGGCACCGTTTCCTTGTCTTCGGAACCGGAACCAGAACAATATATGGGACGGGTCTAGATCCAGGTCAGGGACTAGGAAGAGAATGATATGAAAAAAAAAACATATGATTTTTAGGAGAGATTTTAGAAAATTGAGGTAATATGTTGGTTATCGGGTCCACGGGTCCGAACCAAGGTGGAACCGGACACGGGCCCATTTTCTTATTGGGGCATGATTAAGGACCCAGACCCGGTTTTAACGGGTCGGAACCTCCACGTAATCGGAGAATCGGGGACCCATTTACATCCCTAGTCGTACGCCATCTCAGCTGTGAGAGGTCATGGGTTTGAGTCCTCACATCACTGCTCCCTCCCTCCCACACAAATATATCTATGTATATTTTGGCCGAACAGGTATTCCGGCTCTCAAGCACTAAGTGCAAATAAATAAATAAATAAATAACCCGAGCACGGCCCATCTATTAATAACTAAACCCCATAGCCAAAGCCCAATCATTGAGCTCAGTTACAAACAAATAAAACACTCTCCTTTTTAAGAGAATAAATAAAAATGCTACTCTCTCACCTTCTGATTCTACTGCATCCTAAATTTTGTTCTCTCTTATATCTACCATTTACTTCGCTTCAACGGTAAAATCAATTTACGATTTATTGTGTGTTTATTGTGATTTGATATTATTTCATCCAATTGTTATTCACACATGTCCATCCATCATTTTGTGAACCAAGCCCCGACCCGTGACCCACAATAAAGGAAAAATAGGAAAAAAGGCTAAAAAATCCGTTATTGAAATTTCAGCCGTATGTATCCGCGGCATACCTGCAGTCTCCAGATTTCCTCCTCTCAGAGAGGAGGATAAAAGTAGAAATATATAAATGGTCATCAACAATCATCCCCATAATTAAAGAATAAAATCCGAGATATCACTCTATTAAAGCAATTTGCTCCTGTCTACAACTCCATCCTTAAATCTTTCATCACCCGTAGTCTTTAATGATCGTCCGTGTGATTCACTTGATAATAAATTCTTAAAAATTCAATTCCATGCAAACAGAGGGGCCCTTAAGAGAGCACATCTGGGAAAGAAAATTTAAAAGCATTGAGTGTTATCACGTATCTAATCTAGAGCAATGACACAAAAGGTTTTGCAATCTTGTAATCAACATCTAAGCTTTATTTTTGTTGACATGCTTAGATTTGGAAACTCTCTGGACCTAACCAGAAAGACGAACGACTGATGGAACTCGTCAAATCGAGCTCGATACCAATTTAGGGCCGTAGCAAAACACCACACGGTCGCTTACATGCACCGAAAGGCAGTGATGTCTCGACTACTACGGCATGTTTGTAGGGTTGCCAGCGGAACGGTTCCGGATCGGAACCATATGGACTCGGACCCGTTTCTGAATAACGGTTCCAGTTCTGAATCCGGTTTTAACTCGTAACTTGTTTCGTTGGTTCCAGACCCGGCTCCGAAAGGATAACCCGGATCCGGGTCTACCTAGAGGACTGGAATCCTGTTCCAAAATTGATTCTAATTTATCTTTATTCTTCATGTCTCCTAAAATAAGCATATCATTCAGCTTATAACGGTGCGTCAAGTCCACTACCACTAATATTGTACGAAAAATGTCAAAAAAAGGGAGATAATTTTGAGGTACAATTTGCAATATCAAGTGCTCATGTGCCGGGTCCACGGGTCGAAAGCTATATGGACCCGGACCCGTTTATCAATCGGAACCTAAATTTGGTTGCGGACCCGGACCCGTTTATGAAGCGGAATCTAAAATAGGTTCGAGACCCGGTTTCTTACGGGTCGGAACTTCTGGGTAACCGGATACCCGTTTGGAACCCTACATTTTTGCGACTATATGCTTTTTCTTTTTTTTTTTGTCCGGTTGAAATGAAGGTTCTGCTGGTTTCTCGTACATTCTCGATCCTAGATATTAGGATCTCTTGTTTTTTATGGTAACAATTCTGCACCCTGTATAGAAGATTCAATAATTTCTTAGAACCAAAGATATATTTAGTTTGGAGATTTCTCGGGAAATTTGGGTTGTGCCTGGCCATGAGATACTCAAACACATACATACTTGTCATGGGCTACATTCTCACTTTAGGACCAGCAAAACCGATGTTCAATGCAAGAGCTAAAAAACAAGTGAGATAAGAAAGAGAAGGTGGAACCGGATCCGGACCCGTAACCGTTTCGGCACCGTTTCCTTGTCTTCGGAACCGGAACCAGAACAATATATGGGACGGGTCTAGATCCAGGTCAGGGACTAGGAAGAGAATGATATGAAAAAAAAACATATGATTTTTAGGAGAGATTTTAGAAAATTGAGGTAATATGTTGGTTATCGGGTCCACGGGTCCGAACCAAGGTGGAACCGGACCCGGGCCCATTTTCTTATTGGGGCATGATTAAGGACCCAGACCCGGTTTTAACGGGTCGGAACCTCCACGTAATCGGAGAATCGGGGACCCATTTACATCCCTAGTCGAACGCCATCTCAGCTGTGAGAGGTCATGGGTTTTAGTCCTCACATCACTGCTCCCTCCCTCCCACACAAATATATCTATGTATATTTTGGCCGAACGGGTATTCCGGCTCTCAAGCACTAAGTGGAAATAAATAAATAAAGAAATAACCCGAGCACGGCCCATCTATTAATAACTAAACCCCATAGCTAAAGCCCAATCCATGAGCTCAGTTACAAACAAATAAAACACTCTCCTTTTTAAGAGAATAAATAAAAATGCTACTCTCTCACCTTCTGATTCTACTGCATCCTAAATTTTGTTCTCTCTTATATCTACCATTTACTTCGCTTCAACGGTAAAATCAATTTACGATTTATTGTGTGTTTATTGTGATTTGATATTATTTCATCCAATTGTTATTCACACATGTCCATCCATCATTTTGTGAACCAAGCCCCGACCCGTGACCCACAATAAAGGAAAAATAGGAAAAAAGGCTAAAAAATCCGTTATTGAAATTTCAGCCGTATGTATCCGCGGCATACCTGCAGTCTCCAGATTTCCTCCTCTCAGAGAGGAGGATAAAAGTAGAAATATATAAATGGTCATCAACAATCATCCCCATAATTAAAGAATAAAATCCGAGATATCACTCTATTAAAGCAATTTGCTCCTGTCTACAACTCCATCCTTAAATCTTTCATCACCCGTAGTCTTTAATGATCGTCCGTGTGATTCACTTGATAATAAATTCTTAAAAATTCAATTCCATGCAAACAGAGGGGCCCTTAAGAGAGCACATCTGGGAAAGAAAATTTAAAAGCATTGAGTGTTATCACGTATCTAATCTAGAGCAATGACACAAAAGGTTTTGCAATCTTGTAATCAACATCTAAGCTTTATTTTTGTTGACATGCTTAGATTTGGAAACTCTCTGGACCTAACCAGAAAGACGAACGACTGATGGAACTCGTCAAATCGAGCTCGATACCAATTTAGGGCCGTAGCAAAACACCACACGGTCGCTTACATGCACCGAAAGGCAGTGATGTCTCGACTACTACGGCATGTTTGTAGGGTTGCCAGCGGAACGGTTCCGGATCGGAACCATATGGACTCGGACCCGTTTCTGAATAACGGTTCCAGTTCTGAATCCGGTTTTAACTCGTAACTTGTTTCGTTGGTTCCAGACCCGGCTCCGAAAGGATAACCCGGATCCGGGTCTACCTAGAGGACTGGAATCCTGTTCCAAAATTGATTCTAATTTATCTTTATTCTTCATGTCTCCTAAAATAAGCATATCATTCAGCTTATAACGGTGCGTCAAGTCCACTACCACTAATATTGTACGAAAAATGTCAAAAAAAGGGAGATAATTTTGAGGTACAATTTGCAATATCAAGTGCTCATGTGCCGGGTCCACGGGTCGAAAGCTATATGGACCCGGACCCGTTTATCAATCGGAACCTAAATTTGGTTGCGGACCCGGACCCGTTTATGAAGCGGAATCTAAAATAGGTTCGAGACCCGGTTTCTTACGGGTCGGAACTTCTGGGTAACCGGATACCCGTTTGGAACCCTACATTTTTGCGACTATATGCTTTTTCTTTTTTTTTTTTGTCCGGTTGAAATGAAGGTTCTGCTGGTTTCTCGTACATTCTCGATCCTAGATATTAGGATCTCTTGTTTTTTATGGTAACAATTCTGCACCCTGTATAGAAGATTCAATAATTTCTTAGAACCAAAGATATATTTAGTTTGGAGATTTCTCGGGAAATTTGGGTTGTGCATGGCCATGAGATACTCAAACACATACATACTTGTCATGGGCTACATTCTCACTTTAGGACCAGCAAAACCGATGTTCAATGCAAGAGCTAAAAAACAAGTGAGATAAGAAAGAGAAGGTGGAACCGCATCCGGACCCGGAACCGATTCGGCACCGTTTCCTTGTCTTCGGAACCGGAACCAGAACAATATATGGGACGGGTCTAGATCCAGGTCAGGGACTAGGAAGAGAATGATATGAAAAAAAAAACATATGATTTTTAGGAGAGATTTTAGAAAATTGAGGTAATATGTTGGTTATCGGGTCCACGGGTCCGAACCAAGGTGGAACCGGACCCGGGCCCATTTTCTTATTGGGGCATGATTAAGGACCCAGACCCGGTTTTAACGGGTCGGAACCTCCACGTAATCGGAGAATCGGGGACCCATTTACATCCCTAGTCGTACGCCATCTCAGCTGTGAGAGGTCATGGGTTTGAGTCCTCACATCACTGCTCCCTCCCTCCCACACAAATATATCTATGTATATTTTGGCCGAACGGGTATTCCGGCTCTCAAGCACTAAGTGCAAATAAATAAATAAATAAATAACCCGAGCACGGCCCATCTATTAATAACTAAACCCCATAGCCAAAGCCCAATCCATGAGCTCAGTTAGAAACAAATAAAACACTCTCCTTTTTAAGAGAATAAATAAAAATGCTACTCTCTCACCTTCTGATTCTACTCCATCCTAAATTTTTTTCTCTCTTACATCTACCATTTACTTCGCTTCAACGGTAAAATCAATTTACGATTTATTGTGTGTTTACTGTGATTTGATATTGTTTCATCCAATTGTTATTCACACATGTCCATCCATCATTTTGTGAACCAAGCCCCGACCCGTGACCCACAATAAAGCAAAAATAGGAAAAAAGGCTAAAAAATCGGTTATTGAAATTTCCGGCGTATGTATCCGCGGCATACCTGCAGTCTCCAGATTTCCTCCTCTCAGAGAGGAGGATAAAAGTAGAAATATATAAATGGTCATCAAATATCATCCCCATAATTAAAGAATAAAATCCGAGATATCACTCTATTAAAGCAATTTGCTCCTGTCTACAACTCCATCCTTAAATCTTTCATCACCCGTAGTCTTTAATGATCATCCGTGTGATTCACTTGATAATAAATTCTTAAAAATTCAATTCCATGCAAACAGAGGGGCCCTTAAGAGAGCACATCTCGGAAAGATAATTTAAAAGCATTGAGTGTTATCACGTATCTAATCTAGAGCAATGACACAAAAGGTTTTGCAATCTTGTAATCAACATCTAAGCTTTATTTTTGTTGCAATGCTTAGATTTGGAAACTCTCTGGACCTAACCAGAAAGACGAACGACTGATGGAACTCGTCAAATCGAGCTCGATACCAATTTAGGGCCGTAGCAAAACACCACACGGTCGCTTACATGCACCGAAAGGCAGTGATGTCTCGACTACTACGGCATGTTTGTAGGGTTGCCAGTGGAACGGTTCCGGATCGGAACCATATGGACTCGGACCCGTTTCTAAATAACAGTTCCAGTTCTGAATCCGGTTTTGACTCGTAACTTGTTTAGTTGGTTCCAGACCCGGCTCCGAAAGGATAACCCGGATCCGGGTCTACCTAGAGGACTGGAATCCTGTTCCAAAATTGATTCTAATTTATCTTTATTCTTCATGTCTCCTATAATAAGCATATCATTCAGCTTATAACGGTGCGTCAAGTCCACTACCACTAATATTGTACGAAAAATGTCAAAAAAAGGGAGATAATTTTGAGGTACAATTTGCAATATCAAGTGCTCATGTGCCGGGTCCACGGGTCGAAAGCTATATGGACCCGGACCCGTTTATCAATCGGAACCTAAATTTGGTTGCGGACCCGGACCCGTTTATGAAGCGGAACCTAAAATAGGTTCGAGACCCGGTTTCTTACGGGTCGGAACTTCTGGGTAACCGGATACCCGTTTGGAACCCTACATTTTTGCGACTATATGCTTTTTCTTTTTTTTTTTTGTCCGGTTGAAATGAAGGTTCTGCTGGTTTCTCGTACATTCTCGATCCTAGATATTAGGATCTCTTGTTTTTTATGGTAACAATTCTGCACCCTGTATAGAAGATTCAATAATTTCTTAGAACCAAAGATATATTAGTTTGGAGATTTCTCGGGAAATTTGGGTTGTGCATGGCCATGAGATACTCAAACACATACATACTTGTCATGGGCTACATTCTCACTTTAGGACCAGCAAAACCGATGTTCATTGCAAGAGCTAAAAAACAAGTGAGATAAGAAAGAGAAGGTGGAACCGGATCCGGACCCGGAACCGATTCGGCACCGTTTCCTTGTCTTCGGAACCGGAACCAGAACAATATATGGGACGGGTCTAGATCCAGGTCAGGGACTAGGAAGAGAATGATATGAAAAAAAAAACATATGATTTTTAGGAGAGATTTTAGAAAATTGAGGTAATATGTTGGTTATCGGGTCCACGGGTCCGAACCAAGGTGGAACCGGACCCAGGCCCATTTTCTTATTGGGGCATGATTAAGGACCCAGACCCGGTTTTAACGGGTCGGAACCTCCACGTAATCGGAGAATCGGGGACCCATTTACATCCCTAGTCGTACGCCATCTCAGCTGTGAGAGGTCATGGGTTTGAGTCCTCACATCACTGCTCCCTCCCTCCCACACAAATATATCTATGTATATTTTGGCCGAACGGGTATTCCGGCTCTCAAGCACTAAGTGCAAATAAATAAATAAATAAATAACCCGAGCACGGCCCATCTATTAATAACTAAACCCCATAGCCAAAGCCCAATCCATGAGCTCAGTTACAAACAAATAAAACACTCTCCTTTTTAAGAGAATAAATAAAAATGCTACTCTCTCACCTTCTGATTCTACTGCATCCTAAATTTTGTTCTCTCTTACATCTACCATTTACTTCGCTTCAACGGTAAAATCAATATACGATTTATTGTGTGTTTACTGTGATTTGATATTGTTTCATCCAATTGTTATTCACACATGTCCATCCATCATTTTGTGAACCAAGCCCCGACCCGTGACCCACAATAAAGCAAAAATAGGAAAAAAGGCTAAAAAATCGGTTATTGAAATTTCCGCCGTATGTATCCGCGGCATACCTGCAGTCTCCAGATTTCCTCCTCTCAGAGAGGAGGATAAAAGTAGAAATATATAAATGGTCATCAAATATCATCCCCATAATTAAAGAATAAAATCCGAGATATCACTCTATTAAAGCAATTTGCTACTGTCTACAACTCCATCCTTAAATCTTTCATCACCCGTAGTCTTTAATGATCATCCGTGTGATTCACTTGATAATAAATTCTTAAAAATTCAATTCCATGCAAACAGAGGGGCCCTTAAGAGAGCACATCTCGGAAAGATAATTTAAAAGCATTGAGTGTTATCACGTATCTAATCTAGAGCAATGACACAAAAGGTTTTGCAATCTTGTAATCAACATCTAAGCTTTATTTTTGTTGACATGCTTAGATTTGGAAACTCTCTGGACCTAACCAGAAAGACGAACGACTGATGGAACTCGTCAAATCGAGCTCGATACCAATTTAGGGCCGTAGCAAAACACCACACGGTCGCTTACATGCACCGAAAGGCAGTGATGTCTCGACTACTACGGCATGTTTGTAGGGTTGCCAGCGGAACGGTTCCGGATCGGAACCATATGGACTCGGACCCGTTTCTGAATAACGGTTCCAGTTCTGAATCCGGTTTTGAGTCGTAACTTGTTTGGTTGGTTCCAGACCCGGCTCCGAAAGGATAACCCGGATCCGGGTCTACCTAGAGGACTGGAATCCTGTTCCAAAATTGATTCTAATTTATCTTTATTCTTCATGTCTCCTAAAATAAGCATATCATTC